>CAMZMU010000075.1:5867891-6467891 GCA_947311845.1 Poa pratensis
ACATCTCGGGTACCCTACTGTGAGGGTACCTGGTGCACGTGATGACTAAAAGCCCAACTAGCGAAGATACGACTCGAAGCCCAAGACGAGAGGCCCAACAAGATGAAGTAACTTCCAAGTTTAGAATAGACATAGTCGGTTTATACTTTCCTTATGTGTAAACTAGGTCGGTTACAAACTCCGAGACCCAGCCTATTTAAAGGCTGGGAGGGGTGCCGATCTAGGACCAAGCCATACTCGAACCACCAAAGCTCTTGCGAGATCGTCATCTCGCCGGAGCCACCTGTAACCACATAATCTCCAGCGATCAATAACAGACAAGCAGGAAGTAGGGTCTTTACCTCCACCCGAGGGGCCTGAACCTGGGTAAATCTTTGCCTCTGCTTGTCAGCCGACGAAACTACCAGTACTACCACGTTCTCTCCCCATAATCTCAACCCTAGGTCCTTAACCATGGGATTTGATGAGGGTACACCTCGTCAATTGGCGCCGTCTGTGGGAAAGAATAGTGCTGGACTCGCGGTTTCTTCGGTTCCATCGGAAAACGGCGACTCGCCGATCGGATCTACAAACGGCAACTCGCCGGCTGCATCGACAAACCAGAACTCGCCGACTCAGGCGGCACACGGCAACTCGCCGGCTCACTCGACAAACGGCAACACGCCAGCTTCACCCGCAAAAAGCACATCGGATCCTCTGATGGATTTCGAGCCACACTCGCCAGGATTCCAGGAGGCCTTCTCCGATCTCGAGTCAGGTTTGGGTTTAACCGTGGTTCGTTCAATTTTTTCGTCAACAAGCTTGGTGTGCAGGACTTGACGGATCCACGCCAACTCGCGACTTTCGCACCCGAGGCTCCATCGGCTGCGACTCCTTCGACTGCGGATCTTTCCGCTGCGTCCATACCATCATCAACCCTCCAAGCTGTTCATCTGCAACAACCATGTCCACACGAGAGATGCGCGAGCTCATTGAAGAGCTCCAGGGCGAGGAGGCCGAATCAGCATACCGCACAAACGATCCCGAGCTAGATCAACCACTCGAGGATAGTTTCGACTGCGGGATCTCCCTCAGCGACTTCGACGACCTCGAAACTCATATCGACAACCACGTCGACTCCGAGATCTGCGCCAACAACAACCTCGACTCCGAGGCTCACAACAACCTCGCCGACGCCGAGATGGGCATAGGCGACGAAGACGTCGACTGCGAGATCCGTCCAGACGAACCACTCGATGAACATGCAGGCTCAGACATGAGCCTCGACGAAGATGTCGAGTCTATGACGGGACTCGAAAGTACATACATATGCCCTCGGGTCATACCCCAACAGGTCTATGTGGCCATCGCCGCAGAAACATCAGAAACTGCGGCCAGTCGCAGGCCTACAGAATTCCGTGCACAGTCACTATGCCGGACGGAGCCACAACCCTCACAATCACTGCTGAGATGGCAGCAAAAGCAGATAAAGTCATCAAGGAGTGCACAATGATGCCAGCAGACGCAACACAAGAAGAGATGTTGACCTTCCAGTACTTCAACTGGCAGGAGTCACTTCGACTGAAGCAGATAAGAGCCACACTCGAAGAACGCAAAAAGCAAGCTAGCTTGTCAAGTGTGCGCAGAAGACAGCTCTCCCTGAGCTCCACCGGGCGAGCAGACACAGGACGCAGATCAAGGTTGTCACACCTCTCGCCAGGCGAGAAGGCGGCACTCACCCGCAACTTAGGCAACTCCTTCATGACATACGACGAGGAAGGACTGCCGGTGCCCAAAACAGCAGCAGGTGCTCTCTACACCGCTGCAGCATACCTGGAGGCAATCAAGCCCCCAGCGGATGACCCCAATGCAAAACTACACCGCCAACAGATCAAATCACTCGCCTTAGCTGCAAAGGCCATACGCCAAGTTCCAAAACTCCAGGTGGGAGTCGAGACCGTGCCCTAGTCGACGCCCTCGGGAAGAGCATAATCACAGTGGTCGTCGCCACCACTCGAAGGAAAGAAGCGGCTCGCGAAGGCGCAGGTCCAGGAGCAGGTCACGCAGATCATACAGTAGCGACTCATACTCCGATCGAGAGCCTGAGCCACATGGAGCTCTGTGCTTCACTCGACGCGTCCGCGAGACACGGATGCCCAAAGGGTTCAAACTCACATCTGAACAGCCCAAGTACACGGGTCGACAGGAACCTTCCGGGTGGCTGGAAGATTACAGGCTGGCTGTCGCATGCCAGCGAGGCACGAACACCACAGCCATGCAGTACATACGACTGATGCTCGAAGGCACAGCCCGCGACTGGCTCAAGGCCCTACCTCATCAAAGTACGACTCGTGGGATCACTTCCGCGATGACTTCATCAAAAACTTCGAGCCTCTGTGTGAGCGCCCAAAAACGTTCGAGGAGCTGCGGGCCTGCGTTCAGCGTTCAGACGAAGCGTTGAGGTCATACATCAGACGATGGACTGAGATACGTAACTCAGTTGGAGTGGTTTCAGAAGATATGGCCATGGATGTTTTCGTCATGGGCCTCGCCAGGCGAGACCTCAAAGAAGCACTTGGCCGCAAAAAGCCAAAATCTGTAGCCCACCTCCTGCAATCGCGACTGAGTGGGCAGATGGAGAGGATATGGCACGCACCCACGCGGGTCCTCACCCCGTGACAAACACGAGAATAGCAGTCGAAGCCATAGAGACTCGTACAGAGATGACCGAAGGCGCAAACGTTCAAAACGTCATTACGACGACGACAGACCCGAATTCATGGCGGCTGGGTTCTCCACACCCCGCAATGATCAGGACAGAAGCGACCGACGGTCGGAAGAGCGAGACAGTCGAGACGACCGGCGAGACAGTCGAGATGATCGGCGAAACAGTCGAGATGATCGACGCGATGGCCAACGCAGTGACAGCTACAAGAGGAAGGATTGGCGCAAGTCACGGGCACAATCTGAGCGATCATTCGAAGAAAAGATGGACGCTGATTGCAGATTCCACCTGTACAAGGGGGACGATGGAAAACTGCGGTCCAACCACTCGATGAGAAACTGCAGGGAGTTCGACCAGATGGCGACTGATTACGTAAATCGCAGAAAGGCAGCAGCCGCACAAGCACCTGCACCCGTGCCTCAGCCAAACAACGTGCCTGTTCTGATGGCACCACCTCCACCACCACAGCCTGCCCCAGGCGGAAATCTCGCGGGTGCCATACAGCCCGTGCCTCGGGTGGACGAACCACAGTACCCTCCGCCCCAAGGGCAGATGTACATGATACAGAAAGGTCGACCTTCCAACAGGGAGCAAAAGCTTCGCACTCGACAGGTAAACATGGCGGTCATGTCACCGCCTGCGGTGACAGAGTACTTAAAGGGATCTGATACTGCAATAAGCTTCAGCAAAGAGGACCACCCTCCGTCGGTTGTTCGACCAGGGCACTCTGCTCTGGTACTCGACGCGCAAATTGGAGGCTACGCCATGTCCAAGGTCTTCATGGATGGTGGGAGCGGCATAAACATCATCTTCGCAGATACGCTCCGCAAAATGAATAGGTCAGTCGAAAACCTGCCAAGATCCTCAAATACCTTCCACGGTATCGTTCCAGGGAAAGCAATAAGCCCAGAGGGCACCATACAACTCGACGTAACGTTCGGGGACAAGCACCACTTCAGGACAGAGTCGATTGAGTTCGAAGTGGTCGACTGGAAATCACAATACCATGCTATACTTGGACGCCCGACGTTCGCTCGATTCATGGCGGTGCCACATTACGCATATCTCCAGCTGAAAATGCCTGGACCAAAAGGAGTAATCACAGTCAAGGGGAACTTCCAAAAGTCTGACTCTTGCGACCGAGAATTCAGCAAAATCTCTGAGATGTTTGGCATGGAAGCAACTCGCCGATCTAGCGGTCTCCAACGATCGAACACTTATGCCAGAACAGAAAAAGGTGGCAGTCGACAGAGCATTCAGTGCCACCAACGACACAAGATCGCATCAGGTGCACCCGACAGACCCGACCAAGACAGTCAATGTCTCGTCGAGTCTACCTATCGCATAGGAAAGCGCGCTCGTCGAATTCCTCCGTGAGAACTGGGATATATTTGCATGGTGTCCAGCAGACATGCCAGGTATTCCCAGGGAATTCGCCGAGCACTCTCTCCAGCTACTTCCAGGTGCTAAACCAGTCAAGCAAACAATGCGCCGCATATCTGGCCCAAAAAGAACTGCAGTCGAAGCCGAAGTCGACAGGCTACTCGCAGCAGGATTCATCAGAGAGATCAAGAAATCACAATGGGTGGCTAACCCCGTACTTGTAGAAAAGAAGCACACAGACATCCTGCGGATGTGTGTTGATTTTACAGCACTCAATAAGTGTGTCCAAAGGATCACTTTCCACTACCTCGAATCGACCAGATCGTCGACTCCACCGCCGGGTGCGCTCGCTTATCCTTCCTGGATGCTACTCGGGTTACCACCAGATAAGGATGAAGGAAGAGGATGAAGAAAAAACGGCGTTCATAACCCCACTCGGGGTCTACTGCTACACCACAATGCCTTTCGGGCTCAAAACGCAGGCGCAACCTATCAGCGCATGATGCAAGATTGCCTCAAGAAGCAATTGGGCGAAACGTCCAGTCTATGTAGATGACATAGTCATCACCACAAGAGAAGAAAGCACGCTACTCGATGACTTGCGGAGACATTCGCAAACCTCAAACGCTTCCACATCAAGCTCAACCCGAAGAAGTGCACGTTCGGCGTGCCAGCCGGGCAACTCCTCGGGTATCTAGTCTCAGCTCGAGGAATCGAGGCGGACCCGGAGAAAATACAGGCCATCTTGACGATGCAAAGGCCTTCAAAGCTCCACGACGTGCAAAAATTGGCGGGTCGAGTAGCAGCGCTCAGTCGATTCATCAGCAAGCTAGGCGAAAAAGCACTCCCGTTCTATCGACTGATGAAGAAAGCAGATAAGTTCGAGTGGACGCCAGAAGCCGAAGCAGCCTTCACGGACCTCAAGCGAGTCCTCACAAGCCCTCCAATCCTCGTAGCACCAAAGGAACGCGAGCCACTATACCTATATGTCTCTGCAACTAACAGGGTGGTAAGCACGTTCTAGTGGTCGAACGCAGGGAGGAGGGGCACGCGCAAAGCATACAACGTCCAGTCTATTACTTGAGTGAAGTACTCTCCACATCAAAGCAGCGGTACCCGCACTATCAGAAGCTGGCATACGCCGTGTTCATGTCCTCAAGGAAGCTGACGCATTACTTCTCCGAGCACCCGATCACTGTAATCAGTACTTCAGGGATCGGGGACATCCTCACAAACCCCAATGCAACTGGGCGAGTAGCAAAATGGCTCATCGAGCTAGCACCAAGAGACATTAAGTATGATTACCCGAAGGCCATCAAAGCACAAGTTTTACCCGACTTCCACACCGAGTGGATTGAAGCTCAGCTCCCAGGAGCACCAGATGTGTCCAATTCTGGACATGTACTTGATGGCTCGAAGAAAAACGAAGGCGCAGGCGCAGGTGTCATCCTCATATCACCAAAGGCGACAAGCTCCGCTACATCCTGCAAATGGGATTCGAGTTCCCATCCAATAACGAGCAGAATACGAGCTCTGATACATGGCATGAGGATGGCCAAAGCCCTCGGGTGCACTCGACTGATGATCTACGGCGACTCGAATCTGGTGGTGCAGCAAACAATGAAGGCTTGTGACGCAATCGCAGATAACATGATCGCCTACCGTGACTTGTACAACATCATGGAGGGCAGCTTCGAAGGCTGCGAGTTGCGGCACATAGGGCGTGAAAGCAATGAAGAAGCGGATAAGTTAGCCAACATTGGTGCGACCAAAGCTCCAGTGCCACCTGGTGTCTTTTCGAGCGCATAGAGCATAGATCAATCAAAAAGAAGCGAGAACTCCTGCAACAGCCGCACCAGCCAAGAGCAAAGCACCTAGCACAGAGGACCCACCAGTCGAGGTACTCCTCATCGAGCCAACTTGGACTCAACCTTCCTCGCATACATACTCCGCGGCGAGGTACCCGAAGACTTCACAGAGTCAAGACGCGTCACTCGACGATCTAAAGCATACACTGTCATCAACGGTGAACTTTACAAACGCAGCATATCAGGTATGTTCCAGCGTTGCATAGCATTTGAAGATGGCCAAGCCATCCTTCGTGATATTCATGCAGGTACTTGCGGGCATCACGCCAGCAGTCGATCACTCGTAGCCAAAGCCTTTCGCGCAGGCTTCTACTGGCCCACAGCACTCAAAGACGCGGAGGACATAGTCAAAAGGTGCATCGGCTGCCAAAAATTGCCACAAAGCCGCACGCACCCGCATCGGCGTTGAAGACAATACCATTGGCCTGGCCTTTCGCCCAGTGGGGGCTCGATATGGTTGGGCCACTCAAAAAATCCTCCCATGGAGGGCATACTCACCTTCTGGTGGCGGTCGACAAGTTCACCAAGTGGATTGAAGCAGTACCCATCACAAGTTCGACTGCCACTACAGCAGTCAATTTCATAAAATCCATCATATACCGCTTTGGTGTGCCAAGCAGCATCATCACTGACAACGGTACAAACTTCACGGCTGAGGATTCAAATCCTTCTGCAAAGAGCAAGATATCACGCTCAATTATGCATCTGTGGCGCACCCGCAATCAAACGGCCAAGTCGAAAAGGCCAATGGGCTTGTGACAAGTGGGATCAAGAAGCGCCTCCTGGTGCCACTCAAAAGGGCTGCGGGTGCTTGGGTAGAAGAGCTTCCGTCTGTGCTATGGAGCCTACGCACAACACCCAATGCCTCAACGCAATTCACTCCATTCTTCATGGTCTACGGCGCAGAGGCAATTCTGCCATCAGACGTAAGGTTCAACGCACCAAGAGTCGAAGCATACAATGAAGAAGATGCAGACGAGGCACTCGAAGACGCAGTCGACTTGCTAGAAGAGCACGTAACACGGCGCTCGCACGCACAGCTATTTATCAGCAGGACCTCCGCAACTATCACAGCCGTCGACTGCGTACCAGGTCCTTCGAGGTTGGCGACCTGGTACTTCGACTGAAGCAAAAGAAGGTGCATAAACTCGCTTCTCCATGGGAAGGACCTTTATCATCACCGAGGTGGTTGGTGGTGGAGCATATAGACTGAAGCACGCGAAGACAGGAGAACTCTCGCATAATCCTTGGAACGTTGCGCAGCTGCGCCGTTTCTATGCTTAGATTGATCAGTCGAACAATGTAATAGGCACATATGTCGGATAGCTGCAGGTTTCAGACGCGCTCTTTTCCTTACCAGGGTACCTAAGGGGACTGGAAGGTTTTTAATGAGGCGGCCTGCAGCTTAACATTCAAAAAAGGAATATAATTCATGATTCCTCATATTTCTCTGCTTACTACTCGCATAAATTGATTTCACAAAATTAGCCTCACCCGAGCACTCGGGGGCTGCGCTATCTCAAAAAGCATGTGTTTCCGCTTGTTCACAACATAATACCCCAGCCGCACTCGAATACTCGGGGGCTGGGTCATAAAAACATACATAAACACAAAAGTTGCTAACCCACTCAATTATTCGAGGGTTGAGCCTAGAAGCATCAAGTGAAGCTTCAAGTATTGCAAAAATTCATAACCGCACATAAATAGTCATGGACTGTGCAGCTTATGTTTGATACTCTAAAATATTTCTATCAAGTTCACTCAAAATACACGGGGGCTGGATAGTCCTAATTTTACAGCATGTTGCTTCATACACCCCGCTCAACAGGCTCGGGGGCTGCATACGTGTAAACAAATAATGTACAATAATCACAAGTGTTGCGTTTTACACTTTGGAGTTACTTCCCATACACATAACCTACTCAACAGGTTCTTCCTTGGGTTCGGTCCATTTTTCCTCCTCCTTCAGCACACGATGGATTAGGACCAGTGCGTCCACTCGTGTCTCTTGGTAGTGCTCCTCCATCGGCACAGGACCACCACCTGGTAAGGGTGCGGGTCCCATCGCAATCTTTTCAAATCAAGGTGCGGAAGGTGCGATCGCACAAAGCAAGAGCAACGTTAGCCCGCTAATCAGTTGCTCACGCACAAACTTCTTGATCGCCTTGCCTTTTCGAAATTTCTTCAGCAAAGCCACAAGGCCCTGTGGTTGCTCATTCAAAGGAAACAAAGCTTCGTGGACTCGAAATAAAGCCAGCCTGCAAGTCTCCAGTCGAATGGCTGTGCGCCAAGCACGGTCCAGAAGCCTTACCAAAATGGCACTCTTCTCCCTGTCTGACCAGAAGGGGTGGGCGGAGTACTCAGTGCTACTCGCATGACCATCGAGTCGATCCTGAATTCGTGCCTCCTCCTTTATTGGGTCAGAACAAACACCTGCGCAAAAGCAAAGGGCTCATCATCGCCCAGTCGAGTCACCTTGCTAAGAGGAGATCTCGATGATTCAAAAATGTCTTACATTCGAGTTGCAGATTTATTCTCTCCAACTCCTCAAGCAAAAAGGCTTCTCGCTCTGTAGTTGGGATGACCTCGACTGCAACTCAGCATACGCATTTTGCGTTTCCTTCAGCTCGCGAGTAACTTCGGAAAGCTTTTGATGAAGAAAGTCCATAATTTTCTGGTCATTAACGCTTCGTGACTTCGAAGAACCGCCCACAACAGGGCCAGTCGATGGTTTAGAAGCTCGGTTCTACAGTCAGAATAATTCAACGCATAAGGAAGCATAAAGAATTCAAACAAAAGGCTCGGGGGCTGCGCCTCCCGATCACTGAAGTTCATGTTTCATAATAAGACAGATACGATGTCTGATAATTTACATATAGCAAAAGCAAAGTGACGCAATTCCTAGACCTAGTCAAACAAAGGGGTCACTGGCTAAGTCGTCGACTTCTTGGAGGAAGTTTTCTTCGCCTGGACCTTGGCTGCCCTTTCTTCAACAGTTGTTACCAGCTGTTGGGCATATGTTTTGGCGGCTTCCATCCAAGTGCCGAGCCCGACGGTTTTGCCATCAGGACCCCGTGGAAACTTCTTTGTGGCTGTGTCAAAATCTGCCTCGACTCCGTGCGCGAGCAACATGAGAAAAGTAGTCTGAGCACCACTTACCATTTGCTCGCGACTGAAGTCAGCAACGGCAGTCCCTTCAGGCTTGAATAGATCAACCAGCTCTGCAAAGGAAGATGGTAGCTCCTCGCCGGGGAAGAAGCTGCCATGGAGGGCACCAGGGCACTCGCCGCCTGCGTTAGCATCTCCCCTGCTCTGCTACTGGTGGCCTCCGAGACAGCCACACTTTCATCAAGTGAGTGCCAAGGCTCTGCTTGCCAGTAGCAGTGGGCCATCCATCACGCCTAGCATAAGGGTAAAATAATCAGCACCATGTATCATAAACCTCAAACATCTAAGGAGCAGAGCAAAAATTCTTACCAGTTAAGCTGGTGCTGGCGGCAGAGAGTCGACCAATCGCCGACTCCTCTAACTTCGGCTGTTTTCAGCCTCTTCTCCAGATCAGCCACTCGACGGGTGGCGTTGTTCAAATTTTCTGCCGCTTCAGTGGCGGCCTCTACAAAAACAGATGCACATGATTAGTAGGCTGCAAGAGAAATCACCTCAACAAGTGGTGATAGCATAAAAAGATACGCACTCTTTGCAACTTCGAGTTGCTGCTGCAGGGTGGCGGCTTCAGTCTCCTTGTGCACATACTGGGCACCAGCCTTCAGCAACTCTCGCACAAACGCCTAAGTACACGACATGGGCAAATTCACAACTCAATAACTGAGTATAGGCAAAAAATCGCATTTGATTCAAACTTTGGCAAGCGCAAACTTACGTGTTCCAAGAAGGAAGAAGTCGACGCAGGGACACCTGCAGCGCAGCTCCACTCTCAGTTGCTGCAACCTCCGGCTGGGGTGGCGTAGCTGTGGCTGTAGCGGCAGGAGTCGCCGGGGTAGGCGGCTGCTCTGGTGGCAGCGTCCGTGCAGTGGACGCTGCGCTGCTCTTTTCCGCCGTAGGTGGCGGAGGCATATCCTCATCGGAGGAAACACTGTTTCACACATTATAAGTATACAAGGTGATATTATTCATAACATGACAAAGAAAGTGCACATAGTACTTACTCTTCAGTGAGGTCGCACAATCGACCAGGCGCAAGCACACCCATGCTCGGGCGCGATTTCTTCGGTGGTCGAGGGGAAGCGAGCGAATCGGAGGAATTTCGAGTGGCGCCGTCATCGACTCCATCTTGTCTTCCTCCTTTTCCTCCGAGTCAGCTGTATCCTCCTCGTCGCGTGACCGCTTTTGCTTGCCCTGCACCTCAGCATCGCCCTCATCGGCTTCTGGCGTGTGTGCGGTGGCGAGTGAAGCCATCTCATCATCAGAATCTACCTCGAGTGGCTCATTGTCTGGGACTGGGCCGCTCTCTGGCAAGGGAGGCATGACTCAAACATTTTGTGACCCTGCACACATAAACAACAAAGGATTCAACATCACACATGCATAACATATCAACTGAGATGTAGTATCAATTGTTACCTTGGCAGAGGGTTGCTGGTCTCATAAGGAGGCACAGGCGAGTTCATCTCGCAGGGATCTTCATCGGTAAGCTTGGTAAGGCTCCTTACCAACTTCTCCGCTTCCGCATCAGATAGCTCCACTGCGCGTGAGCGGGTTGGATCAGAAGCCCCACCATATGCCCACAAAGCGTGCACTCGGGCTCGGAGGGCTGCACTCGCCTCTTGGCCATAATGGCTAGCAGATGGATCCCTGTGACCTCTCGACCAGCAGTGGTCTGAAGCTTCAGCACCTTCTCCATCAGAATGTCAGCCTCTTCGGCTTCGACTCCGGTCGGCTGGGCGATCCATGATGGCCTCTTCTTCACCAGGGCGTCTGCGTCAAAGGGGCAACCCGAAGGTTTGGTCGCCAATGGTCACATCCTTGATGTAGAACCACTTCTGGCGCCATCCTTGCACAGATTCCAGGAAGTTGATCTTGAAGTACTCGACATCAGGTCGAGCTTGTACTCCAAAACCACCAGGTCCCTTGGTGCTGTGCTGGCGCTTGACGTTGAAGATGCGGCGGAACAGACCAAAGTGGGGTGCGACGCCCAAGAAGCACTCGCAAAGGACGAAGTAACACGCAATGTGCAAAAGCCCATTGGGCGTGAAATCGTGCAATTGCACTCCATACACGTGCATCAGTGCACGAAGAAAGTTGTGAACAGGGAAGGAGAATCCCCTGTTCACAAAATCAACAAAGCAGACCCGCTCATTGGGGCCTGGGCGCGGGATTACCTCGGCACCGGGGAGGCGAACTTGAGAGGTGTCCTCAGGGATCAGCCCGTCGTTCCGCAGGCCGTGAGCATCCTCTTGCTGCAGGTGGATTTGGTCCACGCGCCCTTCTCCCTCTTCAAGCCGCTGGCAGCGGCTCCCGCGGCGCTGTCCGCCGATGCAGCACTCCTGCCCCTTCGGGTGGTAGGCTTCGTCATCGCGGTGGTGGTTGCGCAAGCTTTGCTCTGAGGCAATGGCGATGCGAGAGGAGGAAGAAGAAGTAGCGGCGGCGGAGAGCAAATGGCAAGTAAAAACACTATTTACGCCGTCGTCCTCTTTTTAACCTCAAGAGCAAAAGAATCCGCACCGTCGATGCGAGATCGTGGGCACATAAGCAAATCTAACCGTACACGTGGCAGCCACGGAGGGCAACCGTCGCCGGCCACTCCGCCCACTACGCACGGGAATCTAGGAACTACCATCATGGCCCCGGAGAAATCGTGCCTGAACGGTCAAATCCAGTCCAAACGGCTGTACAATGGGCCCACAAGACGTGTCACGTCCCATCTCTCGCAGCACAGCGCACGCCACCGCGTGTCAGGTGGCGCAGTCGCCATAAAACGTCATCCCTGACGTCATTGCAGCAAATTTGTTCCGAAAAGATGTCGGGTTCGCCCAAAGCATACTAATCACTCGATTCTTTGTCGGGTGTATGGTCACTCGACTGTTTCTACGATCAAATACATATTACTCCCATCGGGAGCGTATCAAAAATTTCTTCGACTAAAGATGATCATGACTGGGTGATTCTGAGATTATCCTCCATTACAAGTAATAAAGCACAATCTCGGGGGCTACTCCCATCGGGAGCGCTGACGCGCACCCGATAGAATTATGGCTAAAGGTTTTCTTCGACTAACAAATGTAGAGAAAGATGGTTTTGAGATTATCCTTCATTGCAATCAATAAAGCACAATCTCGGGGGCTACTCCCATCGGGAGCGCTGTCGCGCACCCGATAAAATAGTATCAAAGTGTCAGTCGATGAATATATCGACTGCGTTCATATGCAAAATCATACTCGAAACATTCCCGAGTTGCGTCCGTCGCAAATACCTCGGATGCTGCATGCATAGTGCAAAGATAAGACCCGCCGAACTTTCGAGCTGGGCTAAGGACCGTTCCAGCAACGTCAATCCTTATATTTTCCGTGTCAGCAGACATGATGAAAAATCCCGACGGACGCGTTGGGTAAAATTCAAAGTTATACTGCAGATCGACTCAGTAAGACCTCAGCGGCCTAGTCGAATCTGACCAGTTTGTTCCAGATTCGAGTCCGGGGACTCGAGTTTGATTGAAAGCTAGTAAGGTGTTACCCAAATGTGTAGTTAACCAGTCCCGATCCGTCGAGTGAACTGGGCCTGCTAAGCTATTATCCCTTGATCATCATAAGCAAAAACCACAGTCGATGAAATACTCGACATAGCCAACATGTGCTATTCATACAGGAATTCCAATTATAGTACTAAAAATATGACGTGCACTTGCGAATGAGTCCGTGCCTGATTCTTCGAGTCAGACAAGTACTCGGGGGCTACTGACAAGGATATACATCTCGGGTACCCTACTGTGAGGGTACCTGGTGCACGTGATGACTAAAAGCCCAACTAGCGAAGATACGACTCGAAGCCCAAGACGAGAGGCCCAACAAGATGAAGTAACTTCCAAGTTTAGAAATAGACATAGTCGGTTTATACTTTCCTTATGTGTAAACTAGGTCGGTTACAAACTCCCGAGACCCAGCCTATTTAAAGGCTGGGAGGGGTGCCGATCTAGGACTAAGCCATACTCGAACCACCAAAGCTCTTGCGAGATCGTCATCTCGCCGGAGCCACCTGTAACCACATAATCTCCAGCGATCAATAACAGACAAGCAGGAAGTAGGGTCTTTACCTCCACCCGAGGGGCCTGAACCTGGGTAAATCTTTGCCTCTGCTTGTCAGCCGACGAAACTACCAGTACTACCACGTTCTCTCCCCATAATCTCAACCCTAGGTCCTTAACCATGGGAGTTGATGAGGGTACACCTCGTCATGCATACATGAACTTTGCATTATTTTACTTATGTTCCACTCATATTTGCATCAAATAAGGGTTATATCACTGTTTTATAATGATTTTGGGAATATTTGGCATGTTTCCTATTTTTTATGGAATTAACCCTGCGCGGGCAGAAAACCCTATTTCTATATTTTAATGTTTCAGTGACCCAAACGACGTCCAAATGACCTGGAAATTTACGAGCATCATTTTTGGAAGGAACAAAGCGTGGGAGCGAAGGAAGCAAACAAGCGGAGGCCCGAGGGCCCAGATGAGTGGGCCCACGCGGCCCAAGTACCTGGCCGCGTGGGACCCCCCTTTTGGCCCTCGGAGCTCCGTTGCCGTCGATCTTTCCTCCACCGACTCGGTTTTGACCTAAAACCGCCTATAAAAATAGTCCCCCGACGTTCTCTGGAAGGCGCGCCGCAGAAACACCGAAACACCGAAACAGAGACCTGGAGTTGCAGATTGGAGGGGGAAAACTCCGGCGGGGCGCTGCCGATGTGGTCTCCACCTTCTCCAACGACTTCTCCACCGTCTCCATGATAAAGAGGGAGTAGTCCACCTCTGGACTATGGGTTTGTGGAAGTAACTTATGTATCTCTCTCTCTTGAGCATCACTAATTAGTACCGTATGAGCTGCTGAACATGATTACGGTCATCTATGTAATACCTTTGTGGTGGATCTTTTTATGAGTTAATATATGTTTGAGATTGCAATGGTTTTGTTTCAGTTATGAAAGTAGATGCATATTATGTACCCCGTTCTTATTTACTTGTCATGATCAAGCATGTTTATGAGAGCGTGTGAGGGGGAACGTGTGCATTAGTTGGAGTAACGGGGGGTGGCTAGTGCAATGAACGTGAGAGAAAGTTCTGCGATCCACTTGGGTGTTTTACCTTACTTTGTTGCCTCACTAGGGATAAAAAGAAATACCATGCTACCGGTGGTGTGGGTGTGACCATTGCCACTTCCTCCATGACTAGATCTAGCATGTTCTTATTTTAACTTCATGTCATGATACTTATTGCTATACTCTGAGTTATCTTAATTACTGAGGTGTTATGATTTAGTTCGCATCTTGGTGGAGTATAAGAGAGACTAATAACCAAAAGGTCTCTATGTTAGAACGTGATGCCCATATAATTATAACTTGTCATTAAACTGTTGTGTTGCAATCTCATATGTCAAATCTAGTGTTCCATTGTCTACCACTTTATTAAAGAGAGAGTGCATTTGTGAAACCATGAACCCCGGTCCATTTTTAATCATAAGAAACACCTTTCCAACCACTTTTACCACTTTACCATTTTCTGTCATTTAAAAATCCGAAAATACAAAAACACTTTTCCATCTTGCATTCATCATATAAAATCCAAAAATATCATTTATCATTGCTACCACCATCCTTGTATATTTATTTACCATCATTGCATATTTATTTCTTGTTTGCATTGCATATTATCTTGATATCATTCTCACACCTTGTGCTTGACAACCACTAGGTGAGGTTGAGGACCAAAACATTTACTTTGTTTTGTAGGAAACCAAAAGAAGGATAGGAAAGATAAATCTTCACTACTAATTCTCCAAGAGTTCGATATTAAACCCTCGAGTCACCCCTCGTGGGGAAAACACGTCTTCCACTTACTACACACTCTGCACTTGGAGTCTCAACCTAACCCATTTACTTTTCACGCAGGTAACTACGTGAAGGGCCATCAAGAGTGCTTTCTGGCGCCGTTGCCGGGGAAGATACGAAGCTTCCTGCAGAATATTTTTCCCGTCAACTCCACGCCATCAATCGCTATCCAGCATGTCACCCGAAAGTATTAAGTTGTAAGCAATGGATAATTGCAATAAGCACGGTGCATAATGTAAGCACTGAAAACAACACAAGGAAGTAAACACCGCTGTTTTACCCTAGTAGCAACAACACATGTTAAGTCTTAATCGTTTCTGTCTACTCGAACTCAGACAAAAAGAGGCATGAACCTACTGTCTAGCATAAATACTCCCTCTAAAGATACTAGCAATTACTTCGTCCAAAGCATACACTAACATCGGAGAGCATGCAAGATCATAAATAAAACATATCATAGATAAAACTGAACAAGAATGTCACGATTTCCACAATTCATCGGATCCCAGCAAACACAACAGGTAGTATTACAATAATATGATCTTGATCATGTTAGGCAGCTCACAAGATCTAAAACAAGGAGAAGAGACAACCATCTAGCAATAATGGTGTTCAAAGAATTTATAGTAATACCATTGCTACCATCATGCAAACAAGCCTCCATAGGTTTTTTAATTTTCTCCTCAAAAGCATCATGTCCTAATTCAATATAAAGTTCATAAAGATCTCTAATTTTTTTGTTGTTTTCCATTAAGCCTAACTAGTGAAAAATAAAAACAAGAAACAAAAAGATATAATTGCAGAATCTAAAGGAAATAACTTCGAGCACTCACACACTAGCAACAATACTAGAAAATAGCTTTGTAGCCAGAGGATGTGAATACCTTTTACCTTACCTCCCCGGCAACGGCGCCAGAAAATTGCTTGATGTCTACGCACGCTTCTATTCCTGTAGACAGTGTTGGGCCTCCAAGAGCAGAGGTTTGTAGAACAGCAGCAAGTTTCCCTTAAGTGAATCACCCAAGGTTTATCGAACTCAGGGAGGTAGAGGTCAAAGATATCCCTCTGAAGCAACCCTGCAATTAAGATACAAGAAGTCTCTTGTGTCCCCAACACACCCAATACACTTGTCAGATGTATAGGTGCACTAGTTCGGCGAAGAGATAGTGAAATACAAGTGATATGGATGATTGCAAGTAGTAATTGCAATCTGAAATAAAGATGGCAGCAAGCAAACATGTAGCAGAACTTGTTGTAAACGGTGTTTCAATGCTTAGAAACAAGGCCTAGGGATCATACTTTCACTAGTGGACACTCTCAACAATGATCTCATAATTGAATAAATAAAAGCTACACTTAAACACTCTCTTGTTGGATAACAAACACCATTCATTGTGTAGGGCTGCAAAAGCACACCTCAAGCCGGAGTAAACAAGCGCCACAACGTCATAAAGGAGTCACACACGGTGCACACACTGTCACCTTTACACCGTGGAGAGTACCGGAGTTCATATTAAAGTAACCTATAGAGTGCATAATAGATAAAGAGTAACATCTACTTATTCAACTAGATTACAAAGCTCATGATCACATAAAGATCACACCATGGGAGAGAGAGATGAACCACATAGCTACCGGTAGAGCCCTCAGCCTCGGGGGAGAACTACTCCCTCCTCATCATGGGAGTCAGCAGCGGCGATGAAGATGGCGATGGAGTTGATGGAGATGGCTCCGGGGGCAATTCCCCGTCCCGGCGGCGTGCCGAAACAGAGACCTCTGTCCCCCGAAACTTGTCGTCGATGGCGGCAGCGCTACGGAACTCTTCGTGGAATATGACTTGGTTTTTTAGGGTTTTCGCGTCTGAGGCAATATATAGGCGAAGGGGCGATGTCGGTGGAGGTCCTGGGCTCCCTCCTCACCTCCCGGCGCGCCTGTGGGCCCAGCCGCGCGAGCATGTGGTTTGGAGGCCGTGGGCCTCCCCCTGGCTTGCCCTTCTGGCTCCGCGTGTCCCTCGGAAAAATAGGAGGTTTGGCTTTTGTTTCGTCGAATTCCGAGAATATTCGCAGAAGTACTTTTCTGAAACCAAAAACAGCAGAAAACAGGGAACTGGCACTTTGGCATCTTGTTAATAGGTTAGTCCCAGAAAATGCATAAAAGTGATATGAAGTGTATATAAAACATGTAGCAAATGGTATAATATAAGCATGGAACATCAGAAATTATAGATACGTTGGAGACGTATCAAGCATCCCCAAGCTTAGTTCTACTCGTCCTCGAGTAGGTAAAACGATAACAACAAATAATTTCTGAAGAGACATGCTTTCACACAATCTTGATCATAATATTGCTAGGCTCATGTCATGAATGAAGTGACTCAAAACAATGGTCTATAGTTTGCTAACAGGTAGATAAAGAGTAAACAATGAATCATATAAGCAAAAACTTTTCATGAATAGTACTTTCAAGACAAGCATCAAAAAGTTTTGCATAAGAGGTAACTCATAAAGCAATAGATTCAAAGTAAAAGGCATTGAAGCAACACAAAGGATGATTAAGTTTCAGCATTTGCTTTCAACTTGTAACATGTATATCTCATGGATAGTTGTCAACATAAAGCAATATAACAAGTGCAATAAGTAAACATGTAAGAATCAATGCACACAAAGTTGACACTAGTGTTTGCTTCTAAGATAGAAAGGAGTAGGTAAACTGACTCAACATAAAGTAAAAGATAGGCCCTTCGCAGAGGGAAGCAGGGATTAAATCATGTGCTAGAGCTTTTTAAGTTTTCGAAAGCATATAGAGAGCACAAAATAAGTATTTGAGAGGTGTTTGTTGTTGTCAACGAATGGTAGTGGGCACTCTAACCCCCTTGTCAACCAGACTTTCAAGAGCGGCTCCCATGAAGGACGTTATCTCTACCAGCAAGGTAGATCATCCCTCTTCTCTTTTGTTTACACATGTATTTTAGTTTCTTTATAGATGACACTCCTCCCAACCTTTTGCTTACACAAGCCATGGCTAACCGAATTCTCGGGTGCCTTCCAACATTCACATACCATGGAGGAGTGTCTATTTGCAAATTAAGTTGCTTACTGATAAATCAGGGCAAAACATGTGAAGAGAATTATTAATGAAAGTTGTAATTAATTGGGGCTGGGCACCCCGTTGCCAGCTCTTTTTGCAAATTATTGGATAAGCGGATGTATATGCCACTAGTCCATTGGTGAAAGTCTGTCAGAAGTAAATGACAAGATTGAAAGATAAAACACCACATACTTCCTCATGAGCTATAAAACATTGACACAAATAAGGAGTAATAAAGTTTTGAATAGTTTAAAGGTAGCACATGAAATATTTACTTGGAATGGCAGGAAATACCACATAGTAGGTAGGTATGGTGGACACAAATGGCATGGGTTTTGGCTCAAGTTTTGGATGCACGAGAAGCATTCCCTCTCAGTACAGAGTTTAGGCTAGCAAGGTTGTTTGAAGCAAACACAAGTATAAACCGGTACAGCAAGAATCACATAAAAACATATTGCAAGTATTATAAGACTCTACACTGTCTTCCTTGTTGCTCAAACATTTTACCAGAAAATATCTAGACCTTAGAGAGAACAAATATGCATCCCAAGTCTCAACAAGCTCTACGGTAGTTCTCCACTACTAGGCTTTAACTACATGATGCAAGAGCTTAAACATGATCTACTTGAGAGCTCAAAACAATTGCAAAGTATCAAATCGAAACAAGACAATGATCTACAAGAATGCATATGTCTTTTCCAATACCAACTACTACATGTAGCATTTTCTTTCTTCCAAACAAACACCAATCAATTTATTTAAACATAAACTCTCCAAATGATAATATAATGCAGCAAGAGAGTATTTATAAACAAGTGCTAACAGCTCGAAGAGATGCATGAAAAACAGGAGCTAAAAGCACTGCAGTAGCTAGTTAAGAATACTCAACAAATATAAGTGAAGAACATGAGTATTCACATGAAAAAGCGGAGCGTGTCTCTCTCCCACACAAGGATTGCTAGGATCCGAATTTATTCAAACAAAAACAAAATAAAAGCACACAGACGCTCCAAGTAAAGCGCATAAGATGTGAAAGAATTAAAATATAGTTTCACTAGAGATGACCTGATAAGTTTGTTGATGAAGAAGGGGATGCCTTGGGCATCCCCAAGCTTAGACGCTTGAGTCTCTCTGAATATGGTTGGGATGAACCACGGGGGCATCCCCAAGCTTAGGCTTTTCACTCTTCTTGATCACATAATATCACCCTTCTCGCTTGATCCTTGAAAACTTCCTTCACACCAAACTCAAGACAGTTCTCATTAGAGGGTTAGTGCATAATCAAAAATTCTCATATTCTGTAATGATACAATCAATCCCAAAGCTTCTGGACATTAGCTACAGCCACCAATGCTTTGTGGAGCAAAGAAATCCACACAAACACAGTAAAAGAGCGAATGCAAAACAAAAGGCAGAATCTGTCAAAAACAGAACAGTCTGGAATGACGAATTTTTTCGAGGCACTTAAGTTGCTCAGATGGATCTGGCCTAAAATAATGAAAGTTGCGTACATATCTCAGGAATATGCGTGATTTTTTCAGAATTTTTCGAATTTTCTACAGGGAGATAAGCTCAAATCCGTGACAGCTAAAAATCTGTCACTGCGCAGAAATCCAAATCTTGCATCAACTTTCAATATAGAACTTTACTTGGCACAACAATGCGATAAAATAAAGATACAAAGGAGTTGCTACAGAAGTAACAAAATCCTTGAGAAAAGCTAAAAATAAAAGATAAAGGGTTGTCTCCCATAAGCGCTTTTCTTTAAAGCCTTTTAGCTAGGCATAGTGATTTTAATGATGCTCTCATAGGAATAGAGTTGAAAAAAAAAGAGAGCATAAAGAGCAAATATAAAACATTTAAGTATAACCCACTTTCTATGCAAGGGAACTTGTAAAAAAAAATCAATAAAGCATAAAGTGACTAGCATAGAAAGAAAACAAGTGCAACTTCAAAAATTTCAACATAAAGAGAGGAGACTTAATATTATTGTGATATATGAAGCCGTGTCTCCCTCTCTCATAAGAACCAGTAGGTCTTAAAGTACCCAGCAAATAAAAGCAAATCAAGAGAAAGCTCAAAACTTCATCATAAAGAGAGGTTTTAGTAACATAAGATTTCTATAACCATACTTTCCTCTCTCAAAATAATTTTCAGCGGCATCATGAATAAACTCAACAATATAGCTATCACATAAAGCATTCTTATCATGATCCACATGCATAAAGTATCATTACTCTCCACATAAGCATGAACATTATCATTAGTAATAGTGAGAGTAAAAGTATCACATCCATCATTGTAATCATCATAAATAGGAGGCATAGAATAATCAAAATGATTTTTATCCTCAATAGTAGATGGACTGAGAATATCATATTCATCATTGTAAACATCATATATAGGAGGCATATCATAATCAACATAAACTATATCCTCAATAGTAGGTGGACTGAAAATATCACAATGATTATAATCATCATATATTGGAGGCAAAGTATCATCAAAGCAAATTTCCTCCTTAAAGCTTGGGGGACTAAAAATATCATATTCATCACAACCAGCTTCCCCAAGCTTAGACTTTTCCATAGCATTAGCAATAATGGTGTTCAAAGAATTTATAGTAATACCATTGCTACCATCATGCAAACAAGCCTCCATAGGTTTTTTAATTTTCTCTCAAAAGCATCATGTCCTAATTCAATATAAAGTTCATAAAGATCTCTAATTTTTTTGTTGTTTTCCATTAAGCCTAACTAGTGAAAATAAAAACAAGAAACAAAAAGATATAATTGCAGAATCTAAAGGAAATAACTTCGAGCACTCACACACTAGCAACAATACTAGAAAATAGCTTTGTAGCCAGAGGATGTGAATACCTTTTACCTTACCTCCCCGGCAACGGCGCCAGAAAATAGCTTGATGTCTACGCACGCTTCTATTCTTGTAGACAGTGTTGGGCCTCCAAGAGCAGAGGTTTGTAGAACAGCAGCAAGTTTCCCTTAAGTGAATCACCCAAGGTTTATCGAACTCAGGGAGGTAGAGGTCAAAGATATCCCTCTGAAGCAACCCTGCAATTAAGATACAAGAAGTCTCTTGTGTCCCCAACACACCCAATACACTTGTCAGATGTATAGGTGCACTAGTTCGGCGAAGAGATAGTGAAATACAAGTGATATGGATGATTGCAAGTAGTAATTGCAATCTGAAATAAAGATGGCAGCAAGCAAACATGTAGCAGAACTTGTTGTAAACGGTGTTTCAATGCTTAGAAACAAGGCCTAGGGATCATACTTTCACTAATGGACACTCTCAACAATGATCTCATAATTGAATAAATAAAAGCTACTCTTAAACACTCTCTTGTTGGATAACAAACACCATTCATTGTGTAGGGCTGCAAAAGCACACCTCAAGCCGGAGTAAACAAGCGCCACAACGTCATAAGGAGTCACACACGGTGCACACACTGTCACCTTTACACCGTGGAGAGTACCGGAGTTCATATTAAAGTAACCTATAGAGTGCATAATAGATAAAGAGTAACATCTACTTATTCAACTAGATTACAAAGCTCATGATCACATAAAGATCACACCATGGGAGAGAGAGATGAACCACATAGCTACCGGTAGAGCCCTCAGCCTCGGGGGAGAACTACTCCCTCCTCATCATGGGAGTCAGCAGCGGCGATGAAGATGGCGATGGAGTTGATGGAGATGGCTCCGGGGGCAATTCCCCGTCCCGGCGGCGTGCCGAAACAGAGACCTCTGTCCCCCGAAACTTGTCGTCGATGGCGGCGGCGCTACGGAACTCTTCGTGGAATATGACTTGGTTTTTTAGGGTTTTCGCGTCTGAGGCAATATATAGGCGAAGGGGCGATGTCGGTGGAGGTCCTGGGCTCCCTCCTCACCTCCCGGCGCGCCTGTGGGCCCAGCCGCGCGAGCATGTGGTTTGGAGGCCGTGGGCCTCCCCTGGCTTGCCCTTCTGGCTCCGCGTGTCCCTCGGAAAAATAGGAGGTTTGGCTTTTGTTTCGTCGAATTCCGAGAATATTCGCAGAAGTACTTTTCTGAAACCAAAAACAGCAGAAAACAGGGAACTGGCACTTCGGCATCTTGTTAATAGGTTAGTCCCAGAAAATGCATAAAAGTGATATGAAGTGTATATAAAACATGTAGCAAATGGTATAATATAAGCATGGAATATCAGAAATTATAGATACGTTGGAGACGTATCAGCATCTTGTGAATAGGTTAGTTCCAAAAAATGCCAAAATGATATAAAAACATTATAAAAACATGTGACAATGATATATAACAAGCATGGAACAACCAAAAATTATAGATACGTTTGAGATGTATCATTGGATCGCCTCTTGCCCTTGGTCGCAAAGCGGGCAAGTTGCCAGGTGCGGGGGACCACATCTTTGGATCCTATCGGAGGTCCAACACCGGTTCTTCGACTCTAGTCACGCAAAGAACTTACAGTTGTAGGGAGCTTGAGATCTCCATATTGAGTAGCACCCTCCGCCATCACCATACCGGCGAAGAAGTCGTTGTAAGAGGATTTGGACAAGTACTTCATGTCCGTCGTCCAGCCCTACACGAGAAGGTCTCTTCCCTGTCCGGGGACAACTGAACGCTGGCGAGAACGTGCCAGAGCAGGAAAAACTCCGCCACCGCGTTAGTCCGGCCCACAGTCATGAAACCAAGCCCTGGCTAGCCCCTCTTTGACCGTCCGAACCTTCACCACACGCGCCGAGATCTGCGCCACTAGGTTTGGCACCACGTCGCTCACTCGCCGGCCTTGCATCCAGCAATCCAACCAGAACAATGCCCTCTCACCATTGCCCAACTAGAAGTGAGTGGCTGCCTGGAACACCGCACACGAGAGACGCGGGATCTGAAGGTCGAACTCCGCCCACATCTTCGAGGGATCCATCTTTGCAGCCACGCCCATCGGCAACGCAAGGCCAAAGTTGAGGAGCCGAAGGTTCGGCATCCCCAGACCCCCCCCCCCCCCCCCCCCCCCCCTCCCAAGCACTTAAGAGAGGCCACCTTATCCCAGGCCACCAGACAGTGCCTCCCTTGGACATCACGCCGCCCCTTGCATTGAAAACCGTGACATAGATCTTCCGCAAGTCCTCCATGGTCTTGGGTGGGACGTCCAGGGACATCATGACGTGCACCGGGATAGCGTAGAGCGTAGTTTGTACAAGGATCACCTTAGCTCCACGATTCAGCAGCTTTGCCGACCATGGTTGCAGGCGGTTCGCCGCGTTGTCCACCATATCTAACTATGCATTCTTAAGTTGAAACAAATAAATTTTGAAACAGATAACCTTACTGTGGACACTTGCCAAAGTCCTGTCTTGGTGAACCCGAGACTCGCACAGATTGACGAGCTCATTCAATTAGATAGGTATACTAAGTCCTTTTCTTCTACGAAAGTTGTAATGCAAGTTGTAATTAAAGCGAGTCAAATTTGGAGTAAAACTGTGATGAAAAAAAAGCATATCAAAGTTCTCACGCACACACATGAACTCCAGGGATAAAATGTTTATGAGCTCTGATGAAATTGGTCCATTGAAGTTATTGTAGCAAATCATCCGTAAATCTCCTATCTTTGTAGGGATAATATGGCAGAAAAAATTCTTGTGCAATATGCTGCTGGGAAAATTTGCCACAGGACACCGTTATTTTCCGGCGTTTGTCTAAACACAACGCCGAAATTTGCCTTTACCAGGTACCATTGTAATTATGTGGTCGTTTGCAGAACACACCGAATGGCCAAAAATGGAAAGTTTGATGTTTTTGCTTGGGAAATTACTCAAGAAAAATGTGCAAAAAAATTCCAAGTCTTCCTTTTCTTTTGGAGCATTCTTCTCCTCCGCAGAGCTGCATCGACCAAAATCAACCAAGGCGACGAACTGCATCGATCAAGGACGAACCCTAGCATTTTGCCATTTTTTTTATATATATTTGGATGTTGCTTCTTTCATATGTTGAACAGTTGGTACTTATTTGAGTTGAAACCTTTCGAGTTATGGTGTGTTTCTATTACTCGAGATATTATGGTCAAATTGGGTCATATCTTTTATGCATTATACGGTTAGAAAGATATGATGCTATAATCAATTATACATGGAAAATCTAGGCTTTAGACTGTAAAAAAAATTGCGTACCCCCTAAAATTTGAAATACACTCTTGAAATTCAGGTCTCGCCACTGCGAACGACTCTATCCTTTTTGTACCCTCCTCCACCGCTGTCAGAGTAAGCCGTTATTTGGCAAGAGGCACATGCAGGTGTTGGCCGTGGTCATGAGGCTAACCACAGGAGGAGGCATGAAAGTATCCGGTGGAAACCAACTTTCGGTGGAAATCGGTGAAAACGACGAAAAAATCATGTTTAAAAGTTCTAAAAAATTGTGACCAAAATTGCATTGTGTTAAGAAGGTAGAATTCTATAGACATGTAAATTTGCAAGTTAAACTCGAACTTGTTTAGAAGTTATAAAAATGACAAATTAAGCAATGAATAGTACAGTGTAGAGCTACTATTCATTTTGCTACTATTTATCACTAAATTTGTCATTTTCATAACTCCTAAACAAATTTGAGTTTTAACTTGCCAATTTAAAAGACAACTATACCTGCCAAACACAATGCATTTTTGTTACAAATTCTTTAAAACTTTAAACACAATGTTTTCGTGGTTTTCACCGGTTTCCACCGAAAGTTGGTTTCCATCAGATATTTTCCAGGAGGAGGCCGCTCGAAGTCTTGCATACAAAGATTGAAACTGCTAAACACACAAAGTTCACACGAAACACAAAAGTCTAAAAGAAGCGATAAAGAAAAAACTATGGTAATGCAAGGGTTGCAGAACTTTATGGAAAGATAGTGAACACATAAATGAATATAGTACAATAGTAAAGGTACATCATCGTTATGTAGTCCTTTCCATAAGCAAGCTTATGTACCTTCAAAACTACGATCAACTTTACTTTGTATAACCCCATTTTGATGGCAGAAAGGGTAATTGCTACATTGTCATCCAACAAAGGTGTACTAAATACTTCAATAGCCAGAATCCACATGATGTACTTTCCTCAGGGGCAAACAGGTTTCAGATTACCATAGTTGCAATTTCGCATGACAAAGTGCCTGGACTTGTTTAAACTACTTTGACAATTTGCAGTTTGCACTTTTGTGCAACCAAACAAGTTGCCTGGAGCAAACGTCACCAAGCTCGTCAAATTTTGCTCAGCGGGTAGCCAATGATTTCCAACACTTCAATATTCATCTTGCCTGAGGTAAACATCCTGTCCTACAGTTCTTATGATCTATACATTCCACATGACATTGAGCAGTAGGAACAAGTGAAAATCCAACAAAACCTTTGCTTCTAGAAAAAGAAAATGCACGCATAAGCTGTAATGACAGCTGTTAGTAGCACTGACACTGCATTAACAGCATCATTGTCCAGGATAGTCATTCCAGAAATCTTGGTGACAGTAGGTCCCCGTTTACTGACCACCTGCATGAAGAGGACAAGCAAACTATTATTGAATGTCGTGAATCTAAATTCCTGGATCATATCTGGTTCAAAATCATAAACCGCGCTTGTTGGTGCTTGCCAAAGCAGCCAAGCAAAGCTTCCAAAATGGAGAACCACGATTGCTACATGTGTGTATATGTTGATAGTAAAATATAAATCATGCCATTAGAATAGCCAATATGGATAATATAATTTTGAGGAACATACGGTTGGAAATCTTATAGTATCTCTTTAAGTAGCAGACTGGTCCCTCGATTGACAAAAAATGCCAGTTTGGTCTACACGGTATCACAAGGGTCAAATAAGACCCTAACATTTACATTCTGGGCCAACAAACATTCCCCAGAAGACATGTCACACCACATAAGTTGTACGCATCATACAATCTCAGTCACATTTCTGTTATACCAGGACAAATTACCCTGACGAACTTGCATACTGCAAGGTCCAAAAGCAACAACCATGCTGCTTGTCTCGTACTAATAGAGCAGCAGATCCATTTGCCGGAGTCAAGAACTAGAAAGTCCCTAACACACATAGGTTCTTTTGAGGGATAGCTCAACTGGTACGAGACAAGAATCCTCTGCACAGCATGTGCTGTCCCCGCTTGCTCCAAGTGCAGATAAATTGGATGATTTCGAAGGCTTGCACAAAAACAAAGTGTAAATTCTCCTTGACTTTTGGCACAAAACAAGATCCTTCCTATGGACCACCCTGCCATCCAAGCTTGGATGCATGGTCAAAGTGTTGAAGTGTATATGTGGATTGCCTGACCCTTTCCATGAGTTCAGACTTTTGATTGTGTTGGCTAGTGCATGAAACTTGAGACAAGGCACACCCACCGTGAGGATTGGAAGTGGTGTGACGCCAGGGCACAAAGGAGGAGCATTGGATCTATCAAGGCAGGCCAATGTAGGATTAAGTTCCCAAACCAGGGTTCCTCCAAATTTATTGTTTGGGCACCACTAGACAATAGAAACTAGTAGGCAGTCGCAAGAGGTGATGGACCTAGGAGGAGCTATTTGCCCAGCAGTTACGTCCAAGCTTGCGCCTTTCTGTTGGTGAATATAGTAGCTTTTCTGGGTCTTTGCCCTTGCTTTTTCCTTCAAATTGTTAAAATAAACCTTTTTCTCATATAATGCATGCCAGAGCTCCTACACTTAATAAAACAAGAAACTATACGGTGGACTTGTGGGGTCAAGCCACAAACTCAGATAGGTTCACCCTCAGCTGTCGCATTTTAGGATAAATGGGTAGTTGTCTTTAGATGTAAACAAGTCTATTGGGTGGGGTCCAATGCACCTCGAGAGAGAAACCTAGTTATACCAAATAAATGGTCTTCATTAGACCTCTGTTTTATGTTTCTTAAGATCATCTGAATTTGTGCCCAAATATCACCATGATTAAATTCTCATGACTTGTTTTTTTCACTTTAGTTGCATCAGTGTTTCTTTGGGTTGGTAAGATTTTCTCACTCAACTCCATTCACACCAACTATCTGTCACTACACATTATGCAAGTAGGAAGAAATTCAGCCAATTTTACCATCCCATACACTAGTCCAATGCGAGATCAAGCATGTACTGGGACTTCATCCACCCCTAACCAAACCCATCCACCAGCCAGTTCACCTAAAAGCTCAAGCTGATGGAGAAATGTGTGCAATGCACTTACATCTCAACCCCCCCCCCCCCCTTACATGTGGCTTCGTCAGCCTAAACATGAACGAAAAGCGTACTACAATTTTAAAAAAATCACACCAGGATCGACACAAGACCTCTTAGCCCTGATGCCATGTAGAATTGTGTGCACCTTCACCCAAAGGCTCAAGATGATAGAGAAGGGTGAGCAATGCTCTTATACTTCAACAATGGCGACCTAGGCTTTGAACCATACACTGCACCGAGGTAACCCTGCCACTAGAGAGCTCCTTTTCTCACCATGTTGTCTTTTGTTCGTGGGATTGGTTGGTTTGGTTCGACTGGTTGATCTGACTATTTCTCATTAAATGGGTTGATTTAGCGAACTAATCATGGTAATATGAATAGTCAGGGGGCACTTTAGTCTTTTCTTCACAGCCTAGTCAAAGTGGGGACAACTCCGCCTATGTCTTCTAGGCATAGCCGGTCCCAAGCCCGGATAAAGGAGGAGGGTTGTGATAGGCTTGGCGAGCCAACGTAAAAACTAGCCAGTCCCATGGATATGAAACCCACGAGAGTAGTACTAGGGTGGGTGACCTCCTGGAAAGTCCTCATGAAAGGTTTCATATCTAAGGGTTGTGATAGGCTTGGCGAGCCAACGTAAAAACTAGCCAGTCCCATGGATATGAAACCCATTTGGGCGAGAGTAGTACCAGGATGGGTGACCTCCTGAGAAGTCCTCGTGACAGGGTTTCATATCTAGCCTACCCCAACTTGTTTGGGACAAAAGGCTTTGTTAAGGTAAGGTAAGGTAAGGCTAGTCAAAGTGGGGACAATGTTTGCTAACTTGGAATACTTGTGGCATGACACATCATCCAAAAGGTGTTACACATAAATTGCAAATTTGAGGGACCTATTTGACCCATTTGAAATGTGAGGGACCAACGAGGCCCATTTACTAAACTTGAGGGACCAATTTGGTCGCTAGCACCAATGATAACACTGAATTAGCATTAACATCTATTTTTTTAACATCACTGGCTAAATGTACAGCGTGTGTCAAGAAGACATGAAACCCCACAAGCTGACCAGTATTATATATCTCATGGTTTCTTGAGATGCAATCTTATTTAAAAGATGGATCATGGCTCTTATATATTGAAAGCATAAATCCAACCTAAATGTCACAAAGTTTACCTTCTTCCGAACGCTGCAGTATCCGCTGAACTGAAGTGTAGCACCAAGCAACGAATCAATTAAACTCCCAAGCAAACCAGCAGCAGCAGATATAGGTATAGTTAGGAGTTGTCGAAGTGCCATCTCAAAAGAGCATTCAGCTGTCATAAGTCCAACAGCAACAAAAGTCAGGCCAATGATTAGACCACCCACTGTGGCAGCAAGAAGTCCTTGTAAGGTCACTCCACCATTTGTACCTTTCCTGACAGGCTTATACATGATACAATGAATTGTCAGCTCACACATAAAAATAACAAAAGACTAACATAAAATTTCACTGGAAATTTTTAAATGAGACAAAATGGAACAGTAAATACTTTGGGATCTAGCGCGTATGAGACGCAAAAGATGATAGGTTGACCAACTGTATGAATCATGATATTCAGCAAAAGCCTTATGATTCTTTCTATGCGGGGAGGCTATCATCTTAATGAATACAGCCCATTTGGGGTACATTCTCATATTACAAGGTAGTAACCAGTTGTATTTCATGATGTTGACTACCACACTTGTGGAGTTTCCACTCACTGTGAGTAAGCAAGAACGATTGATTAAGTACATTGCTATAATTGTTCGACCCTGCAACACCAAAGAAGGCATGTCATACAGCAGATCTTGCAAAGCTTTGCTGCCTCTAGAATCAATGTAAGCACATGTTGATCACTGTGAATGAAGCACATTCTCTCTGATCAAAATGCATGCAGTCAAGGCTTCGAAACATCTTCATAGATGGTAGCAATGATACAAACACCATGTATGCAGCTAACTTGTACACGTTGATGAACTGCTTGCTGAGGACATGGTAGACTCCTTTCCAAGAAGATTGTGGCGAATTTGAAGGCAAGCCTTGAAGCTCTTCAAGCAACATCTCTTCAAGAGTATGGGCGGATCCAAGAAAAATAGTTCTTGGGTTAATGCGCAAACAGAGCGGTAGTTTGCTAGGTTACAGAAGATTATGAACTTGGCGAACTACAGGGAAATACTCAGACTGAATGGAAGACCGTCGGAGCCTCTTACCAATGATATGCTCTAGATCCGCCCTGCAGCAGTGGTTCAAAGGGATACGCGAACATGACTTGTGAAAAATGCTATCAACAGCAAGTAGATGATTACTACCTAGAACCTTATCTACTGCGATATGGCATTCCATGTCAGATTTTGAAGGGCAAAACCCATGTTTCTACATATCGTTAGTGCACTAGTGGGAGTGGTGCATGCACTGGCACTGAAAAACGTCTCATCGCATGGAAGGAGCAACTCACTAGTGGCAAAGAACTTGTGTGCCTACACTGATTCTAGAGTCAGTAGCTTCACAGGATCTTCTGGTACCACAAACCTTCTTTGGTTTTGACGGATTGATTGAACAACGATATCAATGTGCTTAATCAATTGTCGCTGCTTGCTCAGAAGTTCAGAGGGGAAGCTCCTCAAGTGATGATGAAATGTACCCAGAATGGGCAAGGAAGGACATTGCATGGGCATTTTGTGTCTTGCAAGGTTGGCTTCATATTGTTGGTCAATGATACGTCTACTTAACTGAAGCAATCTCAAGACAATCATGTGGTCTCGCATGGTTCTTGAAAACATGATAGTCAAAGATGAGAAAGAAATTGCAACCATTCTCAACGCCAATTGCTCAACCACCAGTTTCACTCAAGACAATATGCCTGCATTTCTCAACGTGCTACCAAGAGATTCCGACGTTTCGGCTGGTCTGACTCATATCAAGCTTAAAAGAGACTTCGTTGAGCATATTTGGAGAAAAGTTGGCCAATCTAACTACATAAGATTAAGATTCAATGCATGGGGAATGCCTAAGCGCAGCATATGGATAATGATATTGGGACTTCCTTAATTAAGCGTCCACATCAACGTTTTCCCAGTAGCCATGTTTTAGATTCAGCTGATGCCGCCGCATTGCGGTTCCCTTGGCTATGATCTGGTTACATGTGTGTGCAGTTTTCTTACATCGAGTTTTATTCTATATCTAGAGCAGGCTCACATAATTATTATTAAGATTGCATCTACGAGCATCTCTATGGCCATTCACAATGTTACCCATATTTCAAGCTTGCCCGGAGAGAATTTATAGTGGACTCCAACAGTTGCATGAATAACAAAAAAAAACATCCTTAAACACATGTTTTTTGGTCAATTCGATTATTTTTCTTGTTTCTTGGTTTGATGCCCAAAACAATGGTGATGAACATGGCAGTACCAAGAAAAGTACAATTTCATATTGTTTCATGGAAGCCCAAAGGTGTTGTGTTTGTACAGTCAAATTGATATGAACAAATGCATGGCGGGTTTGACAAAGAACAATTAAGATGGGATGCTACAGGTAGCCAGGTCTATTAGGCAGCCAAATGTACCCACAACATATCGACAGGGAGATGGAAGAAACTTTTCTGCTTCCTAGATTTCAGTTTCTAAGTATTTTATCCCAGTAAATTACTGCATGTGATAATATCCTCTGATTCATTGAATTCAGGTGGCGAAACAAACCCCCACCACCCTGGTGATTATTTCAAGAAGATGGAAGAAACTAGAATTATACCTCAACCATGAAAGGGACACATACCTTCAATGTAGTGATAAGCCGTGGTTGTTCATCACTAAGCACACCAATTTCAGATGACCAAGTGTCTCCATTGCAGCAGCAATAGTGTCCAATAATAGAACCTATTAAACCAGTTATCAACTTTGAATCTTTCGAATCCAAGCATTGGTCTTTTCCCCCAGTCATTATCGCCAATAGGATGACCAATACAGTTGCTATTGCACTATTGGCTAGAACTTGGATCCTTCAAGAATAAAGACATAAAAATGGAATAATAAGATGTAGGAGCAATATCAAGTAGTCAAATCCGCAGCTATTGTGTGAACTAGGGGCAGTGTAGCCACAGGAGGTGGCAAGATATTTCTCTATAACCAAATAAGTAAATCCAAAAGTCAACTATTCTGCTGGAATAAGCAATTGCGAGTAAACGCAAAATCTATCGGTGCACTGATTAACTGAAAAAAAATATTGGCAAGCCTACGAGTCTGACATTACATAGATCACAGAAAGGACATTCCTACGTGCCATCGTCAATATTCATAGTTTCTAGGAAGCAATGTAATTAGACGTAAGACATAAAACCAAGTAAACAACACATGACATCTCATAGTTCTCCCACTAGTTTGGTTACTCCAAGTTTTCTCTAAATGATTGTCCATTCAACAGCAGCATGCTTCAGTGATGCGACTTCCAAAGAGAGATGAAACAACTAACCTCATACTCGAGTAGGAGAAAGAGTACTTGTGAACTCAAATACAAAGGTTATGTGAACAGTTCATACAAGCGGAAAGTCATTTGTGCTCCCGAGATCCAGTGCTCCCTTCGTTTTTAAAAAAATCCAAATAAAGAAGTTTAAAAAAATTTGAAAATAATTCTGGATGTAGTCCATGAGTAGCCTTTAAACGTCCAAAATCACAACGCGAAATTCTTTGTATTATTGGCTACACAAAAATGACAAAATCATTTTTTTTTTGGAGATTTGAAACACTGTACTCAGATATGTACATTTGTCTTTTTGTGTAGCTCAAAATACAAAGTATTTATAATTGAAATTTTGCACGTTTTTAGAATAAATCATTGAGAATATCCAGTATTTTTTCACATTGTCTTGGAATTTTGAAATATGATTTATGATTTTTTTTAAACACAGGGAACAGTGGAGCTCGGGAGCCAGAAATCCCCACTCTACAGACAAGTCATTACTTATTTCAACAATAGCAGTACTTTGCAGTGTGCAAACAAGCCACTGTGCGCTAATTGGTAGGTTTGTAGACAGAACACCTCGAATGTCTGACTCTATCTCGAATACTTCTTTTTTCGAAAAGGGGAATACCCCAGCCTCTTTTTTTTGTTGAGAAAATACAAAATACCTGATTCTTCCATCTACATGATTCACTAGCAAACTAGTAGCAGTTGGTATAAAAATTGTTGAGCACAAAGAGAGCACCCATTCGACAAGTTAAAGCAAAGATAAGCGCAAACAAAAAAGGGAGGAATAGGTTGGTTTTTATCCAAAGCGACATTGTGAGAATAACTGAGCTGAGAAACATTGACCAATCAGGGAGATGTCCATTACCAGTTGCGCTGGCCACCCTCCTTGAAGTCCTCCTCGACGCGCCGCTTGCGGTCCTCGCCGATCTTGGTCACCTTGGAGGAGGAGAAGAAGAAGGCCAGCAGCAGCGCCCCGTATCTGTACCCGCAGGCAAGGTGCAGAGCCATGACGGCGAACCCGGCGACGCCGCCCGAGACGTCCAGCGAGCGGCGCCGGACAGCGCGCGCGGCGATCACCGCGGACAGGGCGGCGGCGACGGCCGAGCGGACGGCGACGGAGGAGATGTCCATGGCGGACAGGCTGCAATGGGAGCCGAGCGGATTTGGTGGGGATTGAGGTTACGAATTCGTCCTTTGTCCTGTCCAGTGTCCACCCACCCATGGTGTGTCGAATTATATTACTGAGACCAGCAAAAAATAAATTATATTGCTGAGTCCGTGCTTAATTAGCTCTGTGGACTGTGGTTTAATAATCTGGACATGATTAATTTATCTTTGCTTTCTTTTTGTTAATCCTTTTCTGTGTGATACATGCATCCGACTACGGAAGTCCTTCTCAGTTGTCAGTTGTCACAGATGCAGCCGGGCTTATTTGACTCGGAATTTCTTTCCAGGTCTGTGATTCAACACATGCATTCTTCGATTCAACACATGCATTCGATTTCTCCCAAGCATTATTTGACTTGTGTACTTGAGAGTTGATGAAATGTCACCTGGGAATGAGATGGCATGGAGCCATGAAGATCAGCATGTGCGTGAAAACTATCTAGGGCGCGTTTGGTGGCATGCCACGGAGCTCAACTGGGCAGTGAAAACAAGAGACTTTTTCACCTTTTTGCACTTTGCCCACTGTTTAGACAGTTTGGTTACATACGGGACTCTGTGTTGTGGCCTGCAGGCTTCACAAAGCACACCTGCTAAGCCAGGTCTAGGAAGCACGCGCGACCAGCTGCAATGAGGAGGGAAAGATTCCCTGCCACATGCATGGTCCTCTCACATGTCATGCAGGACGCAGCCACACCAAACATCATGTCATGCATGTCTACAAATTCACCAACCACCATGCAGACTATCAAACGAAACGGCAAACTCGTATCCTGCATCATCTCCAGTGAGTCAGGCCCTCTGGAGCCTGCCCCGTTCTCCTCCTTGGGCCAGGCTCTGTGGCTACTGACTACCAAACGCGTCCCTAAACATAAGATGTCCGGCGGAAGCCATAAAAGGCATCGACGGACTCAGAAAAAACGAAACGGTGGGCCGTGGGCACACTCCACAATTTTTTTTGCCAAATGTGTAGTTCAATACATATGTTGCATAAATAGAAATTACATCACTAAGATTCGGTCACTCTATGCGCATGCATTCGTCGACCACATAACCTGTTATCACTGTGATGTTGGTTTGACGCTTGATGTGTAATACTCGTGAGCTGTAATCTTTAATAAATGTACTAGTAGTTATGCACGTGCAGGCACGTCTAAACTAATCAATTAATATATTCACACATATTTTTTCTTAGAACACTGTAATTCCTCATGACTTTCAGCCAACGTGATACATCACCGTCCTTCGATAATTTTAGACGTTATCCAAACAATCTTCACCCACCGAAGCATATTGTTTTTTTTTTTTGAATTTTACCATATATATTAAACCAGCAAAGAATACACGATTATATTGATTACAAAAACAAAACTAAAAGAGACGAGCAAATCTATGAGATCTTCAAGCCCTTTCTTTTTTCATGACACAATCTTGTACTTTTCTGATGGCAGCCGTAGAACAACGTCGAATACATCAAACCACAGACCTGTGAATACCAACGAAGATTCTCCCTTTTAATTTTGAGCCGCAATGCTAAGGCTGTGCACGCACGCAGCCATTAAATTAATTAAGCAACATCGACAATAGCACCATCACTGATATTTCAGGGACAAATAACCGAACCACTTTGTCGACGTCGTTGGGAGCCGAGAGAATGAATCACCATTGCCGAAGACGTAGTAGTCGGGATAGATATTGCGAGGACAATCCTCCTCGCGACAACCATGAGAAACACTCCAAGATTGATCTGGCAAAGCAAGATCTGAAGAACCATACCTAGACAAACTTAATCTTCTAAAGCCACCATTGACGTCGGGAATGAGATCTCGCCGTCGAACGAAGCGCGGAAAATCACTTATTGCAGACGATGCCATCTCCATTGACGAAGAAGATAACAACCAAAATCAATCTCTAACATTAAGAACTTTTGTATAGCGCCCTGCGCAGGTCCGAGGTCCTCACCCTCCTAGTGCCAGAGCGGCAACTAGAGGAGGCGAGGACCCGTCAATTCTTAGACGATGGCGACGATGAAGATGTAGATGGCGCCGGCGGCGACGGCTCACCGAAGCATACTGTTAGTGATGTCCCACAAGAGAAAGCACGTGCATCTATCTAATGAGATATCCTATTTCAACAGCAACTCTATCATGAAAATTTCCATGATAAAATTATCAATTAAAAAACAACCCGGTTTACCCGAACATAGTGAGTGTGCACATGCAAATTGTCATCATAAAAAAATATAAACCGTGTTGATTGTGGTACAATCTCAGCACCAATTTAAAAGTTTTTAACCAAAGTAGTAATCAAACACATGTTCTGCTATTGGCCAATCTAATATGCACCACTTTTTTACATTCTAAAGATAACTGAAGTTTAAATGGCCTCTAGAAATTCTGCAAATAAAGCATCTCCACTCGGGGCGTCCAAACGGCCGCCCAAAGCCCTTTGGGGCGTGCCGGACAGGTATTCGCTCCCACTCGCGCCGCCCAAATGCGTGTTGGGTCCGGCGCGGCCCAGTTTTGTGTCCGGCACGCCCAGCCCACGCCCTCAACTTGGGGAGGCTTCGGGCGGCCCCGGACGGAACGAAACGCGACGCCACGTCTGCCTCCGACGCACGGGCCACGCCTGTCAGTGAGACGCGGACTATATGTCTCGTCGTTTTCTCTTCTGATTTATCCCTTGTCTTCCTCGTCGCCCCACTTTCCTCGTCGCCATGATCTGGAACGCCGCCGCCCGCCAGCTCCACCTCCCCGACTCGACGTCGGCGCCGCCGTTGGCTTCTCCATCCCCCCCCCCTCGCCGCGCATTCGGCTTCTGGCCCGCCGGCTATTCGACGACTCCAGCCGGCACCGGCGACCTCTCCGCGACCCGCCCTGCCTGCAAGGTGTTCGGCGGAATTACTTTTTGACATAATTGATGCTAGCCGACGATCGGGCCATTGATCAATCCCCTTTGTATTGCAAATGGATAGCGACGACGAGTTGATGGTCGCGATGCTGTTGGAAGAAGAAGCCGCCATCGCCGAGGAGGAAGATGAGAATTTAGCAATTCTCTCTTGTCTTCTACAACTTCAAGCCGACGAGGACGCCAATGCCGCACCAAAACGGGGAGGCTCGTCGTTCGGAAGGAAGAAGAGAAAGCCGAGACAGAGAATGGAAGGCCATTGCATGTTAGTCTCTGACTACTTTGCCGAGACTCCTGTCGCCACCGCCAAGGATTTTCGTCGACGCTTTCGAATGAACCGTGGATTGTTCAACGAGATCGTGCAAGCTGTGAGGGAGTATGATCCATGGTTCAAATTGAAGAAGGACGCCGTGGGAACTATTGGTTTCTCGTCAATCCAGAAGTGCACTGCAGCCATGAGAACCTGCTGATTCTGTAGATGACTACCTACGGATGTTAGAGTCCACAATTATCAAGTCGATGTACAGGTTCTGCAGGGCGGTGGTTGCTGTGTTTGGCCCACACTATTTGAGAGGACCAAATGAAGAAGAAACATCTCGGATCCTGGAACAGAATGCAGCAAGAGGATTTCCTGAGATGCTTGGAAGCATAGACTGCATGCATTGGAGCTGGAAGAACTGTCCATTTGGTTAGCAAGGATTGTACAAAGGATATTGCCGTGTGGTTCTTGAAGCTGTGGCCGATCATGAACTATGGATTTTGCACGCATTCTTCGGCATGGCAGGATCACACAACGACATCAATATGTTGCAGCGCTTTCCTGTGTTTGCGAAGCTAGTGGAAGGCCATGCCCCACCAGTCAACTATGAGGTCAATGGCCACCAGTACAACAAAGGGTACTACCTAGCCGATGGCAGCTATCCAAGGTGGGCAAACATTTGTGAAGAGCATCCCCAACCCTCGCGGCAACAAAGCTTGTCATTTTGCCGGTGAACAAGAGAGTGACATGAAGGATGTCGAGCGGGCATTTGGAGTGCTGCAGCAAAGGTTTGCTATCGTTCGGTACCCTGCTCTGACATGGTCGAGCGAGCAGATGTGGGAGGTGATGAACTGTTGTGTGATCATGCACAACATGATCATCGAGAGTGAGCGCGCTAATCCCGTGCAAGATCATATGCTATATGAATTTGAGGGTCCTCTCGCAGATGTTGATCACAACGTGCCGGCAGATTTCGCTGATTATCTCTCAATGCATTTGGAAATTCATGATAAAAATACTCATCATGCACTCCAAACTGATCTAGTGGAGTATTTGTGGGCGCGACGGGGCATGGCAGCGGCAGACCAGGAAGAGCAAGACGTTTGAGCTTAGAATTGATGTTTTTCGATAACGTGGAACTTTATTTCATGTGTTTAAACTATTAAACATTTATGTATGTTTGATTTTTACTTAACAAAATATTGGAATTCAAATAAAAAACCCCTTTGGGAGGCCCCTTTGGGCGCCACGACTGGGGAGCGACGGCGCCCGAAGCCAGCGACTAGTCCGGACGGCGTCCAAAGGGCCTGTCCGGAAGGCGTTTGGGCGGCCATTTGGGCATCGCGACTGGATACGCTCTAACAAATACATTTGTTCAAGTAACAGCTTAGAGATTGGAGTCATTCATCTTAATCACAGTTTATGCTTGTGTATACTTCGTAGTTGGTTTCACATGAGAGGTAGCTTGTGCCTGCTGAGCGAGATTCAAATGTTTTGATTCCTCCATTGCAGGCCAGTCGATCCGACAGCAGCGTTACTGCTCAAGAGTTCATACTGCCATTGTTCGGCCATCAGAACGAACGCGAATTATTTGTAACTAGTTGCGGGTGCAATCCATTTCCGGATACCCCATTTTGAAGTTTTCAAAAATTGCGAAATAAATCATGCACATAGATTATGTTGAATCTTCTACACCCAGAAAATTTCATCCAAAAATATGATCATACGTGGCCTGTGCAAAAAAGACAAATGAAATTTTGAATAGTGTCACTACTATTCAAACTTTCATTTGTCATTTCTCCTTTTCTCTCGGGTGCGGACGGCGTGGCGTCGGAAGTTTCGTCCGCTCGGCAGGGTGCGGACGGCGTGGCGTCGGAAGTTTCGTCCGCTCGGCAGAGTATCGCCTGCCAATAGTATTTGCTAAATGCACTCGTGGAATTCAATCAGACGAATTTAGGCCGTTAGATCTCATTTAGTGGGATAGATATGTGGTACAAATTAGCCTGGTACACGTAGTGGGGTGGCTTTAAGAAAGAAAATGTTTACTCTTTTAATAGTAGTGTAGATGTGTGCATGGACTGATGCAGAGGCCAGGACAAGTTCCCCATTTCGAAAAAAGGTAGGCCACCTCCAGGCAGACCCAACAACTTCGCCAATATATAGGGTGAAACATGCATAGTCTTTTCAAGCCACACCAAGAATCTCCATAAAGTACAAATCATTCTGCGGCCAGGTTTATCTTCCTTAAATGTATCGCCGCAGCAACAGTAGTAACATGCGTGATTATATGAATCTTCACCAAATTTTCTAGCTCTTGGCAACGAAGGTTAGATAGTACCGACAGCTTTAGGAAACGCTCTCACTTTTCCCCTTCCTTCTCCCTCCCTTATCCCCTTGTTCTGAGAGCTCCACCGCCGCCCCCGGACCCTCTCCTCCGGTGGCCTTGCCGGCCGGAGTGGGAAGGGGAGAGGGGGCCGGCTCCTCCTTGTTTATAGTAGATGTAGGGTTGGTGTTGCCTCCGTGGCGACTGGCTTGATGCCATTTTCTAGAAGCTTCTGTGGGTTGCCGGCGAGCGGCGCTTCACGGTGGTCGACGTGCTTCCTCGGCAACTCCCCATGGTGGAGAGAAACGCAGAGGTACGGATCTGGCGATAGCTCCTCTAATAAGCTCGTTTTATGGCCCCTTCTGGTCTGTACTGCCACCCTGTGGCTTCTTCTCCTGGCCGTCCATGGTGGAGAGGGGAAGGAGAAGCTCGGTGCGGTTGCTCATAGATTGGGTGGTGGAGGTGAAGGCTTTATCGACCTGGCGTTGTGGTGCGGCGCTGGGCGATTGTGGACGAGGAATCCTGCTGGACTTCCATGGAGGGAGATGGCGGAGGATTTCTTCGATGCGGCCTTCTTCAATAAGCACTTTTGCTGCGGTTTGTGGTGGTCCTCCTTGATGGTTTCGCTCCGGCCGGCCGTGGCGGCGAGGGGAGCGCCCGCGTGGAGTTGGGATGATGCTGGTGGTTGGTCTAGGTGTTGCCGTGTCGGCGGGAAGACGGGTGGGCCGGGGAAGAAGGTGCTAAGGCCGTGTGCGTTCATCGTTCTGGGTCTTCGTCGCTTCGCGGCGGGCGGGTATGCGGTCGTCTACAACAAGTGGGAGTACTCTCTTACCGGAGAATGGTGGTACGGCGGCTCCGGCGGCGGCTAGTTTCTGGGGATAGTGGTGGTGGATCCGTTTGTAATCCTCACAGGACACTCGGGGTGCTTTGTGCAATTTGCAGGGCCCTTTTGTAATTTCTTTCTTTGTTGGACCTGTCTGTAAGTTGTACTGGGTTTCCTGAATATAAGCATCGGATCCTTTCAAAAAAAAAAAAGAAGGTTAGATAGTACCAAGCTGAAATGGCCAAGACAAGCATAAATAAAGGGAGCACGAAGTCTAGAAATGTGTTTGGAGCAGGAGAGCCTTTGTTCCTTTGCATTGTTCTGGAATTTGGCGGCACATCACTGCCAGCAACTGTTGTGTCCTCAGCTGCACTGGGAGGCATATAGCCCTCAATGCTTCCGATCAGGTAGCTGCTCATCATGCTGATGGCTGATGTGCTGTGGCCGACATCTTCAAATGCCTCTGTGGCGTCCCCAGAGGCTTCAAGAATTGATCAAACACAGACGAAATGAAGTTTAGCAACTCGCCAGTAAGTTTTGGTAGGTCCATTTTCAGATGGATCCCATTGTTGGATGTGTAAATATTACTGTTTTTCTCCATTAATGTGACACCCCTCCCTGGCACATATCACCAGAGAGGCGGTCGCCCCGTGCGCCAGCCCAAGATATCTGGCCGTACGTCACGACAGTGCAACATAATGGAAATCATTACACAATCAGGCACAAGAAGTGCTACAAATGGTTTACAAGGCCATCAAGGCATGGCCAAATATCAAGCCAAGCATGGCTCAGGACAGAGTTTAACTGGCAGCGGAAGATGGCTAAGGCAATGGCTTGGAGCGGCTCCACTCTACAGGCATCTGGCTGGGCTACTGATTCTAGCACGCTCTCGCTCCATCTCCTTGCTAAGGTAGAAGATGATTCCTCGCCAATATCTGGCCACAAACACAAGGCCCGTGAGTACATTTGTATGCACTCAGCAAGAATCGCCACTTATTACAAACAATCCAACAATCATGCAACAGGATATACATTGGAAATAAAATACTACACATGGCAAGTGTGTACTCTAGACAGACAAATATACAGTATAACATAAAGGTAGCATGGCATCACAAGCAAAACATGGCATAAGCAAACAACGGGTATCACCAGTGCAGAGTCCAAGCCAGGTGGGGTTGAATCGTACACCGGCAATCATACAAAGAGATTACCTGTGACGAGTAAACGAGTGTACAGTTGGTACCAAATAATACACAACAACACCTGTGATCACTGCTAGGCCCACTGGCCTTATCTTTCCACTCTGGGCATGCACGGTTGATGTTGGCTCAGGCCTAACTCTAGTCTCCCAACGATCACACCGCCATCCCATATCACGGGTTACCATCCATAGCTCAAGTAACATTCCCTGCATCATCTTCTTGTTCATTTAGTGAATTCAGGTCGTTCATTAATTCTTTCAAACAGATCTTAAGTTTAACCTCCTGACACGATAAAGACACACAGTGTGCCGACACTGAACTGTTGTTCCATATCCCAGGAACGAGGCTAGCTTGCTAGGTTGGGTCTCTCGAGAGTTTGCTTTACCACCTATCAGAATGCACCCTACTCAGCCGACGCTTCAGGTTTCTCACGCCCAAAGTCGTACTAAGCAAAATACACTCACATGACGGTCCACTTGCTAAGACACTCTCCTGCACCACCCTATGCGCGTGGCACAACGGGCAAGTAAATCCGGCACATCCCCCGGCACTACCGGGTATGCCTAGCTCCGGACTCCCTATCACAGTCGAACCCGTGCATGTCGACCACTACCCTCGGACAGCACAACCGAACGACTGCGCCTAATGGATGGCACAAAAGGGGCTCAACAACCTACTAGGTCACGATCCTCCATGAGACGACGATGGTTCTGCTTTCAAAGTTCAGATTAGTGGCACCGTGGACTGACCCTATCGATGTTTGGAGGGGAGTTTCATTTAATCAAGTTTCATCATAACAAGTCCAAACAACCGAGAATTAGTCCAGCACAACAATCACAATATAATAATATATCATCAAACAACAAGTCATTAGCAACATAATAATTCAAGCAATAGTTGTATCCATGTCCAAACTTAGCAAGATAAAAAGAACGTCAACCGGAAGACTACGGCGGCGATTCCGCCGACCAGCGCCTTCTCGTTCGACAAGGAAAAGGAAACGTCAACCGGAAGACTACGGCGGCGATCCCGCCGACCAGCGCCTTCTCGTTTGACAAGGAAAAGGAAACGTCAACCGGAAGACTACGGCGGCGAACCCGCCGACCAGCGCCTTCTCGTTCGACAAGTAAAAGAAACGTCAACCGGAAGACTACGGCGGCGAACCCGCCGACCAGCGCCTTCTCGTTTGACAAAAAGAAAGGGTGTTGCGAAGATCCACAGATATATATATGCAGCAATATTTAAAATGCAACATGGCAGGAGCAATATTACAAGTTTCATACTTAAACATGAACAACAAACAGACATGCATAAATCTAACAGTACACAAACAACAATATAATACTCGGCATGGTAGTAAGCAAAATAATCGAACAAACCCTGCTGGGCTGTTCATAGCAAGGGGTTAGCTTGCCTTCGAAGACGGTTTTCAAACGGTTCGGAAAGTCTCGGACTCGCCGCGGGTCGGAATCCTTAAGAACGCCTAAACCACGAAACGACAACGGGGTATTAAATAAAGGCTATGAAACTAACCAGCTCCAAAGACAACCAAACTAGTACCACTGGCTTGGTCTCGACGAGATACAAATTTAGAAATTTGAACCGGCCAAATCGGAGTTACGGTTCAAAAACTAGGGGCGTTCGAAGTTGCTCACCAGAAAAGAAAAAAAACAGACTGCAGAGAAAAAAAACTGCTCGGGCTGCTTCTGTGCGCGGCTGGGCCGTTGCTGGGCCGTCTCGCGCCTGCACGCGCGCTGCGCTGCGCACTGGGCTGGGCCGCTGGCGGGCCGCCTGGGCTGGGCTGCTGCTGGACCAAAGAAAACTGTCCGTAACGGAAGGAAAGAAAAAAGAAAGAAAACGGAAACAAGTAACGGATCGATCGATCCCCGTCTTCAACCTTCGGCTCCTGCACGGGAGCGAGCAGGGGACGGCCGGGGTGGGCGCCGGGAGGCCGGCCGGCGGCGGGGACGGGCCCGGGGCGGCACGCCGCGGTCGGGGAAGGAGGAGCCGGCGGCGGGGACGTGGTCAACTCCTTCCTCCGTCGTGAGCACGCACGGGACGTGCTGGAGGTCGACTGCCGCCGGCGAGGGGCGGCCCGGCGGAGCAAGCCGAGGACGGAGGCGAGGTCGTGGTGCCACGCCGCACCCGCGGAGATGGTCTAGGGCTGCAGGGGGGCTCGGCCGCGACGAACGCGAGCTCGGCCACGCGGCCATGGCGGGAGTCGAGCACGGGCGGCTCCTCCGCTGTGCTGTGGCGCTGGCTCGAAGATGGCAGGGATGCGGACGCCGCAAGGAACCGCTCTGGAGGGGAGGGCCAGGAGGCAGGGGTCGAGGTCATCGGTGCCTCGGACCTCGAGGTCCTTCCATGGCAGCCGCGCGGGTTGGAGCAAGAACCCGAGCCTCCAGAGCTCCTCTTGCTCTTCTGGATTGTGGGGGAGGAAAAGGAGAGGGAGGGAGTGCGTGGTGGTGGCTCGGTTGCTCTTATCCAGACAGCAGAAGGGGAGACTTGATGGCACCGACGGTGCACCGTTGCACCAACTTCGCTCCAAGGATTAAAGGGAGGGGATAAGGAGGAGGGCTGGATAGGAGAGACGAGCTGGAGGTACAGTGTAGCATGAGGTGCACTGCAGCAGAGGGATTAGGCACCGACCACAGCAGTAAACGGAAATTAGGTCTTGCCAAAGCGCGCGTCCCGGTGATTCGGAGCTCCAAATGGAGAAAGGTTTCCACTACTGAGTTCGTAACGACGAGAGAAACACAACAAAACAAGAATCACTCAAGGATTCCAAACTTTGCAAAGTAGGATTTTCAGAAAAGCAAAGATACCGAAGGTGCTCGATGAAATGACAGGGGTCTTGCACATCTAAGAAAAATCCCCAAAAATTACCACTGAGCTTATTTGGTACTAGGAGAGTGTCTATGGAGTTTGAGCTCATTTGGTGTTGTGGAAAAGGGTTTTTGCAAAAGTCCGCTAAGCCGCGTACCGGCATCGATTTTCGGCTTACAAAGGAAGTAGGTCAAAACTTGCTCGAATGGGTTTGGGTCCAACGGAAGAAGTGTAGGAAATGCAAAAATAAGCAACTCCCTAGATTATGAGAATTTTCTGAGACTCCTAAGTTGACCGAATAAAATTGGGATCGGACCTGACATTTAACAGTTAACTCCGAAATTGGAAATATTGGATCGGAGTATGAAATATTCTTGCGCGGCCTTTCTGAATATGGGTCGAGAAGTCCTCCGGAATTTCAAGAGAGAGCAAACTCTAAGTCAAATCGTCTCGAAAGATTTTAGGAAACACTTTTTAAAGCTAGAAAAAGTTTTCCGGCGTCCAAAAATAATTTGAAAATTCGGCCTAAATTTTCGGGGTGTTACAAACCTTCCCCCCTTAAAAGAATCTCGTCCCGAGATTCGGGGAGTTATTCAAGATAATTCTTGAATGATCCATTCATACCCCATTTAAAAACTTTTTCTACAAAATACTAGAGTTTTAACACTCGAGAGATTATCACTCCACAAGATTTTTATAAAAACAGTAGGATATTTCTACCATACCCAATGCATTTTAAAGATGGCATGGCAGGGGCTCACTCAATCAATCAACATATGATCTACCACCATGGTTAAATATTAAATCTATGGTTTTGCTCAACTCAACACCCACATGGCAAGATCAAACAAGATCTACAACCAAACTATCAACCAACAACCAAGGATTTAACTCGGCAAACAATTACCCAATTTTTTGCAAAACAAAGATTAGGAATATGCTAATCATATCCTCTATCTAGGGTTTTTATTTTAAAAAAGCTGTATATACACTTTCATGTATACACAGGTTTAAAAAAACAACAGGGTTTCTTTTATAAGAAAATATCTGTGCCACCAATAATTGGCTCACAGACACTGTGGAATAGGGCTCTCCCCAAAATTATTTGTAGTGGCATGGCATGATCATTTCAACCATCCCGGTTATGAAGCACACAACATCTACTGATACGGCGCAACTAGTGTTGTCGACGCCGCGGTGTTGTTCCCAATATTTCACGGTACAAAATAATTAATCAGCACTCGTATTCCAATTATTTCAGCAGCTCTCGGATGCAAAGACAGTCCAACTGAGCAATCACGTAGCTAGCTTCCAGCAGTATAACGTAACCTTCCTGTCCTATCTCACGTGAACTGTAGCAGCATGCAAGCTACACGATCAAGACAGAAATTAACAGAATTAGGTTTACCAGATGCAAACCTAATTAAACAACATGCAAACCCGCGACCGGCCGGAATCACATGGACGAGCTCTCTGAACTCACGTAGCAGACTAGAGATGGCCTCCAATCTTCACGCACAGGAAACAAACCTCGATGGGTTTTCAACTCACGATCGCAGAATTTGGCCGCCACAAAACCATGGCGTTTTCTGTAGTTTTTCTTTACTCACGAATAACTTGTCTGCCCTAATTACATGACCGGCTGGTCCTATAAATAGTGCGTGCAAACACTAGAATAACGAAAGGAAAATAACACTAATTGTTATTGGACTCCTAGCTGGCTCGGTTATACCAAAACAAGCCCAACTAACCTGGCCTTTAAAACATAAGGAAATAAAACAAGACGTCGATCTCCTGGACTCCACCTAAAGCACCGATGCTAGGACAGTAATTAAACTTGCACTTTGATAGTTCCCACGTAGAAGTATCTGCATGGTGTTCTAAAGGTAGGCTTCACCTCATCCTTTGGAACAATTTGTTCTGAACCTTTTAAAACTGAAATATTACTTACGCCTTGATCCAACTTTCCAACCAAACCGACATGAGCAATAATCTGACGCCTAGCTGGTACCACGTACCTTGCAGTCTTGATAGAATTATCAGCAACAGTAGATATCTCATCATCATCTACTAAACACTCGACAAAATTTTTTTTCTTCTTGCGTGTGGCACATGATCCGTCCCAAGTGGGGAACCATGTATAACGCCAAGCAGGTGGTTTTCCAACCTACACACGAGTTAACATCAAGTGAGCGGGCACCGTGGTTACAGTGTCTCATTAAATACTTCCACTTAATAGTTAAACTTGTGCAACACCCACAAAATAATTCTCATACTAGAAAATAATATCATTCAGAGTTTGCATTAATTTTACAAGGCGTGCATATGTGTCTGGGTTCACATATACCACTTCTGTTTTTATGTGATCTGTCATTTCTTCAAAACTTTTCAACTGAAGAAAAGGACATGATATTCCGTCACATGTCAGCCAAGTGGTTAACAAGGGAATCAGAACACCAAGTTTTTATTACGGCTGATTCGACATCAACCAGAAAACATACAACAAACCTTACATTACAAGCCAACACAAGAAAACAAACAACCTCGCCGATTCTCACCTACCAACATACAAGCGCCACTCGGGCTAACTAAACATGGGCTCTACTCCGCTTGACGGCCTCTGGTAGTCGGTGGAGCGTGGCCGAGACGAAGAGTGGTGTCCACATCTCCATCTTCCGCGGGGTGGGGAATTGCAGGCACGCCTTCGAGAATTATACCTCCTGCTTGGAGGTACTGCTGGGCTGGGGCTAGTGCTTGTGTCCCAGAGGCATCAAGACTGGATCCCGGCAAATCATCTGGGAACGGGAGTCCTGTACTCTGAGCTGGCTCATGGTCGAGGTTGGTTAGGTTCCTTGCTTGACTCAGTTGCAGGCGAGCTTGACCAAGGTTGCGCCTTGTGTTCATGAGTTCCTCCATCAGAGAATGGCTGAGCCTTGTCATTGCAGCCCCGTAGGTGGCCAGGGTGATTATGGCAGGGTCGGCTTCCTCTCCAATGGAAGTTTGGATAGCCTCCGCACCATGCTGGGGTCTGGCAGGGAGAAGGTGGAAAGCTCGACTTTTCGCCATTGCCGGTTCCGAGTACCGCAGGCGGACGAGACCTTCCCAGGCTGCTACCTGGATGGCTTGATTAAGAGTGGGCATGCTCCTACCTTGGATCAAGTAAGCCTGACTTGTGCCCAAAGGACACGGGCCGACATGCACGTCTGCTCGAAATTCACTCCCGGCAGGCAAGATGAGTTCTCGAACACCACATAACGAGGGCGAGCAGGCCTGCCAAGAAGAACACAAACAGCCTTCCAAAGAATCAGTGGAAAACTGCCATGATCCTCGGCAGTGGTTTCCAGGACGACCTTGAGGTTCGCCATCGGATTATTCTGGATCTGGGTGTAGGACGAGATGAGAACGCGGGATTCCTTGGTGGGATCCTGCTTCAAGAGAGTTGGGTTGCTAGGGATAGCAGGCGAGGGTGGGGATAAATGGCAGCTAGGACTGGGTCTCATATAAGCTGGGTTGTGTCGGCTCCTTCTCTTGGAAGAAACCGGCGAGCCTCTCTCAGGGGATGGGACAAGTCCTACTGCACCTTACTGTGGACCGACACCAGCCATGCCGGTTAGGCGGAGATGGGTTAAATCCATCGGGCTCACTGTCGGGCAAAAGTAAGGCAGGGCTTTCCATGCTAGGCTAGTCTACAGCCAGCCTGGTCCTCCAAGAACTTGGTCACATCGTACACCTGAGAAGCAACGAAGTCGAAGGGGAAAAAAAAAGAGAGAATCAGACCAATAAGAAAATCAAGAAACCAAACTAGATCTCCTGAACCTTTCCTGTCATGTGCGTGACCAACCTTGTCATGGATGACGACCCAGCAGTCCTTCCTGGATGCGTGGAGCGAGACATCTGACGGTGAGAAGAGCTGCTTCGTCTCGGTCTCCTCTGCCATGGATAGACCCCGCTGTCTTCAACCACTGTTCCTGCTGGGGAGGAGAGCGGCGAGAGATATCGATGGAAGAAGAAGACGGCGGTGGGATGAGATAGAAGGAGGAAATCTCGGAGGAAGCAGAGGTGAACTGGGCTGAGCACACCAAGAGAGCTTGCTGCTTGTCTTGGTCTGCGGTTGGTCGTCAGTTGGTGGCCGCTCGGAGACGGATCAGGCCGGACGTCGCGTCACGGTGGGAGATGGGCAGCTTCACGAGTCTGGGCTTGGGACTGCTTCCAGAAAGACCAGTCTTTTGGGCTATATATGAGCCCATATCGTAAGCGCGGTCTCTCTCAAACTCATCTTCATTTTCACTCAAAAACAAAAAAAATGTAGTACTCATCTTCATTTCACCCTCTCGCTAAAAAAAAACAATCTTCATCTCACCAACCCCTAAGAAAATCAGCATTTCACCCGGAAAATCACAATGGCTTCGGAGCTCATATGCTACTGCCCGTTCAAAAAATCCAAAGATAGTAAACATTAAAAAACTGAAACAATTGGACATCAAATATATAAAGTTTTCTACATTGATACAAATTTTCGTGATGAAATGATATTTGTGTCGCTCTATGTGAAAGAAAATCACTCGACAAAATGGGATTTTAAAATATGTTCTTAGAGCACTGATTTTTTAAAAATATACTGTATTATATATGGATGACGTGCATGAAAAGTCCCGCTACTCAAACTAGTGATTTGAGATGATATGTGTGAGATACGTCAGGCACATGTATTGTACTTGTACAATACTATCCATTAGTATAAAATTGTACCATACCCTTTCCATGCGAGTACGGTATCCGTGGATCCCGTAGCCGTTGGTAAAATTGCCATCCTCTATGTGTGAGATACGTCAAGACACATGCATCAGACACAAATATAAGCACGAACAATAAACCAATACTGAACACATACATCTAATGTATTCGGAACATACTACTATATGATCTGCTGATCTGATCACTTTTTGTTACAAGCCGGGTTAGACGCGAGGCTGGTGATCCACACGTGGTCGGTCACAAGCGGCTCGTCGTCGTCGTTCCGGTGCCACGCCCACAGCGCGTGCGTCCCGTTCACGACCTGCAGCCTACCATGCCCGAAGCTGGCCTCCCGGTACACGGACGTCGTCGGCTGTGGGTCGATGTACTTCTCCGCCAGCCCTTCTCGGTTCCCGCCGTCGCCGATCGTCACATACAACGGCCCGCACTGATCCTCCTTATCGCCGTACACACGCGTGAACCTCTCGTAGGCGTGCACGTGCCCCGCGAACACCGCGTCCACGCGAGCGCCGTAGAGCAGCGCCTCCATGGCGTCGCGCATGCCGTCGCCCTCCCCATGGTGCGCCTTGTTGCTGCTGTACCACGGCGCGTGCACCAGCGCCACCACGAACGACGCCTTGCCCCGGTCAATTCTGGCGAGGTCGCCCTGCAGCCAGTCGTGCTGCGCCGTGCCGGTGTCGTAGTCGGCGTACGAGCCTAGCATGATGACGTGCACGGCGCCGCCGGCCACGTCGAACGAGTAGAAGAGGTTCGATCCCGACGGCGAGGCGCCGGCGTCATAAGGCATGCGCCACCGCGCGTTGTAGGCTTTGAACGGGTGATGCTCGATGAGAGGGATCTTCTCGATCTCATGGTTGCCTTGAGTCACCATCCACGGCCGCGTGCTCGCCAGCGGCTCCACGAGGCGGCCGTAGGAGTCCCAACGCGGCTGGTCCGTATCGGCGTACGAGAGGTCGCCGGGGATGAGCAGCATGTCGTAGTCGGCGGCCGCGATGTGCTGCAGCGTGGAATTCGTCCATTCCGTCTGGCCCAAATCGCCTGCACGTCCATTTTAGCATGCCACGAGCGTCAGATACTTGAAAAATTAATGTCAAAACTGACAGCAAGGTGCATTACGTTACGTACCGGCGATGACGAAGCTGATGGGGAGGCCTGACGGCGGCGTCCTGAAAGAGAACTCCCGCGACGGGTCAGAGCTGCACCGGTAGTAGTATGTCATGCTGGGTTTCAGTGGACCGACCACGGCGTCGTGGATGTTCCCAGAACGGTACATGACATAGGAGTAAGCTGTGGTGTTTCCGGTGGCCGAGAACGGGTACTGGCCTGAAGCTGTACCATACTCCACCGTCGCCGGTGCGTCATCGTCGGTGATCCATGTCACCCTCATCTGGTCAGGGCCTACAGCCGACACGTGCACCTGAAAGTTGAACCAAAATATGGCCAATGGAAGAGTTATTCATATATTTTTACCAACTAAAGTAACTCATAAAACAAACTGTAATGTTTCTTCTGAACTTCAATTTATTCTACTTTAACAAAAAACTAACATTTAGGAAACAGTTAACCAAAATCTTTTTTTTTCATTTTTGCTTTACTGTAATCTCTTTTTTGGGAAATGCCTGGGTAAACGAGCTCAATTCATTTCATCCTTCTAATTTAAATTCTCTATCAGAAATACCTCTTTCTAACCAACAAATTACTTAATTGTGCAGATACAGATAATACCAAGATTGAGGAAACAGTGAACTGTCATGCTGCATAACATAGTGTAGACGCATGAATATTGGCTTAGTACTAGTAAGCAAAACATGTTTCAACCACATCAAGTGTGATATTAAACAATTCTTAATAAAGAGAAGCACAATAGTTTTTCGTCAAATTGTGTTTGTCTTCTCTTCAAGTACTACCCATGTTTCATTTTAGTCAAGTACTACCCATGTCATACTGACAATGACCAAACTCTGCAACGGCAAACTAATATGAGTGCAGTTTTTGCCTCATGGGACTGTAATAACAGAAACGTCAAGACTTATTATGATATGCTGTAAATAGACCAGACAAATAATGCAGGGGTTGCTGGAAAGATTTGAAGCAGCACAAACTATCTATGCCGCAGGGACAAAGGGTTACTGAATTCCAGATTTGGGGCTTTAGTCTGAATTTCCCTTGCAGTTTATGACTGAAAGCGGCAGAAGGAAATCCAGCGTCATTTTCGTGATTACATTCAGAAAAGACACAATGTCCGTAAAAAGAGATGATGTCTGTTTTTGGAAAGAAAAAAGATGATTACTGAACACTATATTTGGGCTTTGAGTCAGAGTTTCTCTTGAAGTTTTTAGCTGAAAGAGGAAGGAGGAAACCCAACGTCGTTTGCTTGCTTATCATTCAGAAACAGCAAAACGTCTGTAAGAAGAGATGATGCTTTTTTTGTTTTGGAAATTCAACATTGATTTCCCTTGCCAGTTCCAGAGAAATGCCCTTGACTGAAATTTTTCAAAATTTGCATAAAGGTCTTGAACACTGCATTTAAGGCAAGTGTGAACATTTGAATGCGTGGTTTATGGTTTTAGCGTGAGCTGTCGAACCATACTACTACCAACACAGTACTCTTTCATGCTTGCAACAATTGTTTTCATAAGGCCGGACGAAAATTTGGCACGTTATGGGCAGGCAATTAAATACTCGTATCAAGTTTTGATTCTTTCCGATAGGCAAAAGCATGTTTGCAAGGAAAAGGCCATGCATAAGGACTGTGATCATTAACTACAGCAGTCACTCTAGCGCAGCCTGATAAATTGCACCACGAGCAGCAAGATACACTCCTGCTTTTCTCCTAGGACCATGATTAAGTATAGTACCAAAAGATATACTCTTGGACAAAGTTTGGCACCTACAGGCCTAACCACATGCCGACATCGTCAGAAACGATAACCAAAGGTGGTGGGATGAATCAATCGAGAATAGAGAAGCAAGAAGCAATCAAAAAACTCCGCGCCTAATTATTGTTGACATATATTTTCTCCAACGGATGCGAAGCTTGATATTTTGGTATGTTTTCAGTAGAACATTACCATATATGTTTAACCTTGTTTCTTCGCCCTTGGTGGGCTAAAGTTTGGCATGTTCTGGGCAGATAATTAAACAGTACTACTTAAGAGGAAAAGGCATGTTTGCAAGAAAAAGGTAAGGCGAGGCACGGGGAAGGGATCAAGACTGTCATCATTAATCGCAGCACTAACTCTGGTGATCAATTGCACCACAGGCAACATTAACCGAAATATACGTACTCCTGTTTTCCTTCATGGACCATGATTAAGGAGTATACCACCAAAAATTATACTACTGGGACCAAGTATAGCACCTAGGCCAAACCACATGCCGACATCGTCAGAAACAATACCAGGAAGCAAGGAGACATCGAGAAGTTCAACCTTGTTTTCTTCTTCCTTGTCGCGTTCTCGCGGCCTCACTAAGCAAATGTAGATCCGCGGCAGGCCGGCAGTATCCAGCAGGAACCTGGTGCTGCCGTGTAGTGTATGCAGCCAGTATCTTGGGATCATAGTTAATTCCTTCCTAACATGCACTTTTCCTAGTATCCGTCGACACTAGACGGGTTGCTGAGGGGGTTAGGATTCTTGCAGTCGTACACAACAATTTCTTCACTAACACTCAGTAGCCCAACAAACACTAAGAAATTGTCTAGACGCACGGCAGATATTTCAAGAATTCAGAACGCGAAATGGCTTGATCAAGCACGCCTTTCGGAATCTAAGATGTGGCGAAGAAACCAAGGCATCGGTACATAGGAGGAGCATTTGAGCGAATGTGCGGTACCTGCTGCGGCGTCTGGCCGTCGGCGTCGGCGTCGGCAGGCAGGGAGAGCGTCGCCCTTGGCCTCGGCCGCACGTACGGCGAAGTCACGGCGAGGCAGGCCGGGGGCAGCGCGGAGACGGCGAGGACGAGGAGGACCAACGCCGCCGCCATGCTATTCTTTTCCCATCGCCGTTGCCGTCTGTCCAAAGAGGCGAGGGCAGAGTGGGGAGACTATCGATGGATGGAGGAATGTATTGATGGGAGCAGGAGGATATATAGGAGGCCGGATGGCTCTGCACGCAGGTCGCCGGGGACGAGACGCAACGCTGTTTCTGGAGTGCACAATAATGGCGGGCTGCCGCGGATATACGATGAGTAAATTGTTTTGTTTTCAGGTGGAAATCTGTGGACTCCTGGATCCGTTCTCCCGGCGTCAACTTTGGGGGACTTGTGTTCTGTCAAGCGGTGCGAGCGTGGGGGAAGCGCGGAGGAGGTGAGGTGGGGTGCGCTTTGCGAGCTGCGAGGCCGTGGTCTTCGGTTTGGGCGGTTCTGCGCGTCTTGGGTGGGCCCCCTTCGCCCGTGGCGTGATGCGTGATGTCACTGGCGTTAAGGCTCGATGGAGTTTTTTTTCCAGAAAAATGGAGCCTGTAGTGTGGGGACTGCTTAGCTGCAACATTGTGCCAGTTTGGTTGCTCTCGCATCAAATTTAGTCCTTTTGCATCCGTGGCCCTATAGGGTCTGGCCCTGAAAAAACACGGACTGAACCATGTTGGTGCATCTCGTTTGGTTGCCAACAAAGTTCTGCCTAGACCCGTTCGGCTGGGTGCAAGTTTTTTGCCCTTGCTGTTTGGACGGCTGTATAACGAACTAAAGATGCAATGCAGGATGTTTGGTTACGTGCGCCTATGCTTGTATTGTCACCACTTCTTAGAGTGGTGAGCTTACCAGCATAGATAGGAAACCAGTACAGACATAAGCTCATAGCGATAATATTGATCACGAACTAACAGGCAAAGTTGAACTTAACAGTCATAGCCTTAAACAACATAGTAGGTCCACGGAATGTTCATAGAAGAGTACTAGACACGAACTAACAGGCAAAGTCCAACTTAACACGGATGCATAGAGGTGAAGACCGAATTCAGGCATTCTAGATTGGAGATTTTAGAAAAAGGTTCATGGGATGTTGATCACACCTCTTCACAATTTCGATAAACCATCGGTGTTGAGATGGTGACTCTGTAAACAGTAGGCTTCAGCATCTTGAAGGTGACGAAGTGCCCGACTTTGATGTTGTGGCACATTGTAAATGGTGCCCATCCATTGTCAATCGCAGCAGCCCCCATGATGGTCGACGACGGTGACCACCCAATTGCAGCCAGTGTTCGTTGAGGACGATCTCCTTGGGGATGGCTCCTATATGGCGGAATGCTGGAGAATGGCACATGTCCAGCCCAGGTGCCGGACAACCTTGCAGAATGGGTTGGAGACACATCGTCGTGGAAGTGTCCCAGGGGGACCTTCCTCCTCTTTGAAGTACTGCCTCCTTCCTCAAGAACATCTTTGCCCTTAGCGACTGCAAAACAAGTAGCCAACTTGTGTGTCAGATAACATCATAGTCAAATATCATCGTAGTGAAATATCATCATAGCAAAAAGATCTTCTAGCCTCAGTTATGTGAGCAAGGCCACACAATATCCGCCACCAAAAAGCCAACAAAAGCAAGTACAACACACATTAGTTGTGCATCGTTCTTGGTTTTGGTGGCTGTCTGGTGGTGACAGTGTTTATGTTGCCTCAGTTGTTCAACAGGTCATCATAGGCACGACAGCACAACAAAACAGATGGATGCTCAGTTGAGCAGTGAGAATGATTCACAAGTATGCAGCACCAGACTAGCCATCAAAATGAAGTATAAGACACATGTGTTGTGCTTAGTTCTTAATTTTGTTGGTTTGTCTACTGCTGACATAACCTTAAACCGGCTCAAAAATCGAACAGATCATCTATGGCACAAGAACAGAAATGGGAACTTGAACAACAAATCAGCCTCATTGTCTCTGCATTGACCACTTGGTTCTGTAGGCAGTCTCCTTGCAACTAACCTGGGCTAGTTTTAATCATCGGCCAGTTCAAGAAAGGTAAGGTCAATCAGTTCATGAGCAAATCTATTGATGGCCTCAGTTAGCATAATCAAGAGAGCTTCGTAGGTGGAGTACCGTGCCAAAGACAATGTAGACATCGAGTTTACCTTGTTTTCGAACAGAGCCCCACATCCCTAAGAGACAACTGCTAGTGTTCATCATCGGCCCATACCAAGAACTGTGCAGATCGAAACCCTAAACAACATAGATCTACTGTGCATGTCAACCTACACGGATAAATCTGCCATGATCTACAGATCTACGCTAGAAACAAGCTCATAAGGGTGAGAAACATCATTACCCCATGATGAAGCCCTCGAGGAAGTCGGAGAGCACCGCGGCTGTCGCTGCCGCGAACGAGAACCAAGCCGGTCAACGAAGAAGCACGGCGGCCTGCCTTCCTCTCCGACCGAAAGATGCAGGCGGCGGAGCGGTCGACGAGCCGGCGGCAAGGAACCGCCGACGAAGAGAGGAGAGAGGAGAACGCGTTGAGTGGATGATCGGGGAGATGGGCGGTGAGGGGATTTATGGCGCTTGTCTCGAAGGGACGCGGCGTCTCCCGCCCCTTCTCCGCGCATGCAGGCTGGCCCCAAAATTTTGCCTACGCGAGGGTGGCTCCACGGAAACGGCCGAATCGAGCGTTCCAGCTGGGCCTGGACCGAGGGTGCTTTAAAGTTTGTGCGATGCAAGAACGCGGCGCAGCCCAGGCAAGCAAAAGGCCGAAACACTCTCTCCACAGGTGATGGTCCCGAAGAGCAAGGCTTTGATACCTGCAAAAGTAAACGGGATTAGGTTGAGACTCCAAGTGCAGAGTGTATAGTAAGTGGAAGACAGTTTTCCCCACGAGGGGTGACTCGAGGGTTTAATATCGAACTCTCGGGGAATCTGAAGTGGTAGATTTATCTTCTTATCCTTCTTTTGGTTACCTACAAAACAAGGTTAGATGTTTTGGTCCTCAACCTCACCTGTGGTTGTCAAGCACAAGGTGTAAGAATGATATCAGGATAGTTATGCAATGCAAACAAGAAATAAATATGCAATGATGGTGGATGCAATGATAAATGATATTTTTGGGTTTTTGAATGATGTATGCAAGATGAAAAGTATTTTTGTATTTTCGGATTTAATGATGGCTGAAAATAGAAAAGTGGTATATGGTGTTGGAAAGGTGTTTCTTATGATTAAAAATGGACTGGGTTCATGGTTTCACAAATGCACTCTCTCTTTATAAAGTGGTAGACAATGGAACACACAGTTAACATATGAGATTGCAACACAGGGTTTGATAACAAGTTACTTAGATATATGGGCATCACGTCCTAACATAGAGATCTTTTGGTTATTAACCTCTCTTATACTCCACCAAGATGCGAACTAAATCATAACACCTCAGTAATTAAGATAACTCAGAGTATAGCATTAAGTATCATGACATGAAGTGAAAATAAGAACATGCTAGATCTAGTCATGGAGTAGTGGCAATGGTCACGCCCACATCCCCGGTAGCATGGTATTTTAGTTTATCCCTAGTGAGGCAACAAAGTAAGGTAAAGATACCAAAGTGGATCGCAGAACTTTCTCTCACGTTCACTGCACTAGCCACCCCCCGTTACTCCAACTAATGCACACGTTCCCCCACACACGCTCTCATAAACATGCTTGATCAAAACAAGTAGACAAGAACGGGGTACATAATATGCATCTATACTCATAACTGAAACAAACATTGCAATCTCAAACATATATTAACTCATAAAGATCCACCACAAAGGTATTACAACGGTGACCGTAATCATGTTCAGCAGCTCATACGGTGCTAATTAGTGAAGCTCAAGAGAGGAGAGATACATAAGTTACTTCCACAAACCCATAGTCCAGAGGTGGACTACTCCCTCTTCATCATGGAGACGGTGGAGAAGTCGATGGAGAAGATGGAGACCACGCCGGCAGCGCCCCGCCGGAGTTTTCCCCCTCCAATCTGCAGCTCCTGATCTCCGTTTCGGTGTTTCTGTGTTTGTGCGGCGCTCCTTCCAGAGAACGTCGGGGGACCTTTTTTATAGGCGTTTTTAGGTCAAGACGATGTCGGTGGAGAAGATCGACGGCAACGGAGCCACGAGGCCAAATGGGTGGGTCCCACGCGGCCACAGTACCTGGCCGCGTGGGCCCCCCTCGTTTGGCCTCGCCTCCGTTTGCTCGCTTCCTTCGCCCAGGTCTTCTTCCTTCCAAATATTGACGCCCGTAAATTTCCAGGTGATTTCGTTGACGTTTGGGTCCCTGAAACATTAAAATAAGAAAACGGGTTTTCTGCCTGTGCAGGGTTAATTCCATAAAAATAGGAAATAAATGAATATTCCCAAAAATCATTATAAAACATTGATATAACCCTTATATGATGCAAATATGATTGGAATATAAGCAATTAAAGTGCAAAGTTCATGTATGCATTTTACATGCATCAACATCCCCAAGCTTAATCCATGCTCGTCCTCGAGTATGAAGATGATAAAACTAACATGGACTTTGCAATTTAATACTTAACAATGATATCAAAGATGATTACTATTGCTACATATAGTCAAATGATTCATTCTTCAAAGGAGTAGCAATATGCAAATAGTTTATGAAGTGATATCAAGTATTCAAGACAAGGATGTTCATTGATAGTTCACAAAGTGTAACATGTAGCAAGTAATATGGAACACATGTATGCATAATGATAAGTAGAACATCCTACAATGGTCATAGAGTGTAGATGAAAATCTGAATATGATAGGTGTACACTTTGGAAAGATGTATATGTGAGTAGAGGTAAAGCATGCATAAGTTTCATCCAACTTCCAAACTCTTCTACTTAAGTTAATGATTGCAATAAGGTATTCATTGGTGTCAAGCTCTCATTGCCCCTATCATAGCATCTTGAATGATTAAGGTTAAAGTGAAAGCAAATATGAGTAGTGTGCTTGATAAAGAATGGGTTGAATGTCTCATGCCCCTTGAATACAAGTACTTACACCATGTGTTACTCAACTTGGGAAACAAAGCAAGTTCAATTAAATATCATTGTAAGCATAATAGTATCATCAAGAGCGTCAACTGGGGTACCTCTTGTCCCAAGATATGGAACAAGCCCATATCAAAATGACAAGACAAACAAACAAAATGAACAATCTCAACACCCTTTTTATTTACCATTTGGAATAGTTTTTTATTGCAAGGTGTATCACAGAAGGTTCACCATAGTATGTAAGTAAATTTCCACCATGAATGATGCATGGCTTAGATTAGCGGCCCAGGCGTCTCTCTAACCATTTACACAAACTCATTTAAACTCACTCTATTTCCACATTTATTTCAACATGATAAGCATCCATAGACAAAAGCACATGATATCAACTAAATGAGATGAAGAGCGTGTTGAAAGCTTGCCATGTGACAGCACATATGGGCTAACTTCCAACCCAAAACATTCATCAAGCCACAAACATCATAATCTTAATCACAATGGGTCAAGTTTTATTATGCAAATAAAAGAACATTGTGCATCAAGTTCGTGAGAGCTATATAACCAATTTTTTCCATTGCAATCAATAACATAAACATTTTCATTCAGAGGTAAGATAACACAAACAACATGTTAAACATACTCGGAATAGCATAAAGCCAATAGGTAGATATGGTGGACTCACTGGAATAACTTTGGTTGAAGGTGTTGGAAACAAGTTTTTGCTTGTTGGAGTTTTTGGGCTAGCAAAAGGGAGAAAGTTGACCATCTAGATGCATGCATGAGTGTCCATAGAACTAACTAATCCATGTTAAACCAAGTAAAAACAATCAGCACCAAAACATGAATAAGTGATAGCTCTACAAAAAGAATTTGCAAACTATTACTCATAAACAAGCTCATGAATCATGCAACTATATGTATCATTAAAAATCAAGTCAAACATCCCTTTTCCCAATCTTATAAAAGCATCCAACATATTTCAACCCATATTTCCAGTAGCTCTCTCATATATAATTGATAGTGTGGTGGTCTCTCAAGACTCAAACAAAAAAAAAACGACGCTCCAAGTTTATGCGATAAAGTGTTTCGATCGAAAAACAGAAGTTGGACGTGTGCAAACCGAGAGTGTGTAGGTCCAGCGGGGTTGTCTTCACATCCCCAAGCTTATGGTCTTCACCATCCTTGGATAGCTCTTGGTGCATCTCCTCCAATCCCTGTGAAAAAACTTCAAAACACCGTTTCTCCCATCTCTTTTCTGTGGGGTGCATTAATAGTGATAAACAAATAGGTTCCTTGCTGCATATAATCCTTGAACAAAAATTCATATGACATGTCCAGAAAGTGTATAATGTTGTATGCCTACTCATAAACTCAATTGGATCAAAAAGATTCAACTTAAAAGCTCAAAGCATGCATCAAACAAAATGGGACAGAATCTGTCCAGAAAAACAGCAGCAGCAAAACGTATTTTTCTACCCTACCAAACTTTCTCGAAAAATTCCGAAAAAATTCATGCATACAGAGGATGAAAAGTTGCAACTACAGTTCAAATATGAGCTCATTCGGAGTTACAGAATAAGAATTAAAAATCATACCGTGCACTGACTCGTGCAGGAATAAAATCTCCGAACGCTATAAGCAACTTTTTCAAACCAAAAAGGGTAAAACTTGGCACTTTATTAAAACTCCAGAACCTAACTAACACAAATCTCTTGTTACAGCAAGAGGACACAAAGAAAATCACACATAAAAATAACCGGGTTGCCTCCCGCAAAGCGCTTTCTTTATAGCCATATAGCTAGGCTTCTTACTTGTTGTTTTATTGTGGACGAAGCTCATGAGGGAGCTTGAACTTTGGTGGTTCCCTCTTCCTTGGAAAGTGTTCCATGCACTTCTTGTGTGGAAACTGAAACTTTACATTCCCTTCCTTTGAATCAATGATAGCACCTGTGGTACGAAGAAAAGGTCTTCCAAGAATAATAGGACTAGAGGTTTTATTCCCCATGTCCATGATTAGAAAATCCACAGGCACAAAAGTCATATGTAACTCTACCATAACATCACTTACTTTTCCCAAAGCATGTTTAATAGAGTCATCAGCAAGTGCTAGTTCAATAGAGCATTTTTCAAGATTTTTCAATTCAAGCACTTCATATAGTTCTTTAGATAAAACAGAGACACTAGATCCTAGATCAAGTATGGCATGGTGTGTCTCTTTTCCAATAGTTACTAGTACCTTAGGTATCCACATATCCCCAAGCTTAGGTGGTATCATAGCCTCTTGGTTGTACCTAGCAATCTTTTCTTTCAAGACATGATTAGCAATATAAGAACCAAAACCTGCTTGGTTAGTGTTGATGGAAGGATCACTTGCAAATTTTTGTAAGATAGATATTAATTCATGCAAGCTACAATTTTCTAAGTCAAGCAAAGGATCCTTGACTTCATTAAGCATTTTAACTTCCTCAACTTCAACCTCTTTCATTACCCCAATAGATTCTTTAGCAACTCTCTCTTGCTCATGAATGTGTTCCCAAGACTTATTGATAACCTCTTGGCAATATTTTATTGTTTCCTCATGTTTTTGGGCTGTAATGATGCTCTTTAATGATGAGACTTCCTTAGTAAGCTGATCTACCCTTTCAAACAAAGCATCTTGTTTTTCAAACTTAGAGATAAATTCCTTATTAAGCTCTTTTTGGGTAGATATAAAAGATCTAATGGTGTTTTCCAAGTCACTAGAAACATTACCACTAGAAGCATATTTATTTGGCACATATGGGGGTTTATTATAAGAGTTATAATTGTTGTTACCATACCCATTATTACCATAGTTCCTAATGAAGTTGACATCAATATTTTCAGAATTGTTTCCAACTAGTTCTTGCAAAGGAACATTTTCAACACTAGGTTTATTAAGCAAAGCAAGAATAGTATCCATTTTAGATGACAAATCATTAGTTTCTTCAATAGAGTTCACTTTCTTAGAAGGATTAGGTGCCCTATCAGTATGCCATTGACTATAGTTTTGTAAAATGCTTTCCAATATATTTTTAGCTTCTACTATAGTCTTACTCATAAAAGCACCTCCAGCAGCAGAATCAAGTATGTTTCTAGACATGTAGTTTAAACCATTGTAGAAAGAGTGTAATATGGTCCATTCATTAACTCCATGTGAGGGACAAGTTCTAAGCATAAGTTTTATCCTATCCCAAGCCATAGCAACATGTTCATTTTCATTTTGCCTAAAAGAAAGGATGTTGTTTCTATTTTGCAAAATTTTAACAGGGGGATAATATTTCTTAATGAAAGCTTCTTTTAGATCATCCCAAGAATTAATACTACCAGATGGCAAGGAATGCAACCACTCTTTAGCTTTTCCTCTAAGTGAAAAAGGAAATAACTTCAGTTTTAGGATATCACTTTCCACATTTTTAAACTTTTGCATGTCACATATTTCAACAAAGTCATGAAGATGCATAGAGGCATCCTCCATAGCACTACCACCAAATTGTTCCCTAGTTATCAAGTTCAACAAACTAGGACTTACTTCATAACTCTCAGCATTTATCTTAGGTGTGGCAATAGCTCTCGTGATAAATTGATCATTAGGAGTGTTTGTGTAGTCACACACTTAGTTCTTTCTCCCATTTTAGCAAGTTTTTTTTTTTATTAATTTTTTATGCAAAACTGAAATAAATATGATATGATATGCAATGACACTAACAAAACAAATAAATTGCTTTGTAAGTAAAGATGGATAAGATGGTGCTCACGTAGGTGCAACCTCCCCAAGCTTAGGTGTTAGCACAAGTTGGTGACGTTGACTTTGTTGTGAGATGAATGCGATGATGCACACCCTTGGATAAATCTCTCAGCTACGATTCCCCGGCAACGGCGCCAGAAAACGTCTTGATGGTCCCGAAGAGCAAGGCTTTGATACCTGCAAAAGTAAACGGGATTAGGTTGAGACTCCAAGTGCAGAGTGTATAGTAAGTGGAAGACAGTTTTCCCCACGAGGGGTGACTCGAGGGTTTAATATCGAACTCTCGGGGAATCTGAAGTGGTAGATTTATCTTCTTATCCTTCTTTTGGTTACCTACAAAACAAGGTTAGATGTTTTGGTCCTCAACCTCACCTGTGGTTGTCAAGCACAAGGTGTAAGAATGATATCAGGATAGTTATGCAATGCAAACAAGAAATAAATATGCAATGATGGTGGATGCAATGATAAATGATATTTTTGGGTTTTTGAATGATGTATGCAAGATGAAAAGTATTTTTGTATTTTCGGATTTAATGATGGCTGAAAATAGAAAAGTGGTATATGGTGTTGGAAAGGTGTTTCTTATGATTAAAAATGGACTGGGGTTCATGGTTTCACAAATGCACTCTCTCTTTATAAAGTGGTAGACAATGGAACACACAGTTAACATATGAGATTGCAACACAGGGTTTGATAACAAGTTACTTAGATATATGGGCATCACGTCCTAACATAGAGATCTTTTGGTTATTAACCTCTCTTATACTCCACCAAGATGCGAACTAAATCATAACACCTCAGTAATTAAGATAACTCAGAGTATAGCATTAAGTATCATGACATGAAGTGAAAATAAGAACATGCTAGATCTAGTCATGGAGTAGTGGCAATGGTCACGCCCACATCCCCGGTAGCATGGTATTTTAGTTTATCCCTAGTGAGGCAACAAAGTAAGGTAAAGATACCAAAGTGGATCGCAGAACTTTCTCTCACGTTCACTGCACTAGCCACCCCCGTTACTCCAACTAATGCACACGTTCCCCCACACGCTCTCATAAACATGCTTGATCAAAACAAGTAGACAAGAACGGGGTACATAATATGCATCTATACTCATAACTGAAACAAACATTGCAATCTCAAACATATATTAACTCATAAAGATCCACCACAAAGGTATTACAACGGTGACCGTAATCATGTTCAGCAGCTCATACGGTGCTAATTAGTGAAGCTCAAGAGAGGAGAGATACATAAGTTACTTCCACAAACCCATAGTCCAGAGGTGGACTACTCCCTCTTCATCATGGAGACGGTGGAGAAGTCGATGGAGAAGATGGAGACCACGCCGGCAGCGCCCCGCCGGAGTTTTCCCCCTCCAATCTGCAGCTCCTGATCTCCGTTTCGGTGTTTCTGTGTTTGTGCGGCGCTCCTTCCAGAGAACGTCGGGGGACCTTTTTTATAGGCGTTTTTAGGTCAAGACGATGTCGGTGGAGAAAAGATCGAAGGCAACGGAGCCACGAGGCCCAAATGGGTGGGTCCCACGCGGCTACAGTACCAGGCCGCGTGGGCCCCCCGTTTGGCCCTCGAGCCTCCGTTTGCTCGCTTCCTTCGCCCACAGGTCTTCTTCCTTCCAAATATTGACGCCCGTAAATTTCCAGGTGATTTCGTTGACGTTTGGGTCCCTGAAACATTAAAATAAGAAAACGGGGTTTTCTGCCTGTGCAGGGTTAATTCCATAAAAATAGGAAATAAATGAATATTCCCAAAAATCATTATAAAACATTGATATAACCCTTATATGATGCAAATATGATTGGAATATAAGCAATTAAAGTGCAAAGTTCATGTATGCATTTTACATGCATCAACAGCTGCATGGGCTTGCAGTGGGCAACTAAACACTCCATTGTGACCGGGTTCAGCGGCGCATTCAGAATGTATATGGTCTAGTTTGTCATAAATTGGGACCCACTTTGCTTGTGAAAATGGTCACAATGTATAAGGTCATATTTACTACTCAGGACCCACATGTCTATCAAAAGTACAAAGTATGCAAGAGAGTATAGACTAAAATAGTTTTTATTACTTGCGGACAACCATAAACTTATGGGTTACCCATAAGAAGATTCCCATAAGTTTTTTTTTAAGGATGCGTAGGGGAAGCCCCTACAACATTTTTTTAAATAATAAGAATCAAAATCTGCGTCTGTAAGGACTTGAACCTGGTTGACTGTGTTGTACATCCACTTCCCTTACCAAGTGAGCCCAGCTTACTTCTTGATTCCCTTAAGGTGAGTCTCCACAATGTATGTTGCAAACTTTAAGGTGCAAATTTTGGCTTACATTACGCTGCTGTAAGGATGACAATTTACGTTACGGATACCCATGGGCAGCGTACCCTTATGGGTAGGGTATGTGTACTGCCCATTGTTATGTGCACATACCCTACCCATCAAGTTGTTGGTATACCCAAACCCTACCTAGCTTGAGTTGAAGACATGAGTCGGGTGCACCCTCGAGTTCTCGATCTATCGGCTCTTCTCATTATGCCGCCACCACAAGGCATAGAGTCGGCAACCAATGCCAGTATGCCACCGACCTCCATTTTCCACCTCTAAATCCACTCCTTTCTTTGTTTCTTCACCACAGGGTGTCAGCGGCAAGTACAAGCATGGTAGGTAGATGACGGGTGCACGAAATGTTATAAAATATTGAGCATTGTTTATCTACCCAATGGTACCCAACTGGTATGGGCGCGTGTAAACTTTTATACCATGGGTACGGGTATGGGTAGAGTTTTGTACCCGCGAGCTATATGGGTATGGGTATGGTATTGGTCTACCCTGCACGTACCCTACCCATTGCCATCTTTAGATAAGTGGTCGAAAATCAAAACAGAGGCCGAGGTACATGTAGTTTTATATTTTCAAATTTGAAAAATGGTATTTTGAAATTTCAAAAAATATGAAAATAATCATGCATGTAGATAATAGTGCATCCTATCAACGTGAAAAATCTCAACTATAAATAATTCATATTATGGGATACACAAAAATAACAAAATATGTCAAATTTTGTAGGGTTGAAATTTTACATTGTTCACTAGTTTCAAATTAAAAATTTGTCATTTTAGCACAACCCAAAATATAACATATTTATAGTTAAGATTTTATATGCCGTTAAGATACAACATCATATACATTCGGGGATTTTTTTGAAATGTTAAAAGCTTGGCCTCCATATCGCAGGGGCCTTATCTGTGTACCGAGATTTATAGATAAATACAATCTCTATAGCCTAAAGTTTTTTCTACCAAAACTTTGCACAAATATACATACCATGTGTATGTATTCATGTACAAAACTGAAAATTTTTGAACTCAAAAGTGCAGTTTTTATATGATATTCAGAAAAGGGCTCACTGAGTCACCTGGTGCCCCGCTGCACCAAGTCCCGGGGGCAGCGCTAAGGGGTAGGTATCCAAGTGAATACCCATGATTTTTGCAAAATAGTGTTGATTATAACAAACCAGTGATGATTTAGTAAAATAGTGATTTTTTTGACAAAATGAAAACCGCATGAATACCATGTTACAAATTCCTAGCACCGCCACTTCCAAGTCCGCGTTCTCTTCCTTTCTTTTTTTACTACTTAACGTTTTTGTGACCGATTGTATCACTTATCTTTTCAATTCTATTATTTTCCATAATGGAGGGTACTATATGGCTTTTTTTGGGGAGTTTCAGCTGGTAGCCGTTATTTCGTTCATATGTCCAAATTCTCAAGATGTGGGGTCACAACGCCGAATGAGGTAGAGTGGAGCATATGTTGATAGGATGTACCGGTTAAACAGATCAGAATGGATTGTATGATACTATTTATTTATCTGGAATTTAGAGCTGGACAAATAACATAGTTGCTAGTTCTCATGTGTCTGAAAATTAACTAAATCTCAGACGTCTCGCTAACCATTAAATTTGCATCTTAGTTCGTGGGATATGTGATTTCCAATTGAGTTGCATTTTTTTAGTTACAAATGAGTTGCGACTCTCTAACCATTAATTTACATTGCGATTCGGATAATATGTGAGTTGTAACCAAATTATTTTCAAGTTACATATGGGTTGCAACTCACTAACCATTAGATTTTCATCGCCGTTCATGTGACTTGTGAGTTGTAAGTCGATTATAACTTGCATATGAAATTATGGGATGACGTCAGCCTGGGATTTAGTTAAAGCTCATTTGTCTGAGTGCTATACGTGCCCTTTATAACGGGTTGCACATTTAAACATGGATATATCGTACTCCTATTATAGTACAGGATGTACAAAAAACATAAATAGTCGAACATACGAGTGTATCTCTAACAAAACATTGGTGAGATTTAACCTTTTAGCCTTATAGTAACAATTATTTGTTAAGAAAATAGAGACATGCTTTAGACTAAAAGCCAAACATTCACGCGATGATATAAAAATAGGCCGGATAACGGAACTATCACTCGCCGACGGTAGGTCAACATGCTCGACAAATGACTGGCTAACTGGATAGCTATCTTGGCCAAATTGGCCTTGTCTTTTGAGCAGAAATTCGGATAATCTAGTTTGAAACATGAGTAAAAGACATACGTCGAGAAATGAGTGCAACTAGGTAAAGTGATGAAAATCTTTAGTATGGTATACAGACAAAGTCTTATCTCGGATCGTGTAAAGTATCATGAAGTAAAAGAAAATGTAAATGAAATACTAAGTTTCACACGACAAGATATGCATAGATTATGTGGCAGACATTATGATATCTAGATCGCGTTGTCGGCTATTGACCGAAAAGTGTCACGGGCATGTCCATGTAGTCTCGAACCTAAAAGGTCACACGTCTAGCAATTTAGCGACATTTAAAAAACATAACTAAGTCCGCATGGTTCAAGGAGCGTCGATAAGTTCTATAAGACAACGTTAGGTTATGAAAGCTCGTGAAAGGTATCTAACATATCGCCATTGTACATGCCCTTAGCCTCCATCTCAGATTCGTTTTCTTTTTGCACTTTAAGTCGAATGACAGTACGAGAGATTTGAAGCTCTTGGCGAATGGAGGACTAAATCTACACCAAGGCAGCGTAATTTGCTTGATTAGAACCGTGGGACATACACGGGACATTCCTAGCTGCTGAATCAGAAGTCATGTAACTCAGAACACATGAGTCAAGTATCAGGTTGGTGAAACAAAACCAGGTGGGATTCTAGCGGAGTGGAGATCTATACTTCTTATAAAGCAAAACCCCAGTAACCTCATTAATTATTTTTCTATCTCGACATGCAAGCTACCCACATCATCCATTCTCTTGACCAATCAATTGTCCATGTCATTTCCACTAATTAATCACACGTCATCTATTCCTTAAGCCACATCATCCACTATTTGATCCATTATTTATCCATGTCATACCACATTTATTAATGATTTTCTATCCATACATGAAAACTATTCACATTATAAATCCTTTTATCCATACAATTACTTCAACACTTTTAGTTAAATATACAAATATTCTACATTGATTAAATTTAGGATCTCGATTATTGTGCCCAATCGAATCCTGAATATTTCCGAGAAATTTTCCCGTTGCATATGTCATATGTCTTTTCGTTTATATTACAGTTTTTATACAAAGTTCCCGCTGCAACGTGCGGGGTATTTTTCTAATTTTATATACTTGTAGAATGCACCACTGACTACATACAGAAAAAATCATATTAAAAAAAAAATTCCGATAGCTTTAAAAAAAAATAACGATCTCTGGATTTCCAGAACCATAACGATTTTTCGACACCGTGTGCTGCTAATGGGACAAGTGGACAACATGCAGTTATGCGTCCCGTTTATTTTGAAGAACGTGTGAAGCTGGCACCGCAATTACCGATGGATTGATATCCACGTCTTCCGCACGTTTCCTTGCAATCCGGTGCCGTTATCCCATTATTGCTATCCCGCCGATATCGCGAAAAGAAACCCAAACGACCAAGAATCCCGTCCGGAGTCGAAACGGATCAAGCGGGAGAGATAACCTTCCGTTTCCCCACGCCCGTTCGGCTCTTCGACTCCGGTCGCCCCACGACTTCCCGATCGACTATAAATAAAGCACCGACGCCTCTAGGGCTTCGACTCTCCCAGATCCTCCTCATCTTTCCTGCGCTACGTCTCGCCGGGTTTCGATCTTGGACTGCGCCGCGGTTCTTTCTTCCGGCGGCCGTAAAGTGTCGCTGCTGCTCCTCGATCGGCTAGTTCGTGGGCCGGCTGTGCTTGACGCGATACCCTCGCTCCGATTCTTCTTTCTGACGGCAGTAAGGTATCCAGATTTCCTCAGTCTTTCTTGAAAGATAATTTTCCGATTGGTTGTACGTACGTGCTTTAATTTCTTCCTGTTGATATGCTTGTGATCTATCGTGATTTAGATTCTGCTAGTCGATCTAGGCATGCATCGTTTTCCTCTCCGTATGTAATTGCTCCTGCTCTATTCGACTATGGACGAGTTTAAGGATTTGTAGGCCGAGATATTTAGTGCTGGTTTGGTTAGTCTAACGGCAATTTCTCGGTGAGATTTGATCGGGTTGGCTAGATAGCTAGCTGACACAGTATCATGCACGTACCGTGGCAGTGCTGGGTTTAGATATTCCGTGCACCCTTTTAATTTTACATCGATTTGGTAGATGGATTCCGATAGACGACGGATGTGTTGGCCAGATGACCTTTGAGCTTTAAGGTGCATGGAATAGCTCCTCAGCTAGCCAGATAGATGTCGTGCAGCCAGCGGTCGAAATAATTGGCCTCTCCGGCCTGCATCCACGAGAAATGTGTTGAATATATTGTCAGTCTGTGCATTGAGTTGAAAAAGATGACAAGTTCGACTGTCGCTGGGTTCATATACATTTGAAAAAGTTTGCACTAGCATATTAGATATAAACACATAACACGGAAAGTGTCTTTTGCTCCCGACCTACAATGCTTTTGTAATTTTTTTAAAAAAATAGAAAACATATTTATTAGTTTCAAAAAAAATTGAAACAAATTTAGATAGTCGATGGTGTATCACAAACGTGCAAATATCAATTTCAAATACTTTATATATATATCGATTTAAAATACTTTGTAATATGAGTTACACAGAATATTTTGTAGGCAATATTCATCCTTAGATCCACCATTTTGTCATATTTGTGTAGCTCATAATACAATATTACAAAATATGTGAAGCAGATATTTTGCATGTTTGATGGATATACAATTTCCTACATCCGGATTTTTTTCGAATTTTAAAAGTCGTAGATATGATTTTCATTTTTTTTTTAAATTGAAGTAGCACAAGATCTCGGGATTCAAAAGTCTCCACTCGATATAACATATGATTTTAGTTGTCATTTGGCACGAGTTGGATTAGTCTAATTTATCTTTTGTCCTAATTTACACGAAATCCGCGTATTTTCTACTCTATCGATTCCAATTAATAAGACAATAAATTTAGTCAAAAGTCTCCAACATCTAAGTTTGACTAAATTTATATGAATTATTAACAAGAACATAGGGAGTAATTGTTTCTTAATAGAAACATTATGAAATAAAATCAGCACGACATAGTTATGTAGTAGTAAGATGAGTCTTATTATATCTTACTCCCTCCGTTCCTAAATATAAAGATAAAATGTTTTAGCCTTTTTCCAGATTGACATGTATCTACGTGTATATATACATGTATTAGTGTGTATGTTCACTTATTTTAGTCCGCACCTAGTCAACATGTGAATATTTAAAATATTTTATATTTAGCACCAGTGGGAGTAAAATATAAGGTTTGCTTGACCTTTATTGTTCTTCATTCCAAAATTTTGACTTATAGTTTGAAATTGTTAACATTATACAAAATTAGTATAGTATATGGTGTGCTTGCCTTTTTTATGTTCATTAATGTACAAATTTGACTATGCTTTTCACTTATTAACATTCTAGATTCTAGAAAATTAGTATAAAGACATGAAAAAGGTATTTCCAAGACATACAACACCACCATTTATATACCTTCAATGTAAAATTCCATTCATTAAAGGTTTCTAATAGTTCCTTGATTTGGGCCACTGGTGGCAGAAGTGTGTCTTAATTGCACCAATACACGCCCCCCTCTAAACTTGTTTTTTAATTGTGATTTAGTGCTCAACGTCACTAGGTTTCATATAGAATAAAGTGGATTTTCTACTTTGTAGGCATTTCTGCCCATTTGTCGTGTTTCAAAATATGAAATTTCAAAGGAAGCCTACCTCTTTTGGCCCAAAGCAGCACTTGTCTTCAAAGAAGAAACCACCCGGTCAACGCATGATGAAGATACACAAAGAAGTTCAGCGTAGCATGGCTTTTATGTCAGTAAGGGTGCATCATGCTAATAGAAGAGACGATGTTGAAAACATAGGTTATGCACATAATGGCAAGCCATATGGTTCTTCAAAGTTTGTCCATGCGAGACAAGGACACGATAATGGTGTGGTCGTAAAACATCGGAAATACCCGTTTGGAGATAATTTGGCGATATCAAATGGGAATACTGGCCCACTTGGCAAGAGTAAACAATTGGCGGTATCACCCTCAAGGATGGATTTAGGAAAATCTATGCCCTCTAGTTTTAGAGATATATCAAGTAACACAAATAGAATTTCAAATAAACCTCTTCACTCTAGCAATATCTTATGTGGCAAGAGGAAAGTGGTTTCATCTTCAAGTGGTTTAACTTCTTCAGTCGAAGTACCATCGGTGCCCAATAAAATAAAGGTTCTAGCACCAATCCAAGAAAATATTGTTGGTGGTAGAGTTCTTGTGGATGAACATCATAATGAACAGTCCTTTATTAAAGAGAAGGAACACAAAAGGGAGAAGGAACACAAAAGGAGGAAGCCTAGCATAGGAACGAAATATCTCCGAGGTAACTTAGATGTCCACCGAAGGATAGAGATATCGTCGAAGAGAAATGAAGGCTCCACAGTTGAGATTTGTAGGACCGACAATGACAAGTTTAAGAGTAAAGGGAAAGCATTAATGGAAAAAATGCCCGGGGAACATGCTAGTGGCATTGAAGACACTAAGGCCGTCAGAGTGGTGAAGAAAAGAAAATATATATGTACTGATGAAGACGATATGAGTGGTGATGATCAAAATCCTATCGGTGGCGGTGAACAGAACATTGTAGGAGTTGACGATGGTACTGATGGTTTGACAACGCAAGCCACCATTGTGGAGCAATATGGTTCGCTGCCCATTGATGAACCCATTTGGAGGTATAGAAGATATTCTCGTCAGTTTCAAAGTTGTCTTAATTGAATGCCCCTTTCTAACTTTGTTTTTGTTTATTTCTTTAGTGGAATGTTGAAGACAGGAAATGAGGGTTATGTGTCATTAGAGGCACATTTGTTGGCTAAATCCTGTGAAAAAGTATGGGAATGCTCGAGATCTTTGAGGCCAATGGTTGAAGTAACAAAGATTTCTAGGTTTGAGGCCGAGCCTAAGAGCTTTAGGGCATCAAGTCCAACTGAGGACAACATTGGCTTGTACTTCTTTCCACAAGGAATGAGGTATATTTGCTTAACATCTCTAGGTTTGCATCATCAACTCTATCTTTCACTTCTTGGGAATCTAATCTTCTAATGTTTCTCCAGGCCAAATCAAGATTATGATAAGCTAGTCAAGGAAGTTATTGACAATGATTTGATCTTACGGGCTATCGTTGACGATAAAGCCGAGATGTTGATATTTCCTTCCATTTTGCTGCCCGAGCGTCATCAAAGTAAGTTTCTAAAAATATTTCCCTAAGCCTTCGTTTGCATTGTACAATCTGCTCATGGATTCGGTCACTTATCATGTTGTCCTCGTCACTTGCAGCCTTTCAAGGGAAGCACTACCTGTGGGGATTGTTCAAGTGATAGAGAAGCGCTGGTGCCTGATACATGCATTTCTGGTCATGAGAAAGAGAACGGGAACCAGGGTTGCTCAGGTCCTCTTGTGGGCCAAAACGGCATCGACAAGGAACGGAAGACTGCCAGATCGAACACGCCGACGCTTTCGGCTGAACGCGCCGCTGCTGAAATTGCCACTTCGGCTCTTGCTGCCACCGCTACCACGTCTGACGCACCAAGCTCGACGCGTCCGGATGAACGCGCTGCCGCCGAAGCTGCCACTCCGGCTCCTGCCGTCACGTCTCATGCACCAAGCTCGACGCGTCCGGCTGAACATGCTGACGCCGAAGCTGCTACTCCGGCCGCTGCCGCTGCCGCTACGGCAACGTCCGATTCACCAGGCTCCGCAGTTCCACAAGCCGGTGTGTACGGTTTCATCGCCCAACCAACGTCCGATTCGCAGTTTGCGCGGATGCAGCAGCTTCTTGAAGCGATGGTACGCGCGGGTGCTCAGGTGTTCGCTATGCGCGAGGATACGATAGGATTCGGTACGGGTGGGCAATAGCGCAGCATGCATGGTGCCGTCGAGATGAGCGCGACGGATCATCGGCAACTTAGCATAGCAGTGTTGGAGTGTGTTGCCTTTGCATGCATGGACCACTGGCCACTGACCGAGCGTTGCACAAGTTAGTGGAAATTTCATTTTGATGGCGAAAATAATATTTACCTCCCTTACTTAGTAAGACGTTTTTTGAGTCAAACAATGTAAAGTTTGACCGAGTGTTTTAAAAAATATTAATATTTACATTACCAATTCAATATGGCTAGATACATCATGAAATATATTTTCATATGATGTCGATATAGTATTATAGATGATGGTCGTTTTGTCAAAAAACTTAGTCAAACTTTACGTTGTTTGACTTTTAGAAAAATATACGCCTTAATTTCAGCAACGGAGGGACTATATCTTATGACATGTCACATTTTTTTGTGGTTGTTGGGACAATTTAAGACACCAATGTTATATTTGCAGTGTTTTAGTTTGCTTGTATTTTCTAGCCGTGTGAATGTGTGATATGTCCTGTAGATCACACACGATTAATATAACTAACTCATCTATGTTAATCCAATCATGTCTATAATGCTAGATACAGTTTTCCCATAGTGAATCTATGAGATTCTACAAATCTTCATAAAGGGTAGTTTCAATCAGCGCGTGTTTCTTTCGCAAAATGCAAGTTTTATTCTGGAACGGTTATTTATTATTCCGTCGTCCCGACTCCTCTTCCCGCCGTTTGGTCGTCTTCCCGACTCATTGTGCTCGTGTAAATATTAGGAGCACCTGAGGCTGCCACAATGCCTCTCTGCAAGAACAAAATCCCCCGTGGCAAACATCTAGCGCCTTGATCGCCTAGGGTGGGTGTTGGAGATATGCCCTAGAGGAAATTAATAAAGTGATTTTATTTGTCATATCTCAATTGTTCATAATATGTTTTGTACCATGCTATAACTGTATTACGCGGAAACATTAATACACGTGTGGTATGTAAACAACCAGGTCCCTAGTAGCCTCTATTTAACTAGTTCGTTGGGCAACAAATGATCGAGATTTCCTGATCATGGACAATGACGTCGGTTGACAACGGAGTCATATCATTAGGTGAATGATTTGATGAACATACCCAAAATATACAAGCGTAGTGTTCATACCTTCGACCGTGAGATCATATCAAATCTCTGCTTCTGCAAGGTGCGGCTGATCACATCAAACGGCATGTCTTATATAGCGTGACAATAAAGGTGACACTTTCGGGTATCGGAAGGAAGCAGTAGAAGCGAGTGATCAAGAGCGGGAATTGCCAATCCACATAGCAGGATAGATACTCTGGGCCCACTCCATGAGATTACATTAATGAGCTTGCAAGTATGTGACTGGGTCACAGGGATGTAATATCACAGACGAGTAAAAATAGATGGACTGTGCTACGGAGCGGCGCCGTATATTTGCTCTACCGAGCGGCGGCCCATTAACCACGCTCCATGGACCAGATCGTGCACGCGATAACGCCGAACGTCGCTGTCACGCTGCAGCTTCCGACCGAACTAGCGAACAAACAAGAAAAGACGAAATCATTGCATGAAGAAAAAATAGAAAAATGCATGCATCCCTGGTTTCCAAAAAAATTTGCTACATCGGTACACTCCTCCGACGCCTATGCATGCCGTTGCCGTACATGCACCTTGTCCCAAAAAAGTTACGTGGCCTCCTAGGTCTGTACTAGCTACAGTTAGATATGCCATATACTCCCTCCGTCTGGAAATATCTGTCGCAGGGAGGAATTTTTTTGAACTGTGGTACATTTGACACATCAGTCCTCTGAATTTGAAATTCGTTTCCATCCCGTCCCCGTCTTCCTCCTTTCCGTCCCCGTCGTTCGGCCGTCCCCATCCTCCTTTCCGTCCCCGTCGTTCGGCCGTCCCCATCCTCCGCCCTCCGCCCTCGTCCGGCCGTCCCCATCCTCCGCACTCGTCCGAGCTCGCGGACGCCGCCGTACACGTCCTCCGCCCTCGTCCGAGCTCGCGGACGCGCAGGAGATGGATCCTGGAGAGCGCCCGCATCGGAGCTCGATCTCGTCGGACTCCTAGCTCGTGGGCGGCGCCTCCCCGTCCCTCCTGGCTCGTGGGCTGCGCCTCCCCGGAATCTTCCGCTCCGCTCGCTGGGCTCCGGCCAGCCGGCCTACTAGTCGCGCTTCCTCCTACGGCCGCGCCGCTCCGCCGGGGAAGGCAGCTCTGCCGAGGAAAGAGGCAAGAGGACCTCGCCGCCGTATGCAGCTCCATGCGCCGCTGCTTGTTGAAGTGCGGTCGAGGTCGTCAAGGTCGAACAAGGACCGCTCTGCCGAGGAAAGAGGCAGGAGGTCCTCGCCACCTCCTCGGCAGAGCGGTCCTCGCCACCGTCTGCAGCTCCCTCCACAGCTGCTTGGTTTCGTCAGAATTCAGAACCTCAACCTCACTTGCTTCCCTGCTTGCTTCCACCCCGGTATCGCAGGCGCCAAGGAACCTTGCGGCCGTCCATCTTCGTGAAGGTGATCGAGATCCTATACTGAACTACGAAGTCTCCATCCATCTTGCTGAACGAGCCACCTACTGAGCCTGGGAAGCAGAGCGGAACCTAGCACGTTGCTAAACCTGCAGAACTGATAACTGATAAGTTCTTGAAAAAATGCACATCATGCAGCTGGGAACACACTGACTCGCACGTGGAGCTTACCTCACAAGAATTTCTAGCTTCTTCAGGACAACATAAAATCTTCAGAGTTGTTGCAATTTTTAGTAAGAACTAAAGCTCACAGCTGATGCCAGACAAATGCTTGATGCGGTCACCTGCCTCTCGCAAGGCTTTAACCTTTTCACTTGCCTCTCTGCAGAGGAGAACACATCGCCCTGCTACAGGCATAGGAGCAGAGGAAGATCCTCGCCTCTCTGGCCCTGCTACAGGCATCACCTTGCCTGGCCAGCTGGTGGAGCTCGTCTCCCTTCCCTTGCAGTTCCTCTCTGAAGAAGAAGGTACAGCTTTGCTGTTCTGGAGCTTCCAAACCAATCGCTTGCCTTTGTCAATGTCCATGCTAGATGATTCCCCATCACTAGTTGATGAGCCCTGAAATGAAATGTGATAGTCCATCAGTAGTTACAAGGCTGGAACCTGACGAACATGCTTCAGTCCTTCATGAAGGTGGTTTACATCATGAGATATATGGCACTTCAGATAATAAACTGACTCTGCCTCTGAACTTCCCTCGCCACTTTCTGCACAGTGTACCCCGCAAATAAAAGTCATCAATACCACTAAACTGAAATTGCATCAACTGACAGAAAATTTAGTAGTTCATCAGGTTGTTCAAACTGAAATTACATCATAAAACTGAGAATGCCATCCCCAAAGGTCTTACCAGATTTTGTGGTTGTACTGTCTTTGTCACTCCATTGTGATGTTCTTTTACTTGCCTGTCCTGTAACACTACAGGAACAAAGAGAAACAGCAGCAGCATTCGAAGAGCAGCATAATTATCCTGCGGTTGTTTGACAAAGAAAGACAATGCTGAAATTTGATAATGAAATAGTGCTCTCCAATGAGTATATGAGAAAACAAATTAATGGCGAAAAAGTTTGCAAGCTAGTTTCCAAGAGGAAGAAACTACCCCATAAAGCATTGCATATGTGGAAATACAATAGGATGCATCAAAATGACCTCTTCTCTGAACCTTTGGTACACGGTAAGCTTTGCTCGATTCAGCTGGTGTTTTCTTGTTCTCGAAAGAAACAATGTCATGACCCCAATCTTGATCTTTTACAGGAATGTGTACTGACTTACATAACAGCTACAAGGCGGAGTTCCCTCGACAAGTAGAAGCTGCTCCTATCGCCTTGAACGAGATTCCTCCAGAAGCTGCTCCTATCGACTTGAACGAGATTCCTCCAGAAGCTGCTCCTATCGACTTGAACGAGATTCCTCCAGAAGCTGCTCCTATCGCCTTGAACGAGATTCCTCCAGAAGCTGCTCCTATCGACTTGAACGAAATTCCTCCAGAAGCTGCTCCTATCGACTTGAACGAAATTCCTCAAGAAGCTGCTCCTATTGGTTTGGATGCTCAAGAGGAAGCTGCTCTCGGTTTAGATGCTCAAGAGGAAGAGGAAGATGCAATTGATCAAGAAGCAAATCATGAAGATGTTGAGCATCCAACAAAAAGTGCAATAAATCTAACAGATAAGCAAAGATATGGTGTCCACTTTGCTTTGGAAGTGATCAGGAGCAGAGATGGATATATCCTGCCTGACGACAAGCTGCTCGTTGCAAGCTTGTTGACCACAACTGTTCGTACAGTTGAGAGAATTTGGCAGGAAGCAAATAAACAACTTGAAGAAGGTCTTGAAGTGGATGTCTCGAGCAAAAAGAAGGGTAGAAGTGGTCGTAAGAGGAAAGACTTAGAACTGTCGAGGATAGCGACAGTCCCACTAAACAAGAGGAAGACAATTCGAGCTCTATCAAGGTATTTGGGTATTTGCCCCTCAACCTTACACGAAGGGTCCAGTTGGGCGAGGTGGTTTGGCACACTAGCAGCTTGAAGCCGGTGATGTCAGAAACTAACAAGATTGATAGATTGAAGTTCGGTGTATCTTTTGTCGATTCGAGCACGCTTATTTTTCAGAAGATGGACAAAATCGTCCACCTCGATGAGAAGTGGTTCGATATGACAAAGGTGAAGAACACATATTACCTTCTACCTGAAGAGCCTAGACCCTTGCGCACCACGCGGAACAAGCAAAACATCGGAAAAGTGATGTTTCTAGCAGCTGTGGCGAGGCCCAGATATGGCGATGAAGGAGAAGTAACATTCGATGGCAAAATTGGCATTTGGCCCTTTATCATAGAGACTCTGGCAAAGAGAAAGAGTCGACACAGAGAGAAGGGACACTTGAGCTGAAATCACTGAAAGTTACTCGAGATGTCATGAGAGAATATCTCCGCGACAAAGTGATTCCGGCTATACAGGAAGTGTGGCCTGACGAAGATGAAGGCAGCACCATATTCATCCAGCAAGATAACGCAAGACCTCACGTCCTGCCCGATGACGAGGGTTTTGCCGATGTCGTAGAGCAGACTGATTTGGACATTAAGTTGATGCAGCAACCACCAAACAGTCCAGACATGAACGTTCTCGACTTGAGCCTCTTCTGATCTCTTCTGTCACACACGGATACTAGAGCACCTAAAAATATCCGAGAATTGATAGAGGGCGTGGAGCAAGAATTTCAAGACTATGATGTCGACAAGCTGGATCGAAGCTTTCTAACACTGCAGACGTGTATGCTTGAGGTCATGAAGAAAAAAGGAGGCAATGACTACGAGACTCCTCACATGAATAAGGACCAAATGCTGCCAGAAGAAAGGCACGGCCACGCTCTACCTATCCCGGCCGAACTACTTGCCCAAACCATTGCCCTTATAGAAGCAGCTCCCCCAAGCCTCCAAGCAAAGAAAAGAAAAGAAGAGCAGGACCATCCAAGGAGAGAAAGGGAAAGAAGAGCAGCAACACCAACCAACCAGAGAAAGGGAAAGAAGAGCAGCAGCAGCAACCTCCTCCAAGCAGCACCAGCCAACAAGCAGAGAAAGGGAAAGAAGAGACCCCTCACATGAATAAGGACCAAATGCTGGCAGAAGAAAGACACGGCCTCGCTCTACCTGTCCCGGCTGAAGTACTTGCTCAAACCATTGCCCTTATAGAAGCAGCTCCCCCCAAGCCTCCAAGCAAAGAAAAGAAAAGAAGAGCAGCAGGACCATCCAAGGAGAGAAAGGGAAAGAAGAGCAGCAACACCAACCAACCAGAGAAAGGGAAAGAAGAGCAGCAGCAACATCCTCCTCCAAGCAGCACCAGCCAACAAGCAGAGAAAGGGAAAGAAGAGCAGCAGCAACCTCCTCCAAGTGGCAGCACATTCCAAGCAGAGAAAAGGCGAAAAAAGAGCAGCATCAACCTCCTCCAAGCGGCATCACATTTCAAGCAGAGAAAGCAAAAGAAAATCTGCAGCAACCTCCGACCAGCACCACCCTCCAAACAGCAGCAGTCTACTGAATGTTTCTGTAGTGCATGTGGAGTATGCATTTACCTGAGACAAACCTAGCCTCTAAACCCTTTTGCTAATAGATCCATATTTAGGTTACATTCGGTCATGATACACTAACTTACTCTAGCACCAGATTACATGTAAGCACCAGATTACATTCGGTCATGATAGCCTATCATTTGTCTATTTGCAGATTACATGTAAGCACCAGATTACATTCAGTATATGCAGTACATACTTGAATATGTGCCTATCTTCTGAACATTCCGTATATGCAGTTTTGGTGATAAAGCTCTAAAAGAGACATACTAGTGGCGAATCAGATAAACTTGGTTACAAGTTACAGAGGTTACTACTGCAAGTATCTGGATTTGGTCCAGCAAAGGTAGCAGACAAAAGGACCTAATGTAGTAGCAGAATAGTATCAGGAGTACAAGAAGTGCACTTCACAATTTAGACATGTTATTGTCGTTACCAAACACTGAAACTGAACAATAACAGATGAAAACAACAGTAAAGTTCAGAATCGTACGAGATCCACGGGCAATGATGCGAGCAGAGCATGTGAGGCAATATTAATTCAGGTACTAGCACTTCACCTTGGGAGGAGACGATGGGGGAGTAGAGGAGAAGCAGCGGCAGCATCAGCCGCCACGGCCGGCACGCCATCTCCGCTCGTCAGTCCGCCGACCGCCGCCCGCCACCGGAGAATGGGACCGGTGGCTCCTCGGGACAGAAGGCCTCGCATCGCCGGCGTGATTTGTTCTGACTGCCTTGGTGGAGGAGAAGGACGCGTGGAAGGAGGTCGCCCTTGGAGCTTGGCGGCCGTGAAGGGCGCTGCCTCCATCTCTTCCTGCCCGCAGGTCCACGGCTCGCATCGTCGCCGTCGCGTCCTGGTGGATTGTAGCACCTCGCGGCCACTGGATCTTCCGTCTTCTACGCCATATACGTCGATTTATCGCCGGATTGGACCGAAAGCTCAAATCTTTGTCGTGGGTCAGTGGAGGGGAGCGCGGCGACGTGAATCAAGGTGGAGGGGAGTGCGGCGATGCGAGCTAAGGTAGAGGGGAGGGAAAAGAGTGAATCTTGGTGGCGAGCAGGTGCAGAGATCGTCGGCGGTGAGCGCGTCGGCGGCGAGAAGGAGCAGAGGGCGTCGGCGGCGAGCGCGAGAGGGAGAAAGGGAGACGGGGACTGCGGGTTTAGTCGGAATGAAGTCGAGGGGGTTTTCACAAAATGTCACTCGCGACAGATATTTCCGGACGGAGGGAGTACTATTATCAGTGCCACTGTTGTCGACTTTTCCGGGGCTCATTACAGCTGGTGATGCTCGATCCATCCCGCTTAGTGACCAGTTTTGGAGTCGGTGGTGAAGGCTGCACTATGCACCACTCCATGGCTGGTAGCTAGCAAATTAAAAGTCAGCTAATAGAATTCCTCTATGTACTACCAACTACAGCTAGATAGTAATGTTGGACACTTACCAGGTTGATTCGACACACCTGCCAATTTTTTAGAGCAATTACCGAAATTTTAAATGCAGCTATTAGGGGTATTTGATACACCTATCAGTTTTTTTGAGAGTGATTGCCATATTTTTTTAGTGTAGCTACCGGGTAGATTTGATATACTTCCAGGTTGATTGGACACACCAATCATTTCTTTTGCGCAATTACTAGATTTTTTATGCAGCTATCAGGTTAATTTGATACACCTATCAGGTTTTTCGAGAGCAATGGCCATATTTTTTTAGTACAGCTACTAGATAGATTTGATATAGCTTCCAAGTTGATTGGACCACCTATCAAATTTTTCGAGAACAATTACTAGATTATTTTAATGCATCTATCAGGTTTATTTGATACACCTATCAGGTTTTTTGAGAGCAATTGTCATATTTTTAAAGGCTGCTATTGGTAGATTTGATACACCTACCAGCTTTTAGAGAGCAATTTCCATACTTTTTATTGCAACTATCAGGTAACTTTGATACACCTACAAGGTTTTTCATGAGCAATTTTCATATTTTTATTATACATATCCGGTTGTCTTATACAGCTACTCTAGATTTTACAAAAAACAATTCGAAACAGTTATTAGATCTATTTTTATTGTGCTACCATGTTTTCCAAAATAGCTACAAAATACTCATACAAGCGCCAAAATAGTTAAATTAAACTACAAGTTGGGATGCATGCCATTTTGTGGTAATATGGCAAACAAATTTGAAACCTACTCCATGCGAAAAATTATAAGCAGATAAAAAAGACTTCGGCAGCTAGGCCTGGTCCATGCATGCACCCTTTGTCATGGTTCGGATCAGTAAATAAAAACAAGTATGGGTGTAGGTCCCAAAACAGTGCGCAGAAAGTACTCCAGTTTAAGTGTTTATTACGTATTATTCAAGATAAAAAACAGATGTATAGGCGTATAGCTATACCAAATAGTGTTGGTCACATGAGACCTGCTCCTAACATGAAAAGTACATCATGCGGTACTGTAGCCGCAGCGAAATAGCTAGCTGCAGCTGGCAAGCCGCATTTGTGAGGGTATCGGGCCCACCGGTGCCGAACGCTCAGGTGCATCTCTCCGCGTATGAGTACATCCGACGAACAGCCTGTAGCGCGTGCGAATAAACGGTGTAATTTTCCCGCCGCACGGATAGACGCGGGTGCGGCGCCTCTCTCTAGATTTCCACAAGATAGATTTGTCAATGACGAGGTCATGCTCGGTAAAGGTGATACCGGAGAACGACGCTCGGACAATCTAAGTATCGCTAGGCAAGAGGATGGAACTGCACGTCTAAAGGTTCGAACGATAGAAAGACATTCGTGGATGCACAAGGGCTATCATGGGTATCCAGATCCCGCTGTTAGTCATTGATCGGAGAACATGTCTCGATCATGTCTGGAGTGATCCCGAACCGTGGGGTAACACACTTAAGGGTGGATGACGATTAGATTGGATTTAAGAGAGAAAAGAAACCGGAGACTCCGTAAGTGTTCCGGACATGTCCGATGGAGATTGGAGGCCAACGAAAGATGTTTCGGAGTCCGAATGAATTAAATAATATGTATTTAATTTTAATAAGTGTTATTAGTAATTAAATATTTTTTATTTAATTTAATTTAAATTTTAAAGGTATTAAATCATGAATGGGACTTAGAGGCCCATTAAGGAAAAAAAACCCCATTTGAGAAATGGGGGAGGGCCTAGCCGACCTAGGGTGGGCCGAATGGGGCCCACCTAGGTGGCCGGCGCACCCCGTCCCACATGGGGAAGCTAAGGAGGTTGGCCTCCCTCGTCCTCCTTTATATAGGAGTGCCCCATGCCTTTGGAAAAACACCAATTCTTCTCCTTCTTCTCTCCTACCTTGAGCGTAGTTCCATTTCCGGAGCTGCGTATGGGGAGGGAAGTTTCTCCACTATACGCACACCGCCGTGCTGCTAGATCAACTCTTCCACTTCCGCTGCTCTACTGGATCTGGAGCCCGGAGGTCGTCATCCACACCGTACGTGTGTGGAACCGCGAGGCACCATTGTTTGGTGCTGCGAGTTGTCTTCTTCCACTACACGACCCTGAGGTTGGCGCCGTCGTCTCCACTGACAACGTTTGTGCGGGAACGTAATCCCGCTTCCGGTCTACAAGGGTATGTATTCTGATCTCCTCCGTATTAGTATATCTGCATAGTATAGATCTTGGCTATTTTAAGGTTATCGTCGGTAGGAAATTTTTTGTTTTCTGTCTACGATCCCCTTCAGTGGTATCAGAGCCGATCTATGCGTAGATCTATCTGTACGGTTAGAACACATGTTGAATGTGGGCATCGATTCTACATTTTTTATACTCTCGCGTTACTTGTTTATATCGCGGCATTGTCGGATGAAGCGGCCCGGACCGACTTTACGCGTACTCTTACGCGAGACTGGTTCCACACTTGAGATACGGCTTGTACCGTATATGTGGCTGGCGGGTGTCTGTATCTCCTACAATAGTTGATATTGCATTTACAATGGAGGGCCCTGAAAGGGGTGTAATAGAGACAATTGTCTTATCGTTGTTGTGGTTGTTTTCGTAGGTAAGAAACGGTTCTTGTGCGGAAGCCCTAGCAGCCACGTAAAACATGCAAAAAGATTAAGTAGAAAGCGTCTAACTTTATTTTGCAGGGGAAATGTGATATGGTCAAGATAGGTTTATTAAATCGTTTATAAACTGTCGGCGCGAAGGAGACCATCGGCGTGGAGGAGACCATATCATGTCGCATTACATTTCATTTTAGATGTTACGTAATTGTGAGCATCTTATATTGTGTATGTATATATGTCTATATATTAGTTACACGGCGGTAGTATATAAGATGATCCCTCCCAAAATTCCGATAATAGTGTTCTCCCTCTGTCGTGCACCACCAATAAAGTTCTACGTTACGGGGTACACCACAGTGCGGGTATACTCATCTCTTCGTTCGCATACAGTGGGTGTAAGCCACGTTGCATGCGCAAATACGTCAGAGGGTGTTATGGCGAGCCTAGCATGTACAGACATGGCCTCGGAACACAAGTACCGAAAGGTTAAGCACGAGTCACATGCGGTGATGTGATCGATATACGATGTCTACCTTTGAAGTTATGCTATCTGCCTGATCTATGGGGGTAGTGTAATGAATGGGGGTTGTGTAATCACTAAGACGATGCGAGGGATACTCGTCTTGAGTGGGAGTTCTAGTAGTTTTATTTTGAAAACTTGAACCCGTATTTTATTATGAACAAACGTCTTACGTTTTGCAAATTCCATTGTAGATGTCTCGCCCCACTTTTAACCTAGGTCTGTTCCTTGAGAAAGAGAAGCTTAAGACCAATGGCTCCAACTTCATGTCCTGGTTCCGCAACCTGAGGATCCTCCTCACTCCCCACAAGGTCGGCTACGTGATCGAAGCCGCCGTAGGTGACGCTCCTGCAGAAACCGCCACCGAAGATGAGAAGAAGGCTTATCAGATCAAGGTGGAAGACTCCTCCTTCGTCCAGAGTGGCATGCTCTACGCCATGGAAGTGATCTGCAAAGCGCTTTGAGAAGATGAGTGCCTTTGAGATAATCACTGATCTCAAGGCTGTCTTTGCGCCGCAGGCCAAGGCTGAGAGGTATGAAGCTTTGAGCTTTCTTCTCAGCCAAGATGGAAGAGCACATCAGTGTCTCTAAGCACGTGGTCAAGATGTCTGGCTACGTTCAACGCCTGAATGCTCTGGAATGCAAGATTCCAGAGGAACTGGCAATTGATAGGGTGCTGCAGTCCTGCCCCCTAGCTTTAAGGGATTCGTCATGAACTACAACATGCACGGCATGGCTAAAACCCTCTCTGAGGTGTTCGTGATGTTGAAGACTGCTGAGGTGGAGATCAAGAAGGAGCACACGCTGTTGATGGTCAACAAGACCGTCGATTTCAAGAAGTCTGGCAGGAAGGGTAAGAAGACCTGGAAGTCAAGAAGGATGGCAAACAAGTTGCCAAGCCTAAGACTGCCAAATCTGGTCCCAAACCCGGCGTGGAGTGCTTCTACTGCAAGGGAGACGATCACTGGAAGCGCAACTGCCCCAAGTACCTGGAAGACAAGAAGGCCGGCAAGATTGTCGGAAGAGAGAAAGGTATATGATATACATGTTATTGATGTGTACCTTACATGCGCCCGTAGTAATACCTGGGTATTTGATACCGGCTCTGTTGCTCATATTTGTAACTCACAGGTGGAGTTGCGGAATAGTCGGCGCCTGGCAAAGGACGAGGTGACGATGCGCGTCGGCAATGGATCAAGAGTTGACGTGGTGGCCGTCGGCACGCTCCCTCTGCATCTACCATCGGGATTAGTTTTGGTTTTGAATAAATGTTATTTTGTACCAGCTCTGAGTGTAAACATTATAAGTGGTTCTTGCTTGTTGCAAGACGGATATTCGTTCAATTCAGTATCAAGTGGTTGTGCTATTTCGATGAATGATATCTTTTATGTTGATGCTCCTGTGAATAATGGTTTATTCTTGTTGAATCTCGATCGTAGTACACACATCCATAACGTAGATGCCAAAAGGATTAGACTTAGTGATGATACCGCCATGTATATGTGGCATTGCCGACTTGGTCATATTGGTGTAAAGCGCATGAAGAAACTCCACTCAGCTGGACTTTTGGAGTCATTAGATTTTGGATCTCTTGACACTTGCGAACCATGCCTCATGGGCAAGATGACTAGGTCACCGTTCAATGGTTTCGTTGAACGGGCGTCGGAATTATTGGGAGTTATACATACAGATGTGTGCGGCCCAATGAGCGTATCGACACGCAATGGTTATCGTTACTTTGTAACCTTCACTGATGACTTGAGTAGATACGGGTATATCTACTTAATGAAACACAAGTCAGAAACTTTTGAAAAGTTCAAAGAATTTCAAAGTGAGGTTGAAAATCAACTCAACAAGAAAATAAAGCACCTCCGATCCGATCGTGGTGGCGAATATTTGAGTTTTGAGTTTGGCACACATCTGAAGGCCTGTGGAATTGTGCCACAGCTTACGCCTGCCGGAACACCGCAACGCAACGGCGTGTCCGAGCGACGTAATCGTACTTTATTAGATAGCGTGCGGTCTATGATGTCTCTTACCGACTTGCCCGTATCGTTTTGGGGATATGCGTTAGAAACAGCCGCATTCATTTTAAATAGGGCTCCATCCAAATCCGTGGAAACGACACCGTATGAGGTATGGCATGGTACGAAACCTAAGCTGTCGTTCCTGAAAGTTTGGGGTTGTGAGGCTTATGTCAAGAAATTGCAGCCTGACAAACTCGAACCGAAATCGGAAAAGGTCGTCTTTGTAGGGTATCCGCGGGAAACCATAGGATACCTTCTACCACCAAGCCGAGGGCAAAACGTTTGTCGCTAGAAACGGCACCTTTCTCGAGAAGGAGTTTCTCGCTAAAGGAGTAAGTGGGAGGAAAATAGACCTCGACGAGATAGTTGATCCTGAACTCGAAATTCCGAGTGGCGCAACGGAAACTGTTCCTGAACCGTCCTCCATAACAGATGGAGTGGGAGAAAATGTCGAGGAGGCTATTGTACCTCGTAGGTCTGGAAGAACCCGTACTTCTCCTGAGTGGTACGGTAATCTTGTTTGCACCGTCATGTTAATTGAACAAGACGAACCTACAAACTATAAAGAGGCAATGGAAGGACCCGAGTCCGAGAAATGGCTTGAGCCATGAAATCCGAAATAGGATCCATGTATGACAACAAAGTATGGACTTTGGTGGAGATTCCCGAAGGGCGCAAGGCCGTCGAGAATAAATGGATCTTTAAGAAGAAGACTGATGCTGACGGTAATGTACCGTCTATAAGGCTCGGCTTGTCGCAAAAGGTTTCCGACAAGTTCATGGAATTGACTACGATGAAACGTTTTCACCGGTAGCGATGCTAAAGTCTATTCGGGTTTTGCTAGCAACAGCTGCATATCATGATTATGAGATATGGCAGATGGATGTCAAAACAGCGTTCCTAAATGGTAACATTGAGGAAGAGTTGTATATGGTACAACCTGAAGGTTTTGTCAGTCCAGAAAATGTTGGCAAGGTATGCAAACTTCAGCGTTCCATTTATGGACTGAAGCAAGCATCTCGGAGCTGGAATCTTCGCTTTGATGAGGTGATCAAAGGTTTTGGATTTGTCCAAAATGCGGAAGAGACCTGCATTTATAAGAAAATGAGTGGGAGCTCAGTTGCATTCCTAGTTCTATATGTGGATGATATATTACTAATTGGGGATAATGTGGAACTTCTGAAAAGCGTGAAGGAATATTTAAACAGTAAATTTTCGATGAAGGACTTAGGAGAAGCTGCATACGTATTAGGCATTAAGATCTATCGTGATAGACCCAGGCGCCTACTAGCGTTATGTCAAAGTACTTACCTTGACAAGATATTGAAGAAGTTCAATATGCATTTGGCAAAGAAAGGTCTTGTGCCGGTTGTCAAGGGAAAAACATTGAGCACGTCTCAGTGTCCACAGACGGCTTTTGAAAAAGCCGAGGTGGATGGCACTCGATATGCTTCGGCTATAGGATCGATCATGTATGCCATGTTAAGTACTCGACCCGATGTAGCATTGGCTCTCAGTTTGACGAGTCGATTCCAAAGTAATCCTGGCAAGGATCATTGGACAGCTGTTAAGAACATACTGAAGTATCTTAAGTATACCAAGGACATGTTTCTTGTTTATGGAGGCTGTGAAGAGGAACTTGGCGTAACAGGTTACGTTGATGCAAGTTTCTGCACAGATCCAGATGACTCGAAATCGCAAACAGGTTATGTGTTTAAGGTGAACGGAGGCGCTGTGAGCTGGAGAAGTGGGAAGCAACCCATAGTAGCCCAATCTATAATGGAGTATATTGCTGCGGATGCTGCAAATGAAGCTGTTTGGCTAAGGAAGTTCGTCATCGAGCTTGGAGTGTTCCCAGTGCGCAAGACCCTGTGAACATCTACTGCGACAACACAGGTGTTATTGCCAACGTGAAGGAACCAAGGTCTCACTCCACCGCCAAACATATTCTCCGACGCTTCCATGTCATACGGCAGTACGTCAAGGAAGGCGATGTAAAGATTTGCAAAATACACACGGACCTGAATGTTGCAGATCCGCTGACGAAACCTCTTCCACGAGACAAGCATGAGAAACACCAAGATGCTATAGGTGTTAGGCTTTTACCAAGTTGTAAACTAGATTAAATTGTACTCTAGTGCAAGTGGGAGACTGTTGGAGATATGCCCTAGAGGCAATTAATAAAGTGATTTTATTTGTCATATCTCAGTTGTTCATAATATGTTTTGTACCATGCTATAACTGTATTACGCGGAAACATTAATACACGCGTGGTATGTAAACAACCAGGTCCCTAGTAGCCTCTATTTAACTAGTTCGTTGGGCAACAGATGATCAAGGTTTCCTGATCATGGACAATTACGTCGGTTGACAACAGAGTCATATCATTAGGTGAATGATTTGATGGACATACCCAAAATATAGAAACGTAGTGTTCATACCTTCGACCATGAGAACATATCAAATCTCTGCTTCTGGAAGGTGCGGCTGATCGCATCAAACGGCATGTCTTATATAGCGTGACAATAAAGGTGACACTTTCGGGTATCGGAAGGAAGCAGTAGAAGCGAGTGATCAAGAGCGGGAATTGTCAATCCACATAACATGATAGATACTCTGGGCCCACTCCGTGAGATTACATCAATGAGCTTGCAAGCATGTGACTGGGTCACAGGGATGTAATATCACAGACGAGTAAAGATAGATTTGTCAATGACGAGGTCATGCTCGGTAAACGTGATGCCGGAGAACGACGCTCGGACAATCTAAGTATCGCTAGGTAAGAGGATGGAACTGGACGTCTAAAGGTTCGAACGATAGAAAGACATTCGTGGATGCACAGGGGCTATCATGGGTATCCAGATCCCGCTGTTAGTCATTGATCGGAGAACATCTCTCGATCATGTCTGGAGTGATCCCGAACCGTGGGGTAACACACTTAAGGGTGGATGACGATTAGATTGGATTTAAGATAGAAAAGAAACCGGAGACTCCGGAAGTGTTCCGGACATGTCCGATGGATATTGGAGGGCAACGAAAGATATTTCGGAGTCCGAATGAATTAAATAATATGTATTTAATTTTAATAAGTGTTATTAGTAATTAAAATATTTTTTATTTAATTTAATTTGAATTTTAAAGGCATTAAATCATAAATGGGCCTTAGAGGCCCATTAAGGTCAAAAACCCTATTTGAGAAATGGGGGGAGGGCCTAGCCGACCTAGGGTGGGCCGAATGGGGCCCACCTAGGTGGCCGGCTGCCTCCCTTGGCCGGCGCACCCCATGTGGGGTTTAGTCCCACATGGGGAAGCCAAGGAGGTTGGCGTCCCCCTCCTCCTTTATATAGGAGTGCCCCATGCTTTTGGAAAAACACCAATTCTTCTCCTTCTTCTCTCCTACCTTGAGCGTAGTTCCATTTCCGGAGCTGCTTACGGGGAGGGAAGTTTCTCCACTATACGCACACCGCCGTGCTACTAGATCCACTCTTGCACTTCCGTTGCTCTGCTGGATCTGGAGCCCGGAGGTCGTCATCCACACCGTACGTGTGTGGAACCGCGAGGCACCATTGTTTGGTGCTGGGAGTTGTCTTCTTCCACTACATGACCCTGAGGTCGGTGCCGTCGTCTCCACCAACAACGTTTGTGCGGGAACGTAATCCCGCTTCCGGTCTACAAGGGTATGTATTCTGATCTCCTCCGTATTAGTATATCTGCATAGTATAGATCTTGGCTAGTTTAAGGTTATCGTCGGTAGGAAATTATTTGTTTTCTGTCTACGATCCCCTTCAGTGGGTACCTGCCATCGCCCTCGAGGCGGCAGAGGAGAACTTACCACAACATCGTGGTCAAGTACGGCCCCTGGGATCCCCATCGTCGCGTCGTCGGGTCATGATGCCCGCACCCTCGTCGTTGAAGTGTATCCTCGCGCGAAGATGATGGTTGATGTCACTCATTCGTCGTCTTCAGTCGATCTCAGTTATTTTGAGCAACTCAATCGGAGGCAGGATCTGTCGGATCACAACTCCATCGCGTGTTGGAGTACCCAGTCGAGATTTTGCGCGAAGACCGTGTGCGAAGGTGGTTGTTGCGCCGCATGCAGGAGCTCAAGGGTACCGGTGTCCCACCCTCCAAGCGTTGTAAGACCTGCACTAAAATGGGCAGTCTTTTTAGGTTGGAATATGTTTGTTTTTCTGATTGGCCGTACATTTATGCAAATGCTTGTGCAGTTACTCTGACGGTTATATTTGCTAGTTGTCTTAGTTATCTGATCTTCATGAGGCACATGATTGTTCCTATGGATATAAGTAACATCTTTAAACTCATACCCTTCTCATTCACATGTAGGACAACTTTGTAAAATGATTTGACAGTTTTTGTAATGTTTTCCACACTTGTCATAAACATAATTTGTATGTAGCACTTTGGTTAATTGCTTACTTTGTTGTATCAGGCCAACGACTCTTTCTATATTCTTTAACAACAATATGGTCTTGTCTTCCCCTGGTATGTTGTTGTATCTTGTTTTGTCTTAGTTTCAGCCAGCAAATAAAACTATGAAGGCAAAAGGGACCCCCCCTACATCAAGTACATAGGTCGTTTCACAGAATAATAGCGAGAAACGATATTGCTTACGTCACTCCATGACATCAACTTTTACAGTAATTCCGAAAGAAAAAGATGTCCTCACCACACTAGGATCCAGTTGATGTAACTGGACGCGATAAAGATGTGATAATCACTCAAAGACTCCAAGAGATACATGATCTGAACAATCGACAAGTTTTGACCTATCATCTACTTAAGAATATCATCAACATCTCTCATGATAATCGACATGTTACATGTACGGCGAGATAATGCAAGCTCCATAAATATAAAGAGTGTTTAAAGACCGATTTTGTTTTATATCATTTGAGTGGAACATCCGGATACAATTGTGATACTTGATTTAATTACCGTTGAAATTTTCAAGGTATGTAATTTTTCAGTTGATGCCATACTTGATTAATAAGCCCAAATCATTTGTGCATTAGTTCCGTTCCGGTTCTCAACTTCTTTCTGAAATAGTTTAACATAAGCGATACATGTAATTAGCTTGCAATGCGAGTTAGAAATGGGTCTAAACTTACTGGGTCGTATATCATATGGGCTGTCATGTGCTGGTCATCAGGCCTACATGTCATAGCACTACCGGGCTGTTAACGGGTCATTACTAAAGTTGAGACGAACATATCACGAAATAATACTAGGCTTCTAATTGGCACCAAAAAAATCTTTAAACTCCATTCTTTTGCCAAACTGCTCTAGTACTTTCATGGGCTTATTTGGGGGTACGTTTTCATCATATTAAATGGACCGGTTCACTTAATCTTAACATACCGGTCTATTTAGCCTTAACACGACAACCGACTTAGCCTTTACGGGCAAGCCCACATAGACTTAACGGGGCAGCCTACTTAACGTTCACGAGCCAACCCTCTCAACCTTAATGGGCCAACCATTTAACAGTAACAAGGAAGCCCACTTAACTAGTTAGGTCTGGTATCTACCACGGTCTATACCCGTGCCAGAAGATATGACGTCGCGGCAGTGATCTTAACAAAATTTGCCCCGTGCCCGTTATATGCATCTACCACGACAATATTTTCATGCATTTTTTTATGCGCAAACCATCTACCATGGATTATGGGAGCCGTGGTGTATTTTTCAGCCACACAAATTCAACCACGGTACCCCTACGTGGTAAGACCCGATTTAGCCAGCAATAAAGTCCCTTCTACAATGAAAATTGGGCGTGGTAAAAGCCACTTTTCTTCTAGTGAGATTGAAGCGGTGTTGAAGAGAAGTATTATTTATAAATGTTGTTAGATTAACATCTATATTATTTTGGACGTAATACATATATGAACCATAACATGAATAATCATAATCATAAAAGTAAATATAAGTAAAATTTAGTCGCTGCGCAATTGTAATTTGTTCACCCAACAACGCTTCTATTTAGTTGGAGATATTCTTATGATGAACTTATGGCTCCTAGTCCATCTTTTATTATTGTCAACATGCTCGTCTTACTTGTTTTCTCATCATCTACATACTGGTTCATTTATCTATTTATTGTTATTCTCATCTTCCTTCCACACTATACATTTAATTCTTGTAACTAGCAGGATATGAACCTTGACAACCTTTCTCTAACGTTGGGGACAAGCCGTGTTTTGTGTTTATGTGCACTACTGGTCAACTTGGTTGTTGTCTTTTTTAACTACTACAGGTTCGATAAGCCTTAGTTCTCAAATGTGTAAAATTCTTGCTACTGGACTACATCATCCCTTCCATTTGATGGTTCCCAATAACTTCTTCAGAAATATAAATAGATAGGAGTAGATATTAGGTGTAGGTCTAGCTTTGGCTGCCCCAGTGGTGCTTGGTGTTCTGCCGGTTGTGAGCTTCCCTCTAGTGCTCTCGAGCGGCGCCAGAAGGTGGCGACCTCCTCCCCTGGTCTGGCGTTGACGACGTCCAGTGTGGGATCATGTCGGAGCTTTCTAAATAAGCTCACATCGGTCGGTTGTGCAAGTATCCATGGTGGGGAGGCATAGGGACAACTTTGTGGAGCCTACTCTCGACGGCTTCTCTGCAGCCTGAGAACGCAATGTCGTCGAGCTTAATTGTTGTTAGGCAGCTGCTCCAGACATTGTTCAAACGCCAGTTCGACCTCCAGGCCAGTATGTCCAAACGGAGGCCCTTATATTCCAGCATGTTGGCGTCAATCTGTTCTAGCCCAAGTGGTGTCTTCCCCGACGCTGTAGCGGATCGCCATGATTTGGAGCCTTTCTCCATCGACTGTGGTGAAGGACCAGATTGCAATTGCATTTCCAGTTCAGGGTTCTGTGTACTAATTTTAAGGACTGGGTTGCAATTTATTTTCTTGAGATCACGTTTGTTACTTGTAATTCCACCTATCGGTATTAAACTATAAATGCGGGTCCTTCCCCTTGTTAAAAAAAATAATCTAGAAACAACTAGGATATCAATGGTGGAAATTAGAAAAATCACTAACCCGTGCAAATGCGCAGGTCGACGATTTTTAAGCCTCCGAAACCGCATCTAGTAATATTCCCCGGTCCCCATGAGCCATCAACCTCGAATGCATCCATGTCGGCAACTGACGTGTTCATTCCAGCTCCCATCCAGTCATCCAGACAGCAACATTTGTTGCCACAGAGGCTCGAAAGAAATCAGAAAAGAACAGAGAAGCTACCTGTAAGAACTTGCAGCAATGCTAGCCCCAACCTACCTATCCCCTCCCTTCCGCCCCCTCCACCACACCGCCGCCACCACCACGAGCACGCATCTCCTCTCCGGCGACCCCAACCGACGTCTCCGCCCACGGCACATGTCAGGTACGGCGACCGCCCTGTGGCATCTCTCTCCGGAATAGGGATCTACTCACTCCCGATACCTACGACATATGCTCTGAAAGAAGTCTTCGTCCCTTAATACTATTGACGTAATGGCGCGCCAATGCGTGTGTACCCTACCAGGTCCCCTGCTTCTTAAAGCAGCCAAGGCCGGCGATGGCGACGGCCGTGCCGACCTCCTCCTCCTCCCCTCGCGGCGACACGCGTAAGAAGCATACAACTGCCTTTCTCCTCCGCACGATACTGCTCATGTGCGTGACGTTCCGCCGCATTGTCGAGCTGATCCGTATCTGTTGCCACATTGCGGTGGGCGTCCCGGTCGGAAGCGTCCTCGCCGTGGCAAGGGTCCTGTTCGCGGCGGCGAACAACCGGTGCCTGCGCTGCATGAACCAGGCGGCGCTCGGCCGCAGCGTCACCGGCACGTTCTTCGGGGACTTGATGGTGGGGGCCATGGCGCAGTCGTGGAGGGTGCTCGTGCAGGGGCTCACGTCCCTCGTGTTCCTCTGCTCGCGCGCCGATGAGTATGTCCGCCCGCCGCCGAGCCCGCTGGTACTGACGCCGCACGACAAGCCGGCGGATCATCCTCAGCAGGTAATAATTAATGGTGGATTTTGAGTCTGAAATTTGCAGTGTTTGCAAGAATTCTGCATTTGTTGCACAGTTAATTTTGAGCTATCCGTTATTTTCATTTTTTGGCAAAAACATTAGTATGTGCCTTTGTTCTCTCAGCTGTTTTATCATGGTTTTTCAAACAATTAAGTTCTTGACAAAATCAAGTGGCAGTAAGCGAAGATCTAAGTGTATTCGTTTGGTAAACTCTGTTCTATCCGCAGTGCTTAGTTTTTGGTTTTGCGCAGATAACCATCATTTTTTTTTTTGCGCTGGAGATAATCATCAAGTTTAACTACTACACAGACAGGGGACAACAATGATATTACTTGTAGCTACTCTATCTGAGGTTTCAGTTAACTCTCAGGAGTCACTTCATCAATTGCAAAATTTACAAAGTTTGGTGACGAAGAAGTACATTCGTTGATTCTTGATACATGTAAAAGATGCAACCATGCTTAATAGTACAGAATGGTTATTTCTTAATGTTCTTCCTGCCTACCAGTCAGTTGTACCTACTATAAACGTAAAGAAGCTGACACCGTGAGGATGATAAGTAGCTGGCTTCTTTGCAAGGTGAAATATCATGTAAAAGATGTAAAGTTTGTAAAAACTCACATTCCATTAAGAAAACTTACAAGTTACCAGATTGAGGGAGTGTACTTTCAATGTCTATGCAATTCATGGACAAGCTCAATCTAATTATGAGTTACTAGGAAAAACTTATCTGGAATAGTAAACAAAGTATGTTAACAAATAGTACTCCGTATTTCTATGGTCGGAACAACTAACGGGCTAGCACACCGTCGTCTAGAATTTTCAGGATTAGTAGTGTTTTTTTTTCATCAAGAAACTTTGTAAAAACACTCATAGATTTCGGAACTCTAGTCCTCAGTAGACAATAGGCGAGTATGTGGGTGTGTGGTGATGCAAGAGTTTGGATACTTACTTCCACCTGCATTTTTATGAGATTTGCATAAATACAACATTTTTTTTGTACTTTTGGGCGTTAAATATGTAGTTTAGTTGCACATTTTGAAGCGTGAATACATTGTGTGTATTTTTACCTTCATAGAAGTCCAATCGAATAGTTACATTGTATCAAATCTGAAATTAGATTGTTTGCATAGTTTAGTCGGAAATTGCTTATGATATTTTTTTTTTGCAATTTTGGGTTTACAGACGTGCAATTGGGCACTTCTGAATGACCGTGTTTGATCGTCACGAGATATTCACCAATTCACATAGATTCGTGGGGCTTTCTACTTTTCGAAATAGGAAATAAATTTTGCATTCTAAGTGTTCGAACACATGATGGCAGTGCACATAGAACAAGCGAACCTGTTTGTGCAATAAACGTAAAGAAGTTATGTATTTGTATTAGCAAGAGTTTTTTATATTTATTTGTTTTACATAATTACACACATATATGCGCTTCACTTGCACGTTTTGAAGCGTCAACACAATTTTGTGTGTGTGTGTGTGTGTGGTTTTATGTTAGACTTAAGAGATGTGCAATCGTAGTTACACTTTATGAAATATATGAAACTACAATATCTCTATTGTAGTTTTGAGTTTCAAAATGTGCAGTTAGATTGTTTGCACAATTTTAAACGTGAAATTGCAAATTAACATTTTTGTGCCGCTTGCAAACGTGCAATCGGGTACTTTTGAGTGACTGTTTTCGAATTTGATGATATATTCACTGATACACATCTTGAACTGGCAACCGTCAGGTGCATATTTCAGCTGTGGGAACAAACAGCATGAGGATTTCATGGGTCACCGACGATCAGGAGGCGCCATCGGTGGTGGAGTACGGCAAATCTCGGGGGAATTACACTGCGTCGGCGTTGGGCGACAACGCGACGTACCGCTTCTTCCTCTACAAGTCCGGCGCGATCCACCATGTCACGATCGGCCCTCTCGAGCCCAGCACAACCTACCACTACCGGTGCGGCAAGGTCGGCGACGACTTCACCCTCCGGACCCCTCCGGCGTCCCTGCCCATCGAGGTCGTCGTCATCGGCGACCTCGGGCAGACGGAGTGGACGGCGTCGACGCTGTCGCACATCGGCCGTGCGGACTACGACATGCTGCTGCTCCCGGGGGACCTGTCGTACGCGGACACGCAGCAGCCTCTGTGGGACTCGTTCGGGCGCCTCGTCCAGCCGCTGGCGAGCGCGCGGCCGTGGATGGTGACGGAGGGCAACCACGAGGTGGAGGCGCTCCCCGTGGTGGAGTTCGCGCCTTTCGTCTCCTACAACGCGCGGTGGCGCATGCCGTACGAGGAGAGCGGCTCGCGCTCCAACCTCTACTACTCCTTCGACGCGGCCGGCGGGGCGGCGCACGTCGTGATGCTGGGATCCTACGCGGACTTCGAGGAAGGGTCGGAGCAATACGCGTGGCTGGAGCGGGACCTCGCCGGCGTGGACAGGCGGAGGACGCCATGGCTGGTCGTGCTGCTGCACGCGCCGTGGTACAACACCAACCAGGCGCACCAGGGCGAGGGCGAGGCGATGCGCGCCGCCATGGAGAGGCTCCTCTACGAGGCCCGCGCCGACGTCGTCTTCTCCGGACACGTCCACGCCTACGAGCGATTCGTAAGCCCTGTTCCAATGCTCGCATATTTTGCTTTGTTGATCACTAGCATTTTTGCTGATCAAAATTTTGTTGCTGGAACTGAACCAGACGAGGGTCTATGACAATGAGGCCGACAGCCGGGGCCCGATGTACATCACCATCGGCGACGGCGGCAACAGGGAAGGCCTTGCCCTCAAGTACGCGATCGATCTCACTTGCATCTAACTGTTGTTGATTCCTTGGCCATCTCTTGGATTTTTGAAGTGATTCACCGATTCTTGTTAATTTACTGAAGGTTCGTCAAGGATCACAAGTCGGCGCACCTGTCCGTGTTCCAGGAGGCGAGCTTCGGGCATGGGCGGCTGAGGATCATCGACGAGACGACCGCCGTCTGGACGTGGCACCGCAACGACGACGAGTACGCCACCGTCCGTGATGAGGTCTGGCTGGAGAGTTTGGCTAGTCCAAAGCTAGCCATGGCAACAGCCGGTCGTCACTCTGAGGATTTGTAGGACGTCTAAAACAAAGGATTTGTAGGACGATGTAGATTAAACACCGCAATTGCATACGAACTTTTCGTGTTTTTCTTTTTTGAGAAACGTTATTTGTTTCTTGGGAGCTCATACTCCCGCCTAATTATACAAGTGTCCCCGGTGTATCCGTGCATGAATCAGATTCACCAAACTAGAGGGGATACAATCAAGGAAACAGAATCAATGTTGGTGAGAGCACATATTCTGAGATAGAGGAGCAAGAGATGAACGGCACGACTGGTGGGGACGAGCTGAGGAAGGAGACGAATCTTGTTCTGTTCTTATCCATGCCTTCCCTTTGCTGATCTGCTTCCTCTTGTAGCTACCTATCCATCCACAAGCCCATGCAGGCCTTGTTTATTTCTAATTTATTTTAGGAGATTTGAGGGGGTTATCCCGGATCCCGAAAAATTCCCACTAATCTGCTTACTTCTAGTGTATTTTAGAAGATTTGAGTGGATAATCCCTAAATGTTCTCCACCAACCATATCGTTTTTACCTAAAACAAAAACTCTAGTCCATGCTAGTGTATTTTAGGGGAATATTATTTGTAGGGACTGGGTATTCACCAAATCTCCTCCCATCTCATAGAAAACCCTTGGAGTAAACAAGGCAGGCAGAGGCGTGATAGGCAGGGTCGTCCTGACCGCCGCTGCTACCACCATCCTTGCTGTGTTCGCGGGGAAAATTTATATAGGATTTCTCCTCCTTTAGGTGAGATAGTAGAATTAAGTCATAAAATTATATTTAGAAATTGTTTAAAAATCTAAGAAAATTACATAACATACCTACAGGCTGCGTCTACAACTCCAAAATAATTCAGCTCAAAATTTGATCTACAGTTAGAGAAACAAAAAAAAACTAAATTGTACAGCGAGGTTTGGGTGAATAGTGTTTCACACGGTATGAACCGAAATTTCCAGGTTTGGGTGAATAGTGTTTCACACGGTATGAACCGAAATTTCTCTTTTTTGCCTCTCTAACTGTAGGTCGAATTTGAAGCAATAATTTTTTGGTGTTGCATATATAACATAGATGCGTGTAGTCCATTTTCTTGAAAATATTTAAACACGTTTTGTGCCTTCGAAAAATTGATCTCGTAAATCTTACATAATGTTTAAAATAAACATAAAGAATACAGAAAATAGAAGAAAATATCACCAAAAAAATTTAAAGAAAAACTAGAAAACACAGATACTTCGCTGCAAAATCAAGAAATTAAAGAAAAGTAGGAAGGGTTGGTTTTGCCAATAGGCATAAAAGTACCTGCTGCCTCATACTGGAAAATTCAGGATGACCTGCAGCAATAACTGACTTAAATATACGGGGAAGTATTCCATCTTGCCCCTGTAAAATAACAATAAATGAACGCTAAGCAGCAACAAAAAGCTAGAGTGCTAATTTTCTGCCTATACCAAGTGCAGTTAAACTGTATGTTCAAAAGGTAGCCTGCACTAACCCACAAAGCCACTAACGTAGAGGTCCTAGATTAACAACTGGGATGAATAAGTAACAGTAGGTATACTGAGTAATAGAGTTTGTATGATGAAATATCCGTGGTTGCGGGCAATGCATACATTACATCCTCAATGAACCTAGAATGCACTCTATGATACTAGAATCACTTGAAGTAGCTGAAACTGAATTTGAAAATAACAGAATATTTCGAACTTAACAGCATTAGCACTTGCGGTTTGGTGATAATAATATGAGCTCCAGATAGTTTGGTTAGTTTGAAGTAAACTTGGTAATTATTTGGTATCAAGTAGAGCAGTCCAGGTTTAAATTGTTTATGGTACTAGATGATACCCCGCGCATTGCTGCGGGAAATCATGTTAATAATGGTTATTTAAACCCTCATAATTCCAAGGATTAACAAAATGCAGTGATTGGTTAATGCATAGTACTTCGAACATTGAAAGGTGCCACTTTTAGTTTTTTCTTCTCTTCGAAGAGAACACCAGTGTTTGAGATATGTTATATACTCTTGAGATGTGAACATATGGAGAAAAGTGACTCTGCAATAATCCCTGTTCCGATCACCGATGAAGTTGGCATATATGGTCCTCCTATTGATTGGTTAATTTCCTTGGTTCCGCTCCCATGCTTTATGTACTTATGTGAACCATGGTTGGACAGAAAACAATACCTACAAAAAAACAATGGTTAATTGATTGTGAACCTTAACTTTATGTACCGATAGAGTATCACCAAGTATCATTCACAACTAATATGATACAATCTCTTCGATTTCTATGTGACCTAAGAGAATAAGAAATTTGGATGAAAAATAAAATACCTAATTACAAACAAAATGATTTACAGAAGTTGACACTATGTAATATATCATATATACAACCAGCATCACAAATTAGCATGTGAAAAATACCAAATTAACAGTGTAAGGGGATCGGCAACAAATGGAAAGAAAATTGTGAACTTCTATACTTCACGTGTGAACGATCTATAACTAAAATTACACTGAGAAAATTCTGGGAACCTGGAATAGTGGCACTAACATAGTCGAGAACCCCATGCGTGAGTCTGTCCATCCTCCACCAAATTACGTCCCTGCGCAGCACCGAGCAATACAAATTGGGAAACAGCAGCAAAACGGGAACACGAAGTAATTGAATTGGCGGGGTTATCATGACGTATTCAATCAGTCGATTTGGTGCTTCGAGGAAACGACGTTGGGCGGGATCAAGCCGCCAAGCCCTCTCCGTCAGGCTATGTTTGTTTCTAGAGTTTTTTTAGGGATTGGTGAGGATTATCCTGGTCAAACCGCCAAATCCCCACGTATACCAAAACATCATTTGTTTCTAGAGTATTGGACAGGTTTTATCCCCACATTTCCCCACAAATCCCCAAACTCTAATTCATTTTTCTCAATCCCCTAGGGGATTCAATACACTACCCCTACCTAGTGGATTATCCCCACCAATCCCCTAGCGGATTGGGTGAAGTTTGGGGTTTCACCCAATACACTAGAGGATTATCCCCACCAATCCCTAAAAAAACTCTAGAAACAAACATAGCCTCAGCGAGAACGTCATGCTCTGCAGATGCAACGCGACACACAGTCACGCACACGTCAGGCCAAAAATAGCTCCAAAACGGAACAGGATTCGACGCGCGTACCCAGTTCTAGGAGGATGCTGGGGTTGTGACACTAGTACAGAACGACACATCGGATACCCCTCTATGGAAACGGCAGATGTTAGGCGACAGAGAATCGCGATTTTAGCGTTGCGGACGAGGCCTGGCAGAGGCTGGTCCGTCAACATTGGTTACGGATAATTTTATATCTCCATTACCAAAAGTATTGGCAACGGTCATAAATTTGTCTCCGTTTCCAATATGTATCTCTATGGCTACGGTTGTTTATGTATATCCGTTTGCGATGTGCTTGGGAAATTGCAGTTGCAATCTGGAAGCGCGCCTGTTCAATGCGGCTTAATTCACGAGGGATTGGAACCGCCTGATCGACGCTAATAAAATGTGACTGGAACCGCGCGAAGCCAGGCAGGTCCCGCATTCTCCCCTTCGTTCTCTCCCACATTATCTACCACACTAGCACAACCGCCATGGCGGAACCCTGGTGGCAGAACGAGGAAGTCCCGAGCGACGACGCGAGCGCGAAAGACCGCGGTGAAGTTCCATGGTGGGATCAAGACGGGCCGTCGGACTCGAACCCCGACAACTCGGACCCGCCATCTGCACGCTCTGTAGAAGACGACTCCGAGGACTCGGACCCGCCGTCTTCACGCGAAGGAGAAGACGACTCCGAAGAGGACGAGTCGCCGGAGGAAGAGGAGCCGGAGGACCCGCCGGAGCCGTATTATTCTAGCCAGGAAGAAACGACGCCGCCGCCGACGACGACGACGAGGAGGCGTCGGAGGAGGCGCCGGAGGAGGAGGCATCGGAGGAGGCGCCGGAGGAGGAGGCGTCTGAGGAAAAGGCAACCGGCAAGGAGCGACGCCGCGCCGCGGATGACAATGGCGCGGAGGCAGGGCGTAAGCAGAACAAGTAGAGTAGATAGTTAGTTCAATTACTCTATCGATCCTTTGTAAGTAGGCCCAGTGTGTCAGTGAAGAAATTAGAGGAAACGGTTGTTTATCGCCTCCGTTTGCGATGTTATTATATGCTATAAATGTGCCACTGCGGCAACCCTAACGCTCTCGCTCTCACTCTCACTCTCACTCCACAGTCATAGTGTGGCGGCGGCTCCAGACCTAACCCTTATCTCGCAGATCTGAGCGGCGCGTCCGGCCGACATCGCCGCCGTGCATCTTCCCCCAGCGGCGCGTCAGCGCATCTTCCCCCAGCGGCACGTCGTGAGCAGCCGCGCATCCCCCCCAGCGGCGCGTCGTGAGATCCCCCCCAGCGGCTCGTCGGCAAGCCGCCGCGCATCTTCCCCGAGTATGTCGCCGACGCGGATCTACTGATCTATTGCCGTGCATCTTCCCCGGGTATGTAGCCGACTAGATCTTACATTTTGTTTAAAGTAGCACAGAAAACTTGTCTAGTATTTGAAGTCTAGTATTGTGTTCTGTCTAGTGCCGATGATGAATACACCCCTCGACACTAGATCATACATTTTATTTAAAGTAGCATCTACCGATCTAGTATTGTAGTACTGTCTAGTATTGTAGTATTGTGTTCTGTCTAGTATTGTAGTACTGCCGATGATGAATACACCCCTCAACACTAGATCTTACATTTTTTTAAAGTAGCATATAAAACTTGTCTAGTATTTGAAGTCTAGTATTGTGTTGTGTTTGTTTTTAGTACTGCCGATGATGAATACATTACCTTCAACTTGTCTAGTATTTGAAGTCTAGTATTGTGTTGTGTTTGTTTTTTGTATTTGAAGTCTAATAGATTAATTTCAACCATTTGTCAATGTGCTAATCCTCGTTATGGTTTTGTGTAGCTAGTGTATGAAGTAATAGTATATTTCGGCGACAATGCATAAAAATGGTGAGGCAATTGAAGGTAACATCACCTTCAAGTTCTGCCTCCAAATCGTTTCGATTGGACAGCAAGCACACGGATATAGGCCCTTAAGGTGTAAACTGTTTTCATCTTAAATTGTATTTATGTCATGTAGCATCATATTTGGCTCTTTTCTAACTAGACATCCATGTATTTTATATGAAGAAGCGCCATGCAGATCCAAACAAGATTTAAAAGAGCTAAATACAAAGTGGGATCATATCCGTGAACCGTCGCTGTTGTGACGTTTCGCTGCACTGTTCAAAACACTTTTTTAATTAAGAGTGTCTTGGACTGTGTGGCTGAAATGTCACAGCGGTGACGTTATTATATTTCGGCGACACCGTCCAAGATGGAGCAAGCCTCGCTACGAAAAATTTGGCAAGATTAATTTGCTAAGGAGGCTTGCGAGCTCGGTGTGGTTTCTTGTCTTTAGTTTCTCCAACTATTTTGTGTATGTGTGTAGCAATTTGGCTGCAGATGTGATTTGGAGAAGCATGAAACCGCTACTCGAGTCTTTTGCTAGGTCGAATTCCGTTTTCGGCGCTTCGGAACTGAGGAAGAAGGTGGAGCTGGAGAAGAGTGGAGTGTCATAAAAGTTAAGTTTAGGGAGGCATGAGAATGATAGGATTAGCGAGGCATGTGTAATTCTTATATACGTTATGAATGGATTTGGTAGCAACTTTGTGCTTCTGCTGTGAGATTTTGAATGTAATTTGGCAACCGAATTGCTCCTGTAGGCTTCTGAAAGAAGCTCAATGCAAACGAGTAAAATAGAATCTCCGTTACTGATGCACCGATACATCGGAAACGGAGATGGGTCCGCAACCGTAGCCAACTTATTCCTCATCGGTGACGGTTTTTTGCCTCCGTTACCGATGAAGGCCTTCACATCAGTGATAGGGTCGTGGACACGGACCCTTTCTCCGTTGCCGAAGGGGTTTTTGGCCCGTTTCCGATGTGTCGTTCTGTACTAGTGTGAACAACTTGCAGAAGGAGGCGGTGGAGGGAGACGGGAGCAAGGAATCGCCGGAGACTCGGCAGATGGACGCGAACCGCGACCGCGCAGGCTGGTCCTAGTAGAGGGTGCTGCTGGTTTAGTGCCTGACGTGATCGCTTGGTAGAGCTCAGTTTAAATAGGCTAAATTCTTCGGGAACTCTTCGGATGACTCCATCAGTTTCCAGTTATGCAGGAGATCGTGGGGAGAGGAAGAAGAAACGCAAATCGTCAATGGTGAGTCGTTCGGTGGCTGGCTGAATATATCGATGGATAAGACAAAGAACGATGGGCCATCCATCGATCATGAGCAGGAAGGAAGATGGAGGAGTGGGCTGAAGCAATGGATGATGGGCTGTTCAGCTCGCGTTTCTTTTTTTAATAATGGGCTGCCTGTTGTTATTTCTTTGGTAAGAGAAAAAAATGTGCGTTCGGTGAGGACCAAAGGCCAAACCGAAATGTAGAAAACAAAAGGAACGGAAATGATGTGGCTGGTTGCTGAGGTGGATTGAAACTGATCAAATTGATGTGGCATGCTTGCATGTTGAGAGAAATCAGGTAGTGGGCTTCCCCTATTTAGATATAGAAGATTAGTGACATACTAGTAATAAATTAGTCAATTTAAGCATGAGGGAACATAATTCTTAATTTAATTCCACGTGATAATTATAATAGTAACACATGGGACATCAGTACATCCTAAAAGTGTCCAGCTGTTTTAACCAGACATAGTTACTAAAAATCAGGAACTGGAACAGTACATGATAGTTTGCTTAGTTACCTTTACATAATCTTTAACTGAACCATGCCCACGAATATAAATTTTGGAATATAAACTCTGCACTGAGTCGTAGCTTCGACTCTTCTCAGGAGTTTCCTCGTGGCCCCAATAAACGGCCAACGAAGTTGAATTAGGAACAACCAAAAGAGTGTGAATCATTCATGGCGTGACAAAGAAAATTAAAAAAGTTACAGAAATTGCTAGAAATCCATGCTTACATTAGGACACTTGTCCACAGGAACATATGAACAACGTAGGGATTTTTACAACCAATATAATGTTATGGCACGGAGGCAGTACTTGCTAAATCTGGTAAAAAGATATAAGAAATATTTGGTGCTGGTTTTAGTCTTGCTCGGTAGCTTTGTGACAACAACTAGCACAAATGTGACATTTATTGTGCAAACAAATGAAGTTCTTCCAAAGGCTATCTAAGGGGTGACAAATACAGATATTTGTTAGGGTTAAAAACTGAGTATGGTCAATAATAAGTGGGATCGAAGTTTCACGCGCAAAATTGCATTGCACGTACACAGCTGGTCGTCCAAAAATAAAAATACATATTTACCTGTATCATGAATCATGGAAACTAGCTGGATTGTCATATTTAACTAAATCATGAATCAAGGAAGTCATGTAAACCTATAACTGAGGTTGCCTTCTCATTATTTTTCATCTTAGTAATTAAGAGAATCCAGGTTAACAGAATAGACCTAGGTTACTGTATTGTTAGTCGTAAAAGGTTTTACTTAACCCCAAGAATTTGGTATACAAAAATCTATCTAAACAATTGGGAGCCACGATTGTAGAATATCAATTAGGGGTCTCTCTACACCCCTTTGCAAAATAAAAACCTATGAAACTAGAATTTCATATCTGAAAATATTATGTATTATTTTGATTTACCATCCCAAACTCTTTATCATGTGAAATATCACGTTAGAGAGCTCTATTTAAAATTAACTGCACCAGTGGCACAATTTCAATAGCATCAGCAAAATTATGAATGGAATAAGAAGCGCAAGAAGCAAGCAGAGACCTACATTTGCTGCTGGGATCATTAGAAGAATTTATCAAATAGTTACTAGTTCATTGCAGCAGTTTGGCCATTTTGGTAAGAAAAATGGTAGGTTGAAAATATATATTATTAGGATGATTCGAACACTGAAGCAAGTTCCTATATCTACTAGTCTAACGCGGGTCAAATCCAGTGCAAGTACAACTAACAAGTCAACAATGTTATTGATTCATTCGGTGATCCAAGTCGAAAACAGAAGATAAAATTGCAACTTTATACTAGCTGTGCAAGTACAACTAACAAGTCAACAATGTTATTGATTCATTCGGTGATCCAAGTCGAAAACAGAAGATAAAATTGCAACTTTATACTAGCTGGTAACTAACCTGAGTGCAAGCCGCTGGAACAGTCTGTGGCAGCGGGAGAAGAAAGCTCAGGTGGGCACCTCCTCCATGTGACGAAGACTTGCTTCGGTGCTACCGCGAGTTCCTCGCCATCTTCACCTGGGCGCGGCATTTGCTCGAACACCAAGCAGTCGAGCTTCACCGAGGTTGCAGTAGCAGCTCACCACCATCGCAAACTACCGTCACCAGCAACACCACCACACCTTGGGCACACCCGTCCAGCCGCAGTACCACACCATCGGCACACCAAACGTCACCAGCACCACCACCACATCACTACCGCGCCCCCGCAGCACCATCAACAGACCACCACACCACCGGGGAGACGAGCAACGCGGGGTACAAGGGGAGGCCGAGGCGACGTAGTCGGGCAGGGGCTCGAAGCGGGAGTTTATGACGGCAGTGAAGAGCTATAGGCGTGGGGGCACCAGAGCGGCGCCGGCGAGCCAAGCTATCACGGCTAGGGTTAGCCTCGGAGTTGCGTGCGGGCACGGAGGAACAAATCGGCGATGGGGAGTCAGTGGAGGGGGCAGAGGCGGAGCGGAAGCAGCAGGAACAGTGCCGGAGCTTGCCATCGCCGGCCAGAGCAGCAGGAGGCGACGGCGGCGGCGATCGAGGCAGGGAGCGAGAGAGAGATGAGAAAGGGGATCGAGAGGGGAGAGAGGTGTGTCACGTGCGCGTGCTTACTTAGGCCGAATTAGTCGTAGGATTTTTTTCTTTTTAATATTTAATTGCGAAATCATAATCTTAAAAAAAGTGTTCGAAATCACAGACAAGTACGTATACGTACAAGAATTAATTTATCATTCACAGACAAGTACGGACATCTATTACGGCATATACTAGGTAACGATGGGCTATTAAGTTTTAGGGGCACTTGATAAACTGCCCCAAAACATCTTATCTATTGGGGTACTGTAAGAATCTGCCCTCAAAGACATACCTACATGGGCAATTTCTCTAAGTGCCCCTAAAAGCTCATAGCTATTGGGGCATTTTCAAAATATGCCTCCATAAGCTAATGTTTAGAGGCACTTTGATAAAATTGCCCTCTTTAGGCTACTATTTGGGGCACTTCAAAATTGCCCCAACCAAAATGCCTCTAAATCCTTACCATCCACTAGTGTTGGTATGGTTGAAATGTTTTGGATACGGGCAAGAAAGATCTGAGGAAAATGCCTGGCAAGTGAACAAAACAGGAAAATCTACCTAAAATGACAGACCCATTAAGCTGATTAACATAGAATTAGGCGGATTCATGGGCAAGATTTACTATGGGCGAGTCAAGTGTTCATCTAAATCTCTAATAAACTCACGACAAAGGTAGGTCAGGACGTCAACATACAGGGGAAATGCATTTTTGTATGATCAAGTGCCAATAAATAGGATGAAACAAAATTTGGGTGATAATTTGCAAAAATAAAAAAATAGAATAGCCGGCCACAAATGCAAACTAACATATCAAGTTCTAGATCGGTTTTGGCAAAGCGTTAGTTTTGAATAAAGTTAACTAAAGTTGTGTGTTCTCTAAGAAAATATGACTATTACATGATATGAGAAATGTGACCTTTATAGTGAGGCAACTACTGACATCTACCCGGTGGAGTCAGGAGTAGCCAGGCAGCAAGCTCCACATAGGCATGGCGACGAAAAATCAAAGCATGGCATAGGTTAATCGATGCTTCACATCACAATTTAAGGGCGTTACAATTGTTGGTGATAATCAATGACGCTAGGAGATAACAACATCTGTAGTATTCCTGATATGCCCAAACGATGTCAAGGTTTAGACGGTTACTGCCACAAACAAAGCACATCTTTACAATTTGACATCTGTTCTGTTCTCGGTCACACCACAAAAGATTGGATTGGAGAGTGCAATTAAATCATCAGTCTCCGCGGGTACTTACGCCAAATGTTCATTTATTGTCCACGGTCGTCGCAGCCTGAACGGTCCCTACGGTAAAACTTGCGTGGTAAGCGGGCAGCAATTTTGTAGAATTAGGCATGCCACGAGTCCCAACTCCCAACAAACATGTTAAAAGACTGGTTTCTCCAAAGTAGTAGTACTAGTTGTAGTTTTGTACAGAATTTATACCTGCGAGGTCGTGGTATGACTTCAGTGCTTTTGTTATACTTTCTTTGGAAACTACATACGAAATCTGGCCAATAGTGTGTGTCAGCATGCCGACCACCTTCTCATTGACTAGTCACAATGGGGGTATCATAGGTGGTATCATACATGCCATGTTGGCAAAAAGCTGACGTGTCACTGCAATTAATGATGAGAGAGGTGATAGTGGTATCATAGGTAGATACCGTAACATAACAGATTTCAATGTAAAATGAGTCTACAACCTAATAAATGCAGTGTTATATGATACCATACATATGTTACTATCCACTGTGGAGGTAGTAATATAGACTAGTATCATATGCATGATACTAGTATATGATACTCCCCATTGTGACTAGTCTTATTGGCGCATCAGTTCTTATATTCATTCTGCCTGATATCTTTTCGTCTTCCGTGTCTGGTCCACTTTCAATACAGAAACAACGGACATTAGTTTGCATATGGACAGTAAAAAGGATTTTAATGGACAGTAGAGTCAAAAAGCTGATATATAGAGAGAGAAAGTGAATTACCAAATCACTCCTGGAATCGATCCAGGGTACTCTGGTGTACCGCTAATATAGTACTGTAGTAGCCAAGCAGCGCAAGTCGTGATCCGATTCCTCTCTCAGCAGGTAGTAGATCGCTAAATTTTAGGGCAGTAAATGTTCGATCAGAAGTTCCTCGGAGGCTGATGAGCGCCATATCCATCTCCTGGTTACCATAAAGGAGGTCACCCATGAACTGCTCATCTTCGCCAGGGATTCTAACTACAAGATTCTGTAGTTCCGCTGGCACAGAATGCTGGCACAGAATCATCAAGCATAGCATGCAGACAAGTCATGACAACAGTGTTATGACCAGTGGCGGACGCAGGAAAAAATTGATGGTGGGCATACTAAAAAAAAAGGTCTCATAGTGATTAAAATTGCCAACCATATAAACATCAAACTGATTCATGTCATTCTAGATCAACACATAAGTTTCAAATGTACATGATCCAAATGCAAAATAGTTCAAACACGTGAACAAAGTCTTACATGACAAAACATAGCATAAATAGAAAATTACATCACTATGATTTGGTAACTCTACGCTCTCGCATTCCCATGAAAGTTGCAACTATATCATCTTCACTTACTTTCAAGAACACATCTCGCTCAATAAATGTCACTAAGCAATGGTTTAAGAGAGCATCACCCATGCTATTTCTCACCTTATTCTTCACTAGAGCCATTGAAGAAAACACTCTTTCAACATTCGCCGTCGCCACCGTAAGATCAATATCAATTTGAAAAGTAAGTAGACCAAATCATAAACAAGATACTTTTTTGTTTCAACAAGCATGGTAGAGAGCTCACCAAGATGATTTACACATTTGAACCTCCTGTTGAACTGCTGGTTGCTTGTTGCGCTCTCTACGCCTCACCAGCGAGGCGGCGGTCGGCGGAGGCAGTGGCGGAGCGCCGGAGCCGCGGAGAAGAGGAGGCCCGGAGGCGGAGCAGGGGAAGGCAGTGACGGAGCGGCGGCCGGCGGGCAAGCCGGCAAGGGGCGAGTCGGTGGGGGGATTTGGGCGGCGGAGGTCGGAGGGGCGCAACACCGGCGCTAGGGAGATGCTCTCTCGAGAGAGACTCGCACGAGCAAGTCCTGGCGCTGGCGTCCTGCTCTCTCTTGCGCTAGAAGTCAGGCCCATGAGGCAAACTGGGCCAAATTACTAGGGTATAAAAAAAAATTCTCAGATTTCTGGGTGGGCCGCGGCCCCATCGGCCCGCCCCCTGCGTCCGCCCATGGTTATGACCATCGCCTGACTTAGTAACGAAGCCGGTCCCGCTTTGATTTTCAGTTAGACGAAATCCTTGTCCTTCTTTAGCGAACTGGTAAATTTGCACGTGCCACGCACGTGTCATTTTAAAAAATTCTTCCGAATTAGCAGGCAAATATTAAACAGACTGTTATGAACTTCCATAGCCGCATCTGTGTTCTATGTAAATTGCACAAATTACCAATGCAAGTTTACATGCTAGAAGTTAAGCCAAATACTTCAGTTGTTGTCCTTGAATTAAATATAAGTAGAATAAATCACATTAAAAGGGGGCATTGGAACACTGTTACAGTATAATAAGTATGGCTCCTCTTCATAAGCCTGGTCAGCAATAAGCATTGCTCGACTACTCTCACGCCTCACTCCAACCTGGAAATTTTTCTCCCGATTAGACAGACTGCTCCTCTTCATCTAAAAATAGAGACATGCGGTTACTATTAGAGAAAGAGTCGCTGAGATGTACCAGGCTCCGCTGCATTACAAGCCGTGAAAACATAGATAAGTGAAATAAATCTGAACATACTACGGCATAATTTTGATTTTGTAAGAGGAGCTACAAAAATCAAATATATTCTCAAAAACAGTTAAAGGGTGCAAGCATTGAAAAGTGAAAAAGAAACTGGACATGATCCAGATGTATGCATATTTCAACTTCATGTGACTTTGAATCACATCATAGATTAAATAAATGACCGAGAAACTATTCATAAGAGGAAAACATAGCTAAATGAGTCTGCCGTAGGAAATTCCAAGTATGGTTTTGCAGTCCAGACAGAGCCTGCCGTTTCATGACTGAATCTTGAAGAATTGCAGCCGTGGTGCGGGCGCTTCCCTGATTCAAGCGTGGTGGCGTGGGCGCTCCCCTGAAATAAACTCACAAGTCAAGATTAGATGATCCATCAATAGGATCCGAACGTGAATGTAACGCTTATTGGTGTGTTGGTAACACTGATCAAACGGTATGTTGCACAAAAAGTAATGCCAACCTCGAAAAATAACCTAAATGTACATTATTAAGGTGCAGCCATGCAAGAATCTATTCTGACCGAACACTCCTAATGCTCTAAATACCATGTACAGCCAAGACACCCAATGTTACAGAAGATATGGAGCTCATCTGCTCTTCTAAACAATTAAGGGCATATGACACACGTCTGTAATAAGATCACGTAAGGGCGGAGCTAGGGGGGACCAGCAGGGGCCAGGGCCCCCCCTATGCCGCAGCTTCCCAGGGATCCATACTCACGGTGGTTTGCCTTCGTGAGCTTCGGCCATGGAATCTGGAAGAGATGGAGTCATGCGGCTGGTAGAGAAGATGGAGGTTGTTACAACTTGGCATGGGCCTCGGCTGAAGCAGGCCTATTCTCTGTCTAGTTAAGCCCCGTGGGTCTCTACTGTACTAGATTTTTGCATCGAGTGCAACTCATCTGCTCAAAAAACAAAGTCTCCAACTCTAAGGCCCATGAGACATAAGAAAACGTACTCCCTCAAGAGGTCCAAGATCATTTTGTCACCTAGCGACCAATTTATTTCGCTAAAAAAAAAACCTAGCGACCAATTTATGCTAAAAAAACCTAGTGACCAATTAGTACTAAACATTGTTGTCATCTATCCGAGAAAAAAAAACAGTATTGTCATCTACTTACCTAGCCCTTCTGCTTGAAATTTTTTTTGGGCCCCCCTTATATTTATATCCTGGCTCCGCCACTGACGTTCACTGCAAATTTTCAACTGTGCAATGCACTCTTAGCTTAGTTCCCTTCATCACAAACGATATAGTTGAATGGAATAACTTTATCCATCATGTACTGCGCTTCTCCCATGATAGAGCCAATCTACCGTGAACATGGCCTGATAACAATTAATCTGTAGTGCACCCTGATGAACTATCAAAGACCAAACAATGGTGACCACGGAAATATTAACGGAACCTGCTTAGTTAAAAAAAATGAAATAAGTGCAAGACAAATGTTCAACTTTTGAACTGATATGTGATTGAAACATTATTATTTAAATTAATTAACAAAATCCATTCTCTGCAATACATCTAGAAAAAGTTGTAATGCATAAAAAACATACAGGTGGAACACAAAGTCGAGCTCCAGCGGCGGCACCGGCATGCGTCCTTGGCGCTGATCCACGGATTCCCCTGACACACATGAATGCATAAATTTCTTGACACAATAATTTTTTAACCTCAGTTCTAATCATGTAAAGGAAAAACGAAGTCTACAGCACACATGTTTTAACAGATTAACAGATTACTGCGGCAAGGTGGACGATGTGAGTACCTTGATGGAGATAACCTTAGATTTGGCTGCTACAGGACCCATGTCTCTCCTGAGCCGGTCTCGTGCGCGGATGGGGGAGAAACCCAGCGGCCGGTCCCCTCCATCCCACCTCCTTCACGCAGCCGCCGGAGGTGATGTGAGAAGGCTGGCGGCGCCGAATCCAGGTGTGAGCCCCGTGGGTGGCGGTGGGGGTCCTCACTGGCTGCAGCAACAAGCGAGGAGGGTGGGTGGTTTGACCACCTGAAATAGCGAATCGAGCGGGGCAACGGGTGGCGGCCACACCATGGAATCGGGTGGGGGCAGCAGTGCCTCCGCGGTCTGCCTAGCGTCGGCGACGGCGAGCGAGGACGATGGGTGATGGCGGATGACACGTTGGTGTAGGGAGGCGCGGGTGATGTGCGTTGTCAGCGCAACAGGCGCCGGGGAGGCGGCGTTTGTGCTGCGGTGCTGGAGGTCGTGGGGGGTTCATTGGCGTGATTTACGGGATTCACGTTCTGATATCAGGGCGAACAGAGGAGAGGCGGAGCGGAGCGGGCGGACACTGTTTTACCGCTAAAGACGAGAGCAATCTCCAGCGTTTGATCAGAAGTTGTAAGGTCGAGATGCATTGGATCTGCCCCCTCTCGCTCTTTTTATATTGGTATAGATATAGATTATACGATAGCTCTTGGAGCAGGTATTTTTCAACCCAAATTGCTATATTTTCTGTTTTCACAAATCTAGGGCAATTTTACCGTAGCTTTTGGAGATGCTCCAACACAACCCTGATATCACTAACTATATGAAAGCTGAGCGATTTCGCGAGCTGTGAGCCCTCGCGCACTGTAGCTAGCTACAGCAGCTACAGTGTTGAACAGTACCCCCCCCTGAAAATTTTGCAAAAAAGCCCCTACACTTTCCGGAAATTACAGGCCGGTCCCTCAATATAAAGCACTCCCCCTAACCCTAGAAGCCGAATAATCCTCATTTGCCCCCCGCCGCCGCTGTCCAGCCCGCTCCCACCTCCATTTCGCCCTAGCCGCCGCTGCCCAGCTCCCCGGCCCCCGCCGCCCTCCAGCCCGGCCGCCCGCGCCGTCCTCCACCCCGTCCCGACCTCCACCTCCCCTCCAGCAGCAAGCGGCCGTGGGCACGGGCGTCGTCGCCGCTCCCCTCCACCTCCTCTCCAGAAGCGGTCGGCCGCTGGCGCTCTCCCACTACTCCCTCCTCCACCTCCCCTCCAGCAGCACAGGCGGCCGCGGGCGCGGGCGTCATCGCCGGCCCCCTCCACCTCCCCTCCAACAGCGGGAGCGGGAGATGGCGCCAACCCTCCTCGAGCAGCTGCCCCTAAGAAACCGATCTCTGCGATGGGGATCCGCCTGATCCGCCACCGCGAGCCGCCTGCCCGTGACGGCCCCGCTGGCCAGACGCTGCCCCTTTTGGCGCTGGTGATGCTGCTGAAGTATGGCCCCGCCAGCGCAAGCGGATCAATGACGGCCTCGCTGATCCCCACCAACGCGCTGGTGTACCTCCGCCCGGGCACCCTCGATGCGCACCTACCCCGCCTCCAGCACGTCATGTTCAGCCCGCAACTCATCATCAAGGTACCTAACCAAACCACCACGCCTCAGCCAGAGATTAGATGGCAGAATCATATGTAGATTCGGTTGGCTGCTAGAGAGAAACCACGGTATGCTATTTGCTTTTGATCTGATGTGGTGCCAGCTTGTGATTAGGGGGAAAATTGGTAAGTGATTAGTGCCCAGTGCTGTATAAGTGCAGGATTTAGACCCTATCCCCCTCTATGGGGATTGCTAATATTGGGGAACAACAAGATTCTGTTAAAGTTGGTAAAGTTTTCTCTATATGTAACTTGAATTTTTGTTAATATATTACCTAGACATTGTCATTGCCTCTCCCTCTGTTATTCATTCCCTTCACGAGATCCACATAAATTTAGATGGCTTATTTTACTGTATGCGCCTAATAATGCTAAATGTTATTCATTTTTTGTAAGTTGTGTGCTTTGTCATATGCATTCATGTTGATGTTTTTATGTGTTTTAACATGGATTCTTTGTTCCTGTTAATTTACTGTTTATACTGCTATTATGAACTTCAAGCAATAAAGTTTTTGGGTATTGTTTTGCTTTTGTTTATATGTCATGCATGTACTTCCTTGGCTTTGAGGAAAAAAACTTATTATTAATATAGTCTATACTTGCAGGCCACTAATTTATACTGGTTTTCCCGTATATTGCTGATTCCACCCTCTTTTTTTGCATGACCGACAAAGGATATGACGCAATAGCCTACCACAATATCATCTAGAGGATGGGCCTTCAGGCATTTGATGATTTTCCTTCGCAGGTTTGTTGCATTCGAGTATATCTAATGCTCATACACAAGTTTTTCTATTTAGTGAGAATTTGTAGGACTTTTTTGCCAATAATATTCAAGTTTTCCTGTACTCTACATTGTTTTACTGAATTATGTGTGATCAACAAATCATGGTTTCATCTTTGTAACATGATTTTGCTTTGGCTGCTCATGGCATTTTATTTTGTGCTTTCTAACCTGTTGGGATTGTGCTTCTTAAACTGTCAGGTTGAAGTATTGTTCTACAATGGGCTGGAGAGAGGGTCGTTTAACAAGCAGGTGTATGCAAAACCCACACATTAATCTGTGTGCGTGCAGTCTATGCTTTGTGTGGTTTGGTTAGATGAATCTCATAGCTTCTAGGATCGTGTATTCATGCGTGAGTTTTTGTACCGGTGATGATTATTCATTATGATCTTAAAGTGAGCTTCTGCTCCTCTTAATAAGTACGTCCCCAGTTGTAAATCATTGATCATTGCCAATATTCAATTGTGTTTCTCCATTTTATTTTTCTTTGTTGATTGCCTTGAATTTCTTAAAAAAAAACATGTCCCCAATTTGTATTGCCAACTAATCTGTGGTCGTGTCACATAATTGGCATTATTATTGCTTCGTTAGGTCTGTTGAAGACATCCTTCGTTTTAATCTACTTCTATTGTTATCATCTAAAATAGTCTTACGTGCGAGATAAAGTACTCTTTTTCGTTGTTACAGTTAAGATCAATGCATACTGTGACATTTCGAAGGTTAAGACAATCATATTTTGTTTTATGTCTAGCAGGTTATTTTCGCAATGGATTTTCTGCTCAAACGTACAGGTTGGAGGACTTCCCGTACATTTATACATCACCATTTGTGAATATTACTTTACTTTTCCTTAATAAGGTATCTGCTCTTGACTTTAACCAACAAGTAATTTTGTCCCCCCTAATTGCAGTGCACACATCATGGATTTTCTGCTCAATATGGACTTATTTTGCACGTGCCTTCTCTTACTCGAGTCTCTCATCTCTTTAACCACTATATTGAGGTAAAGGTCGAGTCTCCTCTTTCTCTCTCATGTCCGTCAGTAATTTTTAGAGATAATGGCTATTAGTTATGAAACACTACATGGTTTCTTTTGATGTCGTGATGTTTAATATAATGTGCTTGCTCTCATTTCTGATTAAGATTTATCATTTTAATTATGTGCATGTTATCATCTGTGTTAAAAAGTACACAACGTTTCTATATTTCTGGTTATATGGTTGACTAAAATCCTGAAGGTAGCACTGCTTGCATCTTCTCTTTATGGTTGGTGTCTTCTAATACTTGGTGGACTATTCTCACATGAACATTTGATAGTACCACGGTTGGTCATCTAACTTTCTGCTTAATTGTTTTGTACCTCGGAGCTGATAGGTGTGAGAGTAATCCTTGCTTAGGATATATCTAGTATGTTCTAGTAGTACTATTCTTACATAGCCTTAGGCAGTAAGCTAGAGTAGAGAGCTATAAAAGGCTGTAGAGCTTTGTCATCCTGGTTAACGGTAGAAAACTCTAGAAGGCTAGCGGTAGAAACCTAGCTGTAGAAACTTGTAGAAGGTCTATAGTGACCAACCTTGTATCCTATATATATGGCACTATGTAATACAAGAAGAAGTAGCTTATGCAGCATACAGAGAACACCTTCCCACATAGCTAACTCTAACATTTGGTATCAGAGCCAAGTTAGGAGAGGTTCAGCCACCCTTAGGAGAGGATCAGCCCAGTGAGGAGAGGATTCTGAGAGATGTCTGCTGAAGGTCAGCAGCGTGTTGCCCGCAGTCCGTCTCAGCGGCGCCATTCCACTTCACCACCACCGAGACGACCACGCCACCGCGACGCTGGAAGGCGTGAGGTCGTTGTCGAGCGTGTCGTGAAGGAAGTTGGCGGCGGCAATTACCCGACGTTGACGCGGACGAACTACACCGAATGGAGCCTCCTCATGAAGGTGAAGCTGCAGGCTCGGGGCATCTGGGATGCAATCGAGCTCGGCGCCGACGACTTCCAGGAAGATCGAATGGCGCTGGAGGTCATCCTGCAAGCTGTCCCACCAGAGATGGTGGCTGGCCTGGCTGTCAAGCGGACAGCGAAGGAGGCGTGGGAGGCGATCCGAGCCATGCGTGTTGGTTCAGACCGCGTGCGGAAGGGCAAGGTGCAGCAGCTGAAGAAGGAATTTGAGATGATCTCGTTCCGCGACGGGGAGTCCGTTGACGATTTCGCGCTGCGCCTCACCAGCCTCGTCACAAGCCTCGCCACGCTCGGAGCACCTATCGACGAAACTCAAGTCGTCGAGAAATTCTTGCGAGTTGTGCCGCCTAGGCTGTCACAGATAGCCCTTGCAATCGAGACCCTCCTTGACACTGCTGATATGTCGTTGGAGGAAGTCACCGGTCGGCTGAAGGCAGCAGAGGACCGTCTCGAGTCGCCGGAGCCGCTGCGTGAGCAGGGAAAGCTTCTGCTCACCGAGGAGCAGTGGCGACAAAAGATGAAGGAGCGCCAAGGAGGCAGCTCCTCCAGGCCTGTGCGCGGCAGGGCACAGCAACGGCGACGACCACCACGTAAGAAGGGTGGAGAAGGCGGCAGCGATCATGCAGTAGCTAGGGACAGCCCGCGCGATGACACATGCCGCAACTGTGGTCGTCGCGGCCATTGGGCCAAGGACTGCTGGCAGCCTAGAAGAAATGGGAACAGGGCATACTTGGCCCAAGCAGAGGAAGATGATGAGGAGCCTGCTCTCCTCATGGTGCAGGTATGTGAAGCTCCAGCCCCAGCCATGAAGGCGCAGCAAAGCATTGCTCCAGCCCCAGCCATGGTGGTGCAGCAAAGCGTCGCTCCAGCCCCAGCCATAGTGGTGAAGGACAACACCACAACACCTCCGCAACATGGCCCACTTCACATCGACGAACCGAAGGCAAAAGCCTACCTTGCAACAAGCAGCGACGAGGAGCGAATTGAGGGCTGGTACCTCGACACCGGTGCCACAAATCAAATGACGGGCTGCAGCGACGTCTTCGCTGAAATTGACAGAAAGGTCACCGGTACCGTCAAATTCGGCGATGGCTCGGTTGTCGAAATCAAGGGCGTCGACACCATCATCTTCGCTGGCAAAAATGGCGAACACAAGGCTCTCAGCGGCGTCTACTACATCCCACGTCTGAAGAACTCGATTATCAGCATTGGACAGCTCGACGAGAGCGACGCAAGCGTGCTGATCAGGAGAGGTTTGCTTCGCATATGGGACAAGCAAGGTCGACTCCTTGTTCGGGTCCGGCGTGGCCGAAATCGCCTCTACCTCCTTCATCTTGAGGTTGCTCGACCAATTTGTCTTTCTGCCCGCCGCGATGATATTGCTTGGCGCTGGCATGAGCGATTTGGGCATCTCAACTTTGATGCTTTGGAGAAGATGCGACGCCTCGACATGGCACATGGGCTGCCACGACTGGAGCATGTGCAGCAGTTCTGCGACACGTGCGTCATCACCAAGCATCGCCGGAGCGCATTCCCTCGGTGAAAGGATCGAGTAGGTTGACTAGAGGGGGGTGACTAGGCAACTACAAATTTTCTTTTTCTTTTGATACAAATTTGGGAATTGCTCAAATATAAGTTCTCTAGATATGCAACTAGGTGAACAATCCTATATGATGAGCAATAAACAAGCTAGCAAGATATTCTACACAAGATAAGCTAGCAATACAAGTAAAGGAAGGTTAAGAGATAACCACACGGTGACGCGGAGATGTTCTACCGAAGTTCACTTCCCAATGGAAGCTACGTCTCCGTTGGAGCGGTGCGGAGTCACAAAGTGAACTCCGAATAGCCTTGATATGGCACACCGTATCTCCCTCGTGTTATCCTCCATGAGGAGTTCCACGAGCCACTATATGATGCCCTCGAGGTCGGCAACAAACCTTTACAAGGATGAGGCACACTCCACAACCGAATTGGAGGCTCTCACCAAATTCCCCGGCTCCCAAAGCCACAAGAATCACAAGGCCGGGGCACGACTCCACAACTTAATTGGAGGCTCCCGGCTAGTCCCCGCGGCTCCCAAAGCCACAAGAACGACCAACGACAATCCAAAGTATCAACGAACTTACAAGCTTCAAGCCCTCTCAAGAACGGAGGGGAAAATCAAATCGCTTGGGTGGAAGTGTAGATCTAGGCCATCTCTCCCAAGTCCTAGAAGGACAAGGTGTTTGAGTGGGTAGGGAGAGAGATCTAGGGAGTTGAAGCTTTCAACAATGGTGGGGGATTCAGTTCTGGTCGTGGTACCCTCTCCAAGGTAGGAGAAGGCCTTTATATACTGCTCCCAGAATCTAGCCGTTGCAGACAGGTAAATCGGATAATCCGATCCAAGTCAACATCGGATTATCCGATGGAAATCCGAGCAGACCACAATCGGATAATCCGAGAACCTCAGTGTGCGGTTGCTTGTAGTCCTTAGCAGATTTCGAGCAAATCCTGACCATCGGATAATCCGATACTTCCCAAATCGGATAATCCGGATAACTTCAGTGTGAGGTTGCTTCTAGTCCTTAGCAGAATTCAGCAAATCCTGATCATCGGATAATCCGATTCATCCCAAATCGGATAATCCGAATAACTTCAGTGTGAGTTTCTTCTAGTCCTTAGCAGAATTCCAGCAGACTTTGCAAATCGGATAATCCGAATCTTCCAACATCGGATAATCCGATTTTCTTCAGCAACAATACAGGCTCTTTTCAACTCCCTTTTTGGATTTGATGCAAAGATGTTTTAACACTTAAAACCTGCATCACTTGATTCACATGTTAAATCATCACTAGTGTTGTTGCCTAACACACAAAACACAAGGGATTAAGAAATGTCCTTTCAATCTCCCCCTTTTTGGTGTTAGATGACAACACTAGGATTTGCAAGGAAAGCATAATTATATATTATCTAGATTCCCGAGCTTAAGACATGAGAAGCTCCCCCTGAATGTGTGCATATAATTAAATTGCATTGGAATACAAATGCAACACATATAGGAAGAGGGCACCTCCAAATAGTAAGGAAACTAGATAGGAAATTTCATGGGAGACATATCAAAATAGGTTGAGCTTTGAGAGAGGACTATACCTTGTGCACAATAGAGTAGATAAACCATAGCACAAGATATAACTCATAACCATATTAGAAATCCATATGTCTCATAACTTAAGCACAAAGGTTCACACACATAAGTTCCACATGAAAACACAACACGAATAAGTTCGACATAAATGGACACAAGCGCAACAAGAATGGTAAAAGCATATGCTTGTGCCCGAAACCCATGCAAATCCCACACGGAGACCTAATAGAACTACTTCTCCCCCTTTGGCATCGAAACGCCAAAAAGGGAAAAGAGCGATGCTACGGCCCAAGTAGATCACTCCGACTCAGAGGCATCATCATCATCATTGTCATCACCAACACCGTCACCGCCATCAGCATCATCATCATCATTTTCCTCAGACTCAGCATCATCCTCTTCTGAAGACTCATAAGTACGGGCACGAGTGTAGGATGGCCGGGAAGGGCCAGCAGAAGCTGTCTCTAGAAGATGAGACTCAAGCTGAGTCCATGGAAACTGAGAGCCCTTGTTCCACTGATCATAAGAGAGAGGAGCAGACTCTGGGGGGTCATCTGCGAGGCGAGGAAGGTGCTTGAGAATGTTCTCCTGCCTAAGATAAGTGTCATACTGTCCCCTCCGGATGTCCGCATTCATGCACAGGATGTTCCGCTGGAACCAGTTCAGATTCTTGGGCGGAGCAAAGGAAGGAACCGGAGACGGACGGGTGGCGCCACGACGAGCATCACCCATGAAGGAACCTCGGGCAGGAGCTGCAGCAGCAGAAGATGGAATGACCTCTTTCCTCTTCTGATAAACCCTCTTGTACGAATGGGGCTCCATATCATACCGGCTGAAGTTGTGGTTCTTCAAGTGTCCTTGATGAGCATCATGATGTAAGGAGCATAAGGAATAGTGAGCCCACTGACCATAGAGTCAAACAACTCACGAAAGATGAAATGCATCACATCCACTTTAAACTCAGCTTCAGGGTCTTCATTCTCAACAATTTTTTAGCAAGGCAAAGCAGATTGGCAAGAGGAGCGACTATATTGTCATTGTTACCTCCACTGGGAGCAATAGTTGAGCGGAAGATGATCACAAGCTGGTCATAGAGGGGCAGGAGGCCCTGTTTTTGGCCAATAATTCCACCAGCCCCATACATGTCCTTCATTATGTTTTTATTTGGCTTCTCAACAGTGTGCATACGGTAACCACTAGGAGGAAGGTTGCTGCGGTAGGATGAATAGCCAAGAAGAGAAGCCAACCGAGCAAAGGAGGATGTACACTGAGTGCGACCCGTCATCCATTTCATGGTCTTTTGATGGTCAGTCTCGATCACCAAGGTGGAGAAAAACTGCAGAATCAGTGGCACATTGTAGGGACATTGCTTTTCAATGAGAGAAACCATGCCCATCTGTTCAATCACATCTGCAGCTTGAGCATAACTGGCCTTGGCCTTGATATCTCGCATTCTGTAGGGCTGCATCGGGCGAATAGGGTGGAGATAATGCTTATAGATGTCATTGTATATATAGATCTGCTCCATGCACCAGAAGTTGGGATCTTCAATATTTTCATCTCTGGCACATTCCTATACCAGTTGGACTGACGGACTTGGGCATAGTCAACGGGGCATGGTCAAGTAGTTGGGGCGAGTTTCCTTGCCCTTCTTCGAAGGTTTATGGGCAACTTGCTTCTTCTTGGATGGCAGTTTGTCTTTTCTAGCATGCTTCTTCGGAGGACTACCCGAACCACGACTACCGAACCACCTGTGAGATAGAGCAATAGATGGATAGCATAGATGAGTACACACAAGTCACAGAGCAAGGAATGGTACAATGTACACTAGGAGAGCATCCCTAAGTTGAGTCTACTAAGTCCTGGACAAATCAAAATGTGGCTGAAAAATACCACTGTGCAATTTCGGATATCCGAGTAAGTATGAATCGGATAATCCGACTGGTCGGAATATCCGGTTCAGACTGAATCGGAATATCCGATCTGAATCTGGCAGCAACAAATTGATTCAAGTCCTAGGTCTAGCAGTAGATCGACAATAAGGGGGGCTAGCCTAGTGTTCTAAGTACCAATGGGAACCACTACCACCAGCCAAAACAACTTCTTACAAAGATCTAGGTGAGAACACCTAGGAGATGAGAGAGAAGAAGTTACCCTCGTCCATTGAGGAAAAAGCTTGGGTGAATGGGTTCCCGGGGAGGAGGAGCACCAGATCCGGCCAAATGCCGGAGTTGGGGACGGCCGGAGATGCCGGGGAGGCGCGGGGAGAGCAGGCGGCGGCGCTGGAGGAGAGAGAGGTCGGGGGTGGAAGAAACGCTCGACTGAGCCCTTCACCCCGACCCCTGCTCTATTAGGCGACGAACCGCCAAATCGGATAATCCGATCTTGACTTGGATCGGATAATCCGATAGTCGGATAATCCGAGCAAGTCTTGATCGGATAATCCGATTGTCAGGATTTCGTTAGAAATTCTGGCCTGCTAAACCCTTTCTCCTCAGTTTCAAAATAAGACTTGTGTGCATAAGATGGAGTGTTTTTAGGAAAGATAGGCTTGGGATAAGATTGCCAAACTGACATTGGTACTCCACACTCAAACTTGCAAAAATCGAACAAGGAAATGCCAAGATGAGTGGGTTTCCCATAAAACCAACAATAGGACCAAAATTCCAAATGATTTTCAATTAAGACCGAAAAGAACCAACTCTTCATAAAGAAGAGGGCGGTGGCCAAGGCCACCATGTATGAGTTTGTGGTGTGACACCGCGAAGATGTATCTCGGGTTCACGGCCACTACTCGTCATTTAAGCTCACAATTCATGAAATGAAAATATAGAGACAAAATGAGTTCTTACTATCGGCATAATGGGGGGAGGGATAGTCCAATGGATTAGGACCGCACTCCCCCTATGTCCATGCCTACATCCAAACCAAATGAATATCGTCTAATATGGGTAGGTATGCAAGAAGTCCACTAAATCCAATTGCTTATGTCCACCACATTAAGTTCTCCTCTCAACTCCTTGAATCTTGCTTCACCAAGAGGCTTTGTGAACATATCGGCGAGTTGAAGCTTGGTGTTGACATACTTGATTGCAATATCACCCTTCTCAACATGATCTCGAATAAAATGATACCGGATCTCAATATGCTTGGTCTTCCCATGAAGAACCGGATTGTGAGCAATTTTGATGGCACTTTCATTATCACATAAAAGAGGCACTTTGTCACAAATGACACCATAATCCTTTAAAGTTTGCCTCATCCATAATAGTTGTGCACAACAACTTCCGGCGGCAATGTATTCGGCTTCGGTGGAGGACGAGGCCACACAATTTTGCTTCTTAGAAGACCAACTCACAAGGGACCTACCAAGGAATTGGCAAGTACCCGAAGTTGATTTTCTATCCATTTTGCAACCCGCCCAATCCGCATCCGAATAACCTACAAGATCAAAGCTTGTGCCATGGGGATACCAAAGACCAAAGTTAGGAGTATCCATCAAGTATCTTAGAATCCTTTTAACCGCGGTTTCATGACTTTCCCTAGGACTTGATTGGAATCTTGCACACATACCCACACTAAACATAATATCCGGTCTAGATGCACAAAGGTAAAGCAAAGATCCAATCATAGAACGATAAAGCTTTTGATCAACTTCCTTACCATCCGGATCTAAGTGAAGATCCGCCTTGGAGTCCATGGGAAACTTATATGGCTTGGCATTGTTCATGTCAAATTTCTTGAGCATGTCCTTAATATACTTGGCTTGACATAAGAATGTTCCTTCTCGAAATTGGTGGATTTCAAAGCCAAGAAAATAATTCAACTTTCCCATCATGGACATCTCAAATTCCTTGGTCATTAGCTTGCCAAATTGATCACTAAATTCACGGTTAGTGGAACCAAAGATAATATCATCAACATATATTTGGCATACGAAAAAATCTCCATTTACCCTTTTTGTAAAAAGAGTGGGATCTATTACCCCAATTTCAAAGCCACGGTCTACTAAGAACTCCTTGAGATGATCATACCAAGCACGTGGAGCTTGCTTGAGCCCATAAAGAGCCTTATGTAGTAAGTAGACGTGGTTAGGAAATTTAGGGTCTTCGAAACCCGGAGGTTGTTTAACATACACCAACTCATTTAGTGGACCATTTAAGAAAGCACTTTTAACATCCATTTGATATAAGACAATATTATGAGTAGATGCATAAGCAATTAGTAAGCGAATGGATTCAAGTCTAGCAACGGGGGCATAGGTTTCACCGTAGTCGACTCCTTCGATTTGGGTGTAGCCTTGTGCAACCAATCTTGCTTTGTTGCGGATGACTTGACCATGTGAGTCTTGCTTGTTCTTAAATATCCACTTGGTTCCAATGACATTATGGCATGTGTCTTTGGGTTTTTCAACTAATGACCATACTTTGTTGCGCTCGAAGTTGTTCAACTCTTCATGCATAGCCGCAACCCAATCCATATCTTCAAGAGCATCATATACCTTGAGAGGTTCTAAGCTAGACAAACAAGAGACATGACCACAAAAGTTAGATAATTGTTTGCGTGTGGACACACCCCTACGAATACTCCCAAGGATATTTTCTTTGAAGTGGGAAAGATGATCCAATTTTGATGCACGCCGGATGACCCGGCGTTCCATGGCTTGACCAATTGTTTCACCAACACAAATATCTTCATCATTGCCTTCATCTTGCTCATGGTCAACCCTAAGTGGAGTTCTTGGGTTGTGGGTTCATTATGTTCTCGTTCACCACTAGAGTTGGGTGGGTCTTGACCATCTTCTTGATCATGTGAATGAATATCATGTTCTTGTTCTTGGATAGTTTCTTGATCAACTATTGAGGTGGATGGCTCAACTTGAGTAGAACTTGTTCCTTCTTCTTGAGTATCATCAATAGGTCCTTCAATAGGAATAAGTTCTCCAATCCCCATAGTTCTTATGGCTTGAGATGGAGCATCATCACCTACATCATCATGATCAATATGCTCCGCTTGGGAGCCATTATCCTCGACAAACTCCACGTTCATAGATTCTTCAACACACCCGGTGGATATGTTGTAGACCCTATAAGCATGAGACTTTGCGGCATATCCAACAAGTATACCATCAAAAGATCTAGATTCAAATTTAGCAATTTTGCAACCTTTAATGTAAACATGGCATTTGCAACCAAAGACTCGAAAGTAAGATACATTTGGCTTTTTACCGGTGAGGAGTTCATATGGTGTCTTTTCCATGAGAGGACGGAAGAAGAGCCGGTTTGAGTAGTGACAAGCGGTGTTGATGGCTTCGGCCCAAAAGTTGTATGGGGAATGAAATTCGGCCATCATAGTTCTTGCCATATCAATAAGAGTGCGGTTCTTCCTTTCGGCGACACCATTTTGTTGGGGAGTATATGCAGCGGAATATTGGTGTTGAATGCCCTCCCCACTTAGGAAATCATCCATAGTGTAATTCTTGAACTCCGTACCATTGTCACTTCTAATTGCCAAAATCTTGGAGTCATATTGGCGTTGAACTAGGGTTGCAAAGTCAATGAATATCTTTTGAGTTTCACTCTTCTTCTTGATGTAGAAAGTCCAACAATATCTTGAATAATCATCCACAATCACCAAACAATATTTCTTGCCACCAAGACTATCATATGTGGGAGGCCCAAAAGATCCATATGAAGGAGCTCCAAAGGCCTCTTAGTGGAGATAATGGTCTTCTTGGGGTGATTCTTTTCATGCATCTTTCCGGCTATGCAAGCACTACAAGGACGATCTTTGGAAAAATTAACATCGGTTAGTCCTACCACGTGTCCACCCTTTACAAGAGTTTGTAAATTTCTCATACCGACATGGCCTAGCCGGCGATGCCAAAGCCAACCCTTGTCGGATTTAGCCATTAGACACGTGGCAATTTGAGTGGTCTCTTTCGAGAAATCGACCACATACAAACCGTTCTCACGAAATCCAACAAAGGCTACTTTAAGAGATTTTGTGAAAAGGATGGTCACGTGGTATTTATTAAAGATAACGGTGTAACCGGCATCGCATAATTGACCAACGGAAAGTAGATTATATGAAAGGGATTCAACAAGGAGGACCTTCTCAATTGATAACTCCGGTGTGATCACCACCTTGCCATATCCCAATACCTTAAGTCTTGTATTGTTCCCAATGGTGACATGAGAGAATGAGAGTAATTGTTTCAATAAGCCCTTTACTACTTCTTTGCTTCCGGTCATGTGAGATGAACACCCACTATCAATGAGCCATGAAGATCCACCGGAAGAAAAGCCCTACAATAAATCAAGTCTTTGATTTAGGTACCCATTTGGAATGGGTCCTCTTTTGTTAGTCACAAGGGTCTTTGGAACCCAAATAGCATAGTGATAATCATCTCCATATGAGGTACCAACATATTTAGCAAAAACATAACCATTTCTAGATTTCATAAGCACATATGAGGGGTTATATTTTCCGGCAAAGTCATTGTGAGTGGCATTGCCCCTTGTGGCTTTACCACCCACAATGGGTTCAACATTCTTCTTGCCCAACTCCCCCTCCTTCACAAAAATAATATCTTTTGAAGGGGAGGTAGGCATCTTCTTCTTGTTTGCCTTCTTGGACTTGGGAGCAAACCCAAGCCCTTCCTTGCTAACCACTCCCTTTTGATTGGTCAAAAGATCATTGAGGTTCTTTTCCCCTTGGATACAAGTGGCTAGACCCTTTTCAAGTTGGGCCTTCAACCTAGTGTTCTCCTCCATGAGAGATGCTTTAAGACATAAAGGGTTAGTAGCACAAGCATTGGCATCTTTATCATTATGAGGAGTGGTGAAGCTAGCATATATAAATTGAGCTTGTAATTTAGCATATGACCCCTTGAGCTTGGTGAGCTCACTTGAGGTCACCTTGTGGGTTTCCCTAAGTTGCTCAAAATTCTCAAGGAGTTTGTTATGACTCTCTACAAGCTCATCATTTTTAATTTTTAGATCACTAGCAACTTGAATAGAGGTTTCACGGGTTTCTTTTGCCTTGGATAAATCCTTGGCTTGGGTCTCCTCAAGTTGCTCCCGGAACACTTGTTCCTCAACAAGTTGCTCTTCTAGCTCACCAATTTTATCGGCATGATCACGTGCATGCCCCTCAAGCTCATAAATCCTATTCTCCTTCTCCTCAAGGAGGTGTTTGGCTTCTCCATATTGGTACATGAGAGCCTCAACCATTTTCTTGGTTGGACCTTGGAGCTTGTTTATAAAGAGGGTAATTGTATCCTCTTTCTCCTCATTTTTCCCTACATCCTCAACACAATCCAAGAGAGATGGTTTAGAGGAGATAGTAATTTTAGGTGGGGAATTCACCTTGGTTTCCTTGGCCATGAGGCACATAGGCTTGGGGATCTTGTTGTCATTTGGAGCGGAGAAAAGGGGTGCCAATGAAGGAGGAAGGTTGCCCATTGCAAGAGCCGCCATCCCCACTTCCTCACTTGTATCATCATCCTCCTCTTCGCCACCGGACTCATACTCTTCTTCATGTGTTGCGGTGACAAGAGCCTTTTGAGGTTCTCTCTTGATGAGGTACTTGATGGGCTTGGTGAAGAACTTCTTCTTCTTTAAGATGAGTTGGCCTCCAAAATCTTCTCTTCTCTCATAGGGGCAATCCTTCACAAGGTGATTCTCCTTTCCACAATTAAAGCACATTCTTTTCATTTGTGGGGAGAAGTTGCTTCTAGGGGAGAAGTTGCTCTTGATATTCTTTTTGTTCCAATACTTGGTGGCGGCAAGAGCAAGCACCTCATTGAGTTCACCCACAAAATCTTCTTCATGATGACCACTTGTGCTTTCTTCATATCTTGGATGTTCTTCCACATGAGCCTTCAAGGCAAGGTTCTTTGTGCCACGAATTTGGTTGATGGAAGACTTGGAAGTGGCCTTCAAGGTATCATAAGTGACGAATTGTGCCAATATGTCATTGGGAGACATTGTTTTGTAGTCCGCTCTCGTATGGAGATTCATCACCATATTTTCATTGTATGGAACAATGTCTTGAGGAACTTGGCTTTGACCCATTCATCATCCATATCTTTCTTTCCATTTTCCCTACATGCCACAACAAGCTTGGTGAGTCTTCGGAAGAGATCCGATGGTGTCTCTTCTTCTAGCATGATGAAGTTGTCCACTTGATGTTGAAGGATGGCGTCGTTGGAAAATCCCAAGCCTCCTTGGTGGTTTTGAGATTCCGCACTTGATCTTCATCATGGGCGGTCATGGCACTCTCAAGGATGTACTTGGCATTGGCATCAAGTTGTTCATCAATCTCTTCTTGCCTTGTCAAGTTGGAGGGATCAACCGGAGTATAACCATTTAGAACCACCCTCCAAAGATGCACCGATGAGCTGCGAAAATAAGAGTCCATAGATTTCTTCCAAGTGAAATAACGAGTATTATCAAGCTTAGGAGGTGGCCTACTTAGGTTGGTTATATGAGGTTGAGTGGGTGGAACTTGAGTGAGATATGAAGTAGGTGGAGCAAAGTTATGAGGAGGCTTCTCACCAGTTTTAGGTTGATCTTTGTTATCCTTAACAACCAAGGCCTCAACGTTAGAAACACCGGTTGATGAGGAGGCATTTTGATTATTAATGACCCGAGTAAACACCTCGTCCACCATTTTGCCTTTCATGAACCCAAAGAGTTCAATCATGGCTTTCATGGTGACCGGGGCATTATCATCGGGAGGGGTTATCCCCGCTTCACTTAGTTCTTTCTCAAGTTGTTCTTTATCATTTTTCTCTTGTAGTTCCTTAGCAAGTTTTAACTCCTCGTCGCTAGTCATCCTCCTCTTTAGGCTGTTAAGCCCTTAAGAAAGAGACCTTGCTCTGATACCAATTGAAAGGATCGAGTAGGTTGACTGGGGGGTGAATAGGCAACTACAAATTTTCTTTTTCTTTTGATATAAATTTGGGAATTGCTCAGATATAAGTTCTCTAGATATGCAACTAGGTGAACAATCCTATATGATGAGCAATAAACAAGCTAGCAAGATATTCTACACAAGATAAGCTAGCAATACAAGTAAAGGAAGGTTAAGAGATAACCACATGGTGACGCGGAGATGTTCTACCGAAGTTCACTTCCCAATGGAAGCTACGTCTCCGTTGGAGCGGTGCGGAGTCACAAAGTGAACTCCGAATAGCCTTGATATGGCACACCGTGTCTCCCTCGTGTTATCCTCCAATGAGGAGATCCACGGGCCACTATATGATGCCCTCGAGGTCGGCAACAAACCTTTACAAGGATGAGGCACACTCCACAACCGAATTGGAGGCTCTCACCAAATTCCCGTGGCTCCCAAAGCCACAAGAATCACAAGGCCGGGGCACGACTCCACAACTTAATTGGAGGCTCCCGGCTAGTCCCCGCGGCTCCCAAAGCCACAAGAACGACCAACGACAATCCAAAGTATCAAGGAACTTACAAGCTTCAAGCCCTCTCAAGAATGGAGGGGAAAATCAAATCGCTTGGGTGGAAGTGTAGATCTAGGCCATCTCTCCCAAGTCCTAGAAGGACAAGGTGTTTGAGTGGGTAGGGAGAGAGATCTAGGGAGTTGAAGCTTTCAACAATGGTGGGGGATTCAGTTCTGGTCGTGGTACCCTCTCCAAGGTAGGAGAAGGCCTTTATATACTGCTCCCAGAATCTAGCCATTGCAGACAGGTAAATCGGATAATCCGATCCAAGTCAGCATCGGATTATCGGATAATCCGAGCAGACCACAATCGGATAATCCGGAGAACCTCAGCGTGCGGTTGCTTATAGTTCTTAGCAGATTTCGAGCAAAACCTAACCATCGGATAATCCGATTCTTCCCAAATCGGATAATCCGGATAACTTCAGTGTGAGGTTGCTTCTAGTCCTTAGCAGAATTCCAGCAAATCTTGATCATCGTATAATCCGATTCATCCCAAATCGGATAATCCGATTTACTTCAGTGTGAGGTTGCTTCTAGTCCTTAGCAGAATTCCAGCAGACTTTGCAAATCGGATAATCCGAATCTTCCAACATCGGATAATCCGATTTCCTTCAGCAACAATACATGCTCTTTTCAACTCCCTTTTTGGATTTGATGCAAAGATGTTTTAATCACTTAAAACCTGCATCACTTGATTCACATGTTAAATCATCACTAGTGTTGTTGCCTAACACACAAAACACAAGGGATTAAGAAATGTCCTTTCACTCGGCAAGCAAGGTACCGTGCACAAGAATTACTTGAGCTCGTCCATGGAGACCTATGCGGTCCTATATCGCCTGCAACACCTGGAGGCCGGCGCTATTTCTTGCTGTTGGTGGATGATGCCACTCGCTACATGTGGGTGATGCTCCTGGCAACCAAGAATAATGCACCGGATGCCATAAAAAGAGTTCAGGCAGCAGCAGAAGCTCAGAGCGGACGCAAGCTGTGGGTATTCCGCACTGACAACGGCGGCGAGTTCACCTCAACGGAGTTTGCCGCCTACTGCGCTGATGAAGGAATCGAGCGACATTTTTCCACTCCGTACGCCCCACAACAGAATGGAGTCGTCGAGCGGCGGAACCAGACGGTGGTGGCAATGGCGCGTGCTCTGCTGAAACAGAGGAGTATGCCCGCAGAATTTTGGGGGGAGGCGGTGAGCGCCGCTGTCTTCCTACTGAATCGAGCTCCCACCAAGTCCCTCACCGGAAAGACGCCTTATGAGGCATGGCATAGCCGCAAGCCGGCTGTCCACTACCTTCGGACATTTGGGTGCTTGGCGTATATCAAGGAACAGGGGAACCTACGCAAGCTTGATGACCGTAGCTCTCCCGCTGTCTTCATCGGCTACGAGGAAGGAGTAAAGGCTTACAAGCTGCTGGACCCAGCAACAAGGCGTGTCCGCATCGCCCGGGACGTTATCTTCGATGAAGAACGTGGCTGGGATTGGGCAGCAGAAGGCAGGGAATACCCCGGCAGCCACTTTGACATAGAGTACATCATCAGGGAGCCCAGCCAGGTGTCCAGTTCAGGAGAAGAGGAATCTGTGTCATCGAGACATGGGGCTCAAGGTGCTTCAGCCAGCGCACCACCAACGCCTCCATCTGCTCCAGTGGCAAGTGCTGCAACCCCAGTAACTCCAGAATTTGTCATGCCACCAGCAAATGATGATGAACGACTTGACGCTGAACATGGAGACACGCCAGTCCGCTATCGCATGGTCGAGGATTTGGTTGGAGAAGAACCAGTGCCTAGGCTTGCACCACGCAACCTTGACTGTGAGCTACACTTGGCCAGCGCGACAAGGCATGGCAGGCAGCCATGCGCGGGGAAATTGAAGCTGTGCAGCGAAACAAAACATGGGAGCTCGTGGATCTGCCACACGGGCATCAACCAATAGGCCCCAAATGGGTCTATAAGTTGAAGAAAAATGAAGCCGGCGAAGTAATCAAGCACAAAGCACGGCTGGTCGCTCGCGGCTTTGTTCAACAAGCCGGCATAGACTTTGATGAAGTCTTTGCTCCCGTGGCTTGCATGGAATCGATCCGGCTGCTACTTGCTATGGCTGCCCAGGAGGGGTGGCCCGTCCACCACATGTACGTAAAATCAGCTTTTCTCAATGGAGAACTAAAGGAGGAAGTCTATGTGAAGCAGCCACCCGGTTTCGTCGTCAAAGGTGAAGAAGGAAAGGTACTACGGCTGCGCAAGGCCCTCTATGGCCTGCGACAGGCACCGCGAGCATGGAACGCGAAGCTTGATTGCACGCTCAAAGAAATGGGCTTCAAACAGAGCGAGCACGAGCATGCAATATACCGGCGCACCACCAGCGAGGCAATCCTGCTCATTGGAGTCTATGTGGATGATCTAATTATCACAGGTTCATCCAAGGGAGCAGTGGAGAGCTGCAAGGACGAGATGAAGACAAAATTCGAGATGAGCGATCTTGGATTGTTGTCTTTCTATCTTGGAATCGAAGTCCAGCAGTATGCCGACGGCATCAGCCTATGTCAGGCACACTATGCCTCGCGCATCCTTCAGCTGGGAGGAATGGAAGGTTGCAATTCTGCACACACTCCGATGGAGGAGCGGCTCAGGCTGAGCCGTGAAAGTACAGCAAAAGAGGTTGACGCTACAGAGTACCGGCGGATCGTTGGCAGCCTCCGCTATCTCGTCCACACCAGGCCAGACCTGGCCTTTGCTGTTGGGTTCGTCAGTCGATTCATGGAACGACCCACGGAGGAGCACATAATGGCTGTGAAGAGAATCCTACGCTACGTCGCTGGCACGATCAACTATGGTCTTCACTACAGGCGGAAGACAAAGGAGGCACGGCTGATTGGTGATAGTGACAGTGACCTCGCTGGCGACATTGACACCAGGAAGAGCACAAGTGGCACACTGTTCTTCCTCGGTAACTGCTTGGTAAGTTGGAAATCTCTCAAGCAGAGGGTGGTTGCTCAGTCTTCCTGTGAGGCAGAATATGTAGCAGCCACAACTGCAGCAAATCAAGGAATTTGGCTGGCTCGACTACTTGGAGAACTTCAAGGAAGAAAAGCTGAAACAGTTGAGCTAAAGGTGGACAGCAAGTCTGCCATAGCATTAGCCAAAAATCCAGTCTTCCACGAGCGCAGCAAACATATCGATATTCGGTGTCACTTCATCAGAGACTGCTTGGAAGACGGAAGCATCAGCACTAGCTTCATCAGTACATCAGATCAGCTCGCTGACATTTTGACAAAATCTTTGGGGCGAGTGAAATTTCAGGAGCTGCGTGCTCGAATTGGGATGGTCCAGATCAAGTCAAGCTTGAAGAGCAAGGATTAGGGGGAGAATTGTGAGAGTAATCCTTGCTTAGGATATATCTAGTATGTTCTAGTAGTACTATTCTTACATAGCCTTAGGCAGTAAGCTAGAGTAGAGAGCTATAGAAGGCTGTAGAGCTTTGTCATCCTGGTTAACAGTAGAAAACTCTAGAAGGCTAGCTGTAGAAACCTAGCTGTAGAAACTTGTAGAAGGTCTGTAGTGACCAACCTTGTATCCTATATATATGGCACTATGTAATACAAGAAGAAGTAGCTTATGCAGCATACAGAGAACACCTTCCCACATAGCTAACTCTAACAATATGAGATGATGTTGCCCAGGGCACTGTCCAATATTCCTTTTATTTTGGTCTTTCATTTTTTTCTTTGTGTACCTGGTAAGATGATTGTTCTATTTTCCAGCATCAAATTGGGAACAATTGTTTTCTGTCTACTAACCAAGTGCATCTGGAGAGCCACCTTGCCATTTGCCAACTTATTCCATACAGGTCAGCATTTATGTCTCCACTGCCCATCATGCTTGGTGATGATTCAACTGTGGTTTCAATTAGTGGAAATCTTCCATTTACATTGATATATCACATCAGTATTCTTATGTAGAAACACTTGCTGCTAATACATAGTTCATAATTTACAGAGCACAAATAATTTCTTTTTGGGTTTTCAGTGGCACGATTATACCCTGTGTTCGATTTTTTGGGACTTTGTTCCTATAATGTGGGACTTTGTTCCTATTAATTTACTGGTTATACTGCTATGGATTCTTTTCCTATAATACTGCTATAAATTTCCTGTATCCTTAGAAATGTGTTTTGTTTGCGCAAATTCCCTGTTGTCTCAGATGCTTCTGCTAATATATATTTTTCTTATCGGTCTGCTACCTGTGAAGGATGGTTTCCTGAAACAATGCTTTTATCTCAGGATATGCTGGCCTACTTTTGGATCAAGGACTGTAGAGGTTGCAAAGGTAACACACGTGCACACACACCAAAATGGGTAGTATTTAGTCGTTGTTGTCATGTACAAATAATTACCTTCCACTTTTACCGGCTTACTAAAGAGTATGTATTTGTTAAAGTGGTGTCTTCCTTAAGCGATAAATGCATGTGAAATTGGATATTATAATTCCGTGTTGTTATATTTTGCAAGCGATTCCCCGATTAAAGAAAACTATCACAACTCCGGTGGGACAGGTCATAAATTCTATTTGTTAGTAACACTTTGCTTTGGTAGCTGTATGCTTTCATTTTGTGTTAAGTAGTGGATCACTAGATAGTATAATACTTTCCGATAGACTGGTCTTTCTTCTTTTTGCTTTCTCCACAAAGAAAACTGAAATATTCAGGAATGGTGAGTACAGACCTCTAATCCACATGTTCTTTGTTTTAGTTAAGAGGTACCTACATACATGCTAGCTTCACAGACTTGACATCATCAGTAGAGTACCTACATACATACAAACTACTATAGGCAACAAACTGTGCTAACAAAGTAGCTATACAACTACAGGGGTTCCTCTTGCGAGACGGGACGCTTAACAAAGAAAACTGGAAATCAGGCATTTTGTCTTCTGACAGATTTGCATCATACGTCAAAGATTGTTACTGTAAAAATACATTGATAGACATTCTAATTATATTTTCAGGATCGGGATAATAGAATGTTCCAGCTAAATCTGTAGACACAAAGCTGCTCATATACATGCCAATATTATGCCTGATGAGTCTTTTGTTGCTTACATCAGTCTATGGTGAGTTTTTTCATATTTTAAATGCATGGTCCTTTTTTCCCTTCTATATGAAATCTTGCTGAACTGAAATTTCAGTAATACATAGTGCATTTTCTCTTAGGTTTCATTAATACTGTAAAATAGATTGGTGTCATTACGACTAAATTTTCAGGGACAGGATAACATAATATTCCAACTGTTCCAACTGGACGTGCAAACACATGTTGTTCATGTGCATCAGTATTCAGCTGCATTGCTACCTATGCTGATACTTCTCAAATACATTTGCGATGTTATGTGTTAGTTGGTTCTTACATTAGAAGTTGTGTACTCTGTCATAGATATAGTGTGATGTCACGCTCTCGCCCAGAAGGTCTTGATATTTACATGTGATATCCTAATTTAGGCCTGAGAAATGTTATATTTGTATAATTACACATGGTAGCTGGGCCCTATGTTCCAAGGAAGTCAGCGAGAATGTCGGTGATTTCTCACAAAGGGCGCGGCGTGTCGCCGTGCCAAATTCCACTAGTTTGTTCCAACGAAAAAAATAGCGCGCTATTTCCCGGTTAATAGCACGATATAGCTTATTTGGAGAGGGTACGCTATATTTAGCCTAAAGTTGACGCTACGACGCTATTTACGTTTTATACGCGTTAAACCACGCTTAACGTGGTAACGTTATAGCTACGCTAACAAAAAGCTTGGAAATAACGTTAGGTGATGATGATGGTGCGCAATCTGGTGGTTCTTATAGTTATTCTAAAGATGATGTCAATGATTTTGATTAAAGTTTAGAACAGTTTGTCTTTTTGTACATTAGTTTTTCATTTTTTTTAAGCCTCATATTTTTATTTGTGCCAGAATATGGTTACCTGGTTATTCATGTATTGCTTTGCACAAGTTTTTAGTGCTGAAATTCTTAATATTTGGGCTATTTCTCGCATTTTTTCATCACGTTATTTTGTACGCCCTCTGTTCATCAATATAAGACGTTTTGGGTATTGTCCATATTGACTAGATACGTACTAAAATGAATGAATATATGTCTAAATACATGTAGATATATGTGAATCTAGAAAAGAGTTAAAACATCTTATATTTAAAAACAGAGGGAGTAACTTCGCTATATCACGCTATATCTTATATAGGTTCTAGAGAAGGGCCACGCTATTTTTTTCCTTGGTTTGTTCGCATGGACGAGCAAAATAGCAGAGACACGCAGCCACGGCCAGATCCAGGGTTCTCTTCCTTTTTCCTCCTAAAAGCGCCGCCGCAGCCAGATCCAGGCGTGTGCGCCGCTTCTCCAAACGTGACGCCGCCGTGCCCTAGTGGCTCCCTCCTCTCCGGTCTCCTCCCAACCCAGCGTCCCCTCGCCTCAGCCTCCAGCGGCGCCGGGCCCTGTTCTGCTCTCTGTTCCCCATCGACGCGTCTCCGTGCTCCTGGACACCATCCTCCCGGGCTCCGGCGCCCTTCGACGCGTCTCGACGTCGAGCATACTCAGGTAAATCACCTGGGACCCATCCATCTTTGCGTGTAATCAACTGCAAGATTAGAGGTTTAAGCCCCTCAACGGCCATCAGATAGATTCCAAGCACACGAAAATATAAATTGCCATTTGTCTTGCATTTGTTTGACAATAAATTAAGCAGCGAGAGGACAAGTTCTGGTCCTGATATTTTTTTTTTGCGTTGAGGTGATTTTAAACAAAGAGTGGTCTGTTATATGCGTATAATTTAAACAAAGATCTTATGTTTTTGTTGTGCACTTGCTATTGTTAAGAATTTCATTTCTTAGCTCATTTCGTACTAAAGACCATCCAGAGCTCATTCATTCCAATAGCCTCACCTCCTATCTGTAGTTAAGTCAACTGTATTAAAAATGCTAAAACTTTGAAACAGATGCGTGGGCAATGGCATTATCTACATTCTGGTATCAACCACTGCTCTTTAAAATATCTATGTAGCCCATGCTGCTAGCAGAATCATCCCATTTAAGAGTCCCCTATTACACAAGGCTTACCTGAGATCTAAACTATGTGAATATAGAACCTGAACTTCAAACTATCAGAATCTGTATAGATTGTTTTTCATTTGTAAATTAACATTTGTAGAATGGTTTTCTACACCTGCTGGAGAATATGCAAGTTAGTTGTAGAATGGTTTTCTAATGTATCTTCTTCAGGTCCTCTTGGAATCGACGATACTGTGCCCTTGTGGCTGGCACGTCCATGAAGTCGTTGAAGCGCCAAGAAGTGGCCATGGCTGGCGGCGAGATCTTGGGTGACGTTGATGAGCAAGTGAAGCTCATGGGTGGCATCGACAAGCAAGCGAAGGTCTCAGATGCCGCGGACCATTCAGGTGACTTTGATAAGCAAGTGCGCCACTCAGGCCAGGAAGTCGAGGAAGTGCACCACTCGGGTGATGTCGACAAGCAGAGCCAGATGTGGGATGCCATTGACGAGCAGCGGAAGTGTGTCCCTCTCCCTCTTTGTATTCATTGTCCTACTATATAATATGTATTCTTTGATTTTTGATTACCCATATTTGAGCTGGCAGATTGAAGAAGCTAGAGAATAGGAAGAAGCAGCAGCAGAAGAGGGAGAAGAAGATGAAATTGGAGGTTAGGAGAAAGGGGCTAGAGAAGAGGAGGAAGATGTCAGCAGAAATATGTGAATTGAAGGTGGCGAGGGTAATTTCTTACAAACTCCTAAGATTTGTAGCATGTCTAGCAAATCCGCTTCTAGTTTCCATAGTAGAAATTAATAGCATGGTCTGAGTTTGCTCTGTTTTGTTCAAGGGAGGAGGCTCTCCTTTGGCATCAACAACTTCAAAAAGAGGGAGGTCCGCATCAATGATGGCCGAAAGTTCCCCTTTGCATAAAACGGCCAAGCTGTCGGTGAGTTCACCATCTGTGCCAACATCTCCCTCTCTGACAAGTTCTCTAGTTTGTGATTCAAATAAAGTTTCACAGGGTGAGTCAACTATCTTATATCTACCTATGCCACTTGCATGTAGACCTGCAGTTACAATGTTCTTATAAAGCTATGCTAATGCCATTACTAGGACGTAAAACACGCAGATTAACTTCTAAAGTTTGGAAGGATTTTGAACCTATTTATCATTTTGGAAAGCTTGTCAAAGCTCAATGCAATCATTGTGATGAAATTCTTCCAGCCAGACGAGATGTGGGGACGAGTTGTGTACTTAGGCACCTGGACACTTGTAAAATAAGGTCAGATTCTCACCGTGAGAACATGCTATTCTGCTTTGTTGCTTTGTCGGATTACTTCTTTAGCGCTCCCTGTCTGTCAAAATTGAGGGTTTTGTGAGCCTGGAGCTTTTAAAGATTTTTGGTTCATGCTGAATCCACTGTTAATAGCGATGGCTTCTCCTTGCCGATACAAACCTGTCCTTGTGAACGTTTTAACCCCATAGGAAACTTTGTTGTGCGCCTACCTGGCTGGACAAAGCGATGTTCATTGGCACTGACCTTAGGAACCGTTCATTTATATAGCATCAGCATACAATGAATAATATTATTTGAGAGATGAGAAACTAACAACCAGCAAGTTGGTTAATTTTGTAGGAAAAAATGAGTTGTATTGGCTTGGCTTTTATCACTTGTATTACTGATTGGCCACTCTGTCATTATTGATATGTTAATTTTACAACCTTTGGTTGCTGCTCTATACATTTGGAATTTCTATTGTGTTACTTCAATGTTGGAAATATGCTACACACTAAAAGGGGTCGTGATTACCACAAAAGAAGCTCTGATAAAAATAAAAGAACTTGCAATGGTGGAGAGACACGTGAGTCTACGATTTCAGGTCTGCTGGTTCTTTCTTTTCTCCCTACATGTTTTTGTAGCTATGTTGGAGCACTCATACTTATGCTTGATCATTTTTCGTATTTTTGAAGAGAAACTCAACAGCTTTTGTAACTCTGGTCAAGGTGTCTGGAGTGAGCTAAGTGAAGAAGTTGTTTCAAAATTGTCTGAAAGTGTTGTCTCCCTTGTTTTGTCTAATGGTGACTACGCTTTTGTACCCTTCTTAGTTTTCTTGATACATATTTTAACTAAACTAGTTATAAACCATTAAAATTGTGACTTGTGTAGGACAATTGGAGTTATTTGCTTGCTCAGGCATAGCTATAGAACCCCAGCTGAATGAAGCAAGGTTTCTGACTTCAGCAGCTTTGCTTAGAGCTTTCTATGATAAAAAAAGACGTAGACCATGATCGCTTGGAGGTTGGTGCTGTTAATCATTCTTTACTTGTTTTCCTGTTTGCTTAAGATAACCATACTGTATTCTTTTTTTGCTTTATCAATACAGATTCAAGTGCACCACAAAGGCAATGTTGCCACAGGGCTCATTGGAGATTATGACTTTGACCGGGAAATTGCTGTTGTCAACATAACAACCTCCCTTGATGTTCATGCTGTAGACCTTAGTAATCATGTGGAATTTTCACCCCATAGTAAGGTATTTGCTTTAGGCCGTGCCAGCTCTGGCATGTTAATTGCCGAAAGTGGTATACTGATTGGCAATTCAAGCGGATTTGCAGACAGTGAAGAGCTTATGTCCTCAACTTGTAAAATCCCTGATAAGGTGCACTTGCATTCTAGTTTAAGTATACTGATATGGTACTATATGCACTGTGCTATAGCTCTGAGGCATCGGAATCTATGTTTTTCTTTTGTCACTCTTGTAACTGTATCCCCTCTTGCCTGTCCTTTTGTTCTAGGCTTGTGCTGGTGGGCCACTTTTTGATTTTGATGGGAACTTTGTTGGCATAAACCTTCTTCTGGTTGAGGATAGAACCTCCTTCCTGTCAGCAAAATCAATTTCTGAACGCTTGAATCAGTTTCTGCAAATGAGACGCACAAAAAGAGCTCTGACTGATTGGTATGTATTGTATATTTCCAACTGACTTAGTTATGTTTTTCCTTCACTGGTTTGTCCACTCCCTTCCATCCTATTCTCTCTTCCCATACTTGAGCTTTAAGGTACACCAATTGCATATGGCAACGTTTCTCCATTAGAAACTTTATTCTTTGTTTTTATCCCCAAGATTATTCTCATTGTGTCTATGTCGAAGCCAGTAGATTCGTCGAAATAGAAGACATATTTTTGTTTGCACTAAAATAGAAGGGTTTATGAGATTTGTCTTGGCTCTGGGTGTTCTTTATAATATTTGCCCGATTCTTGTACATATTGAGGTCCTCTTTCCCTTCTCTAACAATCTATTGATAACGCTGCTTCATATCATTGCACTGTTTGATCCAATTTTACCGTGTGTTGATATTCATTTGGATGTAATATCCTGAAAGTTTACTTTGTTCTTTTGTAGGGCTCACAAACATTCCAGCAGTGACGTTCAAATGATCTCCACACCCTATTATTCCTATGAAAGAGGTGAGCACACAGCTATTCTTTCACTCCATTAATGATAAATTGTGACGCCAGTCATAGTCATTTCCAGAGTTCAAGAAGGCGCTAGGCGCTAGGCGGTAATTATGCGTTTTGCCATTGCCTTCACTTTATCTGACCAAAGCACATGCTTATGCGCAATTATGCCTGATTAAGCGCTAGTCGTTTTGCTATGTCTAGAGCCTAGGCGCGCCTTTTTGAACCTTGGTCATTTCAAATGATATTTATATGTAAGATCCTCACTGGCTGTGCATATATAGCTAGTTATATATTTTACTTCTATAATGACTTTTGTCTAAATTAAGCTTCGATAATTTTATTTAAATGGGTCAATGCCAGCCAGCTAACCTTATTGCGCTGTTTTCATGGCTATGTTCAATTTGGAGTACAGACTCTTTCGGTTATCCAAAGCCATCAAAGACTGGGAGTACCGGTGAGTCAACGCTTGTACAACTTCATACATTTTGTTTATAGCGTTGTTTCACCCTGACAAGTATTGTACCATGTATCTTTAACCAGATGGCATGATTTTGGTTAATACTTTCGAAGAGACCTTTGGTGATCGATATGGTTCTGGTAAAGGTGTCTGGAGTGAACTCGGTACAGAAGTGTCTTCTATACTATGTCAAACTGTTGTCTCGCTTGCTTCATTCAGTGGTAATCGTGCACTTACGTTCTATTTTGTAATTTCATATTTGCATTTAGCCATCACTAAGCAATGTTCAAAATCATGCTATGTAGGTGAAACAAGATCTTTCGCGTGCACAGGCTTATTTATAGAATGGAATGGATGCACCACCATTCTGACATCAGCGAGCTTGGTAAGGGATCCTGATGACGAAACCAAGATGGTTGCAAACATGAAGGTTGGTGATCCTAATCATGATGCTGACCTTGTTTTTCCTCCTTGAGTCTCACTGTGGATTGCTGCAAACTTGAGGGTTGGTGTTCCTAATCATGACGTCCTCCTTATTTTTGCTGAAGTCTCGCTGTGTCATTTACAGATTAAAGTGTTGCTCCCAGACAATCAACACAGAGAAGGGATTTTGCAACATTGTAATTTACGCTACAACGTTGCCCTTGTCAGTGTCAAGGGTTACAATGAGCTTCACTCAGCCAATATTCTTGAAAGTCACGATCAGCATAGTAGACACCTGAGTGTAGTAGCTATCGGACGTTGCTTTCAATCTGGCATATTAATGGCTACATGTGGTAAGCTGGTACCCTGGTCGGGCAATTTTGGCAATAGTCTTCACTACTCCACTTGTAAAATCACCAAGGTATGCAGCACAGTTAGAATATTTGCAGGGAAGCCTGAGTTTACTCATCTAGTAACATGTACTAAATCTTTGGTATTACAAATGGCATCTTCTCCATGTAACCTGCTTCAGTGCCACTTCATTTTTATAGGCTGGGATTGGAGGGCCTGTTGTTGATTTTAATGGGAAATTTGTTGGCATGAACTTCTATGACAAGAAAATAGGAACCCCATATCTATCGTGGAATACGATTTTGAAAGCCCTGTCTCCCTTCGAGAACAGAAGGTATGTCTAGATTTTTGTTTGCTTATTTTAGTGCTTGTCATCGGAAGCATATTTCGATTTCCGGAAGCACCAGGTTGTAAACACTTGTACCAACATTTTAAGGATCTTGTTGAAGCCGATTTTTCATGCGGAACTTTCTGTTTATGCTACTCTTTGCTTTGTTTGACAGGATTGTTGTTGAAGCTGATAGTGATGTAAATCCAAAGAGGTATTTTGAATTTTTGATGCTTCTCATTACTATTTTGTTATACGGTAAGTTGCTGATCACATTATGTTGTGAAAATTGTTGAACAAAAACCAGGTGGCCTGTGCCTTTGCCTTGTTGGTGCCATCCGAAATTTGCGAGTGGGCTCAGAGATAATGGAGCCGAAGATGACCATAGGAAATATAGATATGTCAATGGGGTACTGCTTAGGCGTCCTATTTATATAGAAAAGTACTCTCCTCCATTTCTGATTGTAGGGAGCCTTTCTGACTATTGACCAATATAGATCATATTATGCCTTAAAGGATTATTTAATCGACTACATATTGACCAATACTAGTTGAATTTAGGCGCGCCGTCACATCGCGCCCTAGGTGGATATTTTTATAAATATAATTTGTATTTTTGTTTTTGTTTTAGTGAAAACGCAAAAGACTTTTGCGTTTTATTTTATTGAAAAGGTAGAGTTTGTTACAATCCTCCTAGGAGGCGATTACAGGGCAAGATAAATGTATCAGTGCACGTCCCAGGTCCGCGGGAGGATAGCACGAAGGCCTAAGGCGCCAGCGCTTGCCCAAAGGGTCGCTTCTTCTTTGATCTTTGTCGCCAAACATTGAACTGATGGCTGTCCTCTGTCGAAGACACAGTCGTTTCTGTGTTTCCATATCATCCAGGGCACGAGCAGCGTCGTGGAGGCCAGCCCCTTGCGCAAGGGTTTGGGGGTGGCCTGTCGTGCCGCGATCCACCAGTCGTTTAGCGTCTCTTCGCCGTCAGGAGGGCGGCAGGGCATCCGCAACCACGTCAGGATCTCGAACCAAACCTGCCGGGAGAAGGGGCAGGATAGGAGGAGGTGTTGCATGGTTTCCGGTGCCTGATCGCAGAGTGGGCAGCGTGCGGGGTGTTGAAGGCCATGTCGTGCCAGGCGGTCCGCGGTCCAGCAGCGGTCGAGGTGGGCGAGCCAGTGGAAAAAGCGCACGCGTGGCGGCGCCCAGCCCTTCCAGGTGAGCTTCCACGCATCGCAGGTGATGGAGCCCTGGAAGGTGGCCTGGTAGGCCGACTGCGCCGTGTAGACGCCGTTCGCGGTCAGGGTCCAGCGCAGACGGTCCGGCTCGGTGGTGAGCACCGTGTGCTCGATTCTGCGCCAGAGCATAAGGTACTGTCCCAGCTCCTGGATGCCGATGGTGCCCTGGATGTCGCGCGCCCAGGCGTGATCATGAAGCCCATCAGCTACAGTCCTTCGCTTGTGGCGCCTCTTGTGGACACATGCATACAGGTGGGGCGCGAGGTCGTGGACGCAGTGGCCATCGATCCACTTATCATCCCAGAACAGGGCTTGCTGGCCGTCGCCGACGTGCATGACGGTGGAGGCGAAGAAGAACGCGCGCTCGTCGGCGTTGAATTGCAGATCGAGGCCGCACCAGGCCCGCGTGTCGTCGGTGCGGCTGAGCCATAGCCAGCGCGTGCGCAGCGCGATACCTGTGCGTTCCAGGTCACGCACGCCGAGTCCACCGAGCGAGATAGGCCTCGCGACTCTCAGCCAGTTGACATGGCAATGCCCACCCTTGGCCTCCGCGCGTCCCGCCCATAGGAAGCCGCGTTGAATCTTCTCGAGCGCTCTGTAGATCTTCTTTGAGGGCGCGAGCACCAGAAGCGTGTGTATGGGGATTGCGCTGAGAACCGTCTTGACGAACGCGAGCCGCCCTGACTTGTTCATTAGATGGGCCTTCCAGCAGGGCAGCTTGCCCGCTGTTTTGTCCACAACAGATTGGAGCTGGGCCGTGGTCGGTCGTCGAATCGTTAGCGGAATCCCCAGGTAGATGGGGAGCTCCACAATCGGACAACCAAGCAAGGCGACGGCGGGCGCGGCCTCCTCCGGGTCGCATTGAATAAGCGTGGCCGTGCTCTTCAGGTAATTGACCTGTAGGCCGGAGGCGCGCCCAAACAGTTGCAGGATGCTCTTGACGGCGATCGTGTCGCCGCGCGAGGCGTGGCAGAATAGAATCACATCGTCCGCGTACAGGGATACGACGGGGATCTGGCGGCGAGGATGAAGCCGCTGCAGGATGCCCAATTCGATGGCGCGGTGGAGCAGGCGGCCGAGGGTGTCGACGGCAAGGACAAAGAGCTGGGGCGAGAGGGGATCGCCCTGTCGGAGGCCGCGTCGGTGCCAGATGGCAGGGCATGGTGCGCCGTTCAGCAGGACCTTGGTGCTAGCCGAGGAGAGCATGATTGCCAGCCAGTCCGAGAATCGATCACCAAAGCCGTATTGGCGCAGCACCTCGAACAAGAACGCCCAGCTGAGCGTGTCGAAAGCGCGCGTCAAGTCCAGTTTCAGAAGCACGCGAGGTGCCCCGAGCTGGTGGAGGAGGCGCGCGGATTGCCGTACGAGGACGAAGTTGTCGTGCAGGCTGCGGCCGGGATGAACGCATTCTGGTTCTTGCTGACGAGGCCATCGAGCTTGGGTGCGAGTCGTAGCCAGAGGACCTTCGCGAAGATCTTGCCGAAGAGGTGGATCAGGCTGATGGGGCGATAATCACCCAGGCTGTGTGCGTCGGCGCGTTTGGGCAGCAGCGTCAGTAGCGCTTGGTTCAGGGAACTGAAACCACGGCCACGGAGCTCGTAGAGCTGTTGGAACGCGTCGATGAAATCTTGCTTGACGATCGGCCAACACGCGCGCAGGAATTCAGCCGTGAAGCCGTCAGGTCCTGGCGCCTTACGTGCGGGCAGCCGCTGAATTGCTTGCCAGATCTCCTCGGCGCCAAAAGGCGCATCGAGGTCGCTCAGGTCCGTTGGCGAGATGATCGCCGTGAGGTTCAGCGCGCACTCTCTAGGCGCAGTCGAGCCGAGCATGTCGTCGAAGTGCGCGTGCGCTGCTGCCTCCATGTCCGCTGGGTCAGTGATCACGACGCCGTCGACCAAGAGGCTGTGGATTCTGTTCTTTTGGCGCCGGTATGCGCATTGCTGGTGATAGAACGCTGTGTTCGCATCGCCGTCTTTGAGGAACGCGACGCGGGCGCGCTGTCGAGCGATCGTGCGTTCAAGCGAAGCGAGGCCTAGATAGGAGGCTTTGATCTGCCGGCGTAGCCAGTCCTCATGGGGCGTGAGTGTCCTGCTCTCCTGGGCTTTGTCCAGCTTAAGGAGGAGCTCGCGTGAGATCGCGAGCTTGAGTCTCACGTTGCCCACCGTCTTTGCACTCCAGCTGGTCAGCTTGCGGGCGGTGGCCTGCATGCGCAGCATGATCCGTCGGAACGGGTCGGCGTCGTGGACGGAGAGCCAAGCCGCGGCGACGACGTCGTGGAACCCCTCGAGCCGTGTCCAAAAGTCCTCGAAGTGGAAACGTCTGTGAGCCGGCGGCGTCGGTGTGCAATCCAAGAGCAGCGGGCTGTGGTCGGAGACGACCGAGGCGAGGCAGCGCAGGTGGCACTCGCCGTGGAGCTCCTCCCAGTCTGTGGTGCACAGGACGCGGTCGAGTTGGACTAGCGTCGGCGGCGAGCGCTCGTTCGACCAGGTGTATCAGCGCCCATTGAGGTAGATTTCTTTTAGCGCGAGGTCATTGGTCACGCGTCGGAAGCGGCCCATCATTCTGCGGTCGACGTTTCCATTGTTCTTGTCCTCGTCGTGGAGGACGAGGTTGAAATCGCCACACAACATCCATGGACCAGGGCACTCGACACGCGCCTCGCGGAGCTCCTGCAAGAAGGCGATCTTGTCGGCGTCATCTTGCGGTCCGTATACTACAGTGATCCACCATGGCGTGCCCACACCGGAGGGGGAGGAGACCTTAGCAGACAACGTGTTGGCCGTGAAGTGAGGGTCGGTGATGGTCACCGCTCTGCTTCGCCAGGCCAGCAATATGCCGCCACGGGTCCCAGTCGCGGGTAGGTACACATAGTCGTCGAATTCCGAGCCTAGGGCCTCAAGGACAAACGGCGAGCAAATCAACTCCATTTTAGTTTCCTGGAGGCAAATAATCGATGCAGTACAGGTTGCGATCAGAGAGCGTATGGCGATGCGACGAGCGCGTGCGTTGAGGCCATTTTAGTTTCTTTAGGTCGTACTCCATTGAGAAGAGGTCGACGGAGACGCAACGGGCGCAGCTAGACCTCGATCGGGCTGCCAGAGATCACCGTGGTGATCGGCGCAATCGTGGGGTCGGCGGGGAGCTCGCGATCCACCAAGGCGGCAATGCCGCTGAGGACGGAGAAGGAGATGGGCACCGCGAAAATTCTGTCGTATGCCTTCATCTCGACCTCTGTGATCTTCTGGTTTACACCGACGATGCCCAGGGTACGCAGGATATGCACAAGCGTGCGTCGCTCCGCCGTGGGTGGTGCTACCTTAGCCGCAGTCTTCGTCGAAGCCGCAGAGCGACCACGCCGCGGATTGCAGTTGATCGGCGGTCGTTTCTTGCGTTTCCCTGGGTTTGGGAGCGCGGCGTCGATCTGCTTGGTGGCAGCCTCCAAGAAGGCGCCCAGCGTCAGCGTCGCCGTGGCCTGCAGGCGGGAGCGGCGCATGATGATTGGCGGCGACGCGAAGCGTGCGGGAGTGCGCAGAGGAGGGGAGCGCACGGAAGGGGCCAGCTCTGCCTGTGGGCCACTGGTGGGCTCGATCTGCTGCTGGGCAACATCGTCGCTGGTCGCAAGTTGGGCCGTTGGTTGGCCCAAAGGTTGGCCCAAACTCGGCTCGTCAGCAGTGGAAGTTTCCAGAATGTTCTCGCTCTGTCTGGCTGGCGCCGCAATTTGAATTTCCGACGGTTCGCGCTCGGTCGCATCTTGACTCATGTGCTGGTCGAGCTGGGACCCAGCTGCATCAGGAGCAGGAAGGAGCGTAGCTCCACTTTGCCCCGACAGCGGATCGTCCTCTCGGGCCAGTGGCTGCGAATCGGGGACCTCACTGTCCGAAGACAGGCTATCTCCTGCGACGTGCAGATCCCCAGGCGCAACAGGATTGGACGGAGCTCACGCGGACCCAACTGGCGCGCGGTCGCGTGCACAAGGCGACACGGATGGCGCGCTCGAAGTAGGGCTCTCGACCAATGGTTGCTGGCCAGCTGGCGTTGCTGTGCTTGCTGGAGGGTCCGCAGAGGCAGAGGCAGCAGTGGTCGCAGCCTTCGCTCGCTTGGCCTCTTCCTTCGCTTTCGCTTTCCTGCCTCCGCGCTTTCTTCTTTTGGGAAGACGACGAGGACGCTGGGCCCTACCAGTGGCAGGCCAAGACTCCATCGTACGGCCTGGTGATGCAGGAGGCGGCGCCGCCGGGCCCGTGCGGCGGATTGGGGCAGGCCAGGCAGAATCAACGGCGACGGCGTCCGAACGGATGCGGCGGCCAGTCATGATCCCGCCTGCGGCGTCGATAGCCATGCCATCGGCGCGGCCGGCCTGGGCGCCAGACGTGCGGCGTCATTTGCGGCTGCGGCTGCGGCGGCGTCCTTGGCCACGGCCAGCACCGCGATCTTCAGCGCCATCCTCGTCCCTGGGTGCGACGTCATCGGGGTCGTCTCCATTGGTTGCCGGAGCAGGAGCGATCAAGTCGTCATCAGCTTGGGCGACCCGGATGGACACGGGGTAGGTGAGCGTGCGGATGGTCGGCGGCAGCGCTTGGTTGCGGTTGGGGATGGATTCCACGATCTCCAGGATTGCGGCTCTGCGGATGCTGGCCATGTCATGCGCGCGTGCCGTCAGCCTGAAGGTGGCGAGGTCGGCGCGCGAGCGGGTGCCGGGATGGAGGCGCTCAATCCAGCAGCTTCGGCCCAAGAGGTGCTCGGCCGTCGACAGGTGCCAGGCTTGCGCCGGGATGCCGCGGAGCTCCAACTGGACGCGGTGCTTGAACGAGCCAGTTTCCGCATGCGCGAGCTTGCACCAGGGCCGCATCGAGAGCGTGAAGCCCGGGCCGTTGACGAAGTGGTCGCCGGAGAAGCGCGCCTTGATCTCGGAGGTGGAGAAGATGATGAGGAAGTCCTCGGGGTGGTGCAGGTGGACCGTGAAGTCGCCGGGGAGTAGGTCGTCGAAGGAGGAGTAGATGACATCCTCAACTTGGCCGACGGAGACGTGAAAGGATCGTATGGCCACCTAGAGGGGGGGGGGGTGAATAGGTGCTACTCCAATTTTTAATTCTTTTTCGATTAAGGCTTGACACAAAGGTAAATTCTCTAGATATGCAACTAAGATGAATTTACCTATATGACAAGTTAAGTCTAAACAAGATAAGATACAAGTAGTAAATAACTAGAAAGGAGTAACCGATCGGGAAGCACGCGGAGACAAGGATGTATTCCCGAGTTCCTCCTTTTTAGGGGAGTACGTCTCGTTGGAGGGGTGTGAGTTTCAAACTCAAGACGCCACAAATGGCTCACCCTATTCTCCGATGAACCTCGCACAAAAGCTCGGTCCACCTTCCACTATCGGAGACCTTCAAGGCGGAATCCGGAGCCGTTACAACAAGCTTGGAGCACAACCCACAAAAGGATTGGGAGCTCCCAAGCACCACAGCTTCACTACACAAAAGTAGCAAGCAAGTAAGTACAACAAGATGCCTAGGTTTTCCTAGTGGAAACCCTAGGCTCAAATCCCTCAAGTGAATGAGGGGGAAATGACAAACGCTTCGGTGGAGTTGTAGATCCGGGCCTTCTCCTTCAATCCTCCAAGTATGAGTGAGTTTGGGTGGAGGGATTGGGAGATCTAATGATTCATGAGCTTGCAACAATGGTGTTCCTCATTTGGGGGCGAGCTCCACAGCTGGAGGTAGGTGGAGGGGTATTTATACCCCTCCAGGAAATGTAGCCGTTGCAGCTCCAGGAGGCCGGATAATCCGGTATAAGTGAGGGCCGGATATTCCGGCCTGGACAAACTATCCGGTCACAAATATCCGGTCCACTCCAGTGGCTCGCGCCTTCGACGCGCAATTCTTCCTTAGCGAAAATTCCATGGCCAGTTGATGGGAGGCCGGATATTCCGGCCCTAGTAGAATATCCGGCCCAAAATATCCGGCCGAGTCCAGTGGCTCGCGCCTTTAGTCCTTAGCCGAATTCTCGATTGGCCAGCCTTGAGGGCCGGATATTCCGGTCTGGGCACGACCCGGATTATCCGGCACCTGGGAACTTTTCGCCTTTTTGGCTAAGATGCAAATGATCTTTTCACAACTTAAAACCTGCATCACTTGACGACATATTAAATGACTCACTAGTGTTGTTGCCTAACACACAAAACCTAAGGGATTAGTAAATGTTCTTTCAATCTCCCCCTTTTTGGTGTTAGATGACAACACTAGGATTTGCAATAAAATTCCACAACTAGATCATGTTTTTCAACAAAGAATGGAAAGAACTCCCCCTAAATGTGTGCATATAATTAGTTTGCCTTGAAATGCAAATACACACATATAGGGAGGAACAATTTCCAACACATGATATAGATCACAATAAATGTGCAACAAGAGACAAATCATACACTAGGTTGAGACTTGAGATGAAGATCATACCTTGTGCATATAGATGAAAGATAGTAATCCATAGAGATCGCACAATAATGTAGTCTCAACCATACATAATTAGCAAACCATATGTCTCTCGCATAACACATAAACATCACAACCACATAGTTCAACACTCTCAAATAGCAAATAAGTTCGACAACGAGATAAAAAGGACACAAGCGCAATAAGAAAGATAAACGCATATGCTTGTGCCCAAACCCATGCAAATCCCACGGAGAACCTACTAGAACTACTTCTCCCCCTTTGGCATCGAAACGCCAAAAAGGGAAAAGAGCGATGCTACGTCCCATAGAGATCACTCCTCAGCATCATTGTCCTCATCCTCATCATCATTGTCCTCAGAAGCGTTGTCTTCCCCAGATTCATCTTCCTCGTCACAAGCACGAGCATAAGCAGAAGAGGACTCGAGAAGATGCTTCTCCATTTGAACCCATGGAGTCCGAGCTCCGGCATTCCATTGTGCATAAGAGAGAGGGTCGGACACGGGAGGGTCATCTGGCAAGCTAGGGAGTCTCTTGAGAATTTCCTGCCTCTCACAATAAGCATCATATTGACCATGGCGGAGATCAGCATTCATGCACAGCACATACTTCTGAAACCAGTTCATCTTTTTCGCGACAGGGGGTGCAACAAAAGCGGGGGCTGCGGGACGGGACCGACCACTCTTGCGAGCATCCCTCAGTATCTCATCAGCAGCAGGAACAGTGGGGCAGCAGGACGCTTGGCATATTTCTTGACATAGACCTTCTTGTAGATGTGGTCTTCACAATCATCATCACTGAGGTCAAGTTCCAAGGTCTTCTGGATGAGTTTCATTATGTATGGAGCATACGGGATGGAATAACGACCTAGCATAGCATCATACATCTCATGATAGATGTAGTCCATGACATCCACCTGGAAGTTCTTGTTTGGCTCTTCATTTTGATCAATTTCATGAGCAAGGCACAATAAGTTGACAAGAGCAGAACGGATGGCATCATTGTTTCCTCCACTTGGCGCAATGTTGTGCCTGAAGATGGTGACTAGTTGGTCATAGAGAGGAAGCAGCCCAGTTTTGAACCCAATAATGCCATCACTGTCATAGAGAGGTGCCAATGCGTTCTTGTTGGGCTCCTCAGCAGTGTGGAGACGAATGCCGGCAGGAGTGCGTCCCTTGTAAGTGTATCCAAGAGCAGTAGCAAAGTCATAAAAGGTGGCTGTACACTGAGTAGACCCGGACATCCACTTGAGGGTCTTCGAGGAATCGGCCTTCATCACAAGGGTTGCAAAGAACTGCTGAACAAGAGCCACACTGTAGTCACACTTAAGCTCCATGAGGCGAACCAGTCCCAGTTTTTCAATCACGTTTGCAGCTTGATCATAGGCAGGCTTGGACTGAAGAGCAGAAAGCTTGATAGGCTGCATAGGGCGAATAGGGTGTGACATGGTGAGGTAAACATCCCTATGGATGAAGAGTTGCTCCATGCACCAAAAACTGTTATCTTCGATCTCTTCATCTCTTGGAGTGAGGTACCAATCCCCTTGTCGAATTTTGATATAGTCAGCACGGGGCATAGTCTTGTAGTTGGGCCTTTGAGCTTTGCCCTTTCTATTGCTCGAGGCGGAGGCTTTGGGGACTGCTTTTGCTGCAGCGTCTTCCTTCATCTTGCGCACTGCCTCGCTCTTACGCTGCCTTAAAGCGGTCTCGTCAACAAGCTTGCCCGAGGCGGGGTCTTTGCGAAAGTACCGAGGACGAGGTCTTTTGGGGTCGGGAGCCGAGCTACCTGTGAACAAAAGCAATAGGAGGGTAGCATGGAGATAAGCACACACACAAGCCTCAGAAAAAAATACTACACACATTAGAGAAGCAACCCAAAATTGATGCAACTTAGTCCTATGAAAAAGAAGCAAAACTGTGCAGAAAAGTTCAGACCGGAATATCCGGCCTGGAAGCACCGGAAAATCCGGCCTGACCAAAACTGCACAGGAGAGCTTCAATCTGAGGTCTAAAAGTAGATCGACGCTACGGGTTGCTAAGCTAAGGTATCTAGTAAGCAGGGAATACCAAGGGGAACCAACTACTCCAAGATTTCAAGCAAAAATAACTCCACATTGCATCCTAGGGCAAGGCACCCAAGATTCAAGAAAAAAGGAGTTACCCGCATCCATGAGCGGAACTTCTTGGAGGAGAAGGAGCCCGGGGCGATGGAGCACCAGATCCGGCCGGCGCCAGCGAATCCGGCGGTGGAACTTGCCCGGGAGGGCACGGGGACGGCAGGCGGCGACGGAGGGGAGAGAGAGAGGCTCGGGGGTGGAAGAAGGGTTCGAATGAGCCCTTCACCCCGATATCTCCCTAATAAAAAAAGTCAAACCGCCAGGACCGGATATTCCGGTCAGAACTTAGACCGGATAATCCGGCCCACTGAATTTCTGTGAAAACACAGAAAATTCAGGCCTGCTGAGCCCTTACGTTCCAAATAACAACAAGACTTGTGTGCAAGATAGAAAGGTTCTTTGATAAGATAGGCTTGGGATTTAGAGAGCCAAACTGAAAATGGTACTTCACACTCATTCTTGCAAGAATCAAATAAGGAAATGCCAAGTTGAGTGTGTTTTCCATGAAACCGACAAAAAGGCAAAAACTCCAAATGATTTGCAAATAAGACCTAAATAAGAACCAACTCTTCAAAAGAAGAGGGCGGTGGCCTAGGCCACCATGTATGAGTTTGTGGTGTGACACCGCGAAGATGTATCTTGGGTTCACGGCCACTACTCGTCATTTAAGCTCACAATTCATGAAATGAAAATATAGAGACAAAATGATTTCTTACTATCGGCATAATGGGGGGAGGGATAGTCCAATGGATTAGGACCGCACTCCCCCTATGTCCATGCCTACATCCAAACCAAATTACTATTGTCTAATATGGGTAGGTATGCAAGAAGTCCACTAAGTCCAATTGCTTATGTCCACCACATTTAGTTCTCCTCTCAACTCCTTGAATCTTGCTTCACCAAGAGGCTTTGTGAACATATCGGCGAGTTGATGCTTGGTGTTGACATACTTGATTGTAATATCACCCTTCTCAACATGATCTCGTATAAAATGATACGGATCTCAATATGCTTGGTCTTCCCATGAAGTACCGGATTGTGAGCAATTTTGATGGCACTTTCATTGTCACATAAAAGAGGCACTTTGTCACAAATGACACCATAATCCTTTAAAGTTTGCCTCATCCATAATAATTGTGCACAACAACTTCCGGCGGCAATGTATTCGGCTTCGGTGGAGGACGAGGCCACACAATTTTGCTTCTTGGAAGACCAACTCACAAGAGACCTACCAAGGAATTGGCAAGTACCCGAAGTTGATTTTCTATCCATTTTGCAACCCGCCCAATCCGCATCCGAATAACCTACAAGATCAAAGCTTGTCCCATGGGGGTACCAAAGACCATAGTTAGGAGTATCTATCAAGTATCTTAGAATCCTTTTAACCGCGGTTTCATGACTTTCCTTAGGACTTGATTGGAATCTTGCACACATACCCACACTAAACATAATATCCGGTCTAGATGCACAAAGGTAAAGTAAAGATCCAATCATAGAACGATAAAGCTTGGGATCAACTTCCTTACCCCGGATCTAAGTGTAGATCCGCCTTGGAGTCCATGGGAAACTTATATGGCTTGGCATTGTTCATATCAAATTTCTTGAGCATGTCTTGAATATACTTGGCTTGACATAAGAATGTTCCTTCTCTCCATTGGTGGATTTCAAAGCCAAGAAAATACTTCAATTCTCCCATCATGGACATCTCAAATTCCTTGGTCATTAGCTTAGAGAATTGATCACTAAATTCATGATTAGTAGAACCAAAGATAATATCATCAACATATATTTGGCATACGAAAAACTCTCCATTTATCCTTTTTGTAAAAAGGGTGGGATCGATTACCCCAATTTCAAAACCACGGTCTACTAAGAACTCCTTGAGATGATCATACCAAGCACGTGGAGCTTGCTTGAGCCCATAAAGAGCCTTATGTAGTAAGTAGACATGGTTAGGAAATTTAGGGTCTTCAAAACCCGGAGGTTGTTTCACATACACTAATTCATTTAGTGGACCATTTAGAAAAGCACTTTTAACATCCATTTGATATAAGGTAATGTTATGAGTAGATGCATAGCAATTATAACGAATAGATTCAAGTCTAGCAACGGGGGCATAGTTTCACCGTAGTCGACTCCTTCGATTTGGGTGTAGCCTTGTGCAACCAATCTTGCTTTGTTGCGAATGACTTGACCATGTGAGTCTTGCTTGTTCTTGAATATCCACTTGGTTCCAATGACATTATGTGATGTGTCTTTGGGTCTTTCAACTAATGACCATACTTTGTTGCGCTCGAAATTGTTCAATTCTTCATGCATGGCCGCAACCCAATCCATGTCTTCAAGAGCATCATATACCTTAAGAGGTTCTAAGCTAGACAAACAAGAGACATGACCACAAAAGTTAGATAATTGATTACGTGTGGACACACCCTTATTAATACTCCCAAGGATATTCTCTTTGAAGTGTTGTAGATGATCCAATGTTGATGCACGCCGAATGACTCGGCGTTCTATAGCTTGACCAATTGTTTCACCAACACGAACATCTTCATCATTTCCTTCTTCTTGTTCATGGTCAACCCGAAGTGGAGTTCTTGGAGATGGGGGTTCATCATGTTCTTGTTCTCCACTAGAGTTGGGTGGGTCTTGACCATTATCTTGCTCATGTGGATGAATATCTTGATCTTGTTCTTGTATAGCTTGTTGATCAATTGTTGAGGTGGATGGTTCAACATGAGTAGAACTTGTTCCTTCTTCTTGAGTGTCAATAATAGGTTCTTCAATAGGAATAAGTTCCCCTATGCCCATAGTCTTATGGCTTGAGATGGAGGTACATCACCTACATCATCATGATCAATATGCTCCGCTTGGGAGCCATTATCCTCGACAAACTCCACATTCATAGATTCTTCAACACATCCGGTGGATATGTTGTAGACCCTATAAGTATGGGAGTTTGCGGCATATCCAACAAGAATACCATCAAAAGTTCTAGATGCAAATTTAGCAATTGGGCAACCTTTAATGTAAACATGGCATTTGCATCCAAATACGCGAAAGTAAGAGACATTTGGCTTTTTACCGTAAGGAGTTCATATGGTGTCTTTTTCATGAGAGGACGAAAGAAGAGCCGGTTTGAGTAGTGGCAAGCGGTGTTGATGGCTTCGGCCCAAAAGTTGTATGGGGAATGAAATTCGGCCAACATAGTTCTTGCCATATCAATAAGAGTGCGGTTCTTCCTTTCGGCGACACCATTTTGTTGGGAGTATAAGCAGCGGAATATTGGTGTTGAATGCCCTCCCCACTTAGGAAATCATCCATAGTGTAATTCTTGAACTCCGTACCATTGTCACTTCTTATTGCCAAAATCTTGGAGTCATATTGGCGTTGAACAAGGTTGCAAAGTCAATGAATATCTTTTGAGTTTCACTCTTCCTCTTGATGTAGAAAGTCCAACAATATCTTGTATAATCATCCACAATCACCAAACAATATTTCTTGCCACCAAGACTCTCATATGTGGGAGGCCCAAAGAGATCCATATGAAGGAGCTCCAAAGGCTTCTTAGTGGAGATAATGCTCTTCTTGGGGTGATTCTTTTCATGCATCTTTCCGGCTATGCAAGCACTACAAGGACGATCTTTGGAAAAATTAACATCGGTTAGTCCTACCACGTGTCCACCCTTCACAAGAGTTTGCAAATTTCTCATACCGACATGGCCTAGCCGGCGATGCCAAAGCCAACCCTTGTCGGATTTAGCCATTAGACACGTGGCAATTTGAGTGGTCTCTTTCGAGAAATCGACCACATACAAACCGTTCACACGAAATCCAACAAAGGCTACTTTAAGAGATTGAGTGAAGAGATGGTCACGTGGTGTTTATTAAAGATAACGGTGTAACCGACATTGCATAATTGACCAACGGAAAGTAAATTATATGAAAGGGATTCAACAAGAAGGACCTTCTCAATGGATAACTCCGGAGTGATCACTACCTTGCCATATCCCAATACCTTAAGTCTTGCATCGTTCCCGACGGTGACATGAGAGAATGTGAGTAATTGTTTCAATAGCCCTTTACTAATTCTTTGCTTCCGGTCATGTGAGATGAACACCCACTATCAATGAGCCATGAAGATCCACCGGAAGAAAAGTCCTACAAGAAATCAAGTCTTTGTTTTAGGTACCCATTGTGGAATGGGTCCTCTTTTGTTAGTCACAAGGGTCTTTGGAACCCAAATAGCATAGTGATAATCATCTCCATATGAAGTGCCAACATATTTAGCAAAAACACAACCATTTCTAGATTTCATAAGAACATATGAAGGGTTGTATTTTCCCGCAAAGTCATTGTGAGTGGCATTGCCCCTTGTGGCATCACTACTCGCAATGGTAGTCTCCTTTGCTTGTGCGGGCTTGGCCTTCTTCTTGTTCTTGTTCTTCTTTTTCTTCTTGGCAACATAACCAAGGCCCTCTTTCCCTATGTGTGGCTTTTGCGCTTGCAAGAGCTCATAAAGAGGTTTCTCACCTTGAGGGCTAGAGGCCTTGGCAAGCTCATCCTTCAACCTAGCATTTTCCTCAATGACATTTGCATGATCACAAGAAGAAGTAGAGGAGCTAGGTGGTGCATCAATTTTAGTAGATTGTATTTGAAGTTGTTCAAAAGACTTGGTGAGAGTAGAGTGTTCACTCTCCAAGGCCTTGTGAGCCTTAGTGAGCTTCTCTAGCTCATCGGTTAGTCTATTATGACCAACACCAAATACGATCTTTTGTTTCTCTAAAACTTTGTATTTAGCAATAGCATGGTCACGTTCTTTAATGATTTTAGAAAGAGTTTCATTTTGAGATTCATCAAAATTCTCAAGCTTCTCTTCAAGAGAAACTCGAAGCTCATGCTCTTCCTCAATAGCCATGGTAAGGGAAGCGATCTCATTAGCATTTTCTCTTTCAAGTCTCCCCTTTTCTTCAAGGAGATCTTGTGCCATGCCATATTGATTCATGAGAATCTCAAGCCGAATCTTGCATTCACCTTGCAAGTTAGTCATCAAGAAATCCAAAGCAACATTTTCTTCCTTAACTCTAAGACTCATAAGTTCATGTATTTCATTCATAGTCTTAGAAGGAGGGGAAGATGATACCTCGGAGAGTTTGGCCATGAGACACGTAGCGGATTTGGTGGTGACATTATCATTGGGGGATTCAAAGAGAGAAGGGGTTGTCGATGAAGCAATGGCTAAAGCGGCCACTCCACTTGTGGTTGTTTCTTCTTCATCACTCTCCTCCCCGGACATATATTCTTCTCTTGCCACCAACACCTTGGTAGGTGGCTTCTTGTTGGAGATGAACTTCTTGAAGTAGGGCTTCATGGGAGAAGACCTTGAAGCTTCCTTGAGAATGAGTCTTCCTCCATGTTCTTCACGGTTCTCATAAGGGCATTGGGCAACATAGTGAAATTTATCTTGACAATTGAAGCAAGTCTTCATTTTTGGGTTGCCCTCCTTGTAACCAATTGATTTGTACTTTTGATCCACATGAGCTTTAGCTTTAGATGGATTCTTCCAAAAGGTCTTTGCCGCTAGAGCCACATAATCTCTATGAGCACTCATGAGTTCCTCGGGTGCCAAGTAACTTCCTTCTTCATGATCTTGGTCTTCATCTTGTTCCACCACCTTGGCCTTCAAAGCAAGTGAGGAACTCGGGCCATTCCAAGAGCACGGGCACGAGAGTCTCTAGCAATTTGGGCTTGGACCTTGTAAGATTGCATCTCTTGCATGACTTCATTTGAGGTCAAGGTGTCATAGTTGTGCTTTCCTTGGAGACTCTTCAAGTCGGCCTCTTCAAACGGCATGAGGGCATTCACATACTTCCTCTTGATGTAAGTATCATCCACATGTTTAGCACCAAGGTCTCTATATGCGGAAGCAAGAGCCTTGAGCCTTTGATACATCTCCTCATGAGTTTCATCATCTTTCTTGTAGAAGCCTTCAATTTGATTGCTCATGGCTTCATATCTATTTCTCCTCATGCTATCATTTCCAACGAACACCTCCGTGAGGGATGCCCATGCTTCCTTAGCGGTGGTGCAATCTTCGATGTGATGAATGTTCTTCTCACCCACCGCAACACGGATCACATCAAGAGCGGTGGCATTTAGTTGAGCTTCAACTTCTTCTCGCCTTGTCAAATCATTTTCATCCACCGCCTTGTATCCATCTACAATGATCTTCCAAAGACCTATGCAACCACTTTTCAAGTGAGATTTCATAGAAGATTGCCAATGAGTAAAAGAGGATGCATTAAGACTAGGTGGTGCTCCTCTTAAGTGAATAGGAGGATGAGGGATAGGTAGGTCGGGAGAGTATGCAAAAGGAACTCTAGCATGTTCTCCTTTCCCATTAGGTGTTTTAGATGGGGATTCATTTTTATTTTGGTCCACCCCCGGATCCCCTTTATCCTCGTTCTCCTTTAACTCCACTTGAGGAATCTCCAGAGAAGGAGGTGATGCGGTTACCTTTGCTTCCGTGAGTTTTGCCATCATTTCACGCAACTCATCCATTTTGGTTTCCATAGAGGTCTTCAAGTTAGTGAAGTCCTCCATGGAAACCGAAGTGGCCGGAAGAGCAAGAGGGTTCCCATCGGCATCGAAGGCCATATTTCTCTTAGGCGGTTAAGCCCGAATAAAGAGCCGAGGCTCTGATACCAATTGAAAGGATCGTATGGCCACCTAGAGGGGGGGGTGAATAGGTGCTACTCCAATTTTTAATTCTTTTTCGATTAAGGCTTGACACAAAGGTAAATTCTCTAGATATGCAACTAAGATGAATTTACCTATATGACAAGTTAAGTCTAAACAAGATAAGATACAAGTAGTAAATAACTAGAAAGGAGTAACCGATCGGGAAGCACGCGGAGACAAGGATGTATTCCCGAGTTCCTCCTTTTTAGGGGAGTACGTCTCGTTGGAGGGGTGTGAGTTTCAAACTCAAGACGCCACAAATGGCCTCACCCTATTCTCCGATGAACCTCGCACAAAAGCTCGGTCCACCTTCCACTATCGGAGACCTTCAAGGCGGAATCCGGAGCCCTTACAACAAGCTTGGAGCACAACCCACAAAAGGATTGGGAGCTCCCAAGCACCACAGCTTCACTACACAAAAGTAGCAAGCAAGTAAGTACAACAAGATGCCTAGGTTTTCCTAGTGGAAACCCTAGGCTCAAATCCCTCAAGTGAATGAGGGGGAAATGACAAACGCTTCGGTGGAGTTGTAGATCCGGGCCTTCTCCTTCAATCCTCCAAGTATGAGTGAGTTTGGGTGGAGGGATTGGGAGATCTAATGATTCATGAGCTTGCAACAATGGTGTTCTTCATTTGGGGGCGAGCTCACAGCTGGAGGTAGGTGGAGGGGTATTTATACCCCTCCAGGAAATGTAGCCGTTGCAGCTCCAGGAGGCCGGATAATCCGGTATAAGTGAGGGCCGGATATTCCGGCAAGGCCGGATATTCCGGCCTGGACAAACTATCCGGTCACAAATATCCGGTCCACTCCAGTGGCTCGCGCCTTCGACGCGCAATTCTTCCTTAGCGAAAATCCATGGCCAGTTGATGGGAGGCCGGATATTCCGGCCCTAGTAGAATATCCGGCCCAAAATATCCGGCCGAGTCCAGTGGCTCGCGCCTTTAGTCCTTAGCCGAATTCTCGATTGGCCAGCCTTGAGGGCCGGATATTCCGGTCTGGGCACGACCCGGATTATCCGGCACCTGGGAACTTTTCGCCTTTTTGGCTAAGATGCAAATGATCTTTTCACAACTTAAAACCTGCATCACTTGACGACATATTAAATGACTCACTAGTGTTGTTGCCTAACACACAAAACCTAAGGGATTAGTAAATGTTCTTTCAAGACGGCCGGCCTAGTCCCGGTGATGGTGGCCACCATGCCACGGCGCAGCACGGCCTCGGCCTCTTCCATCTCCACAGAGTGCGATAGGATGACGCGCTCCAGGTCGATGGTGGGCAGCGAGGCCGCGCGTGTCGGCGGTGGCTGGAGCGGCGCGCTGTCTTGCGGAACCGGAGTTGCAGCGACTGGTGGTGCGACGGCAGGTGGCGCAGCGGCAGCGGGTTGCGGCGGCGCGTAGGGGCTCGCGGAGCACGCCACGCAAGTGCTTCCAGCAGTCCCGTGAGGCATGGCCGGAGTAGAGGCAGCGTCGACAACGAATGTCGTTGGTGCAATCTCTGACGGGGTGGCCGGGGTCGAGGCAGCGGAAGCAGAGCCCAGCAGTCGCCTCCGGCGAAGGGCTGCGCGGCGGGGGGGAGGGGGCGGTGCGTCGCTGGCGGCGGCGGCGTCGTGGCCGCTGGAATCCCTCCGCGGCGCCATGGACGCGGTGGACCTCAGAGCGCGGTCCCAAGCGTGAGGCGGCAGGGGCTCGGCGGGGGGCCACGGGGGAGCCGCGGCGCAGAGGTGCGGGGGAGCGGCGGCCAGCCGGAGCTGGGGGAGTGGCCGGCGGCGGGCTCGGGGCAGGAGGCGTGGAGCGGGCGACGTCGCTGTAGGACCTGGAAGAAGACTCACCGTCGGATTCCATCCAGCGCTGCGCGCGGCAGAGCTGGGGCTCGGGCAGGAGCTAGGGGACGCCATGGGTTGGGAGGGGGGAGGGCTACCGGCGTGAGCACGTCGGCGGCGGGGTGGTGGAGGTGGGTGGGGCTAGGCTAGGGGAGCGCGGAGCAGAGCGGAGCGGAGAGCCATGGTCTTGGCACACATCCGGCGAACATTGTTATTTATCTTTGCATAAATGTTAGAACTTACTGAGTTACTGTGAAGACAAAACAGTAGTTTTACTGTCTGAACATAAATTTCAATGTTTTTTTGCAAATCTATTAAAGCAAACTGAAATTGGAGAAGGGAATTTATAATTGTTTTGTGAACCTAATTTTTTTTTATCGTTATTGCAATGTTGCTGTAATGCGAAGCAAAAGGAAAGCAGGAAGCAAAAAAGAAAAAAGGGAAAAAAAATAGAAAGATTTGATTTCAATGTTTTTTGTAACTTTAGTAGAACAAACTGGAACTCAAAAAGGGAAATTGTAGTTGTTTTGTAAGTTAAAATGTGCTGAAATTATTTTGCTTCATGTGATCATTATTCCGATGTTGTTTTGTTGCAAACCAAAAGAAAAGGATAAAAAATATATTGTATTAGCGTTTATTAACCAAAAGAAAAGGAAAAAAATATTGTATTAGCGTTTATTAAATTCAATTCATCTATAGAGGAAATGAATATGTGATTTCCTGAAGTATGCATGTAGTCAAGCATTATTTAAATTGAACTACATAATTAGAGGGAGGTAAGTTCAACTTGAGCGTTTATTAAATTGAACTGCATAATTGGAGGGAGTTTAGTTACATTGTGTGTTAATTTGAATCTATTCGAATTGGCATGATGTTTCTGTGGTTTGTCTTACATATCTGATTAAACTCAATCGTCGGACGAAACACGTTGTATGAGAATTTATTAAATACAATTTGAAATCAATCTATAGTTAGAGGAAATGAATTTGTATTTTCTCGAGAAATCCATAATACTCCAAATATTTGTGGTTTTTTTTATTAGACAGATGACTCCGTTATTATAAAATGAAACATTGTTTATGTTTTTAGACAAATGGCTCCATTATTAAGAGATATGTCAAATGTTTGGAGTATTGGGGAAAAAAATGACTCCACTATCATTTGTTTGAAGAATTGGAACATTGCTTAAACAGTACCTCTCTTTTCTATCTTTCTCTTTTGCTTAAACAACACTCGGATTATTTTACATTTTTGTTATCTTTTGTAGATCATAAAAAAATAATCGTCGAAATTAAATGAAAGCAGCCCTTATATTCCATCACCTATATATATTCCATCACCTAGTAAAGCCCACCGTCGATGTTGTGATTCGAAATGGTAAAATTTGTTGTGATTTGTCGATGGATTATTTGTATATTTTTTAGCAAATTTAAGTGTTTAAATATGTTTGTACTTTCACGGCGCGGTCATGTGACTGTTAGCTTTGTTCGTCAGCGTGAAAAGTAATAATTAAACTGTCGTTAGAAAAATAAATACCGTCGTATCTTTATGAGAAATTGTTGTTTTCATGAAGTTTTGAATCAAAATAGTATTTTACAGATTGAACGTAAAATATATTTAGAAAGACTCAAATAATATTTTCAGCAAAACCTGAAAGAATATATCTATATCTATATTGAATTTGAATTTGTTGTTCTGAGTATCTGCAAAAATACAGCAATCTTGAAATATTTTTATGTAAGCTTCATAAGTAATAAAAACAAGTTATGTTAGTTCTTGTAATTAAATTTGTTTTAACTGGATTAAAATTTGTTGTTTTCAATATTTCGCAATATTGAGCTTTTTGAATTGTTTTCCCATAAGCTGAACAATTATTATGGCAAAGTTATACTATTTTTTTGTAATTAAATTTTAGTAAAGTTGTTTAAGCATGCATATATATGTGTTACTTGTAAGGATCTTTTTTTCTGCAATTTTTGGTATTTTTCCCATAAGCTGAACAATTATTATGGCAAAGTTATACTATTTTTTTGTAATTAAATTTTAGTAAAGTTGTTTAGGCATGCATATATATGTGTTACTTGTAAGGATCTTTTTTCCTGCAATTTTGGTATTTTATTTGTATTTGTTTGAATTACGGTTTCAAAGTTATGAATTTTACAATTTAAATTATTTTCTGCAGCTATTTAGAACTGACAGAGGGACCGTACATCAGGTTTTCCCTTTTTTCCCCTCTGAAAAATCCTGATGAATTTGGGAGAGGCTGACACGTGGGTCCGGGCTGACGTCGTGGCGTGACGTCAGCCGGCGGCGGCGCTGGCGAGCACGCTGCTCGTGCAGCGGCGGACGCGCGCGAGGCCGTGACCGCGCGGATCCGCGAGAGGACGCGCTGCGGAGGCGGACGGGCGGCGCGGCGAGCCAAAAGGTAGCCGGAGGCGCCGGCGGAGAGCAGTTCAGCACGCCGGCGAAGATTCCGGCGCGCCTGCGGCGTCTCGGCACGCGGAGCCCGGCGAGGAGGTGGAGGACGCGACGGCGGACCTCCCCGCGTCCGTCGATCTGAGCGGGGAGGGCCGGAGCGGCGTGCCGGCGCGTCGGCAGCGGCGCCGGCGACTTCGCTGCCGCGCGGGGAGAGAGAAAGCGAGGGAGAGGATCTGCGGACCATTTTGCAAAAAGGCCCGTGTTTTTTTCGCAATTTTCAGATTGGTCCACCGTTTCGCGAATTCGTGGACTGCGGGTTGATATCTGGTTTTTGGAGGTTTTTTTTTTGCAAAAGCATCATGGATGTGTAGCGTGGACCGTCCGATCGTCGGGCGACGGTGCAGATCTCGTACTGTTCAACACTGTTCCAGGCTACAGTAACTACTGTTGCCAGGAACAGTGCGTGGGGCGCTCTCCGTTGGCTAAACTTCCCAGCTTTCATATAGTTAGTAGTAATTTGGTGTTCTAAGTTGCACACTTTCGCTTTTTCTTCCCTTTTTTCTAGCAATTTCGACAATTATGTGGACGACTATGTCAACTAACCTCTTTCGTTCAAGCTACTATGGGTTTCTAGGGTGTTTGCAACTTTTAGATTTTCAATCGGTTCCTGTAATCCTGTAAAGTCAACGTGTTTCTGACAAGCTAGAGGCGGTGGCATCCCGCTATCGTCAAAGGAGGCTGTCCATTATTTCTAATAATATAAGGGAAAAAATAATGATTTACTCGTGACTGGGGTACAGTTTGCCATCACGGCAAACACTTCAAAATACAAAACCTACTACCAGGAAGCATTTCAGATTACTTTGCTGGCCACACCCTTGCTAGGCACTGGCGCTCGCTCTTTTGCGCGGGCTGTGCCCTTAACTAACGGTAGTGCGGGGTGGTCGAGGCGACACAACTCCTCTCTTGCACGTGTGACGCTGCTCCCGTCGGTGTATACCCCTTTGTGGCCGCGACAGTTGTTGGCAGTGCCTGCTAGCAGCGTTATCGTGTGTGGCAGACTATGTACTCCCTCCGTTCTAAAATACTTGTCTTCCATTTGTCCAAATTCGGATGTACCTAGAGTGTTAGAACGGAGGGAGTACAATGGAGAGTGCTTCTTACAAAAATTAATCTAACTTTTTTTTTAAGCACTAGGCTTATTTGTATAGGAGAGGTACCTAGTTAAGCATCTTTTTTCTATAAATAAGCACCAATGTTTAGACAAGAACCGGTTTATTTTCTTAACCATTTCCCTAAGCAATTACCATTGTACATGCCTCGGACCGTGACAGTTGTTGGCATGGCCATGACATCTTGGGCACTCTCAGGCGGTGACAGTTGTTTTGGCCTTGACTCCTAGCGGTGTCTGGCCCACGGCCCTCACCGTTCTAGCATGAGACACTATGGAACTCAGAGGTGAACTCCTCCCTCTGTGAGAGGCTCAATATAGCACCTTGGGATGGTATAATATTTGACCATTGTCCCCTTTTCATTGCGAGGTTTATCATGACGAGTACGGGTACACGCGAGGATGACCAAGGTGCACGAGGATTGAAGCCTAATAAAATGGAGGCTTGGAAGAGGAGAAGAAAGAGGAGCTGCAGCTCCAGTAGCGGTACTACCGCTGAACTTCCAGGAGTGGTACTACAGTTACAAGTACCACCCCTACTACGATGCGACGTCGAATGCTCTCTGGATCTTCTATGCCGGTACCATCCTCGTACTACCGACGAATAAATATAATGCGGTGACCCAGTATACCACGCACCCGGTACCTGGGGTACCCTGGTTCCCTGGGTACCGACAAAGGGCTAGATCACGTGTTCAAGGATGGTGTGAAAAATTGGTCTCCAAGTCTTCCAGGCTCTACCAACCTTCTCTATGAGTTGTTTTAAAATTAAACTCACTAAGGGGTTGTGCTCCAAATTAAGGACAACTATGTCTAAATATTGGTGGAGTCTTGGTCTGCATCGCATCCACAACACTGTGATGGTTGTGGTCACCTCGCAGGCGTGGAGGTTCTCGTAGCAGTCCGGCACCACGAGCGCCGGCGTGCTGTGGTATACGCAGTCGCCGCGGGTAGTGTCGGGAGGGAACTGCGAGTATGGCACGAAATGGACGCCCCGCTGCGCCCGCTCCTGCTGCTGCGCCGTCAGGCCGTCGCCGACGAGCCACACCTGCATGCACGCACAGCACGTTTCAGGCCCAGAGCACGACCAAAACGACAGCAAACTGCAGCAAAATTTGGAGTCTGTACCTTGCTGCTATAGCTGCCCGACAGAGCCAGTTGACTCCGCAGCTCCAGGCTTATCTGCCGCTTCAGAGCCTCGTACAGATCCTCGTCTGCCACCCGAACCTGTTAATTAACCCAACCAAAAATGATTACATCGATCATACTACGTGACTTAATCCTGGTCTTCGAGGACAACTACAATGCGTCAACAGATCGAGTTTGTCAGTTGGTTCATCTTCTGAATCTCAACAGTGTAGTACTATACCTGGATCTCTCTCTCGCACAACGCCTGGGCCAGCACGGACACGAGCTTGCTCTCCTTTCCGAGCAGGAGCACGTCCTTGGCGCCCGAGGGATCATGTGGAGCACGGCGGCGACGGCCAGGCTGGTGCCATCGACGATCTTCGTCTTCAGGCTCGGCTTCCTGATCACATACAGCTCCCCATTTCGGTTCATTTCGTACCCCTGCATCCACGAACCAACGTCATGTCAGCAACGTACTTGATCAATTAGCATCACCTTAATTCCAATCTGAAGATTTTTCTTGTTTTTTAATGTGTGTGCTCTTTAGTTTGAAGATTTTTTAACAAAATCAGCATTCACTCCCTATACATTCATAGCTCTGCTGCCGTGCTGCATCTCACACCTACACTCTGAATCTCGCATTGAAGCCCGGTGGTAAATGCTAGTGTCAGTGAATGCAATGCAGTGTAGTATTGATGAAGGTGGTGGTCGATGGATGTGCTTGCCTGATTCAGGAGGCCCAGCGTGAGGACTGCGGCGCCACTTGCCTCGGCGTCAGACACCGCCTTCTCGATCAGCCGGCTCACCGCGTACCCATCCTTCTTCGACGTGTACTGCACAAATAAATACACACTCACGTCAATGCCATCGACACGCATTGATTAAATTTGCAGAAGTCACATGAATCCTCTCAGTCCCGTCAATTTTTAAAATATCCTTTCAGCTACACAAATAATATATTAATCTCTCAAAAAAGAATTTCGACCAAGAATGGAAGAACTAAGGAATGCTGGCCATTGTTAAAGTTTGTTCGTCTGTTGCTGTTACCTGGGAGGTGTATCTGGGCACGACCCACGTCTCGACGTTGAGCTTGCCCATCCGGTTGGCCTCGGACCTGAACGCGCTCCTCCCAAATACCGACGCCAGCACGGCGAGCGGCCGCTCCAGCACCGCCGTCACTGCCAGCGCCGAGCCGGAGACGAGCGGCGCCGAGGCCAGGGATGCGAAGCCGAGACGGAGGTGGAGGAGCGAGCCCGGCGCGGTGAGATGCGTGAGGTGGACGACGTCGGGGGCCTCCTCCCTGACACCATGCAGCGTGCGCTCGTACAGGTCCTCGCTCGACTTGTCCATTGTCCCGTACACGTAGTCGTAGAAGGGCACGAACAGCGAGTAGTTCGTCCTGAACTGCGTGTGGTGCAGCGAGTGGAACCTTCAATCGATCACAAATAATCATCATAATTATCTCATGGAAACTACTCAAGATCATGCATTAATCTTGGATCATGGGTAGTTTTGACTTACGATGGGGTGTACATGAGGAGCTTGAGAGGAGGGAAGAGATCGAAGAGGGCCTTGGGGACGAGCTAGAAGTTGCAGTGTCCTAAATAGTTCATGAAGTCGATGTACACCAGATAGCCGTTTGCGACGGCGACGGACCCCGTGCCGGTGGCCATCATGGTGAGGAGCGGGATGGCGAAGAGGCCGAAGTAGACGGCCTCCTCGGCGAAGGGGTGGATCACGGAGGTGACGGGCTCGGTGACGATGGAGGCGTGGTGGTGCGAGTGGTACCGGGCGTAGAGGTAGTGGTGGTGCAGCGCGCGGTGGATCCAGTAGTAGAGGAACTCCACGGGGCCGACGTGGAGGAGCGCCGTCAGGAGGAGGCCGCCGGAGTTCCACCACGGCAGGCCCTGCGTCATCGGCACCACCGAGTTGACCACGTAGTACAGCAGGGCCGTCAGGATGATCTGGTCGTCCCTGCATCCAAGAAAAACACACACACACACACACACACATCAGCCATGGGTGCTCGCCATTGCCACATGCATGCAAGAACCATACACCCATCAGCCAGTACTAGGCAACTTAGCGCGGCGTATGCCGCGGCCGTGTGGTGAGAAGAAAAAATAACGTGGAGTAAAAAAATTCAAATTTGGAAATGTTCGCATTCAAAAGTTGTTCAGATTTGAAAGTGTTTGAAATTTTAAAAAAGTTTATGTTGAAAAGTTGTTCAAATTTTAAAATTGGTCAAATTGGGAAGCTATTCATATTTGAATTATTTTCACGCTTGGAAAGAATTCAAATTTGGAAATATTTGCATTCAAATCTGTTTAGATTTGAGTGTATTGAAATTCGGAAAAAGTTTGCATTTAAAATTTGTTAAAATTTCAAAATTGTTAAAATTGGGTAGCTATTTATATTTAAATTTGGTTTACGTTTTTTGAATGCTCATATTTGAAAGGCATTCAAAATTTGGAAATACTCAAATTTGAATTTTGATCGTATGCTATAAGTAGTCAGCGTTTTTTTTGTGTTCATGTTGATACGTTTGTCACATTTGTAAGTAGCGTGGTGTAAGAAATTTAAATTTGAAAATGTATACGGTTCAAAAATTGTTCAGATTTGGATGTACCGAAATTTAAAAAGAGTTGATATTTATAATTTGTTTGAACTGAAAAAATTGTTAAAAGTGGGAAGTTATTCATATGTAAATTATTTTTTTACATTTTTTAAATGTTCAGATTTGGAAGGCATTAAAAGTTTTAAAGTATTGTAATTTGAAATTTGATCGTACGCCATAAGTAGTCAATATTTATTTTTGGGTTAATGTTGATATAGTTGTCACATTTGTAAGTGCTGTCGTGGGAAAAAATCAAATTTGAAAATGTACATATTGAAAAGTTGTTTATATTTTAATGTATAGAAATTAAAAAGAAAAAGTTTACATTTAAAATTTGTTCACATTCAAGAATTGTTAAAAGTGGGAAGTAAAGGCATTCAAAATTTTAAAATATTTAAATTTAAATTTTGATCATATTTTGGAGTATTTGTTTTTTCCATATTTGTAAATTTGAAATAGATTTGAAGGCATTGTTTAAATATTTATAAAACCATTTACATATTTATAAATTTTCCAACAAATTTACATGTTTATAAATTTGAAATAGATTTGAAGTTGTTGTTTTTCGCAGTATTTAGCATTTTCTGGAAATTGCTTAAATAGGCTGGGCCCACCTGGCAGTAGTTTAACAATTTCTGAAATTGTTTCTGGGAAAAAAAACTGACATGTGGGTCCGCAGATGACGTCGTGCTGGCGTCATCAATGGCCACGGCGAGCTTGCCAGCGTCGCGTCCGCCCGAGCTGGGATGCGCGCGTGGACGCGGGGTGTCCAGGAGCGGCGGCGCCGCTGCGCTTTGGTCGCCGGAGCTGTGGCTGGCGGCGGTCGAACACGGCGGCGGAAACAGGCGCACGGTGGCGGCGAATCCGGCGCACGCGCGGCGTCCCAGCATGCGTCTGTCGGCGAGGAGGAAGAGGACGCGGCGGCGGAGCGTGCTGTGTGGTTCGATTTGATCGGGGAGGCGTGGAGCGGCGGTGGCGCGCGTCGGTGGCGGCGGCGATCTCCAGCGTCGCGGGAGAAGAAGGGGGAGGGTGGGTTGTGGCGTTTTTTGCACGGAGGTCCTTCGTCTTTCGCGGAATTGCAAAGCAGTCCTTTGCGGGGTTTTTTTTGTAAATTTTCTGCGTCAAAATTCGTGCGCGGGGTGACCGGCTAGAACCGGAGTGACCGGTAGGTAACCGGGCGACGTGGCGTGATTTGATTGGAAGAAAATCGGCGGCACTATAGCGCCACTGTGGCGCGCGCTGGGGGAAGGACGTGGCCGTCTCTTGGCCGTTGGATCGTGCGATCGGACGGCCCAGAAAAGCAGGCGACGTGGCCACTGCGTTCCTGGGGTGATTCTTGCAAGCATTTATATATTAATCTATTGAATGCCCAGACGGATCTGCCAAAAAAGGTACACCAACTTTGACTTTGTCATTCGGGACGATCGCACCCGTTAATATTGCTTATTTGTTTTTTTCCACTTCCATGATTATCATACACTAAAACAGGCAGTAGTCCCGGTTGGTAAGGGCCTTTAGTCCCGGTTGGCCAATTGGGACATAGCAATTGGGACTAAAGGCCCTCCCACGTGGCCACAGCCGAGCTCGGGGGTGGACGACCTTTAGTCCCGGTTGGTAACACCAACCGGGACTAAAGGTTTGTGTTTTTTGTGTTTTCTTTTCAATTATTTTTCAGGGTTTAGAAGAGGTTTAGGTTTTTGGATTTTGTGTTTTCCATCGTATAGAGATCACGTCGATGCGCCAAAAACAACTTTTTGTATACATAAAGTTCACCCTACATGGAGATCATGTGAGCGAGGCGAAGATAAGACTTGTAAGGAGTGATATATAGGGTTTGCGTCCTGACCGCTGCTGCTGCCAGAGTCCTTGTTGTGTTCCCAGCTTTGAGTGCGGTGAATAGTCCGTGAAAGCATAATAGCAGATATGAGTACGGTCGTATGACAACATCGTGGCTTACGGGTTACGACATAGTAGTCGCCCATGTTGGTGAAAATGACGTTGCCATGCGTCGGATCCGCGGCCGAACAGTCGGCGCAGATGTTATTGAATTGAAACGTCGTATTGAGACACTTCCCACAAACATGATTGATCCTCTTCTGATGCAAAATCTCAATAGACGGGTTTCATATACTTAGCTTTCCAGATAATCGTGCATGCGGTCATTGGGGGAGAAGAATTTTAAAATCAGTACAACGGTGGAAAAAGCTGGGCATATGTCAATGTAAGATTGAATAGAACTATTGTTTCATTGATTCAATTGTTGCTACGTACAAGGCCTTATATAGATGGATTACAAACCGACTATACTAAGAGATACAAACCGACTAGGCTAAGTAAACTTGCGGTGCAAGTAATACTCTAGCATCCCCCGCAGTATCAACGGGAGGCTCGACGATGTTGAGACTGAATCGAATATCAGTAAATGGTGTAGGTGCAAGCCCCTTAGTGAAGATGTCGGCGAACTGTGCTGTTGTAGGAACATGAAGAACTCGTACTTGGCCCAAAGCAACTTTCTCCCGAACAAAATGAATGTCGATCTCAATGTGCTTGGTGCGGCGATGCTGCACTGGATTGCCTGACATATATACTGCAGAAATATTATCGCAATAAACCACTGTTGCTTGATGAATAGGTCGATGAAGCTCCTCAAGTAATTGGCGCAACCAAACTGTTTCAGCAACTGCATGGGCAACAGCCCGGTACTCCGCCTCAGCAGACGAGCGAGAGACCGTAAACTGTCGCTTCGAAGACCAAGAAATAAGATTGTTACCAAGATAAACACAGTATCCTGAAGTGGATCGACGAGTGTCTGGACAACCAGCCCAGTCAGCATCCGAATACGCTGTCAAGGATGCAGGTGATGATAAATTGATGTGGAGACCGTGATCAATTGTGCCTTTGACATAACGATGAATGCGTTTGACATGATTATAGTGTGGGACACGAGGATCATGCATAAAAAGACAGGCTTGTTGCACAGCATAGGATAGTTCAGGACGAGTAAGAGTGAGATGTTGAAGAGCGCCGATTAGACTACGATATAGAGTGGGATCAGAATAGACTTCACCATCAGAGGAGAGTTTCGAGGTGGTATCTACAGGAGTGCGAGAAGGTTGACAATCTAACATACCGGCCTTGTTTAGGAGATCAACAGAATACTGACGCTGAGAAAGAAAGAGACCGTTATTATCACGTGTGACGGCGATTCCCAAAAAATGACGAAGAGAACCAAGATCAGTCATAGAAAATTCGTGTTGAAGAAGAGAGATAATGTGTTGAAGAAAATCAGAAGAGGAAGCTGTAAGAACAATGTCATCTACATAGAGAAGAAGATAGACAACTTGGTGATTAGAGTGATAAACAAAGAGAGAATAATCTGAACGAGAGTGAGAAAAACCTATTGTTTGAATGAAGGTAGAGAATCGTTGAAACCATGCACGAGGAGCTTGTTTGAGGCCATAGAGAGATTTTTGGAGGAGACAAACATGATTGGGAGATGTAGAATCTTCAAACCCTAATGGTTGTTGACAATACACAGTTTCACTAAGAGAGTCGTGAAGAAAAGCATTTTTAACGTCTAGTTGATGAATTGGCCAGTGAGAGGACACCGCAATGCTAAGAATAGTACGAATAGTGCTAGGTTTAACTACAGGAGAGAAAGTTTCATCATAGTCTATACCTTGTTGCTGAGAGAAACCACGACATACCCAACGAGCTTTATACCTAGAGAGACTACCATCGGAGTGAAACTTTTGTCGGAACACCCATTTACCAGAAACAACATTCGCATTGGGAGGACGTGGAACTAGCTGCCAGGTGTTGTTGGAGAGAAGAGCAAGATGCTCCTCACGCATTGCAGCAGCCCAGTTAGGATCTAGAAGAGCTGACTTGTAAGATTTAGGGAGAGGAGAGAGATTAGCGGTGACATGTAAATTAAGCTTTTGAATTGGTTGAGAAAAACCAGATTTTGCGCGTGTGCGCATAGTATGCTTATTACTTGGTGGAGGAACAAGGACAGCACGGGGTGGGGGAGCAAGTGGGGATGGCGAGGATGAGGTGTCCGGCGCAGCGGAGGGTGCGGACACGGATGTGTGCTGCCGCGAGTCTGTCGTGGCAGAGAATTCTTGCGTTTGTTCTGCCGTGGCAGAAAATTCTGGTGTTTGTTCTGCCGTGGCAGAGAATTCTGATGTTTCTTCTGCCGTGGCAGGGTGAGCGGGTGGAACATCTGAAGATGGAGGTGCAGTGGCGTGTGTGAAAAACGGAAATTTGTTTTGAGAAGGAGATGATTGGGATGCTAAGGTGGGACGGCTGTCTGGGATCGAGCGAGTAGAGAAGGGAAACACCGTTTCATCGAAAGTGACATGACGGGAAATATGCTCACGACCGGAGAGAATATCAAAACACCTATAGCCTTTATGTTCATCGGAATATCCTAAGAAGACACAGGGAATAGATCTTGGGGAAAGTTTATTAATCGATGTAGCATAAACATTGGGAAAACAAAGACAACCAAAAACTCGGAGCTCGGAGTAGTTAGGATGAGAAAGAAAAAGAGAGAAAAAGGGTGTTGTTTTAGGATTGACACTTGATGGGCGTATATTCAGTAAATAAGTGGCAGTGCGTAGTGCTTCGGCCGAAAATTTGGATGGCATGGATGATTGAATAAGAAGTGTTCGAATAATATCATTGATTGTGCGGAGAGAGCGTTCAGCTTTGCCATTTTGTGGTGATGTGTATGGGCAGGAAAAACGGAGTAGAATGCCATGTTGAAGAAAAAGTTTCGATTTGCAAGATTGTTAAATTCTGTACCATTATCACATTGTATAAATCTGATGGGAAGTAAAAAATGAGTTGCAACATAGCGTTGAAAGTTAATAAAAATGGTGTGCACATCAGATTTGTTTCTTAGTGGAAAAGTCCATATAAAATGTGTGAAATCATCCAATATAACGAGATAATATTTGAAACCAGAAACACTTAAAGTTGGAGAGGTCCACAAATCACAATGTAGAAGTTCAAAAGGGAACGTACTAAAGGAGCTAGAAGAGCTAAAGGGTAGCCTAACATGTTTTTCTTGTTGACATGACTCACAAAGTGATGAATTATGAGGATCTTTAGTACAAGGGATGGAGAAATCACTAAGCAAAGATGACAACGTGGCACTATTGGGATGACCTAAACGCCGATGCCAAAGATCCACCGTGGCGAGCATGGAAGATGGAGGCGCAGCAGCGGGAGCACCGTGGATGGAGTAGAGGTCGCCGGAACTATCGAATCGTGCGATCTCCGTCTTGGTTTGGAAATCCTTCACAGACAAGCCAAAAGGGTCAAACTCGACAGAAACATGATTGTCAGTGGTAAAACGACGAACAGAGATTAATTTTTTGATAAGGGCGGGTGCAACTAAGACATCACGAAGGAGGAGTGGTTTGGTGGTGGATGAAATTTGAGTGTGACCAACACATGAAATTGGAGTGGATGAACCATCACCAAGTGTAATTGAGGAAAAATAAGATGGAGTGCATGTTGACAGCATATTATTGGATGAAGACATATGACTAGATGCACCAGAATCAAAGATCCAAGCAGTACCTGTATTACCTTGAGCAGCAAAATTATTCATGGCCTGAAAACACGCAGCTTGATCCCAACTCGGAGCGGGGGCGGGTGACGGTGCTGTTGGCGGTGCAGGTGCTGGCGCAGATGGTGTTGCCGCATACGTGGGGTACTGCATCGGTGGGTAGTAGGCTCCTGGATCAGCATGGTAGAGTGGCATCGACATCGGGGCACCGTATTGGATCGGCGAGGCAGCAGCAAAAGGAACGGGAATTGGAGCTGCGTAGTAGGCTTGAGCGGGTGGACGAACGCCGAGGAATCCAGGAGTGCCTGTGTGTGGCCGCATCCCTGGTTGCCACGCGCCGGAGTAGGCAGGAGGGGCGCCGGCGGGAGAGGGTGCAGTCCACGGCATAGACCAGGCCTGGACGAGGCCCGTCCACGGATCATGAGGAGGACGCCACGCTGGAGGAGCCGGTGTTGATGTCGAGGCACCAGTAGAAGGAGCTGGAGGCGGTGCTGCAGGCCGAGGCGGCGGACCGGGCCGCGGGGGGAAGTACATGGGGTTCTTCCCGCGGTAGTTGGGACTCGGGCGCCACCCAGGAGGAGGTTGCACAGGTGGCGTTGGTGCTGCCGCGGCAGGAGGTGGTGGCGGCCGTGGTGAGGCGGTGAAGACGTGGGGCCACGCCTCTTTGCGTGCGAGCGCATCGGCGGCGCATTGAAGGAGGGAGCGCACCTCGGCGAAGGATGGATGGGGCCGCATGAGAGGGATGAAGGCAGCTTGCGTCTTGAACTCATCACCGAGCCCTTGGAGAAGGATATTGATGAGCTGGCGATCTCCCACGGGATCACCCAGCTCGCGGAGCTCGTTGGCCATCATCTGGAGCCGTTGGCAGTAGACGCTGAGGGAGGAGGCCCCCTGGACAGTGTTGCGAATCTCGGTGTTGAGGTTGTTGATTCGAGCATCGACGTTGTCCTGGAAAAGACGGCGAAGGGCAGCCCATAGCGTGGCTGCAGTGGAGGCCTCCCGGAAGACGAGGTTGAAGATCTCGGTGGACACCCGCGAGTAGATCCATTGGATGATGGCGAGATCGTCTTTGACCCAGCGGGGATCATCGGGGCGCGGGACGGAGTCGGCGGCGACGTGGGCGCGCAAGTTGCAGCGGCCAAGGTGGATGTCGAAAAGATGACACCAATGGTAGTAGTTGTGGGCTGCTAGGTCTAAGGTGATTGGGATAAGAGATGTAACATCTGAAATTGTGTCGGCAAAGGAGATTGGAGTGGCCATTGTAGGGTTTAGGGCTAGAGAGGAAGAAGAGGATGTGTTGAGGGCGGCTTTGGAGGCGGCCAGAGTGGCGCGCCACTCGAAGTAGCCGGGCGGCGGCGGCGGCGGTGTTGGGGCAGGCATGCCCTAGGATCGTAAGTCTGATACCATGTAAGATTGAATAGAACTATTGTTTCATTGATTCAATTATTGCTACGTACAAGGCCTTATATAGATGGATTACAAACCGACTATACTAAGAGATACAAACCGACTAGGCTAAGTAAACTTGCGGTGCAAGTAATACTCTAACAGTCAAGCATGCATGTGCATACTTATTGACACAAAGCACGCAGTTGTAGCACCAAACAAAAAAAAAATCTTTCATCAAAACACGCTCAAACTTGATTCACATCACGCGCTTTACTTGCAAGGCGACAGAGAAGAAATGCTTGTATAGTGGATGGTAAAAACGCTGCCCTAACATATTCAAGTCTCTTCTCATTAATATTGTGGGACTAAACTTTCAACTCATTGTACATGTCAAGCAAGCAAGTTGGATGGCCTTTTCAGATTTTAAAATTTATTAGACTAAATGGGCTAAAACCCATAAAATCTAACAAATAATGTACTAACTTTTGGCCAATTGATCACGTCACCGTTAAGCAAAGTGACAAAACGAAATGCATTTTGTCAAACAAGCTAGTGTAGACGTTACATTAAGGAATCAGTTCAAGTTCCTGTATATCACGATTGAACAAATTCCAAACCAGATTAGATGCTCCAGATGTCAATTGGGCCAAATTAACAAGCAAAAACATCACAGCTGCATAGACAATGTTGCTTCAACGCAACCGCATAGGACAATGATGCTAAACGGGTGGTTGGCCGATTGCCAGGCCTATAACAATATATTGTCCGTCTCAGTATTTTATTGCTTGAGGTATGTACAGTGAGGTTGCCATCAGCTGTCTAAAAACGATGCCATGCCGGATTGGGAGACGTAAATCGGATTCTCAATTCTAAAATGTGATTGGTTCTTCCCCCGAAACATTTTTACTCAGAGACAGCTTTTGGTTAACAAACTATGCCGTAAATATGTCAAACCAATGGAACAGCTGCATGCATCCAGCACACACAAAAGTTGATCGAATTAATACAAAAAACTGTCAACAAATATAATACAAAAAATTAATACATTATATTGTATAGATATAATGTAACATGAACTATATGTCATAATGTATCTAATGATAATTATTTGGCATTGTAGATGTTGATAATTTTTCTATACATTCAGTCGCACTTTACATTATCTTGCTGCCAAAAAAATTTAAACGACTTTCAATAAGGGGCGAATATCAGAAAGCGGCGATATGGAGGCCGAGCTACATGTAGCTCTTTATTTGAAAAAACGAAAATGATATTTTGGAGTTTCAAGAAAATCTGAAAAAGAATCCTGAATGTAGATGATGTTATATTATACCGACGCGTAAAATCTTAACCAGAAATTTGTTGTATTTTGGGCTGGTAAAGTTGACAAGATCTCAAATTTAAAGTAGTAAACACCGCAAAATTTCAACTCTCCAAAATTTGACAGATTTTGTTATTTTCGTATAGCCCATAATATGAATTATTTTGAGTTAAGATTTTGCACGTTGGTAAGATACACAATTATCTACATCCAGCAGTTTTCAGATCTTTTTGAAACTTCAATCTGTGATTTTTTTTAATTTAAAAAATAAAAGCTACGTGTAACTCGGGCTCCATTTTGACTCTCCGGCGAGTATCATGTATATTTTAGTTCACACTCAAGTGTAGCTAAGAAGTGAGTCCAGCTCACTTGGTTAGGGAAGTGGATGTACAACCCAGCCGTCCAGGTTCAAGTCCTCACGGACGCAGATTTGGGTTCTTATTATTTCTATAAAAAAATCCGCTGTAGGGGCTTCCCCTACCGCATTCCTTTCAAAAAAAAAAAACACTCAAGTGTAGCTAGCACACGAGACCCAACTTGTATGATATATCTTGTTGTCTCACCTCATTGTCACTCGCCTTTTTGAAACTTTTTGAGATTATTGTTTCAGTCCATGATAGACGTTCGATGATGTTTTTTAGACAATAGGCACAAAGTATTGAGTGGATTTTTTTTGCTTCCGGGCACCAGTATTCCTTCATTTAAAAAAATCAAAAATCATATTTGCAAGTTTTTAAAATTTGGAAAAAATCCTGCAAATTGTCAATAATGTATCTTACGAACTTACAAAATCTCAATCTGAAATACTTTATATTATGAGCTACATAAAAATGAAAAATGTATGGATCTGAGTATACACACTTATAAATATCCAAAATATACAATATTTATCATTTTTTTCAGGTCGGAGGAGAGACAAATGGGTGGAGGAGAAGGTGGCGGCGGTTGTTAGAGAAACCTATTCAAGGTGATGTAGTTTGAAGGAAATGTTTTCTAATCTTTGATTGTAACCCGTATTACAGCGAATGGCGGATAGGGAGATCGGTGTACTTGGCATGGTCGATTTAGTCCACCTCGAGTCATCATCAATTTGTTGACAGTTTTTTGTAATTATATTTTTACACCCTCGCTCGTGTCTAGATCGGTGGGTGTTTCTAGGCACGGGCCTAAGTAAGTGGACAATAGATCTTTTTTACGTGGGTGCAAATATTTATTTTTTATATTGTTGTGTCAGAATTTTAACCCGAAAACTTGTGCTCTGATACCACATATAATTAGACACTTTAACCAGTTCAAAAGTATACTGGTTAGTAGAGACTAGGCAATTATATTTTTCAACGCAATTAATACATTTTTATCAGCTTTCTTTTGTCAGCTGCTTTCCTTTGTGTTTGCCCAGGTCTCTATTGCGGGTTCATGTTAAAATAACCATGGGATTGCGGAAAGTGTGTATACAAGTAACAGTGTAGATTGAGATATACTCTAGTTGGCCACACGGTCTTGATGGGAATGGAATTATTCTTTTGCAAAGAAAAAGGGGCTGTTGAAAGAAACAAATGCAGGACGGATCATCACAGCCGGCTGTCGCTTTACTACGACGAAGCCAGGAACAGAGACAAATATTCTAAACAAGGGTACCAATGGATGAACAGAGATAGATATTTCGCACAAAGTAATCGGAACAATCTACTTTTTGGGGCAACTGGACGGAGAGTGAAGACAGTGACGCGCGGTGTTATTCTTTTGTTTTCCTCCATCAGAAACCCTCATGAAGATGGCCGCCTAACCACTCCGCACCATGGGTTGGGTTAACTAGGGCGCCTTCATCTGGCGAGGCCGGCATCGAACGAACGAGAGCGCAAGTCCACAGAAGGTAGAGCGACGACGGCGTTGAACATGGTAGGAGCGGCGGAAGGGAAGCTGGTGATGGGAGACGTGAGGGTGCTGAAGCCATTGGCGCACCTGCTGATCGGGCTGGTGCTTTACTGGGTGGCCGAGGAGATGACGGTGCCGGTGCTCGTCGATGTCACCACCGCGGCGCTCTGCCCCGGCGACGGCAGCACCTGCCCGGAGGCCATCTATCTCACCGGCCTCCACCAAACGGTCAGCTCACTCTCTGCTCCGGTCAACGAAATGGTCATGGTTTTCTCTTTAGTTGATCAGTGCAATTTGCAAGAACTAAAGTATCGTGCTTCAAACTTCGGCAAAGCACAATCAGTTCCCAGATCACAGTTTTTTTCTTGCAGAAAATAAGTGCACAATCAATCAGTAGTTCACCTCTGTTCATCTCAATATCTCATATTCTCATCGTAAGGTCATGTCATGTTCAGATTGGAGGCATCTTCAGGGCGGTAGGGTTCACTCTGATGGGGCAGCTCGCAGACGAGTACGGCAGGAAGCCTCTGCTCATCCTCGCCGCCTCCACCTCCATCATCCCTTACTGTAACTACACAGTCTACACAATTATTATTTTTAATCCAATTTCTTATAAGATTTTGATCTTTCCTAACTCTTGTATTCATGCTTGCTGCAGGTGTGCTTGCTTTGAGCAGCACCAAGGTCGCCGTGTATGTCTACCTTGTTCTGCGCACTCTCTCGTTCATGATCGGCCAAGGGACCATAACCTGCCTCGCATTGGCGTACACGGTAGGTCATCCACAGCGATTCCGCTCGGTTCCAGACTCCAAAACCTTACCATTTTTCTGCTGAATTAGGCGGATTTGGTGGAACCGTCGAAGCGAGCGTTCGCCTTCGGTTGCATGACCGGGATCCTTTCCGCTTCGCATTCCCTGGGGAACGTTTTCACCAGGTTCCTGCCCGAGCAGTGGATTTTTCAGGTTGTCAACTTGATGATACTTGTTACACTTTCATCGGCATTAATTTGTTTTGTTGACTTGAATTCAGTCTTACGAATGCTGCAACGGTTGTGCGTTGACAGGTCTCGGTTGTTCTGTTGGTTTGTTCTGCGCTCTACATGAAGATCTGTCTGGTTGAGACACTTCAGAAAGTTCCCTCTGGTTCCTGTCGGCGTCTGTCCTTGTCGTCTCTGGTTGTCAGGTTACCACAGCAGCGCTGGGAGTCTATCAAGGAGAACATTAGCATGATTAAAATCAAGTAAGGGGCTTCTTTTTATTTTTATATATGTCATATACTAATACTACTCGTTGGTGTTGTTCAGTACAATGAAAATACAAAGGCAACTGCTAGAGTTGCATCTGGATGGGGGGACAACTAATACTTCAGTTATTCAACATTTGGAAACTTTGATACGGTTTAACTTACCTAAGTTCCCTGTTTTGCTAGTGATACACTTTCGCGAATCACATACATTTCCTTTTTCTATGAGCTGGGCATGATCGGCATTAGCGATGTTCTACTGGTAATCATATGTCTCAGTTATATCTTACAGTATGGTGTTCAGAAAATTGTAGTAGGCCATTTCATCTTCATCTTATGTTTTGCAGTATTACCTGAAGTTAGTATTTGGTTTTGACAAGAATCAGTTCTCTGAAATTCTAATGGTGGTCGGAATTGGCTCAATCTTTTCCCAGGTGCTACTTTTTTCCGGTATCTTTCCCAATTGATAAAAATTCAGTTTGTAAATAACAAATTTCAAACTGTAGATTTTGATACTCCCAGTTCTTATCCATGCAATTGGCGAAAAGGGAGTCTTATGCATTTCAATATTTGCATCGGTTGTCTATGTGAGTACACCAAATCCATTACCGTTACTATCAAATACCTCGATTCAAAAAAAAGTTGCTATCAAATACGGCATTGCAGAACTTAACAATGGATTCTGAAAATATTTTTATTCAGGCCGTGCTGTACGGTTTGGCATGGAGTTGGTGGGTATGTATTTGGGCACATATTTTCCTCAGTTCACTTATGTCCGAAAATTGCTGCAGTTAGTGATGGTGTCACTGACTGCAAATGTTTCTCTCTGTTATCCTAAATTAACCTTGCAGGTTCCATATTTTGCTTCTTCGCTGGGTATCATCTATTGTATGGTCAAACCGGCTGTAAGTAGCTGTCCTGTCTTTTTACCTATACCTTGAATATAAATATATATGGAAGGCAACAAATGAACAAATATAAATACTGCAGCAGTAAATCCAGTAAAAGTGTAAAAAAGATTCATGCGTTTCAATAATATAAGTACCCTTAATATAGAACTTCCTTTTTACATCTACAGACTTATGCAATCATCTCTAGGGAAGTAATCTCAGCAGATCAGGTATACTTAAACCAATGAAACATTTCTTGCCTCCATTTGTATATCCAAGCCTGGTACCGACTAGTTTTCCTCCACTGCTGATGGATTTGACCTTTGCAGGGAAAGGCACAGGGATTCATCGCAACAGTGAAATCCACAGCAGTACTGATGGCACCATTGTTCATGAGCCCTCTGACCTGTAAGCCATCAGTTAGTTCTCTACCATGTCACATATCTCATACGCATGAATTATGGTTTGATCTCTCCCTTCTCCACAACTCGATTCCAGCCTACTTCATTTCAGAAGAAGCACTCTTCAACTGCAAAGGTTTCAGTTTCCTCGTCGCGGGTTTCTTCTTGGTCAGTCCTCTTATTCTTGAGTAGTATGTTCACACAAATGGGCAACTACATATCTGAACTTAAACATTTTTTCAGGCAATATCCTTGGCCTTTGCTTGGATGCTTCATCCAGAAAACAAGGACAAATGCACAGGAGTTGATCAGCTGGATCAGGAAGCAGTGCAAGCACCACTGTTGGCACAACCATGACGAAGGCCTAAGGAGTTACAGATCTGAAGAATGCATATTTGCAACTCCAGTAGATAACAAGAGAAAGCTTGTAGCAGGGGCAGTGTTACCGAGTTTCTGCCCACAAAATTAGCTTCGGATCAGTATTGATGATCTCCCTGTCTGCCCCTTCCTTAATCCTATTCATTGCCGGAAAGTGTTTGTTTTAGCTGTATTCACAATTCTGCTTGCCGACTAGCTTTTGTGGCAGGTTGTACAGCTTTCGCTCCGTCTTAGCTTGACCGGTGATTGGTCGGGGTAACTATTGACATGTCACCATGTGTATAATTATTTAGTTAATCATATATACTTTGTACTAAACACTATTATGTACTCCCTCCGTTCAAAAATAAGTGTCTCAAGTTTGATACATCCACTTTTTGTCAAACTTGAGACACTTATTTTTGAACGGAGGGAGTACAATACAGCCTTTGTAATAGATGAGGGGAGAGTATTTGGCACCACAGTTTTTCACTTCGCTATAAGTCGATTTTCTTTCAATCATAACATGACACGTGGTTATACATGTAATTTACAACGTATACATAAGTAATTTGCATGTATATACATGTTAACAATATATGTACATGTAATTTACTCCCTCCGTTCTAAATTAGATGACATTCTATTCGTCCACATGTAGATGTACCTATACATTTAGCATGTCTAGATACATCCGCATGTGAACAAATAGAAGTTATCTAATTTGGAACGGAGGGAGTACATTGTTATTGGGCTAGTAATTTACTTATTTACATGTAAATACCGGTGGAAGTGGGATGTAATTTGTGCCACATAAGGAATTCACACAAAAAAAAGGCAAATGGGCCCAATCGATCTACCATGCATGCATGGGAGAAAAAACGAGTGTTGCTGACATGAAAACACTCAGGCAGTCAAATAGCAAAAGTGTTGAGTCTATATAATCACCTACTTCACCAATTAAACCGAAAGGGTATGTGGTATTACCATTGATATTTTGTTTATTTCCAAATAAAATGCCAGCAAGCTCCCTCTATAGCTGAACTGTTCCGAACACCTCCTTCCATGTTGCTGCCCCATAACTACGCTTCTCCCCTCTACTGGCAAGAGGCCACCAATCCCTCGTTTAACTCTGCATTTGCTGGCATAGTAGACCTCGCGCCCTGCAGTGACGGAGTTAGAGAAAATCTGATCAGGGTGCACTAATCATGGGCTAGAGGGATGTGCACACCAATTTTGGGCCAACTACAAGGCAAAAAATTCTACCCGGGTGCATGTGCACCTGGTAGATACATTTAGCTCCGCCACTGGCGCCCTTGTTATCTGCCTACCCGAGCTCTACCGACCTCGACATCATTCAGCCTGAGCTCCACATGCAAAGGCGACCACTTGCACGAAGACATCCACCCTGCATCTGCGTGCTCTTTCAGGGTGTCAAGCAGTTATCTATTGACAACATTTGTCCGATGTTAATGAGTTCCAAAGTAATTTAAAAGGATATAAGTTCATAATGTTGAAGCCGATGGACTTTCAACCATTTACTAACAACAATTAGCCGATGATATTTAGTTTTTCAAATGTTTCAAAAGGATATTACCAGGGTAATGCCTTCTTTCTTGAGGAATCAAAGAGATGTGTCCATCTCAACTTGCGCACACGCTGATAGTCCAACTCAAGATAGGTTGAACGAACCGAAAACAATTTAATTTTATTATAGTACCAAGAGATGAAGTCTTACTACATACCAATATGCAAGAGAATCTTCATAATCCACTCGACACCAAGGGACCAGAATAATTTCCTAATCAATTCGTCATCCCATTGACGTGTATTTGGATCAACGATTTCAGCAACTTTGGTCAAAACAATATTTTTCCTCCTTGTCATGACATGTCTATTAGAGCTCCCAGGGTTCCAAGGGTCAAAACAAATGTTAATATCATTGTCATTGCCGACTCGCCATATATGTCCCCTTTTGAAGGTTTGGATCCCTAACCAAATGCTTTGCCAAGTATAACAACTTCCTTTATTCAGCTCAGAGTTCAAAATGTCACTATTGGGATAATTCTTTGCCGTTAAAACTTGCACACATAAAGAAGGATCAGAGATTAGTTACCGAAATTTTTTAGATATCATTCGAGATTGAAGCTTTACACGTCACTAAATGCCATACCTCCTTGTTATTCGAAATACACATTTTCCATCATGCAAACCAGTGGGTCACCATCTGCCCACCAGAATTTGGACATTGTATTTTAAAAGTGCATGGTGCCCTTATGTACGGTTTTGGTAATTAATGACAATCCCTATGGACTAATTTTTGCATTAGGTTATACTTGAAGGGCATGTCCGTAGGCAATGATTGAATCCATGTGTTGGATTCAAGGTTGGATACCATGAAGATAATGATATGGATTAAGTATTTGGCATCAAGATCATTGATTTGTATGGATACATTTTTTGATTGAGAAGAAAATTATGTGATGACAAGGGTGTTATTCAAGGGATCATCCGAAGAATGGTCATGATCGAGTGTGTTGAGCCTATAACAAGTATGTGTTGAAGAAGAAAATTGTGCGAGGATTCATGTTTATCTTCGTGACATCATCATAATGATGAGAGTAGAGAAAATATACAAGATTGATTAAGATAAATTGCAAAAATGGATTCATGTTAATCAACACACAAAGCTAGAAGATGTACCAAGTGGGATCATGTAATTTTGTGGCATGGTAAGAAATTGTCAATATAGCTTTGTGAACTAACACATGATCTATGTGTTTGGTGTTTCTATGCGGGGTTATGTATCTTTTCATGGGTTTGCATCAAAAGGAATATTTGATATAGCCATTGGGAGTATGCCGCCAATTTGTGATCGTCATCAAGATTGTGATTAGAAAGTTCAAGAGAAGCATCTCGAAGGTATGATGGCGTGAATCACACGTTCGCTGAGAGACCCCAAGAGGAAGGTATGATGTAGCGTAGCGGCAATTTTTCCCTTGATAAAAAACCAAGGTTGTCGAACCAGTAGGACTTGGAGAAGGCTTCGGAAAGGTTTCTCCCTCCCCTGGCGCTAGGAGGTAAACGTGGACCTGCACACAATCACGAATAAACTACTTTGCCCCAACGAAACAGAGAGGTTGTCAATCTCTCCGGCTTGCTGAACACAAAGGATTAAATGTATGTGTGTAAAATAATATGAGAGCAAAAATGACCAGCAAGTAAATGACTAGGAAAATTTATTAAAACGGTTGTAAGCAATATTGGAAAATAGGACCGGGGTTCACAGTTTACTAGTGGCGTCTCTCCAAAAGATAAACATGTTGGGTAAACAAATTACAGCGAGGCAATTGAGAAACATGGGCGCAATACAATATGATCATGACACAAAGTTCACCGTTTCATCTAATATGGGCATTACAACAAAATACATAGGCCGTTATCCAACTGCATCTATGACTAATAATCCACCCCGGGATCGCTATCCAGCCTGTCACCCGAAAGTATTAAGTTGCAAGCAACAGATAATTGCAATAAGCATGGTGCGTAATGTAAGCAATGGTTACAACATATAGCAATAAACACCGTTGTTTTATCCCTAGTAGCAACAGCACATCTCAAGTCTTAATCGTTTCTGTCAACTCGAGCTCAGACAAGAGAGGCATGAACCCACTATCTAGCATAAATACCCTCTCTAAGATACTATCAATTACTTCGGCCAAAGCATCCACAAGCATCGGAGAGCATGCAAGATCATAAATAAAACATATGATAAAACTGAACAATAATGTCATGACTCCATAATTTATCGGATCCTCGCAAACACAACATGTAGCATTACAAATAGATGACATTGATCATGTTAGACAGCTCACAAGATCTAAACAATGGAGTACAAGGGAGAGAGACAACCATCTAGCTACGGCCATGGACCCGTAGTCCCGTGGTGGACTACTCACGTATCACTCCGGAGACAGGCATGGTGGTGTAGATGCCTCCGGTGACGATCTCCCCCTCCGGCAGGGTGCCGGGAAGAGCTTCAGAACCCTCCTGATCTAGGGTTGGCGACGGCGACGGTCTCGGATGTTTTCTGTAAAATATGATCGGATATCGATGGTTTTGGGACGAAAGCAATTTATAGGCGAAAGAGCGACTCGAAGGGAGCCCGAGGCGCCCAGGTGGGCCCTAGCCGCGGTCAAGGGCTTGACCGCGCCTGGAGGTCGTCTAGGGCCTGTGGGGCCCCCTTGCAGGTCTCCTCGTGGCGCAGTCTTTGTTTTCATGTAAAAATAATTCCCGTAAATTATCAGGTGATTCAGAGAAACTTCCCCGACTAGCTTTTCTGAAACAAAAAGACAGCAGAAAACAGGAACTGGCACTGGGCATCTTGTTAATAGGTTAGTTCCATAAAATATGCCAAAATGATATAAAACATTATAAAAACATTTGGAAATGATATATAACAAGCATGGAACAATCAAAAATTATAGATATGTTTGAGACGTATCAAGGTACCATATGCTTGATGCTTGCCATCCATCGGTGATCATTGTCAAGTGAAGATGTGTCTAAGGGAGGCTCTCCCATGGTGGATTATGGGGGATTTTGCGAGTCTTCACCAAGCAAACGCAATAAAAAAGGTGGGCCATCTTGAGGCGGTCAAGGTCGATGTCATCATCTAGCTCAAGTGGAATGTGCAAGACAAAGATATGACCTTGATAGGTTTTTCTTTTTACCGGTTGAAAGTGCATCTTCCCTAGATGATGTTTTGGTGTTAGTGATAACACAATTATGTATCTAACGATGTATTTTGAGCTTCCAGGAATTATTGTTATAAGCGTCATCGAATAGAGCTTGCAAATTGGTCTTAGCAGTTTTCTGCTCCAGGAAGCAGTAGTACCGCCAGGCGCGGCGGTAGTACCGCTGCGCAGTTCTTCCTCGCTGCTCAGCCAGCTACCGCTGGCGGTACCGCTGGAGGTACCGCTGTTTTTCGTGTTCTGTTTCATCCAGCGGTAGCTCCAGCGGTGCTGCACCGGTGGTACCGCTGGACAGCGGTGGTACCGCCAGGTCCAGCGGTGGTACCGCTGTGTGCGTTTCGATCGTCAGAAGTGAGCTGCCAAGGACCCAGCTACCGCTGCGGTACCGCCCGAGGTACCGTCGTTTCCACCTTCTGTTTCGTCGAGCGGTACCGCTGGGCAGCGGTGGTACCGCTGCCTCCAGCGGTAGTACCGCCTTGAAGACTGGCGCGCGTCCCAGCGAAGATAGCAGTTTGAACTGAAGACGAAGGAAGGCAGCGGTAGTACCGCTGCGGGAATCTTGGCTGTGCAGCGCCCACTTTTGGAGGAGGCTATATAAAGTGGTCTTCTTCTTCCTTGAAGACTAAGCTTCGAGCACTCTCTCTCTCCTCCATTTATTGAAGCTTCAACCTACTAGATCTCCCACTCCAACCACCCAAACTCTTGATACTTTGTGGAGTGAAGGAGGAGGTCTAGATCTACATCTCCACCGAAGGAATTTCAAATCCCCCACACTCTCCGTGTGGAACTTGCATCTTGGGTTGCTTGTAACTAGGTGCCTTTGTGAGTCTCGGAGGAAGTCCGAGGCATTGTTGGGAGGCTCCAACTCATTGTGGAGTTCCCCAACCTTTGTGTACCGGCTTGGTCAACGCCATCAAGGTGACCTCATAGTGGAATGAGCCAAACCCCCACGGGTAAAGCTCACGGAGAATAGAGTGAGCACATCCGTGCTATTGGAGCGCCTAGGTGGCTCCACACTCCTCCAACGTAGACGTACTTCCCTTGGGAAGGAACTACGGGAAACATCTCCGTGTCTCCACTTTGCGGTTATTTCTATCCTTTACTTGTTGCTTCCGCTACGTTATTTACCTTGCTTGTATCACATAGGTTGCTATCACCTAGTGCACATCTAGTCAACCTTGTTATACTTTGCTCAAGCCCTAATTAATCGAAAAAGAATTAAAATTTGGTAGTCGCCTAATCACCCCCCCCCTCTAGTCGACATATCGATCTTTCAATTGGTATCAGAGCCTCGGCTCTTATCTAAGGCTTCACCGCCTAAGAGAATATGTCGGACAACTTGGACCTCAAGCATCGGTAACTAATGAACGCCTTGGTGAGGTTGTTAGTGAACTCAAGAGTGAGATAAATCTCAATACCGAGATCACTACCAACCTCAACATAAGCATGAAGGAATCGATGCGGGAAATGTTCAAGGAGTTTCTAGGGAAACCGGAACCTAAGATTGATTTACCCCCGGAAAATGTCGGAGAAGGTAGATGTTCTTCCTTCTACGGTCCTAGTCAATGTGGACGGAAAGGCAAAAGCCAATCCCGAAACAACGAATGCCGCGGAGGGTAACTCAATCCCAAGGAAGCCGGGGGTGTATGCAATGTTCCACCGGAACAAGTGTATAACACAATCCACCAACACGTCTCTCCGCCACACATCGCCAATATGGGCGCACCTCCTAAGCTTGATCCAAAAGACTTTCCTAATTGGCAATATCTATGCGATCACACATGTCTAGTTGTTGTGTTTTCTTGATTGACATTTTAGAGCAAGGCTTCTATCCTCAAGACCCACACAACATGACTTCAACGGAGAAGGCCAATCATCAACTCAACGCCACCGCCATGCACATGATCAAACGGCCGCCGCCCAACTTATACCACTCATATCCGTATGTGCAAGACGGCAAAGCAATGTTGGGAGAATCTCCATAACTTGTTCTTGGGGAACAAAAGCATTCAACTTTCCAAGTATGAAGCGGTTCAAGATGAAGCCGATGAGTTTGTGATGAATGAGGATGAGACCCCGAAGATCTCTATCGAAGACTCACGCTCTTGCCATCACCTTGAATGATTTGGCTTTGAGAAGATTGAAGATAATTGGATCAAGCGCAAGTTTCTCAAGGCCATCACTCCCTCAAATCAAGGCTTGGCTCAAACCATTCGATCAAGACCGGACTTCTCAACACTTGATTCCAACACCGTGCTCAACGAGTTTGTATCCATTGGATGGTGGTCAAGAGCTCCATTCATGCTCATGCTCGGCAAAGAGGACTTGCGGGACAATCTCCAAATGTTGCTTTGAAGTCCACCCATCACTAGTGAAGAAGAGTATGAACATGGAGTTGAAGAGGAGGATTCGGAGGACACAAGCAAGACTATTATGAGCACATGGCCTTGCTTCAAGAGCCTTTTGGGGCAACCGTTCCAAGAGATCTTCAAGACCTTTTGCTAAGAAGAACTTCGTTGCAAGACCAAGAGGAGACCGTCCAAAGACTTGCTATAATTGTAGTAATCTCAATCACTACATTGCCGATTGTCCTTGGGAGAATCGAGAGGACCACAATGGCAAGCTTGTGAGAAAAGACAAGTCCAAGGGCAACGGCAACAAGAACTACGTGAAGAAGAGGGTTCCAATGCCTTGTGTGTTCAAGATAGAAAAGTTTTGGAAGAATACATGTCCGGTGATGAAGATGAAGATGAAGTTGTAGCTACCGCTCGCATTGCCATAGCTACACCTTCCTCTACACCGTCATCCCTATTTGAATCCCCCAATGAAATGAGTCCATTCCCTACACATGTCTCATGGCAAAAGCCACCTCGGTAACTCCTTCTCCTAAACCTATTGCCTCTACACCTCCTTCCTTATTGGATTGTGTAGAGAATGTTGTGAAGGAGCCCCAAAGTCCAAATGAGGTGGACTTGTGGCTAGCTAATCTTAAGGAGAAGACAAAGTGAATGTTGATGCTCTTTTGGAGCAACTTGAGGAAACTAACTCTCTTGTAGATCAAAAGGAGGAGATCATTTCGGGCATGGCAAACCGTGAGGTTGACTATGCTAATGAGATAGCGGATTTCTCTATCGCTCTTGAAAAGAGCAAACTCGTAGAAGGTCTCTTGAGGAGGCCCTATCTAATTCCGAGGAATCCTATGCTATTGACATGTCTAGAGTTAAAAAGGATCATGAACATGCTCTTGCTACTTCTAAAGTCTATAAGAATGAGAAGCTTGAGCTAGGCATTGAACATGCTAGACTTGAGAAGGAAAACAAGAGACTTGATGAGGAACTCAAAACCCTCAAAGAGTCTTTTGCCAAACTTGAGAAGTCTCATGATCAATTCCTAGGTCAACAAGTGAAAGAAGTTATTGCATCCACATCAAATGAAATTGTTGCTAAATCTATTATTTGTTGTGAGCATGCTAACTTGTTGAAGAGAATGCTAAGTTGAAATCTCAACTTGAGAAGGGCATTATGGCTTGTGCCCAAGGAGAAAAGAACTCAATGACCTTTTGAGCAATCAAAAGGATCAAATTGGAAAAGAAGGACTTGGTTTCTCTACCAAGTCAAAGAAGAAGAACAACAAGAAGAAGAAGCTTCTCCCTCTTCAAAAGCTATTATCTTTGTGAAGGAGGGGGAGTTGGCTAAAGAGAAGGAGACCAACACCATTGTGGGTGTGAGGTCACAAGGGACCTTCCTACCCATAATGACTTTGCCGGCAAATATAACCCATCTTATGTTCTTATGAAATCTAGAGATGGTCATGTTTATGCTAAATATGTTGGCACTTCTTATGGTGATGATTATCATTGGGCTATTTGGGTTCCAAAGACCCTTGTGACTAACAAGAAAGGACCCATCGAAAAATGGGTACCTAAATCAAGACTTGATTCCTTGTAGGGTGTGGCGTCCGGTGCGGGTCGATGGACGGTGGATAGTGGCGCATCCCAACACATGACCGGACGCATTGACTTGGTGGATGATATTGAACCTCCTCTACCTCAATATTCACGAGTCAAAATTGGTGACAACCGCGAGCTTAAGGTATTGGGACGAGGCAAGGTCGTTGTTGCTAGAGAGGTCTCTATCAAGAATGTACTTGTCGTTGAGTCCCTTGGTACAACTTACTCTCCGTCTATCAACTTACTAAAAGTGGTTATGGGTGTTATTTGATGACGAGAGTGTGATCATCACCGTGAAGGGATCTCTTAAAGTAGTCTTTGTTGGACATGTCGAGTACGGCATGTATGTGCTTGATTTCTCGAAAGAGAGCATGTCGGCCGCGACTTGTCTAATGGCTAAAGTTGATGTGGGTTGGCTTTGGCACGCCGACTAGCCCACACCAATATGAGAACACTCCATGATCTTCAAAGTGGTGATCACATTCTTGGACTAACCGATATTAAGTTTTCCAAAGATCGTGTGTGTAGATCATGCGTTCTAGGAAAGCAACATGGAGAAGCCCATCCACAAAGACGAAGATTACCACCACAAGATTCTTGAGCTCATTCATTTGGACCTATTTGGTCCATTATCTTATGATAGTCTTGGTGGGAAGAAGTATTGCTTGGTGATTGTTGATGACTATTCAAGATACACATGGGTCTATTTCTTCAAGAAAAGAGTGAGACTCAACAAAGAGTCATTGACTTCATCAACATGGCTCAACGCCAATATCAAGAGAAGATCATGACAATTCGAAGTGACAATGGGTCCGAATTCAAGAACTACACCGTGGAGGGGTTTCTTAGTGAAGAGGGATTGCTCATCAATATTCCACTCCATACACCCCTCAACAAAATGGTGTTGCGGAGAGGAAGAACCGGACTCTTATGGATGCGGCTAGGACCATGATTGCGGAGTATGCTTCTCCGTTAACTTTTGGGCCGAAGCCATCTCCACCGCTTGTCATGCAACAAATCGGTTATATCTCCGCAAGCTATTGAACAAGACCCCATATGAGATTCTTCTTGGGAAGAAACCGGATCTTTCTTATTTTCGTGTCTTTGGATGCAAGTGCTTCATTCGCAAGAAAGGTAACCGGTTATCTAAGTTTGAGACTAGATCTATAGAGGGCATCTTTGTTGGTTACTCCACAAACTCTCACGGCTATAGAGTCTACAACAAGACCACCGGTCAAGTTGAAGAATCTAGTGACGTGAAGTTTGATGAGGATAATGGCTCCCAAGTGGGGCAAGTTGATCCTAATGTTGTAGGTGATGTACCTATGGAGCTCGCTCTAAGAAGGATGGCAATTGGGGACATTCGTCCCATTGAAGAGGATCCTCCTCAAGTTCAAGATCCTCCTCGAGCTCCTCCTCAAGTCATACCATCACCAACTCAAGATCCTCCCCGTAACCAAGAACAAACTCCGAGCCCTCAAACAAGTGAGCAAGGTCAAGAACAAGATCAACCTAGTGGTTCCTCTCCACAACTTGATGTTCAAGACCAAGCTCTAGATGGTGCACACGACAATGATCAAGAACAAGATCAAGGTGGTCCACATCAAGATCAAGCTCAAGATCAAAACAATGCACATGACTCCGATGATGAAGGAAATGATCAAGTCATCTCTCAAGAAACTTCGGAGGAGACCAAGAAGAGAAGAGAATTGCGAAGAGAGCAAAAATTAACTCGCTTAGAGCATACATTGGACAAAGTTCTTGGAGGTGTCCAAAGCAAGGTCGTCACAAGAAAACAATTGGCAAGCTTTAGCACCAACCATGCTTTTGTGTCCTTCATCGAGCCCAAGAAGGTGTATGAAGCTCTTGAAGATCATGATTGGATTGATGCCATGCATGAAGAACTCAATAACTTCAAGCGCAACAAGGTGTGGAAGTTGGTGCCAAGGCCAAATGGGTGCAAGAACGTCATCGGCACCAAGTGGGTCTTCAAGAACAAGCAAGATTCGAACGGCATTGTCATTCGAAACAAGGCAAGATTGGTGGCACAAGGCTACTCTCAAGTCGAAGGTGTTGACTTCGGTGAAACCTATGCCCCCGTTGCTCGTCTTGAATCTATTCGCATCTTGCTTGCATATGCATCTCATCATAACTTTAAATTGCAACAAATGGATGTTAAAAGTGCTTTCCTTAATGGTCCTATTAATGAGTTGGTATATGTTAAGCAACCTCCCGGGTTTGAGGATCCCAACCATCCGGACCATGTTTACAAGCTCGACAAGGCACTCTATGGCCTTAAACAAGCCCCACGTGCGTGGTATGAGCACCTTCGAGAGTTTCTTGTAGACCGTGGATTCCAAGTTGGTGTTATTGACCCCACCCTCTTTACCAAGAAGGTGGGTGGCAATCTTTTCATATGCCAACTCTATGTAGATGACATCATTTTTGGTTCTACTAACAATGCTTTCAATGATGAGTTTGCAAAGCTAATGACAAGCAAATTTGAGATGTCCATGATGGGGGAGTTGAAGTACTTCCTAGGATTTGAAGTGAAGCAATATAGGGAAGGTACCTTCATCAATCAAGCCAAATATACCCAAGACATGCTCAAGAGGTTCACGATGACGGAGCTCAAACCTTACAAGACACCCATGTCCACCTCCGTCGACCTCCACACCGACACCGAGGGTAACGATGTCGATCAAAAACTCTATCGCTCGATGATTGGTTCTTTGCTTTATCTTTGTGCATCTAGACCGGATATTATGTTTAGTGTGGGTAAGTGTGCAAGGTATCAAGCGGCTCCCAAAGAGAGCCACTTAGTGGCGGTTAAGCGCATCTTTCGATATTTGCTTCATACCCCAAACTTTGGTCTTTGGTATCCCAAGGGTTCAAGCTTTCATCTTATGGGTACTCGGATGCGGATTATGCCGGAGAGAAGAAGGATAGGAAGTCTACATCCGGGAGTTGTCAATTTCTTGGCCGCTCCTTGGTGTGTTGGTCTTCCAAGAAGCAAAATTGTGTTGCTCTCTCCACCACCGAAGCCGAGTACATCTCCGCCGCAAGTTGTTGTGCTCAACTCTTATGGATGGTTCAAACTATGAAGGATTATGGTATTAACTTCACCAAGGTGCCCCTCTTTGCGACAATGAGAGTGCTATCAAGATCGCCCACAACCCCGTGCAACATGCCAAGACGAAGCATATTGAAGTTCGTCATCATTTCATCCGGGAGCATGTGGAGAGGGGCAACATTGACCTTTCTTTTGTAGGAACCAAGGATCAACTTGCGGATATATTCACGAAGGCCCTTGATGAACCAAGATTTCGAGAGTTGAGGAATGAACTAAATGTCATTGATGCGAGCAACTTTGCTTGACCGCCTTGCACAAGTACCCATAGTAGACATCGTAACTAGTTTAGATGCATGCATGGACATAGGGGGAGTGTAGCTCAACTCATGAGTCAACACTACTTCTATTATGCGCACATAGACAATTCGTGCTTCATTTGGTCACTCCGGTGACAAATTGTGCTTAAACGATGAGTTTTGGGTTGATAATTGCTCATACATGGTGGCCTAGGCCACCGCCCTCCTCCTTATGAGGAGTTGGTTTTATTTGGATCTTATTTGGTGTTTTAGACTTCTTTTTGGGAGAGAACTCAAGCTTGGGCTTCAAGTTTGGTTTTTGCAAACTTGAGTTTCTTCTCCTTCCTCAGCTACTTGTCTATCCCAAGCCAACACTCTTTCTTAAAACAGCCCTCTCTCTCTAAAAATGCCTTTTTCATGCTCTTGGTTGTTTGGATGGTCGGAAACGGCGGTCAAATCGGCTTCGGGGCTCATTTTTAGCCCTAGCTGATTTTTCCCCAGGCGCCGGTACTACCGGTCACCCTGGCGGTACTACCGCTGCACCCTGTGCAGCGCGGTATCGCCACGGTGCCTGTAAATACCAGGACGGTACTACCGCTGGATCGAGCGGTAGTACCGCTCGCGGGATTTGGCCAGGATAAGGCACGGGGCCAACTCGATGTGGGGTTATTTCCCCACTCGTTTTTCCTCCCCGTGCCTCTTCCTCTCCAAGATCCCCCGCCGCCGGCCACTCCTCCGCCGGGAAGGAGCCCTCCCAGGCCCGGAGCTTCCTCCTCCACGCTTGGGACGCCTCCTGCACCTCTCCTCCTCCTCGATCCTCCGCCATGAGTTCCGGTATGCCCTATCCCTCTCTCTCATCTAGTTGATGGATAGAGATGAAATTAGTGGTGTTCCTCTTGGATTCGTGGTAGATTGAGTAGGTAGATGTGTGTATTTGTGGATCTAGAACCTTGTCTATATTTGTTGCGAAATTTGTGGCTAGATTGAAAGTTCCTCTTCCTAGATTTAGAGGAGTAACCCTAGATAATGTTAGTGCTTTTTAAGCCATATATTACCTCTTGTTACATCTCCAACACTAGATTTGGCACTCTCCCTCTAGTTTTAATTTCATACAATTTTGTAGACATGTGCTCTTTTTCTCCAAAATAATGAAATGGTGCATTCTTACCTATATGCTTGCCCTCCCATGCTATTCACAGGTAGTGCGTCTCGTGGTCGCACCAAGTCTGTCGGGCGCAAGAAACAAAGGACCGAGGTGTGATGAGGTCAAGATGAGATTGATGGGGTTCCCGTGACTCGCCGGAGGTTTCCACCTCCGGAGAAGACCCTGCCCAAGAGGACCAAGACTGCTAGTCAATGTCGGACAAGGATTTTGCGGTCAAGCGGGCTGTCAATTGCTATGTGATTGAGAGGATGGATCAAATTCCCTCCATTCGGGGCAACAATCCTTTCTTTCACAACAAGTTCCAAGAACAATGCTACAATGAGATCTTGTTGAAGAAGCCGGTGGAAACTATGTGGAGCAACACTTCATCAATATGGATCACATGAGGGACAAGATTGATTACTTTGGAGAAGCCCTTGATATTTGCGAAGAGTTTGGGCTTTTACCCATGATGGAGTTGGAACAAGATTTTGATGAGAAGCTTGTGGCTCAGTTTCTAGCCACCGTTCACTTTGGCAATGAGACGGAGCGCACCATCACATGGATGACAAAGGAGAAGAAGTTTGAAGAGAAGTGGTCCGCAATTGCTCAGATGCTTGGTTATGAGGAGTTTGGTTCCGTCCTCTACGAGGACTTTGATGATACTCACTTCCGTGTACATCATGCGGGGGTGCAGGCTGCAGAAGTTGAGAAGCTTTTGCCTTTATATGACCCGGAGAGCGCTGAGAAGTGGAAGGTTGGCAAGTCAAAGGGACTCTTTCCCACTTGGGACATCATGCACCGGATTTATCGCGAGACCATCAACCCAAAGGTGGGCAACATTGATGAAATTCATGGGTATCTCAAGAATCTAATGCTCCTCACAAGGGAGATGCAAGGAAAGGGAAGAAGTTGGATGTCATGGATTTCATTTGGCATGAACTTTGGGAGTCATTATCAAGAAGAAGAACATCGCTTTTGCTCCTCTCATCATGCGTATCATCATTTGGAAGTGGGTTGAGGAGAACGATGTTGCGGAGCTTGGGGATGCGGAGGATTGGATCCCCACAAGAGTAAGCGGCTCCTTGTCAAGCCCATCCGAAGAAGAAGAGCAAAGAAGTTGTGGATGAAGCCGGTCCCTCTCACACTAAGAAGGAAGGGCCTTTCTTTTGGATGGCTAGTTCTATGAAGAAAATCTTCAAGTTGACCAAGAAAGTTGAGAGGCACCAATATGATGTCTATGAGGGAACGATGAAGGCTCGCCAAGCTGATATTGCTCACCGTCGTGCTCAAGGAGAGCAAGTGCAGTCCGGTTCGGAGAAGAACATCACTCCATGGGAGGAGTGGCAAGCTCAGGACAGTGCCGGGAAGGTGATCACGTGGGTAGATTATGAAGAAGATGAAGTCACCTCCCAGCAGCCTCCATTCGGTTTCGAGTGACCCATGGGGCGTTAGCTGATACGTCTCAAACGTATCTATAATTTCTGATGTTCCATGTTGATATTATACCAATTGTTACATGTTTTATATACACTTCATAGCATTTTTATGCATTTTCTGGGACTAACCTATTAACAAGATGCACAGTGTCAGTTCCTGTTTTCTGCTGTTTTTGTATTCCAGAAAGCTAGTCTGGAAATATTCTCGGAATTGGACGAAACTTGGACAGAACCTCCTATTTTTCCAACACGAAGACGGAGTCCAGAGGAGACACGGAGGGGAGCCACGTGACGCCCACACCATGGGGCCACGCGCCCCCCCCCCCCCGCCGTGGGGTGGTGTGGGGCCCTCGTGGCTCCGCAGCCGCCGCCCTTTCGCCTATTTATTCCTCCCGACGCGAAAACCCTAGATACCCGAGCCATTATCCACGAAAAGTTCCAGAGACGCCGCCGCCGTCAACCCTAGCCGGGAGGGTTCAGAAGCTCTTCCCGGCACCCTGCCGGAGAGGGGAATCATCACCGGAGGGCTCTACATCACCATGCCTGCCTCCGGAGTGATGCGTGAGTAGTTCATCCTTGGACTACGGGTCCATGGCAGTAGCTAGATGGTTGTCTCTCCACTTTATGCTATCATGTTTAGATCTTGTGAGCTGCCTATCATGATCAAGATCATCTTATTGTAATACATGTTGTGTTTGCTGGGATCCGATGAATATTGAATACTATGTCAAGTTGATTATCAATCTATCTTATATGTTATTTATGATCTTGCATGCTTTCCGTTACTAGTAGATGCTTTGGCCAAGTAGATGCTTGTAACTCCAAGAGTGAGTATTTATGCTAGATAGTGGGTTCATGCCTCCGGTAATCTGGGAGAGTGACAATAACTTCTAAGATTGTGGATGTGCTGTTGCCACTAGGGATAAAATAACCGATGCTTAGCTTAAGGGTACGCCGTTAGGTCTAATGCATTTGTTTACTTTACGCACATTACTTAATGCAATTATCCGTTGCTTGCAACTTAATACCAACGGGGAACTCGGTATGACAACCTGGCGGTGGATTATTAGTCATAGACTTTGTTGGATAACGGTCTATGTATTTTGTCGTAATGCCCACATGAATATCATAGTAATCATCATGTCATATATATGCATTGTTATGCGCTCAATATTTTGTCAATTGCCCAGCTGTAATTTGTTCACCCAGCATGTTAGTTATCTGTTATGGAGAGACACCACTAGTGAACTGTGGACCCCGGTCCATTCTTTTACACTGATAATACAACCAACTGCAAACACTGTTCCTTTTCATTCTCTGCAATTTACTACTGTTTTCCACACCATACGTTTAATCCTTTGTTTTCAGCAAGCCGGTGAGATTGACAACCTCACTGTTTCGTTGGGGCAAAGTAGTTTGATTGTGTTGTGTGCAGATTCCACGTTGGCGCCGGATTCCCTGGTCTGCGCCGTGCCATATTCCGCCACCAACAACCTTCCGAAGCGATTTCTTGCTCCTACTGGTTCGATTAAACCTTGGTTTCATACTGAGGGAAAACTGCTTCTATACTGCATCATACCTTCCTCTTGGGGTCTCCCAGCGAACGTGTGATCCACGCAATCAAGCATATTTTCTGGCGCCGTTGCCGGGGAGCAGAAGCACTTCGGTTCAGCAATCTCCTTGCCTTCCTTCCACACGCCATATTTTCTGACGCCATATTGGGAAGCAAGAGGATTTCTGCAAGGGGAGTTTCACGCTTCCAATCTCTTTACTTTGTTATTGTCTTGCTTAGTTTATTTTTATTTAGTCTTGTTTGCTTTATTTATCAAAAACACAAAAAATTAGTTACTTTTATTTTCAAGTTGTTATCTTTCTGTTTTGTTTTAATTTTGCTAAAATGAGTACCCCTGAGAACACTAAGTTGTGTGATTTCACTAGCACGAACAACAATGATTTCATTAGTACACCTATTGCTCCACCTGCTTCTAACGCAGAATTCTATGAAATTAAACCTGCACTTTTAAATCTTGTTATGAAAGAGCAATTCTCTGGTGTTAGTACTGATGATGCTGCTGCTCACCTTAATAATTTTGTTGAACTTTGTGAGATGCAAAAGTATAAGGATGTAGATGGTGATATTATTAAACTGAAACTTTTTCCTTTCTCTTTGAGAGGACGTGCTAAAGAATGGTTGCTATCTTTGACTAGAAATAGTATTGATTCATGGACTAAATGCAAAAATGCTTTCATAGGAAAATACTATCCTCCTGCTAAATTATATCTTTGAGAAGTAGCATTATGAATTTCAAACAATTTGATAATGAGCATGTTGCTCAAGCTTGGGAGAGAATGAAATCATTGGTAAAGAATTGTCCCACCCATGGACTGACTGCTTGGATGATCATCCAAACCTTTTATGCAGGACTAAATTTTTCTTCAAGAAACCTATTGGATTCGGCCTCTGGAGGTACCTTTATGTCCATCACTTTGGGTGCTGCAACAAAGCTTCTTGATGATATGATGATAAATTATTCTGAATGGCACACCGAAAGAGCTCCACAAGGTAAGAAGGTAAATTCTGTTGAAGAAACCCTTCGTTGAGTGATAAGATTGATACTATTATGTCTATGCTTACAAATGGAAAGATGCATGTTGATCCAAATAATGTTCCTTTAGCTTCTTTGGTTGCTCAAGAAGAGCATGTTGATGTGAACTTCATTAAAAATAATAACTTCAACAACAATGCTTATAGGAATAATTTTGGTAATAACAATTATAAGCCCTATCCTTTTAATAGTGGCAATGGTTATGTTAATTCTTATGGTAATTCCTACAACAATAATAAGAGTGTACCCTCTGATCTTGAAGTCATGCTTAAGGATTTTATTAGTACACAAACTGCTTTCAATAAATCTGTTGAGGAAAAGTTTGGGAAAATTGATGTTCTTGCCTCTAAAGTTGATAGTCTTGCTCTTGATGTTGATTTGTTAAAAATTAAAACTATGCCTCATGATGTTAAAGAGAGCAAAACTCTCAATGCTATACAAGTTAAAATTGATAATAATGTGAGGATGTTAGCTGATTTACATGCTAGGTGGGCAAGAGAGGATGAAATTGCTAAAAAGAATAGTATTGCTAGAGTTTATACTATTACTACTACTGAAAATGCTGTAAACTCAAGTGTTAACAAACCTCCTACTATCAATGGTAAAGTAATTGGTGTTGGCAATGTCTCTACTTCTGTTGCAAAACGTTTAAAATTGCCTGAAAACACTGAAACTGTTCCTGATAAAAGTGCTGAAATTTTTCGAGATGTGGGAGACAATGGTCCTATTACTTTTGATAATAATGATTTTGATTTTGATGGTTGCAATATTTCTGAAGTAATTAAGTTCTTGCAAAAGCTAGCTAGAAGTCCTAATGCTAGTGCTATAAACATGGCTTTTACTAAACATATTACTAATGCTCTCATGCAAGTTAGGGAAGAGAAATTAAAACATGAAGCTTCTATCCCTAGGAAGTTAGAAGATGGTTGGGAGCCCATCATTAAAATGAAGTGAATGATTTTGATTGCAATGCTTTATGTGATCTTGGTGCTAGTATTTCTGTTATGCCTAAGAAACTCTATGATATGCTTGATTTAGCACCTTTGGAACACTGTTATTTGGATGTTCACCTTGCTGATAATACTATAAAGAAACCTTTGGGGAGAGTTGATGATGTTTTTATAATGGTTAACAATAACCTTGTCCCCGTTGATTTTGTTGTTTTGGATATTGAATGCAATGCTTCTTGTCCTATTGTTTTGGGAAGACCTTTTCTTAGAACTGTTGGTGCTATTATTGATATGAGAGAGGGGAATATTAAATACAATTCCCACTCAAGAAAGGTATGGAACACTTCCCTAGAAAGAAGATGAAGTTACCTTTTGATTCTATTGTTAGAGCAAATTATTCTGTTGATGCTTCATCACTTGGAAACACTTGATTCTTACTTTCTGCGCCTAGCTGAAAGGCGTTAAAGAAAAGCTTATGGGAGACAACCCATTATTTTATTTCTGCAATTTTTCTTTTTTTGAGTCAAGGAGTTGTTTACTTCTGTAACAATTCCTTTGTATCTTTATTTTATCGCATTGTTGTGCCAAGTATTGCCTCTAATAGGAAGATGATGCTAGATTTGGATTTCTGCGCAGGAACAGATTTCTGCTGTTCACCGTTTTAATTCTGTAAAATCACAGAAAAATTATTTAAATCTGAAATTTTTGTGCGTGATCCTCAGATATGTACGCATCTTTCGTTAGTTTAAAGTTTTTCGATCTGAGCAACGTAAGTGCCTCGAAAAAATTCGTCTTTGCGGACTGTTCTGTTTAGACAGATTCTGTCTTTTATTTTTCGCATTCTCTCTTTTACTAGTGTTGAGTGGAATTCTTTTTTAGGGTGAAGAGCTTCACATAACATCAGTGGCAGTAGCTAATGTTAAAAGTAACGGTCATGTTTGTGTCCTTATAGAACATGTGAGTTTTTGATTGTGCACTAACCCTCTAATGAGAATTACTTTGAGTTTGGTGTGGCGGAAGTTTTCAAGGGTCAAGAGAGAAGGATGATATAATGTGATCAAGAAGAGTGAAGAGCTTAAGCTTGGGGATGCTCCCATGGATCACCCCAGCAATTTCAAGAAGACTCAAGCGTCTAAGCTTGGGGATGCCCAAGGCATCCCCTTCTTCATCAGCAACTTATCAGGTCATCTCTAGTGAAACTATATTTTAATTCTTTCACATCATATGTGCTTTACTTGGAGCGTCTGTGTGCTTTTATTTTCAGTATTTTATTTTTCTATGGTCAACTTGATTGGACCCCAGCATTCTTGATTGGGAGAGAGACACGCTCCGCTTTTTCATATGAATACTCCTATTCTTCACTTATACTTGTTGAGTATTCTTGTCTAGCTATTGCTATGCTTTTAGCTCCTGTTTTTCATGCATCTCTTATTCAGAGCTGTTAGTTCTTTTAAAGAAAGTACTCTCTTGCTTCACTTATAATTGTTTGGAGAGTTTATGTTGAAATAAATTGATTGGTGTTTGGTTGGAACAGAAAATGTTGCATGTGGTAGATGGTATAATGGAAAAAGCTTACATATTCTTGTAGATCATGTATTGGATAATTTGATACTTGTCAATTGTTTTGAGTTATCAAGTAGTTCATGTTTAAGCTTTTGTATCATGTAGTTAAAACCTATTAATGAAGAACTACCGTAAAGCTCGTTGAAATTTGGTTTGCATGATTGGTATCTCTAAGGTCTAGATATTTTCTAGTAAAAGGGTTTGGTTAACAAGGAAGACAGTGTAGAGTCTTATAATGCTTGCAATATGTTTTCATATAAGCTTGCTGTGTCGGTTGATATCCTGTGTTTGCTTCAAATAACCTTGCTAGCCTAAACTCTGTACTGAGAGGGAATGCTTCTCGTGCATCCAAAACCTTGAGCCAAATCCATGCCATCTGTGTCCACCATAACTACCTATATGTGGTATTTTCTTGCCATTCCAAGTAAATTTTTCATGTGCTACCTTTAAACTATTCAAACTTTATTACTCCTATTTTGTGTCAATGTTTACCAAGCTCATGAGGACGGGGTGGATGTCTTTATGTCAACTGTCAAACAGACTTTACCACCGGACTAGCGGCATATACATCCGCTTATCCATTAATTTTGCAAAAAGAGCTGGCAAATGGGGTGCCCAGTCCCAATTAATTACAACTTTAACCGCTTAATTCTCTTCACATTTTTGCCCTGATTTATCAGTCAAGCAATGACAAACAGTGAAATATCTGCATGTGTAAACAAAAGAGAAAGAGGGATGATCTGCCTTGCTGGTAGAAATAACGTCCTTCATGGGAGCCGCTCTTAAAAGTCTGGTTGGCAGGGGTCATATTGTACTTTCCATTTTCTGATTCGTTGACAATTAACAAACACCTTCAAAACTTATTTTTACTCTCTATATGATTTCAAAAACTTAAAAAGCTCTAGCACATGATTTAATCCCTGCTTCCCTCTGCGAAGGGCCTTTCTTTTACTTTTATGTTGAGTCAGTTTTCCTACTTCTTTCTATCTTAGAAGCAAACACTAGTGTCAACTTTGGTGCAACAATTTTTATATGCTCGTATATTGCACTTATTATATGCTTTGTGTTGACAAATATCCATGAGATATATATGTTGAAAGTTGAAAGCAATTGCTGAAACTTAAATCTTCCTTTGTGTTGGTTAAATACCTTTTACTTAGAATCTATTGCTTTATGAGTTAACTCTTATGCAAAACTCTTGATGCTTGTCTCGAAAGTACTATTCATGAAAAGTTTTTGCTTATATGATTCAGTTGTTTGCTCATTATCTACTTGCTAGCAAACTATAGACCATTGACCTGGATCACTTCATTCATAACATGTGCTTTACAGTATTATTTGATCAAGATTATGATTGTAGCATGTCACCTCAGAAATTATTTTGTTTTTATCGTTTTACCTACTCGAGGACGAGTAGAACTAAGCTTGGGGATGCTTGATACGTCTCAAACGTATCTATAATTTCTGATGTTCCATGTTGATATTATACCAATTGTTACATGTTTTATATACACTTCATAGCATTTTTATGCATTTTCTGGGACTAACCTATTAACAAGATGCCACAGTGCCAGTTCCTGTTTTCTGCTGTTTTTGTATTCCAGAAAAGCTAGTCTGGAAATATTCTCGGAATTGGACGAAACTTGGACAGAACCTCCTATTTTTCCAACACGAAGACGGAGTCCAGAGGAGACACGGAGGGGAGCCACGTGGCGCCCACACCATGGGGCCGCGCGGGCCCCCCTGCCGCGCCGTGGGGTGGTGTGGGGCCCTCGTGGCTCCGCAGCCGCCGCCCTTTCGCCTATTTATTCCTCCCGACGCGAAAACCCTAATACCCGAGCCATTATCCACGAAAAGTTCCAGAGACGCCGCCGCCGTCAACCCTAGCTCGGGAGGGTTCAGAAGCTCTTCCCGGCACCCTGCCGGAGAGGGGAATCATCACCGGAGGGCTCTACATCACCATGCCTGCCTCCGGAGTGATGCGTGAGTAGTTCATCCTTGGACTACGGGTCCATGGCAGTAGCTAGATGGTTGTCTCTCCACTTTATGCTATCATGTTTAGATCTTGTGAGCTGCCTATCATGATCAAGATCATCTTATTGTAATGCTACATGTTGTGTTTGCTGGGATCCGATGAATATTGAATACTATGTCAAGTTGATTATCAATCTATCTTATATGTTATTTATGATCTTGCATGCTTTCCGTTACTAGTAGATGCTTTGGCCAAGTAGATGCTTGTAACTCCAAGAGTGAGTATTTATGCTAGATAGTGGGTTCATGCCTCCGGTAATCTGGGAGAGTGACAATAACTTCTAAGATTGTGGATGTGCTGTTGCCACTAGGGATAAAATAACCGATGCTTAGCTTAAGGGTACGCCGTTAGGTCTAATGCATTTGTTTACTTACGCACATTACTTAATGCAATTATCCGTTGCTTGCAACTTAATACCAACGGGGAACTCGGTATGACAACCTGGCGGTGGATTATTAGTCATAGACTGTTGGATAACGGTCTATGTATTTTGTCGTAATGCCCACATGAATATCATAGTAATCATCATGTCATATATATGCATTGTTATGCGCTCAATATTTTGTCAATTGCCAGCTGTAATTTGTTCACCCAGCATGTTAGTTATCTGTTATGGAGAGACACCACTAGTGAATGTGGACCCCGGTCCATTCTTTTACACTGATAATACAACCAACTGCAAACACTGTTCCTTTTCATTCTCTGCAAACTACTGTTTTCCACACCATACGTTTAATCCTTTGTTTTCAGCAAGCCGGTAGATTGACAACCTCACTGTTTCGTTGGGGCAAAGTAGTTTGATTGCGTTGTGTGCAGATTCCACGTTGGCGCCGGATTCCCTGGTGCTGCGCCGTGCCATATTCCGCCACCAACAACCTTCCGAAGCGATTTCCTGCTCCTACTGGTTCGATTAAACCTTGGTTTCATACTGAGGGAAAACTGCTTCCATACTGCATCATACCTTCCTCTTGGGGTCTCCCAGCGAACGTGTGGTCACGCAATCATTAGCATCGGTCTTTCCTTTTTGGTGTCTCGATGCCAAAGGGGGAGAGATATCTAGTAGCTCGTACGGGGTTTCGCAAGGGTTGTGTGTCACAAGCTTGTTCTTTCTTCGTATTGTTTCTCTATGCTTGTGAACACCTTTTATTTTCAGTTGTGGATCTCTCCATGTGGTGTAAGACATGTGAACCTTAATTGCTTAGCCTTTGTTATGTCTATGTTCTTGTCTTACCTTTTTGTTGCAAGCTCTTTATCTTATATTATTTGCAAAGTTTGCAAAAGCTAGGGGGAGCATTGATCCTAGGTTGTGTGCATTTGTGCATTCAAAAGCATTTCATGAATAATGCACATGTCTAGGGGGAGCTCCGTCTATCTTTTACAAATCTTTTGCCTTGCGATAATTGTGTTGTCATCTAACGTCAAAAAGGGGGAGATTGAAAGTGCATCTTCCCTAGATGATGTTTTGGTGTTAGTGATAACACAATTATGTATCTAACGAATTATTTTGAGCTTCCAGGAATTATTGTTATAAGCATCATCGAATAGAGCTTGCAAATTGGTCTTAGCAGTTTTTCTGCTCCAGGCAGCAGTAGTACCGCCAGGCGCGGCGGTAGTACCGCTGCGCAGTTCTTCCTCGCTGCTCAGCCAGCTACCGCTGGAGGTACCGCCGTTTTTCGGGTTCTATTTCATCCAGCGGTAGCTCCAGCGGTACGGCACCGGTGGTACCGCTGGACAGTGGTGGTACCCCAGGTCCAGCGGTCGTACCGATGTGTGCGTTTCGATCGTCAGAAGTGAGCTGCCAAGGACCCAGCTACCGCTGCGGTACCGCCGTTTTCCACCTTCTGTTTCGTCGAGCGGTAGCCGCAGCGGTACCGCAGCGGCAGTACCGCTGGCAGCGGTAGTACCGCCTTGAAGACAGGCGCGCGTCCCAGCGAAGATAGCCGTTTGAACTGAAGACGAAGGAAGGCAGCGGTAGTACCGCTGCGGGAATCTTGGCTGTGCAACGGCCACTTTTGGAGGAGGCTATATAAAGTGGTCTTCTTCTTCCTTGAAGACTAAGCTTCGAGCACTCTCTCTCTCTCTCCATTTATTGAAGCTTCAACCTACTAGATCTCCCACTCCAACCACCCAAACGTCTTGATACTTTGTGGAGTGAAGGAGGAGGTCTAGATCTACATCTTCACCGAAGGAATTTCAAATCCCCCCACACTCTCCGTGTGGAACTTGCATCTTGGGTTGCTTGTAACCCTAGGTGCCTTTGTGAGTCTCGGAGGAAGTCCGAGGCATTGTTGGGAGGCTCCAACTCATTGTGGAGTTCCCCAACCTTTGTGTACCGGCTTGGTCAACGCCATCAAGGTGACCTCATAGTGGATGAGCCAAACCCCCACGGGTAAAACTCACGGAGAATAGAGTGAGCACATCCGTACTATTGGAGCGCCTAGGTGGCTCCACACTCCTCCAACGTAGACGTACTTCCCTTGGGAAGGAACTACGGGAAACATCTCTGTGTCTCCACTTTGCGGTTATTTCTATCCTATACTTGTTGCTTCCGCTACGTTATTTACCTTGCTTGTATCACATAGGTTGCTATCACCTAGTGCACATCTAGTCAACCTTGTTATACTTTGCTCAAGCCCTAATTAGTCGAAAAAGAATTAAAATTTGGTAGTCGCCTAATCACCCCCCCCTCTAGTCGACATATCGATCTTTCACCGGTGTCATGGTGTTAGTTGGGAGATTGGGTTATGGAATCGATAACCGTACTATGAAGGGGGACTCTCAAGTGAGTAAATTCATCGTATCGTTCATAGAGATCTCAAAACCTTTACTTGCTTGGCATCATATTTCTTGTTTCTTATTTGGCTTTTATCTGTGTGAGGTTTTGGTGTTTGACATGATTTTCATGACAAGATTGGGTTCATAAAAAAAAACGGATCTCGTATGAAAAACTTGTTGGGTTTAACGTTGAGGGTTTTGTCGGGTCTTCGCTTAAGGAGGTTTCACATCTCTCTACTCTTTTGTTGGATAGTACTTGTTGTTATCTTTTTCAGAAAACTTGGTTTCATCTTAATCGGATTTCAATTGCAAAAGTTATTGAACTTCTTGATCCAGCTACTTTCGAGGCGCGTGGTATCGCCTCCTCCAGGAGCGGTACTACCGGTCGAAGTACCGCTCGCACAACCCGGATCAGAGCTGTTCGGCCTATATATAGCGATACAACAACGCCTTGTCCCAGAAGTACAGGCAAAACAGTACTATCGGATGCTACCACGGTAGTACCGCGGTACTATCGGAGGGAACCCCCGGCGGTGGTTTTGGTTTCCACCCGTTCCGTCGGTGGGAGGAGCGACTCCTTGTCATATTGGATTCTTATATATGCCAAAAAAATCATTTTTTTCGTGAAAAATAATGCATACATTTCCACATCTTATGTACGCACGTAAAATTTCGTTAAAAATGACATTTTTGTGTGACATGTTTAAAAAGGCTAAAAAAAAGTTCTCAGAAAAATCTTATTTTAGCACTATTTTTCTCATATATATGCCAAAAAAAGGCTTTTCGTAGAATGACTTTGTGCGCGAAAAGGATGTGAAAATGTACAGACCGATATTTTTTTTTGAATATTTCGAAATGCGTTTAAAATGCATTTTTTAAAAAGGTACATATGCTGCCCGGAGGCAAAACGCTGCTCTGCATTTTTGAAACATATTATTGTTGGGATGCTTTGAAAATCTGAGTCCGGGTCAGATTTGGATATAAACAAGTTTTACTTTCGAAACGAAAATTGGTACTGGAGTAAATACTGTCCAACTGTTTTTGTTTTGTTTTGAAAGTTGAAACTAATACTGTCCAACTGTTAAACACATCTGACCCGGACTCAGATTTTCATCTGACAGACTCGCTCCCTCGCTCGCCGCACGGAGGCACACCCGCCGCCATGTCGAAGCTCGCCAACCAGCCGCCGCCGGCGTCGGCTGCGGCGGATATGGATGTGGACTCCGCCGACGCGGCCGAGGAGAAGAATCTCGTCAGGTTCTCCATCAACGGTGAGCTTCTTCTCCCCTTACACTTCCCTGTCCCCGGACCCGATCTTCCTCCTCGCGTCTCACCTGATCCGGCCCGTTCCTCCTCGCAGTGCTGGAACTCACGAGGGAGGCACAGATGCAGCACGGCCTCCGCCACGGCGACTACACGCGTTACAGGTGCGTGTTCTTATTCGCGATCCCACCCCACTTGCCGCCCACCTAGATCTGCTGCCCTTTTGTTTGTCTTCTCAATTGTGCCGTGCTGCCATGATTATCGCCTCGCGGGACAAGCGTTTAGATAGATTGGGAGGAACCTTATCTTCTATATTGTGCCCTCAGATGTGTGACTTGTGATGGAGTTCTTTCATCAAATTGTTCCCCGAGATCCAAATTGTCCTATGAAAACCCTGCTTCGTACTTGGTCTAATTGAATTCAGACATTTAATCCAGTTTAAAACAAAATCAATCCTTTCACATTTGGTTTGCAAATTATATTGCTTGCGCGGGTTTTGCTCGTGCTGGACTGTTTCCTGATACATGGGGGAAGTTCTGCCTATCAAATGTTGCACGTCGTAAGTTATTAGTATGCAGCTCCTGTATGTACTTCTTTGTCTGAAGGATTTAGCATTACTTGCAGGAGATACTGTACGGCGCGTCTGAGAAGGCTATACAAGTCTCTGAAGTTTTTGCATGGCCGTGGAAAATATACCAAGAGGAATATAACAGAGTCAACAGTGAAGGATGTGAGGTGTGGTGCTTTGTCCTGATAATCTGATATACGCTTGTTGCCTATGTTCATGCTTCACTTTGATATCTCTTTTCCCAGTGTTACAAAAAAGTAAAAGGGAAGAACCATTCAAATGACAGATGAAACATTTTATGGTGCACTATGCGCTGACTGCTACAGCATGCATTTACTATGCATTGCAAATATTCACACCACCACATGTATTTCTGTAAATTTGACAACTTAGATGGACATCTTTGGAATTGGCATGTTGCTTCTGTTGTTATTGTCGACATCTAAAGCCAATAAACTCATTCAGTGTCCTGCAGAGTAGTGAGAAAACTTCCATTGCTTTGTTTACCATGGTATATATATAATTGGCATTAGTTACAAAGGTTCCAAACATCATTTGGTTACTGTAGGCCTGTGATATTCATTATTAGTTTATTAGTAAATTAGTAATGTTAATCCCTAAGGTTAGTGAAATGCTTGTCTATTGTTTATGCTCACATTCGCAGTACTGTCTTCTGTATAGTGATAACCGTTGTGAACATTATGCAGTTGTTTTTGCAATTGGTGAGCAATTTACCAGTGCAATTTTGATATAGCTTTAGACTTGGTTAGTTCTGAAGCATTTGAACACGTGAAATTAGGTTTCTACATGTGGTATTTTATATGGCTGAGAGAGCATGGAGTCATGCAATGGAGAAGAAAACTGCCGGTCCAAATGCAAAGCAGCGCATCTACATGTTGGGTCGATTTAGGAAAGCAGTCAAATGGGCGACACTTTTTTCACAGCTATGTTCTATAAAAGGAGATTCAAGGACATCTTTGGAGGCTGAGGTGTGTACTTATGGTCCCTTGTTTGAATTAATTCTCAGTTAAAAATATTTTATTAAGTATGAAAAGAAATTCACTATATTTACAATGTATAATTTTCCAAAATATATGTTTGCAACCATCTAATATATTTTTACAGGCATATGCTTCATACATGAAAGGAACTTTGCTTTTCGAGCAAGAGAAGAACATAGAGGCAGCAATGATGAATTTCAAGAATACCAGGTTTGTGAAATGCTGCTCCTTCTATTAAAGTTTCGGTCCTTAGGATTGTGGCCATCATTCCCCGTGTAAATGTTCCCATTATTGCTGTGCCTTGCTGTTCGGATACCTGGTGCAAGTGATAAGTATTTTTGCATGAGTAATTTGTTAGAGATTCTTGGTGATTGAGATATGTATTATTTTTCGTAGGACTGTATATGAGGAGCTTGGTAAGTATGGCAGCATAGAAAATCAACTTCTATGCCGTCAACGCATTGAGGAAGTGGAGCCTATGATTGGATTCTGTTCACGCAAACTTGGTGGATCTGCTTTACAAGCTCATGATCTCCTAGATATGGAAAAGGAGGGGCCTGCTTATGACCTTTTTAAAGCCAAGATTGAGGTATTTTCTCCTTACTAATAAAAGAATGTCTTTGCCGTCTTTTGATGAAATAGTCAGGGCCTCTCACGCCAGAGCCATAAGAATATGAGATGGCTGAATTGTGTGTGTATGGCACTGCAAAATTATCAAATATTGCACATGCCGCTACAAAGACGTGATTAATTATTTTACCATGCACTTATCAACAGATACATGATTTTTATCGCTTTTTCTGGGAAATGGGTGACCATGCACTATTTATCGTTGCACAGTTTGGAACATGAATGTTCCGTCAGTCTTGATTAAGAACATGGTTAAACTTTTTGTTTTCCTGGTCACTGCAATCCGTATCAATGTTGTCACTGTTTGAAATGGTGGCATTTCTTGCTGTCCACCTAAACTATGCTATTAGGATTTTCTTGAGTGCGGCATTCTTTAGCTAGTACTCCCTCCGATCGGAAATGGTTGACACAGTTTTGTCTAAATACGGTAGACGTATTTTTGTATGTAGATACATCCGTATTTCCGTATTTAGATAAATTTGTGTCAACCATTTCCGATCGGAGGGAGTAAAATAATGGAGGCAGATCACGAATGGCAAAATACTTGACCATATAGTTTGGCTTTCTGTTCTAGACTTCACACTTTGGGTATGCTGTTTATTTTTTGGTTGGGACTGTTCTTCCGTATTTCTAGGTTAAATCAGGAGGTTCCATGAAAATCCATGTCTCCTCTTAGTATATAAAAATCATTATCTGAAGTCAGTAACTGTACTTGTGACATAGTTCAAAAAAGGAATATTCAAAATAGTACTGGACAAGTTCTGGGATATATGCTTTCTTTATTGTTTACACTTGGAGTTATTTTGATACAATTTCATAAATTGAGACCATAGTCTACTTTCAGTGCTAGGTTGCAGAAATTTTTATTTTCTGTTTTCAGATGTAAGTTTGATACTTGCAGGCTGTATTATCTGAGACAAGATCACAGCAAGCGGCTTCTATGACCGAGTTTAACTGGCTTGGTCGCAGATTTCCAATTACCAGTGCAAAGACCCGTGTGTCCATTTTAAAAGGTATTCATATAAAGTTCATGTTTGTTTTTTCTAATTGTTATGGGCTTTATTTGTACGGTAGCATGATGCAATCCTTTCATCTCAGATATAGGCCATATTTAATTGACCAAACATAATTTCTATAGTATTCTTGCTGCATCTTCTATGTTTTCTACTTGCGGATCTCTTTTTAATCTGGTGATATGGTACAGCTCAGCAGCTGGAGAGAGATTTAAATGGTGCAGCAACAGAATCAATCACCGCAGAGAAAAAACTTGCTATATTTGATAAGCTGTTTTCTGCATACCATGACGCTCGGGGCTGCATCCGCAATGATTTGGTATTAAAATTCGGCCCTGAACCAATATTTCATTGTAGAGATCCTGCTGTTACCATTATAATCTGCTCTTAAGCAGCTTCTTACATATGTGTACTAAAAGGACTGTGTGCATCCTTCAAACTTTTGCCAAATGCAGGCTTCGGCTGGTAATGCTGAGAATATAAGAGATGACTTGAATGGTCTTGACAAGGCTGTCAGTGCAGTTTTGGGATTGAGGACCATAGAACGTAACCAGTTACTTGTTAGTATTGCTAAAAGTAAATTTGCAAAGCATCGAGATGAGAAGAATGAGAAAATTACAAAGCCAGAAGAACTTGTTCGGCTATATGATTTGCTAATTCAGGTAATTTTCTTTTTATGTCATGCCCTACTCTAGTGTGTACTTCTGCTGATGTGAAAACATTTTTACTTTGCAGAATACTACAGACCTAACTGATTTAGTTAGCTCAGGAAGGCATAAAAACGAAGAAGAAAATAGTTTTGTTCACGAGTACGAGCTGAAAGGTTTGGCTTTCCGATCTGAGAGGTCAGTTCTACATTTTTTCCTTCCAAACCTAGAATTCCTTAACAATCAGCTTCTCTATTCATGAATACATCGAATAATGCTTAGACAACACGATATTATAAACTTGATGCAAGGCATCCATATAGTGTCTGTTACTTATTTTCAAATGTTTCATTTGTATAAATGTTCCAGCTTGTTATGAAGGTTTCATTTGCTATCCTAGAAATCTTTTACATTTGCATACCGGCTATTGACGGAAGTTCTGTTTTGGGTAATATGCAGATGTTTCTATTTGGCGAAGTCATATAGTTCTGCTGGTAAAAGGACAGAAGCATATGCATTATTCTGTTATGCCCGTTCTCTTGTTGATTCTGCACTGCATCAACTGGCTAACAGTCCTGACAAGGTTTGCCACTGTTCCAATTCCTTGCTCTTCCTGATTGGAATTGATGACTTGGTAGAGAGAAGATCGATGGAATGTTTATATTTTTATTGGAAGGCCATCATAGCTAGCTTTATTGATATCAAATAATATAGTTATATCGTCCACCAGGAATCTTAACAAAAAGCTAGGTGTTCATCGACCCAATTACAAGAATTCTGATTTGAAAAACAAAACCTAGATATTTCATCTGCTGCTTATTTTGCTCCCCTCTGGCAATGCCTGAACTCTACCTTCCAAATTGAATCAGTTAACTCCACGCAATTGCGTAAATCGCCGTTGCATCATTCCAAATAGTTGCTTGGCCTGCACATGCCTCCAGCACTTCAATGACATCTGATTCAGCTTGGAACATTTATGTGATCATTAAGAATTTGATAGTTTATAGACTACAGCCGGTTTATCATCATTGTTCCAGTGTGGCCCATCTGGTGCATGAGAGTATTATATTGGTACCCTCCTAAGTTCGGTATAGCATTAAGCTTTTGGTCTTCAGGACTATGTATTATGTTGGTACCTGCGCCAGTCTTGTCATTAAGCTCTTGATCTGAAGGGCTGCTTGTCATTAATTCATGAGATTGACAGGATAAACACTGTTTACTAATAGACTAGATCTAGAAACAACATAGTTTTGGGGCTTTACTAAGGAGCTTCTAAGTTTATCTTACTTAGTTCATCTGCCTGTGTTTATTATATTTATTTGGATGTCAGGCACGTACTTGAGTCTAACTGCTCATCTTACTTTACAGGCCTTAGTCCAAGATCTCAAGGCTCTCTCAGACAATTGTAGATCTAGTAGTTGCATCGAACATGCAACGGGTATCATGGAGGACGAGAGTGCTCCTGAAAAACTTTCTAAAGGAGTCTCAACTATGTCACTTGGCGACGGTAAAAGGAAGGTATGTTTTATACAAGGTTTTTGTCCACATAAACATTTAGTGAGATTGCAGTTAGTCAGTTTATTACTATTGGTAGTAGTCCCACCATGCTGGAGTCTTATCCGCTCTTTTGTATACGTCACCGGTCAATTGATGAAAAGGGGCTGGGGAAGGTTGAACCTAAGTTCTTATGCGAGGGATATCTTCATGTAAAATAAGAATAGGAGTGAATAAAAAGCTGCAGATTTTTCTCATTTCTCTTCCATTGTTTAGGTTTCCATTCTTCATTTATACTCCCTCCGTTCGGAAATAGATGTCTTAGCTACCTCAAAATTTGGATGTATCTAGACATGTATTTAGCTACCTCAAAATAAGATAGCTAAGACATCTATTTCCGAACGGAGGGAGTATTTAGCTTTAGAGTTCATGAACCTGCTTTATCAACTAACCTGGGACGATATGTCATTACTTTGCGTGAGGATTCTGCTATTTGATCTTCATGTATCTCTTGATCTATATACAGTTTGGTTTCTCTGGGTTGATCTTCGATGTGTGTGTCGAATAGTCAATGGCATGCCATGTAGGGTATTATTACGAAGTGATGGGCTTTAAGGTGGCTAGCTGGTTTCTACCCTCATTCAAATATATACTGATCATAAGCTGTTTTTTTGCAGGATAACATATACCTTCTTGATATGCTAGGGAGCTATGAATCAGCACTTGGTGAGCAACAGACCAAAGTGCCAAGTCGCATTGCGCAATTCCCACCCCCGTTCCAATCAGTTCCCTGCAACCCAATTGTTCTTGATATGGCATACAATACAATCGAGTTCCCGAACCTTGAGAAAAGGATGAAGAAGGAAAAGAAGGGCATCATCAGCAGGTTCTGGGGGTGAAAAGAATAGAGGACGTAACTCAATTCCTCAGGATTATCTTCCTCTTAGATTTTGATTCGTGGAAACTCTTCCTCTTGAATTTTGATACATTAGCTTTGTGGATTAGTTTGTTTTGGCATGTGTCATGAAGGCGTGCAAACTCTGATCGCTCGCTCATTGGTAAGAAAGTTTACATCACTTTGATTGTCACCCTGAGTTAATCTATTATACAACAACTAGGAAACGTGCCCGTGCGTTGCAACGGACAGAAAATGATTTGTATCGGATAGACGTGTAATGATGTTTTTTTTGCCGAACCACAATCATGATCTACTTTTCCACAAAACATGTACACCATAGTTTCAGGTAATTAGTTGGAAGGAACACAAATTTTGTCATTGACAGTTTTAACCTTAATTGGGCACGTTAGGCTTACCTGCAGTATAGCCGTTTTTTCCCCACTGGCGTTCATCTTCTTGTTCGGCAAATTTCCTTGGCTTGTTGCTGCACCGCCCGAGAGCTGAAGCCACGGATTTAAGTTGAAATTGGTTTGCTTCAAGCCTTGGAGGAGCTTTTCTGTCGTTGCTTCTATTCCATCGCATAACTTAAAGAACGGAAGCCTGTCACGATCCATTATTTGCGAGCTTAGATCGTGCCGGGTTGTAGGTTCTGGCTCATACAGTCGACATGCTCAACACACCCGACCCAACTACACTTATTTAGCTACTGAAGAAAATAAGAACCAACTGAAACGGAAACTGCCGATACTGACAAGTGCTTCCTCGTACCACGTCGACTCAGCTTGCTCGCCGACCGGAAGCCGCCATGTCGTGCGTCATCGCCAAAGCATACTCCCCATCGATACCCACCACAGTGGCGAGACATGAGACGGACCGCAAGCGGGGCGGCCAGCCGAAGTGTAGACGGCGCAGGAGCGCCGTCCAAGTAGTGGACTCGTGCAGGCCAGGGGCAGGGCAGCAGCATCCCGTTCCCGTCACCGGCGCGCGAGGTTCTCCACGCGGTCAACCACGCGGTCGCGGTCCTCCTTGCCTCCCGCCGCCGTGCGCGCCTCGTGCGTGACCCTGCCCAACACACTTTGATTCGTTCGGCCGCTCATCAAGCCGCATGCCCGCTCTCTGTTCCCAACACACTTTGATTCGTTCGGCCGCTCATCAAGCCGCATGCCCGCTCTCTGTTGCTGGATCGGTTCGAGTGTTCGACGTGGAGGGCAGCAGCGACTACAATTGCTGGTTCCCGAATATGTGACGGCAGATAGCAGGGACAGCCGCGGAGTGATCCGTGCCTGGGCCTGGCGGCGGCGAGCAGGGCTGGTCGTAGGGCGGGGCGCAAGGAAGCGGCGGTGAAGAGGCGTAAGGATGCAGGATTTGACATTGGAGCGGGACGTCGTTCTCGACGAAATCGTCCTCGATGACGCTGTGGATGCGATTCGATCTTGCTTGATTCGATTTAGATAGTAAGCTCGGATGATTTGATGCAGAGCAATCGATCGATCCCATATGTAAAGGCTGAGAGAAGGAAACAAGAGGCCGACTCGGGTCTGGTTGGGAAACTTTAGATTGGTTTCTTGATGCACCTATGTATGATTAGTTGGGAGGGTAAAATCGGAACAAAAAATGACGTACCAACCATCACCTGAAGGCATATTATATAGTAGAGATGACTATACATATGTTTTATAATATTAGGGGATGTTTGACTGTAGCAATCCTTTACCATACTCTTTGGGCCAAATGTGTAGTTGATGCCATGCAGATGTGTGCCTGCGAATGACACCGCTACAAATTGCACGAAAAGATGAAGTTAGTTTAGTAACAACACGGAAGCATGCAGTTGCACCGTAATCAACTGCAAGAGAAAATGCAGTTGGTTCAGTTATTAACATAAAAAAAATACGGTTGGTTTACGAACAGACACAGTTGACTATTCGGCCCACTAGATCCCTCGCACTACTTGGCAAAGGAGTTGATTTAGGACCGTCTTAATGTCCCCGCTGCCAAATTTCATAGATGGAACAACAAACTTGTCGATATCATTTTCTTTTTATTCAGATCTTGGCTTGTGGGTAAACATTCCACTAGAATTCTTGCACCTACTGGATTCAGAAAGCACCGGGTAGCAAAAAGCGGAAAGTTCTGTATTATCGGAAACGGAATTTCCGTTTCCGTGGTCGTTCCGCCGGAATACGCTATTCCGTTTCCGTTTTCGCATAAAAGTTTTCGTTTTCGTTCCGCAAAATTTTGTTTTCATTTCCGTTTTTCCGTGCAAAAGTCGAAAAGTGTCCGTTCCATTTTCATCCCTAGTCCTTATGAACTCCACTTTCTTACAACCTATCTATGTTTATGTTACTCCGTATCCTTTCTCGAAATAGCTAAAAGGGTACGAAAAAGACTTGGCATTTATCGAACAGATTTTTCTGGCAAAGTGACGAGCATAGACGGAAGTATCGGTTTACTCAGTTGAATATATTTTTTCGACCAAAAGATCTTGGGGTCTGGGTGTTGAGGTTTTGAATATCACAAAAACAAGTGTTTACTCAGCAAATGACTATTTAAACTACTCCTACTAAACGAGTAGGGCGTGTGACAGAAGTTGCTATAAAAGAAATGGACGTGGCTACACAGTGCCCGGGCACTCGTTTGCCCTATGCGGTGCCCCCCATGTCCGATTCAGACAAGTACCAAATTAGGATACGTGGTCCCGCAGCATACCATAAACAGAAAGTACCACCTCCCGCTACCAGAAATCATGGTCCCGCTAGGATTTGCCACCGCACGCTGTGTGGGACACCCCCGGACGGCCGGACTAGTCTTCTTTTTCTCTTCTTCCTCCAGAAGCCGCTCGGGAGAAGTCCCTCTTTTCTACCTCATCTCAGATCGATGAACTACCAGCAGGAAAACTAGTTTAGAAACTGAAAGGCCAATAAAAAATCACAAAGATCCATCCCCACGCCCCAGAATTTCCATCTGCAAAAGAAACATCAGGATCTCCAGGAAGAAACCAAGAGAATACATATCAGCTACTAGTACAGGGGAACATCCAGGAGGGCGGTGGCAAGCTAAAATACATCAAGCTCCAGGAAACTTCCGGGTAATGAACAATGCAGTATTTTGAAGATTTCAGATGTACAAAAAGCAAAAACTTGTTCAATTTCGTAGAAACATCCATGGAATGCACATAGTTCAGTAAACCACTTGGTTCAGGAAACCGAAAGTACTGGAACTTTATGCATGCTACAGTCTAAAAACAGGAGACCATTAACTAGTTCTAAAAGCAGGAACTTGATGCCATTGCAGTTATGTTCCGAGAGTAATCTCAAGCAGGAACTTGATTCCCCAGAGACATGTAGTTTTCTCCCCAAAAACTCCTTTCCATGTACCCAAACTACAAGTTCTAATAGAAGTTGTAGCTGGCTGAACCTGGAACTACATGTCTGAACTTCTTCTCCATGTAGTATCGGCTGTAATTTTTTTGGAGAAGTATCAAGTCAGTTGCACAAGAAAAATGAAGGAAACATGAAAGTAATTTGCATAGAAGTACATGTGTAGAAAACTTGCAAAATACTTATAGTTTTTCATGCAGACATGTGTACTGAAAAGGCTGTCGTTTTTCATGCGTATATGTATATGAACGTTTGCAGCTGGTGGTATTGACCTGAACGCTCCAGCTCTAGATGATGATAACCAGCCTATTGCCGAACCAGCTCAGACATCCGTGGATAACACAGTGCCATCCAATGACACGACATGGCACTACAGATTTTGTTTATGACAGCTTGATAAACAGAATTTGTGCAAAAACAATTTACAGAAAAAACATCTACTGAAACTACAGATTCCATTGAAAAAAAAATGAAAATGCACCTACAAAGACAATTGAAAATTAAGTCCGAATTGCACGAAAATCTACATCTACCGACAGAAAACATCAAAAACTATTTGTAAACCTACATATGGTGTGTCAGTAATGTTAACATTAAAAAAGTACATATAAGTCCCATTTAAACAATACATGCAAGATACCTACTTATGCACCCTGAGATGTAGTTTTCATCTAATTTGTGCAAAAACAATTTACAGAAAAAACATCTACATGCCGTGGCAAAATACATTGTACATATAATATACCCGATTAAAAAATACATTTAAGTGCATAAAAAATGCTACTCGGTAAAAAGTGGTCTAGTGACGCCAACCGGCGAATGAGAGAGGCAGAGTGGATCAAAACATATACATGTGATGGCAAAATCATCTCTCTCTATGGGAACTACATGTACTACATATCCAAACTAGTGACATCTTGTGGAAAAATAATTAAGTACCCTTTAAAAAGCTGCATTGTAGTTTTCATATCAAAATTACATCTATTAAATGCAATTTTTATCTAATATATGCAGAAAAATCAAATGGACCAGAAATCAAAAAATACACTCTACGTGTTGAAAATATACACGAAGAAAAACATCTGTGCACACTGCATATATAGTAAAATTTTGTTAAGAAACTACATCTGTACATGCAAAATCGACATGCGACGAAAACTACATTACATACAACCGTAACTACAAACAGTTGTACTGATCTTCAGATCATGGATGTAAATACAAGTCTACTAACAAATTTAACATCAGATAACTACATCAATATAAACAACACGCCAATTGGTGTCGAATATATCCAAAACGCAAAGATACATCTACCTAAATTGCCTGTCTGTCCGTTTCCCGCTGTTGCATATGTCCAGTCTTTGTGGTGCATCTGAAGAAATTGAAGGGAACTTCAATGTCCCTACCCATCAACCCCAGAACTACGAGGACATGGAAATCAAAGGAAAGATGGTTATGTGATGTTTTTATTCTGATGCCAAATTATCTTGCTTGCCTTTTGGTAGCTGCTCATGAGAAAATAGGATTTTTGTACCGCTTTTAGATGCAAGCATCTTCTTTTCCATGGAACTACATGGATTTTTTTAAAGTAAGTTGAAGTGAACTGGATCTGGCATTTGTTGCTGAATGCTAACTACATAGGCAGGGACACAGGGTAATAAAGTTCTCTAGGACTTAAGTGCATCGGTAGTTTAAATAGTGTGTTAATTTTCACTGTATTCTCGGGGTTAACCTTAGAGTAGCTTATGCGCTTTTTAGTGAAGATTAATCTCATTTGTTCCTTGTGAAGTGCAGACCCAACTAGTAAAGTTTCCTGTTGTTAAATTCTCAGACATGATTCCTCTTTTCACAGAATATTCAGTACATATGGAGCTAAGCTCATATTTGGTTCATGTATGGAACTTCTTCAACCCGGCCAACCGTGGTTCACGACAACCAGCGTTACTCCCTAGCAAAACACTGGAGTTGTGCTAGTAATTCAAAAACCTACTGTCTATTCTGAACACAGAAGTGGACTAAATTATAGATGTACAAAACCACCACTTACATCAGATCAGCCATGCTACACTGTGTATGGATGTGCGTCGGATGCAAAAGTAACACAAATGGACCACCCAGTAGAATCCTAGAAGGTGTCAGGGATACAGATACAGTACTGAATTGAAAGAGGTAATTGCAGTAGGAAGAACAGTAATCTACAGCTAATTTGGGAAGTATGCTGGAATAAGAAGAACGATAAAGGAAAGAACAGGAAAGATTGCTCCGCCCAGCCACCCACTCTCCCGGTTATAATGAGTACCCGAGGAGCCGCAATACGAGATTCAATTATTACAAATTTTGACAAATTTGCCTCAAATGATAATTTAAATCTAAGCCGTCGATTCTGGTGAAGCGGTATGGAGACATCTGAGCCGTCCATCTTCATATGTGTTCTTCAGCTAGTTCAGAAGTGCAGAGTTCCTGACAATACCCCTGGGCCGAAACCAGACTTCAGGGCTGGAATGAAGGAAATGTTGATTGAATGAAAGTTGCGTCTTCCCAGGTGGCTTCTGCTGGTGTTATATTTTCCCAGTGAACTAACCATTGAGGAACAGCAACATTATAATCACCAGCACTTCTCGGAATCTGACGATACTCAAGAACTGCTACAGGAGCTACTTTGATCTTCCCTTCAGATGTGACAAGCGGCAATGTTGGATTTGGAACAGCTCTTGGTCCAATGTGCTTCTTGAGTTGGTTAACATGGAATACATCATGCAAGAGTGTACCTTTAGGTAACTGAAGCCTGTATGAGACATTTCCAACTTTTGCTAGTACTCTGAAGGGGCCGTAGTACTTGGAAGACAGTTTGAGTGCATTTCTTAACCCTAGAGCTGTTTCTCTGTACGGCTGCATTTTCAAATACACCATATCTCCCTCCTAGAACTGGCGTTCAGTACGCTTCAGATCAGCATATTTCTTCATTCTGTTTTGCGCTTGGAGCAGGTTTTGTTGTAAAGCTTTCACCATGTCATCCTTTTCATGTAATGTAACCTGTACCTCAGGGGAGACATCACAAGGTACTGAGATATCATGCATCTGTGGTGGAGGATAGCCATACAAGGCTTCAAATGGAGTACATTTGAGAGAAGTATGAAATGATGTATTGTACCACCACTCGGCTGCTGGTAACCAATTTGCCCATTTTCTTGGTTCTTTGAATGCCATGCTTCTGAGATACTGTTCGAGACACTGATTAACACGTTCTGTCTGCCCATCTGATTCTGGATGGTAGGCAGTGCTGAGACGTAGCTCTACTTTTAGTGCCTTGAAGAGTTCTTGCCAGATTTTCGATGTAAAGATCCTATCTCTGTCACTCACAATAATTTTTGGAGGTCCATGCAGATTGAACACCGTGTTGATGAACTTATCGGCAACTTGTGCTGCAGTAAAAGGATGTGACAGTGGTATGAAATGTGCATACTTGGTAAGTCTGTCGACTACCACCAGAATGACATCTTTTCCATGGGATTTGGGCAGTCCTTCAACAAAGTCCATGCTGATTTCCGACCATTTGCTGTCAGGAATGTTCAGAGGTTTCAGTAGTCCTGGGTAATGAACTCGTTCAGTCTTTGATATTTGACATGTTGGACATTCTGCTACCTTTGTTGCGCAATATTGCTTCATATTTGGCCAGTGAAAAAGTTGTTTCAGCCTGTGGTAGGTAACTCTGTTCCCGGAGTGACCACCAAAAATGGAAGCATGAAAAGAGTTAAAAACTCGATCCTTGAGGTCTGTGCTAGTACCCAGGAGTATTCTGTTCTTATACCTCAGAATTCCAGCAGACAAAGTGTATGGAGGATTGCTGTCACTATGCACAGCTAATTCTTGCAGGAGCTTGGTACACTTAGGGTCATCTTTGTAAGTTTCTGCCACTTCTTGTATCCAGAGAGGAACTGCTGCTGATATTGCTGAGCATGAATCTTCTTCATTAGGACTGTATTTCCTCGAGAGTGCATCTGCTGCAGTATTCTCTGAGCCTTTCTTGTACTCGATAGAATAATCAAACTCCAGTAACTTTAGCATCAATTTGTGCTGAATCCCTTCAAGTAACCTCTGGCTCGAGAGATATTTTAAGCTCTGTTGGTCAGTCTTGATTACTAGCTTGTTTCCCAACAGGTAATGGCGCCATTTGCGCAGAGCTTCTAGCATAGCAAGTGCTTCCTTTTCATAAATGGACATAGCTGCTGCTTTGGGTCCGAGAGCTTTGCTAAAATAAGCTAGGGGTTTGCCTTGCTGCATGAGAACTGCACCTAGACCAGATCCTGATGCATCTGTTTCCAGTGTGAAAGGCAGGGTAAAATTTGGTAGGGCCAGCACTGGTGGTGTTGTCATAGCATGCTTCAGTGCTTGAAATGCTTGTTCTTGAGGTTCTGCCCAGTGAAAAGAGTCCTTTTTAAGAACATCATGTAATGGTCGACAAATAGATGCATAGCCTTGGATGAAGCGCCTGTAATATCCAGTAAATCCCAGTATTTGCCTGAGTTGTTTTAGGCTAGAAGGAGATTTCCAATTGAGAATCTCAATGATCTTGGAAGGGTCAGTAGCTACCCCAGCTCCAGAAACAATGTGACCAAGATATTCAACAGAATCTGTCACAAAAGCACATTTAGATAGCTTTGCTTTGAGCTTGTGGAGCCTCAATATGTTCAGAACTGTTTTCAGATGATGCCTGTGCTGAATCATTGTCTTGCTATAGATTAAGATGTCATCGAAAAACACCAAAACAAACTTCCTCAAATGTTCAGCAAAGATATTGTTCATTAGCTGTTGGAAAGTGGCTGGAGCGTTTGTTAGCCCAAACGGCATCACCAAGTACTCGTAATGACCCATGTGTGTACTAAATGCTGTTTTCGTAACATCCTGTGGATTCATACGAATCTGATGATACCCAGAGCGAAGATCTAACTTGGAGAATACGGTTGCACCCTGTAGCTCGTCCAGCAGATCTTCAATTACTGGAATTGGGTATTTTTTTTTAATGGTTAAGGCATTCAATTGCCTGTAATCCACACACAAGCGCCATGTCTTGTCTCTTTTTCTGACCAAAATGGCAGGTGATGAGTATGGGCTGTTACTCAGCCTGATCTCAGAGTTCTTCAGCATATTCTGTATCAACTCCTCAACAATGTTCTTTTGTTTGTGTGGCATGCGATATGGCCTGACATTCGGTGGATTGGCACCATCCTTCAGGGGAATTTGGTGATCACATTCTCTGTGAGGTGGAAGGCCTTCAGGTTCTTCAAAGAGTTCAGGGAATTGCTCTAATATATCACTGACTACAGTTGGATATGCTTGTTGTGGTTTATCGGCTGTAGCCTCCTCAGGAGCTTGTACTCGAACAAGAAATGCTTGTGCTCCTGATCTGATTAACTTTGAGCATGCTTTAGCTGTTATGATTCCTTCTGTGAGTGGAACAAATTTGTCTGTCAAGGTACACCACTGTCCTTGCACTGTAATTGCTATACTTCTCTGTTCCCAGTCATAATAGTTTGGACTGTGTGCAGTTAGCCAAGTTGCACCTAGTACCATATCATATCCTTTCAAAGGTAGAACTTTACAATCATCGGAGAATTCAGTGTTCTGAATCTTGAAGTTGCAGTTAGGAATGTGCCCTGCCGATACTAGTTCTCCTCCACCAGCAACCAGTACCTTATGGTCAGCTGTTGGTTGAATTTTCAGTTTTGTTTTCTTCACAAATTCACTGTCAATGAAGGTTGTGGTACTTCCAGTGTCAATTAGTGCTACGACGCGCTGGCCTCCAATTAGCACTTCGACTGATAAGGTTGTTTCACCTGGAATGCCGTGAAGAGCTTCAGCCGAGATGTGCATACAATTTGCCTTGGGAGGTGGTTGATTCTCCTCTTGGTTTGCAACTACAGCTTGCTGCACCTCAGGTTCTGCTAGTACTGCTTTAGCATCATGATAAGTGTCCTGTGTTTCCTGTGATTCTTTCGATTCACTATGCCCTTGGTACTGAATCAAATGCACCATGCTCTTCATGTTAGAGCATTTATGCCCCACTGCCCAGTATTCAGGACAGTACCAGCATTTGCGTGGTTCACGAGGTCTATCATTGTTCTGTTTGTTTCTGTTATCTCTGAAACTCTGTTGGTTTTTGAACTGGCCTTGTTGCACACCTCTGTTTCCTGGCATTGCTGAACTGGGTCGTTTGTTTGCTGCCATGTAAGCGAGCTCTTGCTGTCTAGCTTGATTGTAAGCAGCTCTCAAGGTGGTTGGGTTATGACCACGCACGGCATGCTTGATAAAATCTTTGAGACCACATATAAACCGCAAGAGAAAGAAGTTGACGGTCAGATACGGGTGATCCCTCTACATTGCAATCATATACCCTTCAAACTGATCAATATACTGGACGACAGAGCCTGTTTGTCTGAGGCACTGAAACTGCTCCATCGACTCCTGTTCTCCTGGTGCAGGAAACCTATCACATAGCAGTTGACAGAATTGTTGCCAGTTCAGCAAATAAATGTTCAGGTTGCTGCTCGACATCCAAACTTTTGCTTTCCCACGGATATGAGCATTTGCCCACTTAACCTTGAACTCATTGGTGATTCCACTGAGGATGAATATACTTTCGCATTCCTCTATCCAATTAGGTGCATTTTCTCCATAAAACAGTGGAAGCTCCAGGCTGGGTGTTCGGATGTAGGGCTCTTGGTTCTGTTGATTTGGCGTAGGTGGTGTTGGTGGTGGTTTGGGTGGTGGAGAGGGTGGGTAAATTTGGGGGAACAGTAGGTGGGATTTGTGAGTAGGTATACTGGGGAGAGAATTGTGGTTGAACAGGCGGTGGATAGTTGCAGTAGCTAGGGTAGGTTGGGTAGTATTGTTGTTGAGACGGGTAGGGTGAGTATGTGTATGGGACAGTATATGGAGGTGGAATTGTTGGAGTTGTGTACATGGATGGGTTTGTGCTAGGTGAAGTGAGCTGAGATATGTGTGTAGTAGGAGGTGGAATGGAAGATGCGCTAGTCTGGGTGGTGAAAGCTGCTGAATTTGGAGGTTTCTGGGAAGTTTCAGGGGTGAGGCTCGCGATTGGGATCTGCTGGGTTGAAGGTGGGAGCTTTTGTGAAGTAGGTGAAGAAATCAGTGGGGATGTCACCGGAGTTGTGACTTCCGGAATCGGGCTCAGAGTGGACGAAGATGGTGGTGGAGTGACGAACTGCTGCTGTGGCATGGCGGGTGGTGTGGATGTCGGTGGCTGCGGCGTGGTGTTGAGCGACCTCGCGATTTGGGCGACCATCACCGTCAGGTTCGACATCGTACCTTGCAGCGAGTCGATGGAGCTCTGCTGGTGTTCGAGCCGGCGGTGTAGGTTGAGGATTTCCCGCGGCATGCGCGAGCTGATTTCCTCTTCCTCCTTGGCCTGTTTTTGCGCCGCCGCCAGGAGCTCAGCTTCCTCTGCTTCTGCCGCCATGTGTTCTTGCGAGCGTGTGCGAATAATGGACATGGGCAGGGTGCGTCGGGTCGATCTACTCCACGAAGCTTGATCCAGGATGGGGAGACGAGTGAGGGATTTTACCACCGACAGCTAGATCTGACGGCAACCTCCGCGCCGCCGCTATGGAGAGGGTGGAGAGGGAGGGATCATGCTCGGGGGAGACTGGCGACTGATACCAATTGTCAGGGATACAGATACAGTACTGAATTGAAAGAGGTAATTGCAGTAGGAAGAACAGTAATCTACAGCTAATTTGGGAAGTATGCTGGAATAAGAAGAACGATAAAGGAAAGAACAGGAAAGATAGCAAAAGTAATTAGGGTTTTCTCGATTGCTCTGCCCAGCCACCCACTCTCCCGGTTATAATGAGTACCCGAGGAGCCGCAATACGAGATTCAATTATTACAAATTTTGACAAATTTGCCTCAAATGATAATTTAAATCTAAGCCGTCGATTCTGGTGAAGCGGTATGGAGACATCTGAGCCGTCCATCTTCATATGTGTTCTTCAGCTAATTCAGAAGTGCAGAGTTCCTGACAGAAGGCTAGAAGCCTAACAGCACCACGGCAAGCAAAACCTCAGCGCCGCTGTGGTAAAACAGCGGAGCAATAACGGCGGGAAAGCGAGCGAGATTGTGTAGGGTTCCTACGACACTCACCGGATCAAAAGTCGACGGTAGTGCGACATGATTTGGAAGCAGCACCGCACCGCTGATTTCTCCGCCGTCCACTCTCAACCCGGCCACCACCGCACCTCGGACGAATCGGTCCGCGCCGCTGGTGCTTCACCGGCGATCCCTCTTAGCACGGCCACCGCCCTCGGATACGTCAATCTGCGGGTCCGCGCCGCCGGTGGTCCTCCGCCGTCCCTTCTCACCACGACCAATTCCCTTGGACGCAGAAATCCCGTGGCGAGATGCGTCTCCCTGTCAGACCCCTCGCCGCCGACGGAGATTTTGGCGATGGAGATCGAGAGGAGAGCGATGCGGGGAAGAGACGAGAGGGGAATGGGGGAAAAGCTGGCTCGATTATTTTTTCTCAATTTTCGAGCCGTCGGTTTGTTTCTGAACACTTGCGCCGCTTCGTCCTAACCGCACGATCGTGATCGAACGAGCGCGAGAAGTGAGCACCTTTTAAGACTGAAATAGTGCGTGGGCAACAAATAGATTTTGCGAAAAGAAATACCTCCAAACCATAACTGAAACGGTTTTGAGAAGATACATAGCTAGGTGACATCCCGCTTTCTCAACAATATCCATCATTATATAATATAAGTGCAGTGGAAAGATGTTTCTATGGCTAATGTTATACTATGAAGTTCATTTGAATATTAATTTGAGACAAACCCTAACCAGTGATAGGTGGAATGGTTGGTTACAGTTAGTTCAGCAGTTTATGATGTTTGACCTATCCGGTGAGCCTGCTACTTTGAACTAGAGTTTGACATCTTCATGTTTTTTACAGGTTGAAATCTATGTATGGAGACGTTATGAGATGGCACACTAGATTCTTCCAGAAGTACATTTGGAAGAAAAAATACCTCTAAAAATTAGGATTTCGTATTATTTCGTGAATAGTTCATGTTACCTTTAACTTACCACATCAAACCAACATAAAAAAATTGTTCGTGAATTGGTTAAACAGGGTTGACAAAAAATTAAGTCCCAAATCTGTGTGGTATAGTTTGTGCTTTATGTTGGGCTATATGTAACTGTCGCAACGATATTATTCTTGGCAACGGAGGATCAGAGAGGAGGCGGAGCAGTGGCGTCGAGCTAGGCTCATGCGAGGTGAGCGTTTTAGAGTTTTGGCCGCAGGGCCGTTGAGGGGACATGATCGCGAGTAGTCGACTAGAGGCAGCAGTGACGAGAGGACGGGCTAGATTGTGTAGGTGAGAGCACGGTTTATGTTCTTGTCCAGGATCGTGTTGTAAAAGCCTCCGGGCTGGTGACTGGCCGCTTGGCCATCTTCTTCTATGAAAATGATACGCCTTTCTATGGCGTATCCTTATATATATATAAGAATGTAATTGCTTATTTCTTATAGGGTTGCCACACATTTGATTTATACGTGCGGGAGAAGGTCACATGGCATAAATTCAGCCGGTTTAGACGGCGGCCCTCCTAATAGATTACATGATGCATACGAGCTACTCTTTGTGGTATGTGAATTGCATTGCGTTGAATGATATAGCTTAGTACGGCTGTGCAAACTGCAGATGTGAATACGGTCACATGATGCATACGAGCTGCATGTTTAAAGTTTTAGAGCATGCTATTTTTATACTAGGCCATAAAATTAGTGAGTATACTCTCTGAAAAGCTGTGCTTAATTTGCTCGATCTTTCCATGGCCTGCACAACGTGCTCGTTTTATCTTATCTCGGCGGGGCGGCGCCTCCTAACTGATGAGCGGGCGGCGACCACTTTGCAGACCTAAAGTGGTGTATCGTCCATAGAGGCCATGCATTGCATGCGAAGAGTATGCAATATTGTAGTACGTTCAAAAGCAAAGCTGCCGATTCAGACAGAAATCGGCTCATATGCATGGCGGTCGGAGGAAATTAAGCATGAAAACGGGGTTGGCGTTGTCCAATTGAGTAATACTCCTTGCGCCGAAAGAAAGAACGCAATGTGAATCTCCGCTGCGCAAGCACCAAATGAAAATCATTGCAAACGTGCTGAAAAGGAAAAACATGACTCCTGTTTCAAGATGATAGATATACGGCTAATAATATGATAATTAAGGGGAGTGATACTGCTAATAATATGCGGCTTGCTGTCCTAATTCGATCGCTTCATAAGAGTCATAGTTTGCACGTAACTCAGATTATAAAAAGTTTGCTGAGGTGAACGAGCTGTTCTTTACTACTCGTAGTACTGCACTACGTAGTTCAGTATCTTGTCTTTTGTCACCCTGATGCCTCACTTATAGCACGGTCATCAGCCATCGCTTACGTAAACTAGTAAACTTATTGCAAATTGGCTTCGCTTCCATAGTTCCATCATTATCCGGCATAGATGGAACTAGACAAAGACAAACACACAACGGCCGCATGACATGACCGTCAATGTCAATATGAAACACTATTATATCCGATTCTAGTTGACGTGCTAGCTGCTCGTGCAACGTGACTATTTTCCCGACACGTTTGTTCCTCAAGATGTCCACCAAGTTTTCTTTCAGATAATTTTTCTTAGCAGCATGCATGACATGTGATTTGTACGTATATGTATGCTAGATCACGCCGGTTCGTTTCTCGAGTTTTTTTAGTTAATAAAGGCCGTATGCATCAATTGATGCAGAGCCTGAGACTTGCCCTTTTCTATAAAAAAATGTTTTAACTTTTTTCCAGATTCACATGTATCTACATGTATCTAGACACATTTTAGTGTGTATGTTCACAGTCATTTCAGTCTGACTCTAATCAACATGTGAAATAGCTAAAACATTTTATATTTAGGAATGAAGGGAGTTATCTAGACCCGTTCAAAAAAAAAATAAACCCTAGTCTCTAGTGAATAGTGATGGAGTTGGTGTTCGAGGTGCTGCGAGTAGCTTACTTGTTCACAACTCCTTCATGCGGGTTGGTTGGCCACGGTGATTCAAAACCCGCCATGGGTTTTCAAAGACAAGCTTCCCGTACTTTTTTTTCTAAAAAAAAGGGAACGAAGCACCGACATCAGCATCAAAAAGACGCATAGCTGTTTTATTGCAAATTTTAAAAAGATACAAAGTAAACAAATCCAAACCCACATGTCGATAGGATCTCCTTCTATTGCAAAAGACAAAAACAAAGAAAAATACACAGGGTTCAGGAAAAACTTCCAAGAAAAGAAATCACACATGGGCCAATGATGAAGAGTCCAACCAAACGTCGAGCTCGACATTTGCATCCCCAAAGTCTCTAGTGAATAGTGATGGAGTTGGTGTTCGAGATGCTGCAAGTAGCTTACTTGTTCACAACTCCTTTAGGCGGGTTGGTTGGCCATGGTGATACGTAATCCGGCCACGGGTTTTCAAATACAAGCTTCCCGTTTTTTTGTTCTAAATGGTACGAAGCACCGGCTTCTGCATCGAAGCGATGCACATAGCTCTTATTTGCAAAGTTTTAAAAGATACAAAGCAAAAAAAATCCGAACACACATAACGACATAATCTCCACCAGACAACCACTAATTTTATGGCAAAAGACAAAATAAAGAGAAAATACACAACTTTCACGCAAAACCTCCAAGAGAAAAAAATCACAGATGCACCGACGATGACGAGGCTAACCAAGCGTCGAGCTCGACATTTTCATCCCCAAAGACGAGGTTTGATACACCACATTCAGCAAGGACACAACGCAAGCACGTCAACATTGTCATAAATATTTCCACCGAAGTGCGCAACCTCAATGTAGATACTTGTAACATCATCACCTCTCCGGCCAACGTCACACATTGACACATATTGATCAGATGCCACTGGAGGAAACACTAGAAGCCGACGACGTCTCAAACCGCCACGCCTCTAGCCACTGTCGCACCACATTCGATCGAGCTGAAACATACCTGACTTGACACTGCGGAGGACACGTCGTGTGTAGCACTTGCCAGAATCAGACATAACATGACGCCTACACATGAGACAATTTGAATAAAAATTGTTCGTTAATATTGTGTTTATGTTATAGGAAAATTTATGTTTATATAATATTTTTTCCAAAAATATATAGGTCTGATTGTGAATCTTATCGCAAAAATCACACAATAAGAGAGTACAAATTGTGTAAAGGGTTTATCTCAACAAAATATCATATCTACTATGATGCAGATGAAGTAGACATAGATTTTTATTTTGCAAGACTTGAAAGTTTTCATTAGAAGAAAAATGGCTAAAAACGTGTGGTTTGGTGTCAGCGAAATTACATGGAAGATAGGATTGTCCGTGAAAAGGAGCACCTTGTAAGAATGTGAGACATCGACTCTATCCACTGGGTCACGACGCGCGAGTCTCTCTCCCTTCCAGCACCGATCGGACAGGCTAGCCAGACAAAGAGCTCACCCTAGGCGGTGCCCATGTTTTCCAATTCAACTTCCAAAATATCGACTCGATCGCCCCGTAAAACATGGCATCGTAGCAAGGCTTGGAGAAATATGGGGCATCGGACGTCCATCGCCAAATCAACTTGTTTTTTTGTTTTGTTTTGAGGGGAGTCAAATCAACTTGTGGCTGCTCGGACATGTGCACCCTTTGTAGATAGATCCAAGTTTGGACATTTGACGCAAATCTGTTTCCTTTTTATGCAGTTATGTGTATCATAGCAACGCAGAAGTCGGATGTAAACTCTTACTTATCATTATCCGAAAAAATGGGTGTGGTGAGTTATCTCGAATAAAAAAATGGGTGTGGTGAGTTATCTCGAATTAATTTATGAATTCAAGCAATTCGTGTGAACAACAGGCAGTCCGGGATTTGTTGCATCCGGTGGCGCGCGGCCTTCGAGAAAGACGCACAAAAAGGCACGTGCGCACATCTTCTCAGCTTCCTGCTTTTGTTTGGTTGTTTTGTTTTACTGTTGATGGACGTATAATATTAATTTGACGGGTAGATGAAAGATTTACGTGAAAATCCCAAAACACGGATGAGATTTACGTGAAATCTGACGGCGCCGTCCCATCGACGTTGCCCCGCACGAGGAGAAGTCCACGTACGAATCTGTCTTGACGTAGACAGACCGGGTTTGATTTCTCTCGGGTTGCGAGATAGTAGATAGCTCTGATATTCTGATGTGATGCTTCGACCATCCAACTGACCACTTTTGCCTCCAGCCGTCTTCATTCCATTCCAGCACGAGGAAAACATGCGGCTCATGCTAGTACCAGCTTACTGTAGCCTGTGCGTTCGTAAAGATGCATTTTTGGCTCCCCTCAACAAAAGAAAAGCATTTTCTGCTTGGTTTTCTGTGTTTTGCACTTGTAAAGCTGTAAATTTCTGTGATTTTCATATTACTGTGTGTGTTTTCAACCGTGCGATCCAAAAAGCAAAGACAAGAGTCAGTGTGTGCGCTTCCTTGTAATGAAAAAACACTAAACACGGCAGCTGATTCTTCAGAAATGTCACACGACGCTCGTGGTACGTATTTGGTTACAGCTATGTAGTTCTTTCGATTGTGGGTGGATAGATGTATGCCTAACCGTACAAGCAAGCAACGGATGGATATCTTCAATCTAGCTAGGTGTTACAGTGTTCTGAAATTGGCCCTTATAAAGTTAAACAAAAAGTAGAGCTAACCCATGGATGGATGAATGATAGCGTTTCGTGATAAAGCAAACAATATGTCATATTGTATCATTTATGTATCCCGTCCAGTAGCTAAAATGTATTCTAGTTAGTAACTGAGAAAGTTGTACTAATTTATTAACACTTGACTCACCTTACACTCTCACAACGTACATGGTGTAGTTGTCTCTTTATAATCCACCTCTCTTCTTTCTCATCTCCTCTCCTCTCCTCTCCAACTTAGTAAAAACATTGTATTCGGAATTTTATAAGCTGTTTACACCACGTTATTATACTTGCTCGTAGAAAATGTGGTGAAATAGGCTTTTGTTCCCGTTTCAAAACATAATAGGCTTTTGTCGGAGGCGGCGTTTTGGGTAGTAGGTGCAGATGCACCTACTATGTAAAACATTTTTTAAATGTAAATTTTTTTTTTAAAAATCAGATATACATTAGAACATTTTGTGTTAGCACAAAAAATATCGTGGAGAAAAAACATTTTTTGTGACCTGTGCAAAAAAGACAAAAAAATGTCTCCTATAAAATAATTTTGGAGCGTCCGAATTTGTCTTTTTTGCAAAGGTCACAAAAAATGTTTTTTCTTCATGTAACTTTTTTTGCTAACATAAAATGTCTTTAAGTATGTCTGAAACTTTTATTTTGAATTTTTTGACATTTAAAAATTGTTTTTTAAACAGTGGGTGCATCTGCACCTACTACCCGTTATGGATTTCCTGCTTTTGTCTCCTTATATAAAATATATAAAGTACACACATGTGGCTTGTATTGTAAGAATTGCAACCGGTGCACTAGTGCGTGCTCTAAATATAGGATTGTGTGGTGAAGTTTATTTTTCTACTAGTAAATTTGGTGCGGCGCACGCCGCACCTGTTTAGTTTAAAAAAATGTTGAAATTTGCTGAAATCTGTTGTGTGGAGTATACCAAAATACTTAATGATTTGAAATGTTAAAATTATAGCGGTGGAAATACACATTTGTTGGATTGAATTACGTAATTAGGATAAATTATTTTAGGTTGTATCCAAATAATTATTAATTTAAAATGTTGAATTTAAGTTTGTAATTAGATGGAATGTATCGTATGAGTAGTTAATAAATTTAAGTTCATATAAGTGGAGGGAATGCATTTGTTTTTTTTTTTTTGACGTATTTATCAATTTGGAATATTTGAACATTTTTTCCACTATAAATAGTTAGTATTTTGTGTACTGAATAAAGAAGTTAGTTAGGTGTTAATGCTTTGTTTTTTTGTTTTTTTTTGTTTTAGCTGTATAGTATATTTTGTGAAGAGAATTGGCATTTTTTTATTTTTTTTGTTGTAATTTTTCAATTTAAAATGTTAAAATTTGTCGAAATCTGTCGTTTGGGGTAGATTAAAAATTTAAGCAATTCTAAATGTTCGAATATACATAGGTTTATGTTTGCAGTTTACTATATGTAATTAAGCTCCATAATCAGTGGACATACAGTGTGTATTTTTTTAAATGCAATTTTACTTAATAGGTTTTCTTTAAATATTTGCTGGTTTGAAATGTCCAAAAATGTTTGTATTTTAATGTAAGTAGTTATCATGTATTTTTTTTGTTTGGATGTTTTGATAATTTTGTTATATTTTTTGATGGATAGATTTTTAAATTATTGATTTGTTTTTTTTTAAATTGAAAGAATGTTAATAATTACTCAGATTTGGAAGGTAATAGAAATTTTAAAATATCTAAATTTGAAATTTGATTGTACGCTATAAATAGTCCGTGATTTTGTCATATTTGGCCAGTGGGTTTTGTCATATTTGAATTCTTTGTGTTTGTCAAATGGTCATTTTTGAAATGCTTTCAAAATTGTGAAATATTACAATTTGCATTTTGGTCATATGATATAAGTAGGTAGCATTTTTTTTTGGTTGTTCATGTTAATATGATTGTAATATTTTTCCTGGCTGTGGGGTAAAATTTAAATTTGGAAACGTTCATATTTGAAAGTTGCTCGAATTTGGAAATTATAGAAATTCGAAGGTTTAATTGTTCGTATTTGAAATGCTTTTAAAAGTTAATTTAGTTATGCAGGAACTTTTTTAAGTTTAATCAAGCACGTTCACATTTGAAAGTTGTTCGAATTTGGAAATTATAGAAATTCGAAGGTTTAATTATTTATATTTGAAATGCTTTTAAAATTTTATTTAGTTATGTAGGTATTTTTTTAAGTTTAAGCAAGTATTTTTTTTCCATAATTTTCCTTTTTTTTTTACGGATAGTTTTTTTTTTGTGCTCTTTTTATTTTATGGAAATTTCAATAAACATGTTTAAATTTTGTTGAAGATGCATGAAATTGATATAAGCAGACAGATTATTTTTTTATGCACATTTTGGTATAGGCACTTTTTTAAGTTAAAGCAAGTATTTTTTTTCTATAATTTTCCTTTTTTTTCTGACGGGTAGATTTTTTTTTTATGCACTTTTTATTTTATGGAAATTTAAATAAACATGTTTAAATTTTGTTGAAGATGCATGAAATTGATATAAGCAGACAGATTATTTTTTATGCACATTTTGGTACATTAATTACATTTTTTTAGTTTAAATAAATTAGTTATGAATTTGCAAAGTTTAAATTAAAATCTGGAATTTTGGAAAATATTAAATTACTTATTACGACTGGGCCCACTGTCAGGGATTTAATATTTAACAAAAAACAGTTTAAAAAAAAATTGGAGAGCTGACAGGTGGGGTCCGCGATGACGTCACCAATGACGTCATCAATGGCGTCCCTCTTCCCCGTGCGGCGACGTCGACGATGGCGGCGGCGCTTGGGGGCGAGGGAGGCAGCGCGGCGTAGCGCGTTCGACGCAGCGCCTCGCGGGCAGTCTAAGGGCGGCGGCGCTGGGCAGGGCGAGCTCGGGAGGCGGCGAATCGGGGAGCATCGGCGGCGGATGGACACGGCGAAGAAGACCATGGCGCGGGCAGCTCCGACCTTTTCGGCTCGCGATTTTGCGCGAGGATGGAGAGGGAGTTGACGCGGTCCCGCGGGTGGGCTTCGATGCGTTCGGGAGGGCGTGCAGCGGCGGGATGGCGCGGCGGCGGCGGCGGCAGCTCCGGCCGCGCGCGGGAAGGAAAGAGAAGATAAGGTGAGTTGTGCGGTAGTTTTTGCAAGGAAGTCCCTCGATTTTTGCAAAATCACGTATAGGTCCCTGTCGCTTCTGGATCGTCCGATCGCCGATCGACGGCGCGGAAGCGGGCTGGTTACTGGAGCGGGGCACAGTACCTCGGGTTACTGTTCCTCGTAACAGTGAAGCAATGTGAGGAGCTGAATCTTCTCAATCTTAATATAGTTAGGTAATACTCCGGCCACACTTACTTTATTCATTATCCGGTTATATGATACCAACTAGAAAACTAGCTATTACATGATGATTAGAACTAATAACGCAAAGACACAGCCTCTTTCGCACATAGATGGGCGACATTGTTAGCATTGCGCCTTCGAAGAAGAGGCCAGAATCCATGGAAAAGTGAATTACTCATCTCATGGAGCACATGGAAGCCATCAAATGAATACTATAAGATAGTTATGTTTGGTTAATTACTTCATGTTGGAGTGGTAACTCTACGTATAGGATAATGGAAGTACTCTATTTTTCTAACTTCGCAAACATATTTAAACCATAGAAAAAAGGACAGATGCATTATTTAGAAATACGACAACTTTTTGTAGATATATTTTCCCTCAGAAAGATCAATCATTAATCATTTATGTGTGTGTCTTCCTTATTTCTCTAGAGGAGAAGGGATAGTGGTTGGTTCTTTGAACCTGAAAAGGCTTCATTAATTTCCTTCTCTTTGGTATTTAAAATAGTCCTCACCCACTAAATTTCAGCGTTTCCACACTCTCTTGATAACCCCACCCGTCAACCAAAATTCGACCCCATTTCCTCCTTCACCAGCTCTTTATCTCTTTCTTCAACTTCGCCCTGCATCACCCACCCTGTGATGCAACAGTGGGATCGACCATCGTCTCTATGACCCATTATCACACAACCACCTAACCTAATGATCTGGTAATCGAGAAGTGAGTGTGAGAGGGGAGTATTATTACGTTATCTTTATGGGAAACGTGCTCCTTTTCATGAAAGTTTCTCTGCTAGTTCATGTATTGGTCAAATCATATGCATCGAAGCCAATGAAGGCACAAATAACGATGCCATTAATCTCGACTTAGCAACCGATATTGAGGTTAATCACATGGATGAAATGCATGATGTTAGCTATATTCCACACCACCATCGTGAAATGGGGAACGGAGACACCTATATTGGATAGATTGGGTTCACACGCCAATGGTGTTGTCGGCTACCGTTTCCTTGCGGTATCACCTTCTACTGATGGCTTTTAGGGCTGATGTCATGACAAATACGACAATGTCACGTTCAATATTTTAATAAACTAGGTGCACGATGTTCCTACCTTCCTTTTTTGGAGATTCGACGGTTACAAGGTACCTTTGCGTGCTAACGAGCTATAATAATTCATATGTCCCACTCATTTAGCCCCGGATTTTGAAGCATAAACCAGAAGTAGGTTGTAAGTCTATGGTGGACACGCTACTTTTTCAGGCATTAGAAATTGATTCAAATGTTTGACCCATTAGTGTAGCCGATTACATAAACCATATGGGAGAATAATATAATTTCTTCAAACTATGACGCTAAATTTACAATTTTACTATTGTGAATAGTCCTTGGAACAATACTTTATTAATCGGACGATCGGTACAAAATGATGAGAAAATATTAATCAGACTTATGTCAACATTGAGAAATAATTATTTCTAAATCGACCAAGCCCCATTCTCTTAGTGTATTTGAATATGTCTTTTCCTTACAAAGTTGTTTTAATATAATGCAATATATAATTTTCGATAAAAGTGAACGCAATTCACTGTAGAAAATCAATCAATTAATGTGCATCTTGTGGCATGTAGTAACTTGCTTGTATTCATCGAGAACAAAGGGCAGAAGGAGCGGAAATAGTAGGTATTAAATCATACAAATCCGAAAATTGAGCACATAAGGATCCAGCTGTCATTCTTGGCAAGAAATAAAACAGCTGTCATGCGCCATACTCAGTGTTGGAGAGCTGATGCGTAATTCTGTATACTTGATGTTCGAAGGATATTGACAAATGTTGCTTACTCCACGAGTTTCCCATGCATGTTCTTCACGTTCTATATAGACATGCCTCGATCGGGGATGCTCTTCACGCATAAACTTGTCATCCTAATTTCTCCTCTTTCCTTAGCTAGACACAGCAAAAAGATCTGAATCCATGGATCTGTCATGGGGAGCAAGGTGTGCCGGCACTGCGTACTTCGTCATCTCCTTCCTCTTGGTGGCACTGGGCGTGCTGCTCCAGATCATCCGGTGGTGGCCATGGTGCGGCTGCCATGTGTGCCGCGCGTACATGACTGGGTCGTGGGCACGGGAGTTCACCAACCTGTGTGACTGGTACGCGCACCTCCTCCGCAAGACGCCGACGCAAACGATCCACGTCCACGTCCTCGGCTGCACCGTCACCGCCAACCCTGACAACGTCGAGCACATGCTCAAGATCGGCTTCGACAACTTCCCCAAGGGCAAGCCCTTCGCCGTGATCCTCGGTGACCTCCTCGGCGGCGGCATCTTCAACGTCGACGGCGACGCGTGGAACCACCAGCGCAAGATTGCTAGCTTCGAGCTCGGCAGCGTCGCCGTGCGCTCCTACGCATACAAGATCGTCGCCGAGGAGGTGGAGACCAGGCTCATGCCGATCCTGGCCGGCGCCGCGGACGGCGGCCGGGTGATCGATTTGCAGGACGTGTTCCGCCGCTTCGCCTTCGATACCATCTGCAAAATCTCGTTCGGGCTGGATCCGGGCTGCCTCGAACAGGGCATGCCCGTGTCCGAGGCAGCCGTGGCCTTCGACACCGCCACACGACTGTCCGCAGTTCGTGCCACGGCGGTGTCGCCGCTGCTATGGATGATGAAGCGGACGCTGAACATTGGAGCGGAAAGAGAGCTTAAGAACGCCATCAAGGTCGTCGACGAGCTCGCGACGGCGATGATCCGGGAACGCCGGAAGCTGGGCGTCGCCGCCAAGAGGCACGACCTCCTGTCCAGGTTCATAGCGACCGCCAGAGACGTGGATGATGACAAGTTTCTGCGCGACATCGTCGTCAGTTTCCTCCTCGCAGGGAGGGACACGATATCCTCCGGGCTAACCACGCTCTTCATGTTCCTGTCCAATAACCCGGCCGTGGCGGCCGCCATGCGCGCGGAGACCGGCAGCCGGAAACCCGTCACCTATGAGCACCTAAAGGGCCTGCACTACACCCACGCTGTGATCCACGAGAACCTGCGGCTGTTCCCCCCGGTGCAGTCCGACTCCAAGTTTTGTGCCGCCGCCGACGTGCTCCCTGACGGGTCCTACGTGGAGGGTGGCTCGCGCGTGATGTACCACCCCTACGCCATGGGCCGCATGCCCTCCATCTGGGGCGCCGACTGCGAGACTTTCCGCCCGGAGCGATGGCTTACCGGGCCAGGCCGATCGTTCGCGCCGGTGAGCCTGTACAAGTACCCGGTGTTCCAAGCTGGCCTTCGCGTCTGCCTCGGCAAGGAGCTCGCCATCACCGAGATGAAGGCGGTCAGCGTGGCAGTGGTGAGAGCGTTCGACGTGGAGGTGGTCGGAGATAAGGGGCTCCGTGGCTGCGCGCCAAAGTTCGCGCCAGGGCTCACCGCATCCATCATCGGTGGGCTCCCAGTGAGGGTGAGCCGGCGTGTTTAACTCGGTCCTATGCAACTATCCATGTGAAAGGGGAATAATTTTGTAGGAACTTGTTTTAGATGGCACAAAGAGAATTTTTTCTCCGCGTGCTATCTAATTACTGTTTGCCAGTTCAGTGTTAGAGAATCGCGACAGTAGCATACTAGCATGACACCTTGATGAGTCCAATGCAACGATGTGGCAAGTGCAATCTCAAGTTGAAACTCCAGTCATTCGCAAAAAAAATAAAAAATTGCAACTCCACTCTTTCCAATTTCATTACTCGATTTCCCTGAAAGGACATTCCATTTCCACACACGCACCCACAAAGCGAAATAATGGAACACAAATATTGTCGACGAAGCTCACGGGCGGTCCCGGCTACATACCGAAACTTAACAATACAAACATAGGGGTTTATTGGCTTCCAATATGAAAGAAGAAAATATTAGAATTTTCTGGGTAATTTCATAAATCAATAAAGGAAACATAATAATAATGGAAAAACAAGGGAAATAATAATAAATTTAAAAAATCATAAATATGTTGCAGACGTATGAACAGGCCAAGAACTGGTAGCGAGCCTTTGCGAGTTGGACAATAAGACGAAGGAAAATATCATGAAGATGAAGACTCGATTAATCAACACTAGTGGAAAACGGGACAGCAGTCCCGGTTCCAGAGGCCCTCTAGTCCCGGTTAGGCAACCGGGACTAACAAAGCGGGACTAAAGCCCCCACCTCTTTAGTCCCGGTTGCTTACGAACCGGGACTAGAGGCCCACCCACGTGGCCACGGCGCAGACCGCGCGGGCTGATGTCTACGCACGCTTCTATTCTCGTAGATAGTGTTGGGCCTCCAAGTGCAGAGGTTTGTAAAACAGCAGCAAGTTTCCCTTAAGTGAATCACCCAAGGTTTATCGAACTCAGGGAGGCAGAGGTCAAAGATATCCCTCTCAAGCAACCCTGCAATTAAGATACAAGAAGTCTCTTGTGTCCCCAACACACCTAATACCCTTGTCAGATGTATAGGTGCACTAGTTCGGCGAAGAGATAGTGAAATACAAGTAATATAGATGATTATAAGTAGTAATTGCAATCTGAAATAAAAATGGCAGCAAGCAAACATGTAGCAGAACTTGTTGTAAACGGTGTTTCAATGCTTAGAAACAAGGCCTAGGGATCATACTTTCACTAGTGGACACTCTCAACAATAATAATATAATTGAATACATAGATATTTCCTCTTCACTATGCTACTCTGAGTTATTCTCTCGTTGGATAACGAACACCAATCCACCGCGTAGGGCTATAAAAGCACACCTTAAAGTCGCATTCCCATGTCCCCACACTGTCAACTTGAGCGCTCTAGAAGGTACTAGACAAACACCGCAATTTCATAGAGACATCCAACGCAAATAATAACTCATGATAAGTATTCATGTTATCTTTAGCCTAAGAGCCACACACGGGGCGCACACTGTCAACTTCGCACCGTGGGACAAAGGTGACTCCGGAGATTACATTAATAAAACCACTTGAGTAGCATATAAGATAATGAAGAGTACATCTATGGATTCAACTAGATTACAAAGCTCATAATCACATAAAGATCACACCATGGGAGAGAGAGATAAACCACATAGCTACCGGTACGAGCCCTCAGCCTCGGGGTAGAACTACTCCCTCCTCATCATGGGAGGCAGCAACGGCGATGAAGATGGCGGTGGCGTCGATGGAGATGGCTCCGGGGGCAATTCCCCGTCCCGTCAAGGTGCCGAAACAGAGACTTTTGTCCCACGAAACGGAGTTTCGTGGCGGCGGAGCACGGAGATGTATTCGGGAGTTTCGTCAATTGTGTTAGGGTTTACTCCGCGGGGGCTATTTATGGTTCAAAGGGCAGCTTCAGAAGGTTCCCGAGGCAGCCACACGTGGCCTCGGCGCGGGTCAGGGTTTTCTGGCCGAGCCGACTTGTCAGGCCTGCACAGGCCGCATATGAACTCGGATGGAGATGAACCTTTTGTATAGAACGTGCGGCGGAAAATTCGCTGCAACTTTCGCGACTAGACTTTTTTCCATTTGACGTCGTCTTCAGGCCCGAACGTGACGATCTTTGAAAATAGTTTTCAGACAGATTTCTGGAAAGTCCCAATTTGACTCCAACAAGGTTTCCTTTGCCCAATTTTGATAATTCCTACACATTAAAATGTAAAACAAGAACATTGTGCACTTTGGCAACTATTAGTAGGTTAGTCCAATAAATGTCATAATATGATATAAAGTGCATATAAAACATGTGGCAATTGATATAAAACATGCATGAAACATAAAAAAATTATAGATACGTTTGAGACATATCACGGGCTCGGAACCTTTAGTCCCGGTTCGTAACACGAACCGGGACTAGTGTGTTTACGTTTTTTTTTCTATTTGGATTAATTTTCTGGTTTAGGGTTTTAGGAGGGGTTTAGGGGTTTCGGATGGTTTCCATCGTACATGGATCACGTCGATGCGCCAAAAACACGAAGATGAAGTTGATGATATATATTTAACACATACAAATTACATGAAGATCACGTTGATGACACAAACAAATTAAGTAGTACATGAAGATCAAGTTTCCCGGTTCCAGGTACTTAATTACATGCAGATCAGTATTACATGGAGGCATACTAATTTGTATTATAGTAGTACTCTCCTGTATCAGGTATGACCTCCGCAAGGTAAAATCCCGCCAATTCCTCCGCAATTGCTTTGAAGCGGGCCTCTAATGGTAGCTTGCTGCGCTTTCTTGCCAACTTTAAAAGAATAAGATCAAAATAAATACATGAGTTGTGTGTGTATACATATATATATCAAATGAATGAAACTCAGCACAACTGATGGTAAAACAATAACGCTGTGAATAATGTTTACGTACTTCTTTACTTCTTTTGCCCTCGAATTTCTCGCAGGTCAGAACGTGTATGTACTCGAAACGAAGTATCCACAAAATCAGTTCCCTGTGGCTGTTCCGCGCAAGACTATACAAGAATAGAATTCAATCAAATAATAATCAAGTATGATAATGGTGCGTGGACCTAGGTAGTACTACTTACATTGTTCAGACGCCATATCAGCTTGTCTTTCCATTGACCGGGTTCTTCCTTGATGAACTCTTTCCAAACGCTGCCCGACAAATAAAATTAACAAAGGAGTTATTAATGACTTGATATCAGGAAATGAACGAAAGAGGCGATAAGAAATGAAATTACTTTTCGAGCATTGTAAAACATGTCTTGTATTCTTTTGGACTTTTCCTTAATGAGTCAAGGACATGAATTTCTCCATCGTGAATTTTAATGACGAGAAGAATATAGTGGAACCTGCACACGTTTATATACACAGTCATGCATAACTCATCAGTTAAACTTAACATCGGGTGAGCAAAATATAATGTGTAGAAGAGACAGTAACACTCACTTGAAGTTGTAAGCCCAAAATATAGTCTTTTTGTCACGGTGTTGCTTGAAATACCTTAGCAAATCCCCCGGTGTGTCCTTGTTATATAAGGGATCTTCTATGGTGACTTGATGAAGTTTATCCGGGTCAATGAACCCAAAGTCCTTGTTTTTTTGCCTTTTCAATTCGAGCATCTTCATTCTGCAAAATATATCGCACAAAAGATTATAGTGAGGATAATTACAGACAATGAACGAGCTGAGGTAAAGACTTAAATTACAGAAATAAATCACTTACAGACAATAGGAACTGAGGATAGATTTGTCGAGGGCCCGGATATTGTATAACTGAAAAAGTTCGCTAAACTCAACGGACACAGCGTATTCTTGGCAGTAGTGCTCTTCCTTAACTCCCACCATGAGACTGATATTCCCCGCTTTTGCGGCTGTCTTGTACCAGGTATGCAACGCACGCATTTTTGTTGATAACCTGCCGTCGACCAAATTTTCCCCGGGAACATATTGTTTTGCTAGATCAGCGACGGCGTAATCGGTTGACGAACCTATTTGTTGTGGAGTACATTGCGCGGCCACGGCAATACGATGTATTTCTTGTTCGTCAAACACCTTGAGCGGGGGACCGATTGTGCATCTTGTTCTCCGAGCTGGGGAACTTGTTTACCTTTTTTCGGCGGGGGAGCTCCATCAGATCGTCATATGACTTGTCAATAGAACGCTCATAGTCTGATGGCGGCGCTGGTGGAGAGTTATATAGGTTATCGATGGTAAGTGCCAGGCGCTCCGGAGGTATTGCAGCGGTAAATTTTGGCTCGGGCACTTTCGGTGCAAAGAATGCTGTATTATAGGCCTTCACGGCGGCGGCGTTTTCCTCGACAGTTTTATCACAAGGTAACTTCTCAGGAGGCGGCGGTGTTTTCTGCTTTCTAGGTCCCCTCCTAATCGGCGAACCGACCTTGCGCTTCCTCGGGAGAAACTTAACGGGCAATTCCTCACGCGGCGGAGATCGAGATGGACTCGCGCTCATGACGTCCCTGTCTAGGAGTGATGGGCTTTGCTGATGAGGTGGACTGCTACAAGGAGGAGTCGATGGCCTTGACAAGAAGATGTATTTCTTGTTCCACAGGGCAAAACCATGCTTGACTTCTCCCAATGTCGCCTCACCGTCACCTCCAGGAATCTCAAGAGACAATGTTTCAAATCCCGGCATAATTTCATCCACCCCGACACGAGCATAGCCAGCTGGAATGTCACCATTATGGTAGCTTGCTTCGGGTTCATTTGGTAAAGCATAGCCGACTGCCACCTTCATGGATATGTTCCTCATTGGCGTATGTAGCTCACATTCTGTCCTCTCCGTGACATCATCCACGGCGTAGTGAGCATCGACTTGTAGTTGCGTGGAACCACGCTGCTTCTAAGCTGAGATCGGTCGGCATTGGCTTGAGGATCTTCTAGCTACTGCTGAGACGGCCTTTGCTGAGTAAGTGACTCCATGAGCTGCTGCACCTTGAGTTCCAATTCCGATAACCGGTCTTCACCCTTCTTCTTCTTTCTTGCACGACTTCTATAACTGTCAGCGCACTCCGGAAACCCAGTCTTCACGGTGACACCGCCGGGACACCTCGTAATCGTCCAACGTGTTCAGGATTACCCAGGGCCCGTGTCAGCTCGTCGTCCTCTCTATCGGGTTTGTACACACCCCGACGAGCTTCATCTATTGCAAGTATAAGCTTCGGGAGGATTGTTTCTACTTTTTTCTTCCATCTTCCGTGTGCAACAATCAGCCCTGTTTCCTCGTCCAACACTGCACCATGCGCGAACATCCAGAATTTGGACCTCTCGGGCCAGTCCATTGTCTGTGGAGTGATCCCTTTAGCAAGCAGTCTGTCTTCAGCGGCTAACCACGTAGGAATGGCGGACCTGTAGCCACCTGTCCCCAACCTATGGTGGTATATCTTCTTCTTGGCATTTGCCTTATTTTTTACCGATCGGGCCACAGCCGTATACGATTTCTTATACGCCTTAAACGCGGGCCAGTAATCTTGTATCTTCACTAGTGTTCCAGTTCCGGAATTTCCACTGAAATCTGGATCTTCTTTTCATATTTTTTCCATATTGTTTTCTTCCAGTTCCGAATTGTTCGGCCATCTTCGAGAGAGTCCACTGCTTGAGTTTCTCCTTCTTGATTTCAGAGACATCTTCCGGGAGGTTAAAATGTGACAAGAGTGTGTCATATACCAAATCTTTTGTAATCTTGTGGACATAGCAGGGGTCATCGTCGTTTGCGGCCGCCGGCTTATGCCATTCTTGTATGGTGATCGGGAGCATGTCCCTAACAATAACTCCAGATTGATTTATAAATTTACGGCGGTTCTCTTTGGGTTCGAGCGGCTCGTCGTTATCACCAATTACATAGATCGGTAACTTTGGATCATCGCTCGTCATCCTTTTCGTGCTGCCTCGAGGAGCTCCCTTTTTAGCAGATTTGCTCGATCCGGAGGGCTAAAAGAAAAATAATGCGTTAATAAGTGCAATACAAATCAATTAATGAATCTAGTGATCAACAAAATAGCCTTAATATATATACCTCGTCGGCTCTTCTTTCTTCGGACTCAATTCCCTCACCAGAGTCCATCAGAAATTGTGAGGTGAAATCCTCATCATCTTCTCCATCGGCATCGGTTCCACCGCCGACATCTTCTCCACCGGCATCGGTTCCACCGCCGACATCTTCTCCACCGGCATCTTCTCCATCGGGATCATCTCTATTGGCATTCTCATATATCTCTCGCATAATTTCGTCTTCTTTCTCCTCGTCTCGCACATAGTTAGGATCCATAGCTCAATGTCCCTGCAATCAATAAAAATTGCATCTATAAAATTGCTACACAAAAATTTGCTAAATTTTCTAACTTTGCTAACTTATCAAATTTGCAATCTATAAAATTTGCATCTATAACATTGCTACACAAAAATTTGCTAAATTTTCTAACTTTGCTAACTTATCAAATTTGCAATCTATAAAATTTGCATCCATAACATTGCTACACAAAAATTTGCTAAATTTTCTAACTTTGCTAACTTATCAAATTTGCAATTTATAAAATTTGCATCTATAACATTGCTACACAAAAATTTGCTAAATTTTCTAACTTTGCTAACTTATCAAATTTGCAATCTATAAAATTTGCATCTATAAAATTGCTACACAAAAATTTGCTAAATTTTCTAACTTTGCTAACTTATCAAATTTGCAATCAATAAAATTTGCATCTATAAAATTGGTACACAAAAAATTGCTAAATTTTATAACTTTGCTAACTTATCAAATTTGCAATCTATAAAATTTGCATCTATAAAATTGCTACACAAAAGTCCTAAAACTGAATTTTCACTAAGTCCTAAAACTGAATTTTCACTAAGTCCTAAAACTGATTTGGTTCAAATTGGTGGTTCAAACACAATTTGATTTGGTTCAAATTGCCGAATTTGATTTGGTTCAAATAATTGGTGGATTTGCACGGCCACGGCCAGCACACGGCCACGGCCACGGCGAGGCACGGCCACGGCCAGCACGGCCACTGCCAGCACGGCCACGGCCACGGCGAGGCAAGGGAGGGGCGCGCATGGGAGAGGCGCGAGGCAGGGAGACCTACCTGCGGCGTCACGGCGGCACGGCGGCGCGGCGAGGCAGGGGAGGGGCACGGCGGCGCGGCAGAGCTGGGCTTCGTCGCCGGGGGCGTCGGCGGCGTCGAGGCAGAGAGCAGTTCTTCGATTTGGGGGAGAATGCCAAAATTTCGGCCGCGGCCACACAAATCCCCGCGAAACAGACCTTTAGTCGCGGTTCCAGCCACGAACCGCGACTGAAGACCCTTTAGTCGCGGTTCGTGGCTGGAACCGTGACTAAAGGTCGAATTTGGACCGCCCAAATTTGCGCGCCAGCCCACACCCTTTAGTCGCGGTTCGTGGCTGGAACCGCGACTAAAGGTCTTTTTTCTGTTTTCTGTTTTCTTTTTTTTCCTTTTCCTTTTTTTGTTTTCTTTCCTATTTATTGATTTAATCGTCCAAATCAGCTCAAATTAGTCTCTAAATTTTTTTTTTGTTCTGTCTACAAAATACTTCAATTCATCGAGCTCAAATTCATTATTATTACACATGCTCCTTACATAAAGATTTAATACATTCCATAGAATGCATTACATAAAAGGTTTAATACATTATTACACATCACCAACATTATTCTACATAAACGGACTTGCTGGCTCGAAGGCCGTAGGATTAGGGGGAACGGCGGGAGGAGCCAGCCCCATTCGCGGCCGCCCGGTTCTCGCGCGCACGTTTGCGGCGGAGGGCAAGATCCATGGAGGATGAGTCTTTCAGCGCCCAATCCAGCTCGGAAGCCTCATTCGCCTTGAGCTGGCAGGCAGTTCTGGCTCGCTGTACACGGTCATCGTGGACGGACCGGAAGGAGGCTTCAAGGGCCTCCTGCATCTGCGGCCCGCCGCGCTCTTCCCCATGGTCGCTCCAGTCGAAGTCGTCGTCGTCGTCATCCTCCTCGTCGGGAGGGGCGGCGGCGACTGGTGGAGGTACGACCGCGGATCCCCACGCCACCCCTGCGGCGTACGCATCCTCGTCGGGGTCAGACACGTCGGACCACGCGCGCTCGTACGTCCTCCGCACCTCCTCCGGCACCGGAGCAGGAGGCTGGTAGCAGGGCATTCCTCTCCACGCCGGGCTCGTGGGCATACGGCGGGATAGGCTCCCGCGGTCTGCCGAGCACGCTCGACCTCGTCCAGAAGGCGCTGCGGCAGGCGTGGCGGATCCATCTCGTGGAGACGATGCGTTCATGGCTAGGAATGGTGGATTAGGGTTTACCCCGTCGTCGACAATATATAAAGACCTCCAGGGCAGCGCTAGGGGAGGACACGTGGCTAGGGCAGCGCTGGGGGAGGACACGTGACTGACACGAGTCGTGACCGCAAAGCCCGCCTTTAGTGCCGGTTGGTGTTACCAACCGGGACTAAAGAAGCACACGGATCGTGTGTTTCTTTCAAGCGCCTGTGAGACGTTGGATCAGTGGTGTGTTTCTTTTCAGGAATTGTGAGCTGTTGGATCAGCACTATCACGACCACTTCCTGAGCCATTTGACCCAGTTGGTGTTACCAACCGGGACTAAAGAAGCACACGGACCCTATATATAGCCCCCCTCTCGGACATGTTCAGCACTCACTCTGTACTCATTGTAATTCATTTCGTAAACAAAGCATTCGGATTCCCTGCATATGTCCGACGGTGCATTTGATATGCGGGCACTCACGAGCCACCGTCGGGCTGTATGCAGGGGAAACCGTGTGTTTTGTTTCAACTTTCAGAACACAGTTACATAAAAGGTTTAATACATTATTACACATCACCAACAACATCCCTATCTAGTGTTCACTTGTTCTTCGTGTGTGTCCCTTTCTTCTGATTGCGCCGTAACCATGGACAATCTTCTTCATTTAACTTGATGCTTGGGTCAGTGTTCACTTTGAAGGGCGGAATTTCATTAAACTTATCGTAATCTTCTGACATGTCTGTCTTGTCCTCCACTCCCACGATGTTTCTTTTACCTGAAAGAACTATGTGGCGCTTTGGCTCATCGTATGATGTATTCGCTTGCTTATCTTTTTTTTTGGTAGGGTAGACATGTCCTTCACATAGAAAACCTGAGCCACTTCACTGGCTAGGACGAATGGTTCGTTCTCGTACTCAAGATTCTTGAGATCCACTGTAGTCATTCCGTACCGTGGGTCTACCTCTACCCCGCCTTCTAGGTTGAACCATTTGCACTTGAACAAAGGGACCTTAAAAGAAGGTCCATAGTCAAGTTCCCATATCTGCTCTATGTAACCATAATATGTTTCCTTTTGCCCATTGCAGTTTGTTGCATCAAAGCGGACACCACTGTTTTGGTTGGTGCTCTTTTTATCTTGGTCGACCGTGTAAAATGTATTTCCATTTATCTCGTACCCTTGAAAAGTCAATATAGTCGAAGATGGTTGCTTGGCCAACAAGTATAGCTGTTCTCCAACATTGGTGTCATTAATGAGACGTCTTTGTAACCAACCGCCGAAAGTCTTCATGTGTTCTCCATCAATACAATCTTTTCCTGTGTATTTGGAGCGTAAAATATTCCTGTGTTCCTCGATATACGGAGCCACCAAGCTGGAATTATGTAGAACTGTGTAGTGTGCTCGAGTGAAAGAATTCCCGTCTTGACATAGTGTTGCTTTTTTCCTAGCGTGCCTTTTCCACGCAGTCTCCCCTCATGGCGCGATTGAGGAACACCAATCGGCTTTAGATCAGGAATAAAGTCAACACAAAACTCAATGACCTCCTCCGTTCCATAGCCCTTGGAGATGCTTCCTTCTGGCCTAGCACGGTTATGAACGTATTTCTTTAAGACTCCCATGAACCTCTCAAAGGGGAACATGTTGTGTAGAAATACAGGACCGAGAACGAAATCTCTTCGACTAGGTGAACTATGAGGTGCGTCATAATATTGAAGAAGGTTGGTGGGAACACCAACTCGAAGCTGACAAGACATTGGACCACATCCTTCTGTAAACTTGGTAGAGTTAGTGGATTGATCACCTTCTGAGAAATTGCATTGAGGAATGCACATAGCTTCACAATGGGTACTCGAACATTTTCTGGTAGAAGCCCCCTCAATGCAACCGGAAGTAATTGTGTCATAATCACGTGGCAGTCATGAGACTTTAGGTTTTGAAATTTTAGCTCTGCCATGTTTATTATTCCCTTTATATTCGACGAGAAGCCAGATGGAACCTTCATACTGCGAAGACATTCAAAAAATATTTTCTTCTCTTCTTTCGTAAGAGCGTAGCTCGCAGGACCTTGATGATTCTCTGAATGAGCGCCGTCTCGTTCCATCATACGTTGATGGGCCTGCCTTGCTTCCGGTGTATCTTTTGACTTCCCATACACGCCCAAGAAGTTTAGCAGGTTCAAGCAAAGATTTTTTGTCACATGCATCACGTCGATTGCAGAGTGAACCTCTAGCATTATCCAATAGGGCAGCTCCCAAAATATAGATTTCTTCTTCCACATGGGTACGTGGTTGAGAGCGTCATTCGGAACAGATAGACCGCCAGGACCCTTCCCAAAGATTACTTTTAAATCCTTGACCATATCATGTATAACAGAACTAGAAGGGCGGGTAGGCTTCGGCCGACGATCTGCCTCACCTTTGAAATGTTTGCCTTTCTTTCTTAAGGGATGGTTGGGTACAAGAAATCGACGATGGCCCAGGTACACATTCTTGTTACCTAAATGTATACTTTCAGTCTCACCTAAACAGTGCGTGCATGCATTGTATCCCTTGTTTGACTGTCCTGAAATGTTACTAAGAGCAGGCCAATCATTGATGGTTACAAACAACAGCGCTCGTAGGTCAAATTCCTCTTGTTTGTGCTCATCCCACACACGCACACCTTCTTCACGCCACAACTGTAAAAGTTCTTCAACCAATGGCCTCAGGTACACATCAATGTCGTTGCCAGGTTGCTTCGGGCCTTGGATGAGCACTGGCATCATAATGAACTTCCGCTTCATGCACAGCCAAGGAGGAAGGTTATAGATACATAGAGTCACAGGCCAAGTGCTATGACTGGAGCTCTGCTCTCCAAAAGGATTAAAGCCATCTGTACTTAGACCAAATCTTAAGTTCCTTGCGTCATCTGAAAATGTCGGGAACTCTCTGTCGATTTTTCTCCACTGGGACCCATCAGCGGGGTGTCTCAACATCAAGTCTTTCTTACGGTCTTCTTTGTGCCATCGCAACAACTTGGCATGCTCTTTGTTTTGAAACAAACGTTTCAACCGTGGTATTATAGGAGCATACCACATCACCTTGGCAGGAACCCTCTTCCTTGGACAACCGTGCTCGCCCTCAACATCACCAGGGTCATCTCGCCCAATCTTATACCGCAATGCACCGCATACAGGACAAGCATTCAAATTTTCGTACTCACCGCGGTAGAGGATGCAGTCATTAATGCATGCATGTATCTTCTGCACCTCTAATCCTAGAGGGCAGACCACCTTCTTTGCTTCGTACGTACTAGAGGGCAATTCGTTATCCTTTGGAAGCATCTTCTTAAATATTTTCAGCAAATTTTCAAATCCCTTGTCAGAAGTACCATTCTCTGCCTTCCATTGTAGCAATTCCAGTGTGCTACCCAACTTTTTCTGGCCATTTTCGCAATTTGGATACAGCAATTTGGTGTGATCAGCTAACATGCGCTCCAACTTCAACCTCTCGTTTTCACTTCCACAGTCCATTTGTGCATCACGAATGGCCCGACGAAGATCATCGTCGGGCTCATCAACAATGGGATCTTCTTCAACTTCGTCTTCCCTATCACCGTGTTCATCGAACATAGGATAGTTGTCATTATCCTCTTCTTCTTCATTGTCTTCCATTATAACCCCTCTTTCTCCGTGCTTGGTCCAACAATAATAACCAGGCATGAAACCATTCTGCAACAGGTGGACGTGAAGGATTTTGAGTTAGAGTGATCACTCATATTCTTACAGACACTGCATGGACAACATATAAAACCATTCGTCCGCTTGTTTGTCTCAGCCACACGGAGAAAATCATGCATGCCATTAATGAACTCGGGACAGCGTCGGTCACCGTACATCCATTGCCGTCTCATCTGCATTATATTAGTATATCAAAAACCATTATATATATATATACTACATCGATCATGAATAGATAAGTGACCAAATTAATTAATACAAGTTCATCAAGCAAAGTAGAGTAGTGACCAAATCTAATACATAGTTCTCATAAACATACATTAATTGAAACTAACATACAACTATCTAAAGAATTTAAATCCAACAACAAATGCGATCAGAATCGCAACTAAGGTAATTATTGAACCAACAGCATAATGATACCAAGCCTCTTGACTAATGGCATATTTTCTAATCTTTTTAAGCTTCAAGCGCATTGCATTCATCTTGATCTCGTGATCCAAGCGCATTGCCTCCATCTTGATCTCGTGATCATCGACGACGTCGGCAAACTTGAACTCCAATTTCATCTTCTCTTCTAAGCATTGGAGACGAAGATCTTCACTTCTTTTCAATTTTTCTTTCAAATCATTGTTTTCTTTTTCAAAAAACTCGATAATAGGGTCGGTTGGAATTTCCGGTTCAACTACCTCCTAGATAAAAATATATCTATGTCAAGTTGGTCGGCATGATTGCGATAAACACGAAACGAAACATATATATAGTTATAACAAACAATCATACCACATCCGAATAATAGAGCGGACGAGAGCCGGTGTGGACAGATGTCAAAACCATGACACTATATATATAACAAACAATTATACAACTAATAAAATTATACAAATAATAATTATGCTTCTAAATCATACACCTAAGATTTTTTAGAATAAAAAATAGAAAAAGAGGCTCACCGAGGTGGTGCCGGTGACGGGACGGCGCGGGCGATCGACGGACGGAGACGGGACGACACTAAAATACACAAATCATAATTTAGTTTGAGCTCAAATGAAATCACTAACTTAGGCATTTCATCAAACACCTAGCTAGCACTACAAATATGAAATGAGCTAAATGAGCTAAATAAGCAACGAAACGAGCGCCGGAAGAAAGGATGAAGCTGTGCTAACCCTTGGATAGATGGGGCGCCGTCAATCTTGACAAATGATGAACAAATGGGGACGAACTCGACCTCGGGAGGGGAAATGGAGAGAAAATGGAGATGAAACTCGAGCTGGAAAAATGAAGCGGGCTGGCTCGGGGTGGAAGATGATATAGGAAGAACTTTAGTCCCGGTTCCAGCAAAGAACCGAGACTAAAGGTCCACCTTTGGTCCCGGTTCCAGCCTAGAACCGGGACTAAAGGTTCTCGCGTGGGCCCCGGGATCTGCGGCCGCATGTGGTGCACCTTTAGTCCCGGTTCTTGTCTGGAACCGGGACTAAAGGTCCCTCTCGAACTGGGACGGCCGTTCTAGCCGTTGGAAAAGGGAAAATTGAACCCACTAGTACCGGTCCCTAAGGAAACCGGTACTAAAGGTCGAAACCTTTTGCCCTTTTTCCACTAGTGCAAATGTACAGTAAGATGGTAACATGAAGACATTTTCAGTTTTTAAATAGTTATTTCGTAAAAAAAATACTATTTTAACCCCGCACCACCTCTGTTATATACCCTCTATAGCAATATATCATGAAATCAGCTCCACGACGTGATGTTTCTGCTTGATAATCAAGAGGTCCGTAGGAAGAGCGGAAGGACCCTCGACCCCTGAACATGTTTAGGAAATCCAAAAAAAAAAAAAATCCCATACAGCCTCCCAAAAACTTCTTGATCCCAAAAACTTCTTGATGAAAAGGTAGCACAAGAGCTGCATGCTTAACTAGCTCTAGCAAGGAGCATCTGCGAAACTCACGTTACCTCCCGACCTCATATGCTCCTTATAGGATAAACAAATTTTTAAAAATAGTAAAAAAAATTAAAAAAATCTGAAAAAAAATTGGGAGACGAACCCAAATTTAGTGGTGAAATGACATTTGGTATGTTTTGTGCAAAAAAACGAATCATAGGCCGAAATGGGATTTCAAAAACATTTTTAGAGCACTGATTTGTTATTTTTGCACAGAGCACCACACATGTCATTTAATCACGAAGCTTGGCACGTATTTAAAAAACATGTATATATTGGCCACCATTTTTTTAGAATCTTTTGAAATGTTATACCATTTTTAAATTTTGTTTAGTACTCCCTCCATTCCATAATATAAGATGTTTTAGGTGTTACACATGTTGCCTAGATTCATACGAAAAAGAGTGGACATGTATACTAAAACATGTCTACATACATATGTGTGCATGTTAATGAGGCAAAAGGCTAAAACATCTTATATTGTGGAACGGAGGGAGTATATCATTATGATCTCAGGATCAAAACGCATCTCCCATCCCTAGCCTCTACTCCTTAGGTACCAGCTGGATAGGCCGGGACTAGCCAAGGCTCCGCCACGGAAGTATGCAATGACATCAACTAAATTCTGGTATGACTTCACCACTCTGTCAAAACAATGTGCATATTCCCATCAATTGCACCAGGGTGGAAGATTTAACATACTTAATAGATTGATCCTAGTAATCTTCTTTGCAGAAAAACACTCACACGCACCCACACACACCCAAGCAGGAGCATATGAACAATAAAACATTTTATTATTGTTTTAATTTTTTTAATCAAGCAGGAGCATATGAACAATGAACTCGGAAATCAAGCAGGGACATACTTGTGGGTGATTACGGCGGCGCAAGAGAAAAGGTTCACCATTGCAAGCTGCATCTTGTGCCCAAGTGCCACGACATGTATCGGGTGGCAACGCGGACGCGGTGGAGCAAGCCGATTGAATATGACATAGACCTCGTGCAGGAAGGAGTGTCGACGTCAACACCGTCGACGGTGCGCTATGTGTAATGCTGTAATGCTACGGAAATTGCTACCGGTGGCCTTCTGTATAGATGGCATGCTTGAGTTTCAATTACGCGTAGTGTATTTTTTCCTTTTCCTTTTTGAGCGCGATTAGGAGTACTATGCCGTGTATATATGGCGTACAAGCATGTACTCTCTCCATTTCTATATATAAGATATTTTAGATATTTTAACACATACTACATACGGACCAAAATGTCTGAATGCACATACTAAAACGCGTCCAGATACATGCATGTTGGAAAAAAGCTAAAATATCTTATAATCAAAAAACTGAGAGACTATGTTGTAATCCCAAACGGACGAGAACAAGGCATTAGCCTAGTGGCAAGGGTCACAGTGTGGCACCCCTAAGGCCAGGGTTCGAATCCTGTCGGGATCCAATTATTTGGTTTCTCACCTGGGTGGGCTCTTCTATACAAAGTCCATGGGTGCTAGGCCCATGGATCTCATTTTTTTAGATTCCATACAGACCAAATTTGAAGCACGTAGCATATGTGGGCCTCCAGGTATCCTTAAATTGTTAGTCAGATCAAAGTCAGCCACCTTAGTTTATTTTTGGTATAACGTGTCCTCTTGTGATAACTATGATACAAAATCATCTAAAAAAAACTATGATACGAACTAAGTAAAATACTTCCTCCGCGTCTCTAATTCTAAAACAAACATTTTGGTAGGCTAATTTAGCCTACCAAAACATTTTGTTTACAATATGGGACAAGGAAAGTAGATTGGAAGCTTAATTTGTGAACATTTACTAAGGACTGAATCATATAAATTGTCGCGTCACGGCGCAGGGGCCTTGATCACACATGATCAAGCCAAGGAACAAACATACGAATGAAACACACTCCTCGACACAACTCGGCCGAGGTTGCTAATACAATGAGCTAGGCAAGTTAAAGGAAAACAAAAAGCAGACTGCTGGCGTGTTTCATGTCCAGATTTCAGGCTTACCCGCCGGTCTAAACTCACCAGGCGGATGGAACACCAGTTAGCAAAGATTGTTTTTTACATGAATTAGAAGGCTTTGGATTAATCAATTTACAACCGCAATGGATAACCATGTGCTAACATAAGGGCGACTTCTTTTCGGCTTATGCTTATGCATAAGCCAGCTTATGGATTTTGGTGGGGGAGAAACTGTGGAGCGTAGAAAGTCCTAGAAACTGTTTGGGCGGCTTCTTTTGGGTTTTTGAAATTTTGACTTGTTTGCTGTATTGAGTGGTGACATGTCTGTAACGCCCCTGAATTTGATATGTTTACTAAATAAAATATTTTAGTACAAAACAAACTAGAAATGGAATAAAATAATATGAAAAGGGAGATGATAAAATAATATGAAAAGACAGTTGCAGCCCGAGATACACAATATTTAGTTAGCAGTTTGAATTTTTGTACCGCAAATTTACAATATAGATATAAATTAGTAATGTTATTTTCTATGACATGTGGGTGAGTGGGTACCATGAGATACACAATATTTACGTAAGAATATATATATATATATATATATATATATATATATATAACTATTGGACTCATTTTATAGATTTCATCATCTACATCACAACGGTGCAACAGATTACAATTTCGACAAACTGTTTAAGACATATGATCTTCTAAAGACCGCGTGCGACGGTTGTTCACAATAGAACAGTAGGAAACCATGGTCTTCGGGAGATGCCTCGCGCTTCAGTTGATGGAACTCGTCCGCGACTCGATACAAAATGATTGGCTATAACTTTTGTATTTTAAACTTTGTAATTAAAATCTTCTGCAGTTGTTCCAAAGCTAGGGTAGCATATGTGGGCCTCCAGGTATCCTTAAATTGTTAGTCAGATCAAAGTCAGCCACCTTAGTTTATTTTTGGTATAACGTGTCCTCTTGTGATAACTATGATACAAAATCATCTAAAAAAAACTATGATACGAACTAAGTAAAATCCTTCCTCCGCGTCTCTAATTCTAAAACAAACATTTTGGTAGGCTAATTTAGCCTACCAAAACATTTTGTTTACAATATGGGACAAGGAAAGTAGATTGGAAGCTTAATTTGTGAACATTTACTAAGGACTGAATCATATAAATTGTCGCGTCACGGCGCAGGGGCCTTGATCACACATGATCAAGCCAAGGAACAAACATACGAATGAAACACACTCCTCGACACAACTCGGCCGAGGTTGCTAATACAATGAGCTAGGCAAGTTAAAGGAAAACAAAAAGCAGACTGCTGGCGTGTTTCATGTCCAGATTTCAGGCTTACCCGCCGGTCTAAACTCACCAGGCGGATGGAACACCAGTTAGCAAAGATTGTTTTTTACATGAATTAGAAGGCTTTGGATTAATCAATTTACAACCGCAATGGATAACCATGTGCTAACATAAGGGCGACTTCTTTTCGGCTTATGCTTATGCATAAGCCAGCTTATGGATTTTGGTGGGGGAGAAACTGTGGAGCGTAGAAAGTCCTAGAAACTGTTTGGGCGGCTTCTTTTGGGTTTTTGAAATTTTGACTTGTTTGCTGTATTGAGTGGTGACATGTCTGTAACGCCCCTGAATTTGATATGTTTACTAAATAAAATATTTTAGTACAAAACAAACTAGAAATGGAATAAAATAATATGAAAAGGGAGATGATAAAATAATATGAAAAGACAGTTGCAGCCCGAGATACACAATATTTAGTTAGCAGTTTGAATTTTTGTACCGCAAATTTACAATATAGATATAAATTAGTAATGTTATTTTCTATGACATGTGGGTGAGTGGGTACCATGAGATACACAATATTTACGTAAGAATATATATATATATATATAACTATTGGACTCATTTTATAGATTTCATCATCTACATCACAACGGTGCAACAGATTACAATTTCAACAAACTGTTTAAGACATATGATCTTCTAAAGACCGCGTGCGACGGTTGTTCACAATAGAACAGTAGGAAACCATGGTCTTCGGGAGATGCCTCGCGCTTCAGTTGATGGAACTCGTCCGCGACTCGATACAAAATGATTGGCTATAACTTTTGTATTTTAAACTTTGTAATTAAAATCTTCTGCAGTTGTTCCAAAGCTAGGGGAGGGGCGGTGTCCCCCCCCCCCCCCCCAAACATGTACATAGCTCTGTCTAGGCCCCCAGTGGAGCACGACGGCAGCGAAAGAGGCAACAACATTGCCCTCTACATACTTAATTCCATTCTAGGTAAGCAGCGCACCTGTTGGACCTGCAACTCATTTCTTCCGCCTCTAGCTCATGTGATCTCACATTGAAAAAATAAGCACAGAATAAAAAGCTAAAAGCGCCGTCCTCGCCATCAATCCCTCCTATCTTCTCTTTGATAATGAAACTTGCAAATTATGCATGCATGGTTTTGCTTAATATAGGCGGCGTGCTCACGCCCAGGTGGCTCCTCGACAACGGCGCTCCCCATGGTGGAGGGGACAACCCGCCTCCTCCTCCTCCACCTCTCGCAATTGAAGGAGCTCCGCCGCTCCATCTGGGCGACCGCGGCGCGCTGAACGTCCTCAAACTTTGAAGGACATACGACAGATGGAGACTCGGTCGACATTAGGCCCTCGGTTCTCGAACTCTGAACTCAATAGCTTTAGGGGTAAATAGATTATTTTTTTATTAAGCCCGGCTTTGCACGGCAACACATACTATGCACTGTTATGATCATCGGGTTGTGTGCACACTTACGAATTGAAGAGGCAGGGAAGGATATCTCGGACATACGATTAATGGAGGATTTAACGTATATCAAATCCAACTTTTACCCATTTTCAGAAAAATCAAATCTAAATTTTATATGAACCATATGCTGCAAGTAATTATCTGCCAAGTCAAATCAAAATCAACCCTACCTATCAACTCTGTTGCAGGAGTTTGATTTTTCTTTAACGGTAGTGATATTTCTCGTACGGTCTACCAGAAACTTTGGCCGAGGAAAAAAACAAGGATACGAAATAAGATCGTCAAAGTGTGAAAATAGATTTATTATGCAATTTAATTACAACTGAAAAAATAAATACATATTCTTCATCACCGCGTGGGCTATTTAGTTCGACTTTTTTTGTTTCCAAGTGAATTAACTCCCTCTTATACCGCCCAAACTTCATAGGTAACATCTTTTTTACTCCCTCTGGTACAGCTTACCGGACATGCACTTTAGGTAACATCTTTTTTACTCCCTCTGGTACAGCTTACCAGACATGCACTTTAAGAAACAATTTGGTTGAGAACTTGCCTGTGGCAAGATGGTTAGGAGGGTGGTTGTACCCCCAGCCCACCAGAGTTCAAACCCCAGGTTTGACGCTGATGTTTCTCATTTAGGCGGAATATTCTTCAGTGGGAGGCGACGTTCCCGTCGACAGCGAGGCGCCCGTGGTGACTTCGTCAATCTCAAGACTCAACCGCCGGCTCAGTCTCTCGGAGGTGCTCATAGGGGTAGGGTGTGCGTGTGTGCGTTCATAGGGGTGAGTGTATGCGCGTGTATGTGAGCGTCTGCGTTGTACTGTGTTTCGCAAAAAAAAAAAAAAAGAAACAATTTGGTTCAATAAAATATAAATTATACATGACAAAAATTATATCATTGAAAACTTCTTTTCGTATAAATACTCCCTCCGTTCCTTGATGTAAGGTGTATAGTTTTTTCAGAAAAAATCCAAAATGTATGGTATAATGAGATGTATGGACAATTTTACCCTTCCAAAAATGAATCCTAATTTATAGGGTGTATTATTTTCAATTTGTGTCTATTAGGAATTCATATATCCCAATTTTTAACAAAAGAAAATGAGTACACCGTATGCTAAATACCCATATCTTAATATTCTTGCAGAAAAGTATACACCCTACATTCAGGAATAGAGGGAGTATGATGTAATATTTTTTGTGAAAATACTTTATATTTTGTTGACAAAATTTAATGGTCAAAGTTTTTAAACTTTGTGTGTACCGTGAACCCTAAACTGTACCGGAGAGAGTACATCAATTAATTAATTGCCTCAACTAAGACGTGCTTTGTCGAATATTAATAATTTAAGATGGCGATGCAAAGGCTTAAAAGTACTCCCTCCGTCATTTTTACGGATTTGCTGATTCGCAGTTGACTGATAATTAATCAAATTAAATTAATTCTCAGTCACATTCAAAACCGTTATATGTGTTCGGGGATTAGTGCATGCTCCGGACATCAAAGGTTGTCTGTACAGACCCAAATTGGGCAGCATCTATTTGTTCTAACTTTTTTATGTTTGGTTGGGCTGGTGTTGCTCAGGAGGCTTAGGGCTTTTTCTATTGTATGTTTTTTGTTGCTTGTGTGTTGTGTTTTTTTCTGGATGTATATCGCATTTAGTGTTTTTCATCCTTTTATCATAGAAAATTTATAATTTAATTTTTTAATTTTTTTTATAATTTTAAATATGGAAAAATCACAGTTGCAACCCCATTTGTAATTGGCAAAATCTCAGTTGCAACTCCACTTATAAAGGAAAAAATCTTACTGACAAAATTTTCAGTTACAAGTTACAACCCCACTTGCAATTGGCAAAAAAATCAGTTACAACCCCAGTTGTTACTATTTTTTTAAAAATAATTCAGTTGCAACCCCAGTTACAACTGAAAAAGGTTCAGCTGTAAACCCCATTCGCAACTGAAAATCTCAGTTGCAACTCCACTTAAAACTGACACAAATCTCAGTTGCAATCCCATTTGTAACTGAAAATCTTAGTTGTAACTGAAAAGTCTCGGTTAGGAATTCTCAGTTGTAAGTGAAAAAATCTCAGTTGCAACCCTACCCGTAACCGACTCTCACCACGCAATCCCATCTGCATATGAAAAAAAATCATTTGCAACCCTACCTGCAACTAAGAGCTCCCTACTGTCTCCCACTAACTAGCTTTTTAGGATTTTATCTCATTTTCTAGTGTTCTTCGTTAGCTTATGTTAAGAAAAAAAAAAGGAGTACCATATACTACATGTGTATCACATAGAAGGCTGCGGTAAGAACGCTCAACCCAACCTTGCATGCACCGTTATGGGCTAGGCCGTTTTTACCTAACCTGGAGGAACAGCTCGCGTAACGGATCGATCGTGATTACGCTAAAATGGCTGCACATATCAGCAGGGGTGACGTATGTCAGCTGAAAATTAGTTTAGTTCTCAGTCGACTGAGCCCTAGTCACGTCCTTTTTCTTAATCTACTTACTAGGTTAGAAAGTTCTCCAGTTTAATATAGACTAGTTGGCATGTACGTGCAACGCACGTTTTCACAATTAAGGGTGAAAATTTAAAATAGAAAAATACCGTACCAAGTATATATAGATTACTTCTTTTACACTTTTGCATTCCTAGATTTTACAGACCTTTTTTGTATCTCGCTGATCGGAGAGATGACCGCCGGGATGCGATGGCGGCCTCAGGTGGCGGCTCCACCGGAGGCGACAGAGCGGGATGGTTGTGACGCGATGACGAAGGGTAGTACGGCGGACCAAAATTATAGCCGTGGAAACAATATTACTGACAAAGAACGAAACAATTTCAAAGCTATAAATCTTAATGCATGGAATTTTGCTACAAGAATGTACATAATTAGGTGATCCGGTTGTTGATCAATTCAAAACATTATTTAGTTTCTAACAGCAAAAATAAATAGATTGGATTTTATATGCCCTTTATGACTAATATTACAGAACTATCTAGCAGACAAAAATTTCAGAATTCAAAAAGTTCTTCCTACCGATCATCATTCTCCATAACTTGTTTAATGACAGCGACGACGTGCCCAGGCGATGGCGCCTGGAAAGATGGAGATGGTTGGACTTCACGGGGGCGGCATACTTGCACGACGCTCTCACAGGGAGGCGGCCCGGGAAGATGGAGATGGCTCGGACGTCACCTAGCGCGACGAGCAAAATCTCGTGGAGGGAACGTCAAGGTGGTGGCGACAACGTGCAGGACGACCTGACGGTGGCGCCAGGGAAGATGGAGATGGTCATACGTCACAAAGTTTATAAGTTATGGAAGGTTTATGAATTAGTATACGACCAAAGACTGTAATATAAACTTACACATGGTGTGATACACTGATACCTGAAACCAAAGCACAACCATCTAGATAACCGAAAGACTGCAACCAATTCAAAGCTTTCTCACGTGCTGGCTCAAAAGTATCTCAGCTAGGCTTGTGGTAGTGGCACCCTTCTCCATCGATGCAAATCTACACTTCTTTGCATTGACGACAGGGAAAAAACTGTCAAAATCCACCAAAAGAACCCAGGCAATAATTTTCTACGCGAGCTGGAGAGCATGCGTGCGATGACGGCCGGCACAGGCCGGCGCTCTTACTGCATGGCTATTCTGCCCGGATAAGCCTGCTGGTGGCCGCTGCTGATCTTCTCGTTGCGGGCGCGCTCGTCCACGATGCCGTCGACGGTAGGGTTCACCGGAGCCGTGCGCCACACCGATGCCGTGAACAGCGGCCAGTCATGCCACGCCAGCGTCAGGCAGCCACAAAGCTCCTGCACACGGTACCCGACGCCCCCGAGAACGCGCGGAGCAGCGCGGCCGCCTGCCCAGTCGCGCTCGCCAGAGCCGGGCGCACCAGAGGTTGAACGGCTCGTGCCGCTCCGCGCGGGCGCTGCCCTCGCCGCACACGATGCTGAAGATCTCCCGCTGCAAGTATGCATCGGCGCCGACTCCTCCGCTGGTGTTGGTGAGGCGTAGAGCAGACATCGCGTCCATGGAGTCAACCGCACCACCGCCTCCGGCTTGTTGTGGTGCGCCTCCTGCTCCACGATCGTGAACACACTGGGCTGCATGGCGGCGACGAAGACGAGGACGGCGTCGATGGGCGAGTGGAGGGAGTTTGACGCGGCTTCCGGGTCCACAGAAGGCGATGGAGCTGGCAGATGCAATTCACGGCTAGCGCCCCGCCGAGGATGATCTGGAACATCCACGTTTGGAGCCTATGAAAACGAAAAGAACAATGGTGGCAATCGTGTAATTTCTTTGAAAACGAAAAGGTGTGTTGAGTTGTCAAACATTGAGTGAATCTGAACCATTGATCAAATATTGAAGGGTTATGATTTAATGTATCCCATCAAGTTTGCTCTTTTATCTCTAATAGTTGACGTGCACGTGCAACGCACGTAATCAACTATTACAAACCATATAAGCAATAGGACAAATGTTAATAATTCAGTTAATTAGACAAATGTTAGAAATTAAGTTGATCTTACTACAGACAAGAAAACATTGCTGAAAATGCACGTCTCTAAAGTGCTGCTTCCGTTGAAAGTCCACTGATTTCCACTAGCAGAAGCCCCAATCCGTATCTTTCTTCCATAATTAAGAGGCATTGGAATTGGAAATTTGGAGGAGCTGCATAGGAGGCGGCGCACAGGCCGGCACTGCAACTTGCAGCCAGCGAGGCATAGGTGAGAGATCGCTTCCTCACTTAAATTAATTAAACCGAAACGTGCATGAACTGGAACTTTAAGGCGGATGTGCCCAACCAGGCCTCGCTCGACGGCTGGACCGCGCGCGACGTCGCCTGCAGGTTCCTGGCGTGGCCTGCCGGGGCGGCGCAGCTGCTGGAGGCAGGGGCGGCTGGATCCGCCCCTATGCCCGGGTGGCCGCCCGGGCTTGCCGGCGGTGCGCGCTTGTATTTTTTGATTTTTTGTAGTGATTTTTGCTGAAAATTTAGCGATTTTTGATTGTTTGCCCGGGCTTCCGGAAGTTTCTGGGTCCGCCACTGGCTGGAGGAGTTCAAGGTGGACGTGCCCAACCAGCTCTTGCTCGACGGCGCGCGCGACGGCGCCTGCAGGTTTCCCGGCGCGGCCGACTCACGTCGCTCTCGCTCGCCCCCGTACCCCTCAATGACTACTTCCGTGCCGTCGCCTCCACGCTGCTGCAGCTTGGCGCCGTCGCCTCCGCGGCACCAACGTCAGCCGGGCACTGTCACCGTCGTTGAGGCCACGCTCCGGTGCTCGCCGTGCCCTGGCCGCGCCCAACACCGTGGTCCTGTTTGCCTGGCCGGCCGCACCGTCACCGTCGCCCGGCCGGCCGCGCCCAACGCCGTGGTCCTGTCTGCCTGGCCGGCCGCACCCGTCACCGTCGTTGAGGCCACGCTCCGGCGCTCCGTGCTCTCGACCGCTCGTCTCCCCAGCCGTCAGGAAGTTCTGTTTTTTAATTTCTTTTAGCGGTGGCAAATCTCGTAATTATCACGAAACGAAATAAAACGAACCGGTACGATGGCATTAGCAGTATTATGTGATTTGGTGGGAGGGTAAAACGGGCAAAAGTGGATTTGTGTTGAGTTGTCAAACATTGGAGCGATCTGGACCGTTGGCCAAATATTGAAGGGCCCAGATTCAATGTATCAACACAAGTTTGCTCTTTTAATAGTAGTATAGATATAGATTCACTATAGTAAACACGTTTACTACCGCAATCCCCTCGGTAATTAAATATCATGCAATAACGCTTATCTATGGACCAACCAGCGATCCCATTTGGCATGCAAATTGCATGGCTTCATTTATATATTCTTTCATTGAGTTGAGAGCTAGCACTTCGTTTTTTTTTATCTAATTGAGTTGGACATCAATAACCGTGCAAACTAGTCACACAACTTGCAGATGGTGAAACCGCAGTTCTAAACCTAGCATCGGCAGTGCCAAACTGGTCCATAAGAGTTTTGGTGCAGACACGTGGCGTCGTTTTTCTTGTGAAAATGCCCCTACATTTTTTTCTCCGCCACATATGACCTTGATGCTGCTTTACATGTGAGTTCAACCCATCAATGGTGTAATAAAGATATAAACTTAAATGTGTTGTGTGAAGGATGAGGATTCAAACTCAAAATCTAATGTTCGAGCCCGCAAGCACTAGCCACTGCAACCGACGCGGACCAGTGATGCAAGTTCTAATGTTTAAAACCCTAAATTAAATCAATCCATAGTTGAAACAAGCTAAAACTTTTTCAAGTATATATTATCAAGCGTGAGATACAAGTTCTTTTCTAGATGGCACTAGAGAATCTCATGGACCAAGATTTCGATCACAAGATCTAGAGATTTGAACCATCTCAGCAAAGATAGTGAATAACTACTCGTAAGGAAACATGATGGTGATCTAAACTTCACAAGTCAGGGGAAATGCCTTTGCTTGACGGTAAGCATATTTCTTACACTTTTCTGTCCTTCCCTACTCCCTTGATTTTTCAATTTCTTCTCTAATGAAAGCTAATCTTTGGTTTATGTCACTCTTGGTTGGTATTAGATAAGAGACTTAGTATCCGCCTTACCTCATGAGTAAAGTGCGAAATATCGTAAGATCAGATGGTGGATAACTTTGCATGCTATACTACCTGAAAGGTTTCAATCCTCTCCTCATAGCACATATGAGGAGGATATCCGAACATGCATTTTGTACAAGTGAGCAACCAAATGGAATAGAATAATGAAGCTCATCGTCACCTACGTTGTAGAACTAAAAGGTGGTATCCAAGTTTAGATGAGAGAAATGTCTGGATCAACAATCCGTCATTGTTCGAAAAAAAGACTCTTTATCAGTAACACCATGTTACATAAAATAAAGTACATGACGCAAAATCGATAACTGAGCAACAAGGATTGCCGTTTTGGATCACATGACAAACATGAGAAAATTGCCTCTATTTATGGCTGAGTACATGAAACAAGTTGGAGTGGATTTTTTTTGAATATATCATACGATTCAACAATTTCACAGCCTTTGATGAACAATGTGTGTGAAAAATAGGAATTCTTTTTTTTTTTGCGAAAAATGAAAAATAGGAATTCTTAGAAGCAATACGATAAATGCTAGTACAAGAGAACTAAATTCAAAAGGAAAGAACACGGGTAATATAAACATATCCAAAAGTGGAAACATGAGTTATTTCTGACATACAAGAGGAGCACGACCAAAACGTTTTCGGGGCTGAAAAAGGATATGAACACCAGAAGGAATGGAAAAAGATCGTCAGTTCATCATGTACACAAGAGGCCAACTGTCATACAAGCTCCGATGTGGACCCACCAGTCATTCAGAGTGCTAAATAAATGACCAGGCATGAGCTGTGTACACGCAAAAGTTCACAGGCAACTGCTAGTGACAACGTTGTTTTAAGCATTAGCGCACGTGCTCCATGTGCTTGTTTACCCGTCCACCCGCATTATATATAGACAGCCCCCCTTTGACTCTCCCACACCAAGCTCACATTTTCCACATCTTCTCCCTCGATCTCGAACCAGCTCCGTATTCTTCGTCAGCCAGTAATCGAAGAGCAATGGATGCCATGGAGTTGTCATGGGGCGCGCGGTGCGCAGGGCTGCTGTTCTTCGGCCTGTCCATCTTCTTTGTGGCGCTCGCCGCGGTGCTCCTGCTCGTGCGCCGATGGCCGTGGTGCAGCTGCCATGTGTGCCGGGCGTACCTCACGGGGTCCTGGGCGAGGGACTTCACCAACCTCGGCGACTGGTACGCGCACCTGCTGCGCGAGTCGCCGACGGGCACCGTCCATATCCACGTCCTCGGCTGCACCGTCACCGCTAACCCCGACAACGTCGAGTACATGCTCAAGACCAATTTCGACAACTTCCCCAAGGGCAAGCCCTTCGCCGCGCTCCTCGGCGACCTCCTCGGCGGCGGCATCTTCAACGTCAACGGCGACGCGTGGCGCCACCAGCGCAAGATGGCAAGCCTCGAGCTCGGCAGCGTCAGCGTGCGCTCTTACGCCTATAAGATCGTCGCCCAGGAGGTGGAGACCCGCCTCATGCCGGTCCTGGCCGACGTCGCCGACATGGGCAAGGTGGTCGACCTGCAGGACGTGTTCCGCCGATTCGCCTTCGACACCATCTGCAAGATCTCCTTCGGGCTGGACCCGGGCTGCCTCGAGGCCGACATGCCCATGTCGGACCTAGCCGACGCGTTCGACACCGCGTCGCGGCTCTCCGCGATGCGTGGCGCGGCGGCTTCACCTTTGGTGTGGAAGATGAAGCGGATGCTCAACATTGGGTCCGAGAGGGAGCTCAGGAAGGCGATCAAGCTCGTGGACGACCTCGCGGCAGCGATGATTCGGCAGCGCCGGAAGCTTGGCTTCGAAGACAGCCACGACCTCCTGTCCAGGTTCATGGCCTCCGACGGAGACGTGCATGCCATGGACGACAAGTACCTCCGCGACATCGTCGTCAGCTTCCTCCTCGCTGGGCGGGACACGGTGGCCTCCGCGCTCACCACGCTCTTCATCCACCTCTCCCAGAACCCCGAGGTCGCGGCCGCCATTCGCGCGGAGGCCGGCGGCGACAAGCCGTCCACCTACGGATACCAGCACCTCAAGAGCCTTCAGTACACCCATGCGGTGCTGTACGAGAACATGAGGCTGTTCCCGCCGGTGCAGTTCGACTCCAAGTTCTGCGCCGCCGCCGACGTTCTCCCTGACGGCACCTACGTGGAGGGCGAGTCGCGCGTGATGTACCACCCGTACGCCATGGGACGCATGCCGAGCATCTGGGGCACCGACTACGAGGCGTTCCGCCCGGATCGGTGGCTCACCGGCCCCGGTGGCTCGTTCGCGCCGGCGAGCCTGTACAAGTACCCGGTGTTCCAGGGCGGCCTCCGCGTGTGCCTGGGCAAGGAGCTCGCGATCACCGAGATGAAGGTGGTCAGCGTGGCCGTGGTGAGAGCGTTCGACGTGGAGGTGATCGGAGACAATGGGCGCAGTGGCTGCGCGCCCAAGTTTGTGCCGGGGCTCACGGCTTCCGTCAGCGGTGGGCTCCCAGTCAGGATCAAGCGCGCTTCCATTCCGAATTCAGATTTCAGATAGCGTTTCTGTGTCAGTAACAATGTACATAGGATAAGAGGAGGTATCAATAGGAATGTTGTTTCTTCGATAAGAAATCGGAATTTCTCCACGCTTTCCAAGGTTCTTACTCAGTACACTGTTTATATTGTCAAAACATAACGCACTGAAATTTCGACAGTCAGATAGTCATGTTTGACTCAGTTTAGCAGATGTGAGGATCGAACCTTGATTGCCTCCTAGCCACCAACAAGATGCTAGCCAGTTGTTAAAAAAAGGCTAGCCAACGGAATCCAGGAGAGTTCACGGTTTTGTGGAATTCCTTCGAGCTTTTCCACTTTTTTCCCACTACATTGGCCAACTAAATATATTACTGCAGAATTTTTCCACTTTTTTCCCTCTACATTGGCCAACTAAATATATTACATTAGAGTTTCGCAAAAAAAAAATATTACATTAGATCCGACAATTGGAACAACAAATGACAACCACCATGGTAAATTGAAAGTTACATCAAAGTTCCCTCGAAGTTGTAGTTTGAAGTTTCGTGTTTTGCATCTTAATTTTTCACCATGCCCCACGTGAAGAAACTACAGACTACCAAACATGTACTCTCTCCGTTTCATAATTTTTGTCGTGATTTTAGTTCAAATTTGAACTAAAACATGACAAGAATTATAGGACAGAGGTAGTACAAGCTAGACAAACCTGGAGGCGTTCGAACAGCCGCTTGAGCCATCTACCAGACTGCCACAATCAGCGGCGGTGTCGAACCTTGAAATCTATGTGGTCAACTAATGCAAACTCTACGAATTTTGTTAAAAAATCAATTATATATAAAAGTAAGAGTAGTTTCTCAAACTTTTTGGGTTAACTTTTTTTTACGGGTACATCAAGAATTTATTAATCAGGAAGGGTTACACAGCGGTCCAGCTCAAGCAACTCAAGAATTTCTTCAGGTCCCAAACCAATCCATAATTCAGAACGGTGTTCCGCCCTAGAAAGATTTGCTAGGTGGTGACTAACCCTAACCTGACTACGTTCCACCTTACTCCACAAAGGAACACACTCTAATTCCTGAATACAAAAACTTACTCCACAACATGTATTATGAGCCGTCATTGCACATATTTTGGCCAGAGACACACTCTTCACGTGCCAAGTTATCAATTTTTCTGATTTTTTGTTGTACTAGCACTAGAGAACATTGGGAGCCCAAAAAATCAAATCATTGGAACCTCTACCAATACTTACTTGACACCATCACCGTTGCCGCCACCACAAAGACGAGCAGAAGCATGGGATAATCATTGGAGCACCGAAAAGCATCAATTTGTGGGAATAAAACACGACAAGCTCTTGCGTGCCAGACGCAACGAAGACACTTGTAAAAGGTACAATCATGGGAGTTTATTCCATGCGATATCTTCTTCACTGCCAAGAATACACCTAGCCTAACATATGAGAAAGTAAATCTGTACTTCAACGAGTTGATCCGTTGGTTTTATCTCTCTTCGGGTGTTTAGAGAGGCCCTAGGAGACGAGGGAACCGAAACCTGAGCCAAAACACGAAGGTTGATTCCGACGGCAAGGTCTAGCTAAGTTAAACCATGTTGTGGCATTGACATAATAACGATTTGTCTATCAAGGATTAGCTATTTCTAACATGATAGAGAAATCTATTTCTAAATCGACCACATTGAACTTTATCCAAACTAGAGTGCAAAAAAAAGGTGTCCAATTTTAGGCATAGAAATGTAAAACTATCTAGTTGCATATTTTCAGGTTGTATATATTTTGAGAATGTATAAGTATGAAATCTTCGTTGTATAAAGAATCAAGGTCTCCTTCACTCAAAAGATATTTGTCGGAATTTTGGAGGATTGTGTGCCTTAGAAGTTTTTCCTCTAAATCTTGTTTGGATGGTCAGAATGGAAAACATATTGTTTTCGAAAGCAACTGTATAGGAACATTTATTTTATAATCTAACCTCAGGGAAACTTTCCTATATTAAATGAGAACTATGATGCTCACCTATTTTAGTAGACAAATTCCAAGGTGTTTCATGTGGTGCAACCAAATGATTCAATTGCAGGTTGATGTGTTTCCCATTTTTGTAAAATTTAATTTTACAGGCTATCACAATCCTACATTTTCCTATTTCCGACCTTTTATAATCTCGTGAACCAAAGAGGTTTCCAACTATTTGAATTATTGCCTTATAAATAAATAATTTGTAGTACCTGCGATTTTCTTAGTAAATGATCTGCTTTAAATGATTAGTCAAGTACAATCTGTCTGTCCAACGATAGTGAAGCCGATAAGAACAACAAAAAGCACACTGATGAAACTACAAGTTACATCAAGGTACTTCGAGATCATCCTATATCTAGCATGTTACGCCCGAGCCACCTTAAACACAACACCTAGGATATTGTTTGGAATCTGATTTTGTCGGATTCAGATTTAGCTGTTGTAAAGAGAAAGACTTGGTTTCCGACTAGTTTTGATATAGTCTTTGTTCTCGGTTCGAAATCGGGTTCGTGCATTGTTGCTAAGATAAGCATTACTTTCTAATATGGAATCTGTTTTTGACGTATGATCATTCAGATTGTTCAGAAAGAACACGTGCATCTAAACATTTTCGTCAAAAATCAAGTTAGGGGATCTGCGCCCGTGACGAGGATCATCATGGGGTCCAAGAAAGCTGATTATCTTACTTACACAACTGATTATCAGACTCTAGTCGGCTACATGTCGACAAGATGGCTTTAACGAAGTAGTACTACCCGTGGGCGGTGGTTGACAAAAGATTTTAGTTTATGCATCCAGGTGCAGCCAGTCACACAGGTATCCATCAGCTAGACAGCTAAGCTACTGCGTTATCTGAGACGCGTAGCCGACGCAGCACTCGCGGGAACACGGCTGCGACAGCTAGCCAGTGAGCCGGCACACACGTTTTGTGGCGCCGGCGGCCGGATCGATGTGCCCACCGGCCGCAATCTCGCTAGCTAGACGAGCTGGCAGGTGAAGCCAACTTCGTCGCGATCCAACGACGGCGACGCGTCGGCCCACCGGCGCCACGTATGAGCCGGGAGGAATAAAAGAAAGTCTCGATAAGACCAGCGAGCAGTGGATGGAATACGCAACAGATGAACCGGAAACGCGTTGAAAATATACTACTGTACTTATCCCGGCAAATGAATTTAAATACTTCCAGCTTACGAAATCACGTATGCTGATGTCAACACCGTTGACAGAATCGGAGAAACGCATCACTACTTGACAGTTAATATGCGTGTGATTTTTGACTCCAAGCCTGCAGCAGAAGATACAGACGTCGATCGGGTATCCAGTCGAGTCGACAGCTCGGTGTTCTCGTACCTTTGGTTGGTTTGAGCAGGCTAGTAGGCTACGCTTCCAGGAGCATCTCCAGCAGGCTGGCTAAATTACGGTCACTATCTATAATTAACATGTCTGGACATGTCTGCGGAATAACGCTCAAAAATGGACCTCTCCGATCATACACCTCAAATCTCAAATAGATGCAAACTATCCATGTCGATCATATGATTATTCGAATCAACATAAAACATAGTCTAGTTTTTCATAAAATTATTCATAGTACATATATATACACAAAAAGTATTCTTAATTATGCCGAATTACAATTCAAATTCATTGATTTCCAGTGAAGGTCCACATATGGTACATGAGTTCATTGAGTAGTTGGACGTGTGCTTGTTGATCTCGAAATTGTCGATGCATCCAAAGAAAGTTCAGAACATGGTGCACATCTTGTTCCGGGGGGCGGAATGTTCTCTAGGATTCTCAAAATCATTCGTGCGGGCTGCCACTTCTCGCTCGTCCTCCACGTCATTGTAGCTCCACGGACAATCCCCCAACGAGTTTGGAGTACTCCAAATACCTTCTCAACATCTTTCCTAACAGATTCTTGTGCAACTGCAAATTGGATTCTTTTCTGACCCACTGGATTGCTTATAGTATTCACAATGCAGCCCACTGAGAAGAGATACTATCTGCAAGATAGTATCCCATAATGTAATCATGTCCGTTGACAGTGTAATTGCACGGTGGAGCGTCCCCATCACAAAGTCTATTGAACAGTGAAGATCGCAGAAGCACGTTGATTTCGTTGTGTGAACCTGGCATACCAAAAAAGGCATGCCAAATCCACAACTATTTTGATGTCACTGCTTCAAGTATGATCGTTGCCTCTTCGTCATCATCCTCGATGAACTCCTTGTATACGAACTCTTCTACTACACCGTAATCATACTCATCGTCGAACGAAGCCATGCCTAAAAATTAGCTAAAACAATCACAAACCAGTTCCGTCAATTTGACGAACAGTTGATGGACGAGGTGTATATCCGGCGTTGTAAAACGTATCGTGCGTGTTGCGGCGAACGCGGAGGTTTTGGCTCCCTCCTCTTCATGTTCGGACCAGAGGTGGAGTTTAAATGGGAACAATGGCGGAGGTAGGAAGAGGCGGCCCGACCGAGGGAGTGGGAGGATGATGGAGCCGGACAAAGGTTTGGTCTGATTTGGTGTGATTTGAGTTGGGTCCGACGTGGCGGACGCAATCCGGACGGCCCAACCCCCCAAAGACATTCTGAACGTTTCGAACTTTGAATAGGCTAGTTGGGTACATTCAGAGTACATATATACACACAAAATGTTCTCAATTATGCCGAATTACAATTCAAAATCACTGATTTCCAGTGAAGGTCCACATATGGTACATGAGTTCATTGAGTAGTTGGACGTGTGCTTGTTGATCTCGAAATTGTCGATGCATCTCAAGAAAGTTCATAACATGGTGCACATCTTGTTCTGGGAGGCGGACATGTTCTCCAGGATTCTCAAAATCATTCGTGCGGGCTGCCCCTTCACGCTCGTCCTCCACAATTATATATTTTAAATTACACAACAAGTTATCATCTGCCATAATGTCTCCGAAATCCGAACCCCACATCATTATAGCTCCACGGACAATGCCCAGCGAGTTTGGAGTACTCCAAATGCCCTCTCAACATCTTTCCTAACAGATTCTTGTCCAACTGTAAATTGGATTCTTTTCTGACCCACCGAATTGCTTATAGTATTCACAATGCAGCCCACTGAGAAGAGATACTATCTGCAAGATAGTATCCCATAATGTAATCATGTCCGTTGACAGTGTAATTGCACGGTGGAGCGTCCCCATCACAAAGTCTATTGAACAGTGAAGATCGCAGAAGCACGTTGATTTCGTTGTGTGAACCTGGCATACCAAAAAAGGCATGCCAAATCCACAAATATTTTAATGTCACTGCTTCAAGTATGATCGTTGCCTCTTCGTCATCATCCTCGACGAACTCCTTGTATACGAACTCTTCTACTACACCGTAATCATACTCATCGTCGGACGAATCCATGGCCTAAAAATTAGCTAAAACAATCACAAACCAGTTCCGTCAATTTGACGAACAGTTGATGGACGAGGTGTATATCCGGCGTTGTAAAACGTACCGTGTGTGCGGCGGCGAACGCGGAGGTTTTGGCTCCCTCCTCTGCATGTTCGGACCAGTGGTGGAGCTTAAATGGGAACAACGGTGGAGGTAGGAAGGGGCGGCCCGACCGAGGGAATGGGAAGATGGGGGAGCCGGACAAAGGTTTGGTCCGATTTGGCGCGATTTGAGTTGGGTCCGTATTGTCGGGTCCGACGTCGCGGACGTAACCCGGACGGCCCATTTCCCCCCCCGGCTAACTTTGAGTAGGCTAGTTGGATACATATTTTGTGTCCAGATCGTGTCCGCGGTCTGTCCACCGGACGTATAGGCAGAATTGCTAGTCTGGTTGGAGATAGTCTACGTGATCCGGTCGTATGTGGCTCGGTTGGCGACTCCTCCACTACCCTTCAGGCGAGTCGAAAGCTGGAGCATGTATATGCAATGGTTACGATCCAATTTTCTCGGTTATACGGCTCCCATCCATTGTCTGCGCAATTTATTTTCTGGAAGTGTCTGCAAAACGTGCTTGTGTAGTCGGAATGCGTGCTGCCCGACAGACAATTGCTCATCTTCCAAGCTAGGCGCTTGTTCTGCAGGCTGTCTGGACTTGTCCAAAGAAGTTTTTTTGGAAGCCAACTGCTCCGATTTTCTATTGCCAGGAAATGATTAATATTCCATTGCCATTTGCCATACGTGCATACTGGTCGGAAAGTTCAGCTAGCCTGTGGCAAGAACAAACTAGTAGGTGGTGACACGCGAAATGCGTGGGTGCCTGTTCTCCGACGGTCTCTTATCTGACGGTGCTCGCAGGCTGCAAATATGGGCTAGCGGCCTAGCGCGAATGCGGCGGAGTCTGGTTTTTTTTTTTTTTTTGACATTGGCTAGATTTTATTTTGCGAAGATCCAAACCGAAGCCCAACTGTAGCTTTTTTACCGGCCCCATAGAGTGACGCAGGTTCATAATGATATCGTGGGTTCCTTGATACTGGACCAAAGTGCAGCCCAGTGCACCGCGACACGCACCACACCTTCGAATTTCGGTGCTGCTTCACGTTTTAGTACCACATCGCTCGCGTAAGACAGAATAAACATGTTTATAAGCCCCTTCAAATAATATGATTTTTCTTAGTACAGACTTATTGTAACATAAAAACTCCGATGACATGCAAACACTCACATAACGCCTACGGTTGGAGTCGTGGAGATCAGAATTCAAAAGCACTGGTTGTTGAAACGTTTAAGACCAAAATACAAGCAGGTACAGTTTTTTAAAAATAATATGATTTTTTAGTACAGACTTATTGTAACATAAAAACACCGATGACACATTGAAGACCAAAATACAAACACGTACATTCTTTCAAATAATATGATTTTTTTTAGTACAGACTTATTGTAACATAAAAACACCGATGACACATTGAAGACCAAAATACAAACACGTACATTCTTTCAAATAATATGATTTTTTTAGTACAGACTTGTTGTAACATAAAAACACCGATGACATGCAAACACTCACATAACGCCTAAGGCTGGAATCGTGGAGATTTAGAATTCAAAAACACCGGTTGAATACCTGTGCGTTGTCATGGAACAATAAAGCTAAATATGAGGATAATTACATGGATAATAAACAATGTTGTAATGAACAACATGCTGAGGGTTATGCCAAGATGATACAACATTGGGACCACTCGTATCGTATGACCCGCGGAGGCGACCGATGTGTCGTCGCCTACCGTCGGAAGGAGGGGCAAAAGAGTTCGTGACGCGCTTAGATATGATCGCTTGTGCTCGTACAACATCCAGTTCATAGTAGGGAAATTTTGGGGAGACCGATGTAGAGAGAAACTGGTGTGAGATAGGAGGATGAATTTTGTTGCACCGTAACGGCGTGGCATCCCGCGGGAGGGAGTAAGACATCTCCTTCCATGTCGTCTCCTTCAACTACTGTGACATAATGACCCCAATTTTTGGCTCGTTATTGCCTCCGGTCACAAGTATCCATTGCGACATTTTTCTCTCTTCAGACATCTCCACACTCTCTAGTGTTATTCTGCGTGACGCTCTCACAAAATCTTCCTTTCGCACAAATATATTATCGCATATGTACAATAGTTTGGTCTGATTGTTCGATGACATTCCATCCGAGTTGTTCTGAGACAATGTAGCATAAATAGATTTCAAGAATCAAGATTGTACCATGACCAGCTAGTGTGTTTCATGCACGTGTAAACACTTTGTACATCCGAAAATATGTTGGAATATTAGGCATAATTTCCATGATCAATTCCAGAATAGTAAACATGATCGCAATAGCTACTAACATGTTAAACTCGAAAATACTAGACGTATTAATTAACATGAACAGCAGCCACACATCTACAAACACAGCCATCGGAACGTGACGAACGTACCGAACAATTGTAGATGAAGTAGTCGTTGGAGCAGCGACGGCAGCAGTTTGAGCGGCGACAGTAGCAGCTCGAAGAAGACGACGTTGGAGACGAGTCGCCCGCGGACCCGGAGATCGTCCAGGAAGTCGAGCCGTGATGAAGAACTTGAAAGCAGTCGCGCGGAGCGCTTCCCAAAAACCTTATTCGCCCTCTCCCGTACAGGATCACAAGGACGAGCGGTTCCGGAGACCTGCTGTCCCGTTCGCCGGTGCACGCCGGCGCACGGGATGGAGTAGACTACGGTGGCGGCGCAAGGCACGAGATTGGCAAAACCTAGATTGGTTCGGTGTTTGACGGCGCACGCAGTGCACGGCAATATATAGTGCAGTTCGGGAAACCCTAACGGGTACAACGTGGGCCGGCCACGTCGCACACGTTCGAGTCGGTTACAGCAGCCCACGATCCGGTAGCGATCCGAATTGGCTAAGCTGTACACGTACGCTAACACGACTCGATTTTCCTGAACAACAAAAATATAGGCATCGGCTCATTCCCGCAACCCGCGGCGTGTCGTGACGAGACGGACGGACGGCGGCGGAGGAGGAGGAGGAGTGCGCACGAGAGATCCTTCTGTTCTCAACTAGCACACCAAGTGGTACAACACTCCAACTTATAAGGTGGTGTTTGTCTCCTCCAACTAGCAATGTGGGACTAAACTTTAGCACCACTTTGCACCTCCAAAATTCTGCCATGCACATGGGCCAATTTGAGATTTTCAGGAATTTTTATTGGGCTGCCCAAATGGGCCCAAAATAACTCTTCTCAGTTAAACCACTAGCTTGTTCTTCCCAGGTCCTAATTCACGGGATCTCCGATCACATAGGTTGGGTTACCACTATGGTGTAACACTCACGGGTCTCAACCCCATCTCCCTCGATGCACTATCTATCACATTACGTGATAGTCCCTTCGTAAAGGGATCTGCCAGGTTTTTGTCTGTTTGAATATAACTAACAGTTATTACTCCGGAGTTTCTCATTTTCCTGACAGACTTCAAGCGTCTCTTGACGTGTCTTGATGACTTCGCATTATCCTTAGCACTGTTCACTTTCGTAATAACCGTTTGGTTGTCACAGTTCATAAGGATGGCCGGTAATGGTTTCTCAACCACCGGCAAGTCCATCAAGAGCTCACGCAGCCATTCTGCCTCAACAGAAGCTGTATCTAAAGCAGCAAGTTCTGCTTCCATGGTTGACCTCGTCAAAATGGTCTGTTTGCAAGACCTCCATGACACTGCGCCACCTCCAAGAATAAATGCATATCCACTTGTGGCGTAGAGCTCATCAACATCTGAGATCCAGTTCGCATCACAGTATCCCTCAAGCACCGCAGGGTGCCCTGAATCCCATAACTCATTGTACCGTTCAGATAGCGCATGACCCTTTCAAGTGCATGCCAATGATCAATACCCGGGTTAGACATGAACCTGCTCAACTTGCTCACAGCAAAAGAGATATCAGGTCTCGTCGCGCTCGCAAGGTACATGAGTGAACCGATCACTTGAGAATATCTTAATTGATCTCTCGTTTCCTTTTTGTTCTTTCTGAGTGTCACACTGGGATCATAGGGTGTTGGAGAAGGCTTGCTGTCTATATAACCAAAGCGGCTCAAGACCTTCTCAACATAGTGTGATTGCGTTAACGTAATCCCACTCTCATCCCTAATCAGCTTAATGTTCAGGATCACATCAGCTTGTCCCAGATCTTTCATATCAAAGCTCTTTGACAGGAAAGACTTGACCTCATTTATCACTATCATGCTTGTACCGAAAATCAGTATGTCATCAACATACAAGCATAATATAACACTATCGCCCCCACCATGGCGATAATATACACACCTATCAGCCTCATTAATGGCAAAGCCTGCAGAAGTTAAAGTTCTGTCAAACTTCTCATGCCATTGCTTAGGTGCTTGCTTCAGCCCATACAAAGATTTTAACAATTTGCACACCTTTCTCTCTTCACCTTTTACTACAAACCCATCAGGCTGATCCATATAGATTTCCTCTTCCAACTCTCCGTTAAGGAAAGCTGTCTTTACGTCCATTTGATGAACGATAAGACCATAGGAGGCAGCCAGGGAAAGTAGTACTCGAATGGTGGTGAGTCTAGCAACAGGTGAATAGGTGTCAAAGTAATCTTCGCCTTCGCGCTGGGTGTAGCCCTTGGCTACAAGCCGTGCCTTGTACTTCTCAATAGTACCATCAGGCCTTAGCTTCTTCTTGAACACCCACTTACAACCCACAGGTTTGCAGCCGTAGGGTCGTTCAGATAATTCCCAAGTTCCATTAGAAAGAATCGAGTCCATCTCATTATGGACAGCTTCTTTCCAGTCATCAGCATCAGGAGATGCAAATGCCTCTGCAATGGACGTGGGAGTATTGTCCACAAGGTACACAATGAAATCATCACCAAAGGATTTTTCAGTCCTCTGTCTCTTGCTCCTCTTGGGAGCTGATTCATTGTCATCCTTCTCAAGGACTTCCTCAACAAGTGGTTGTTCAGAATGATCAACAGATGTACTAGGTTCAGCAAATATCTCAGAAGAAATTCTAGCAATGCTATGCATATCCTTCATAGGAAACGTGTTCTCAAAAAATGTTGCATCACGAGATTCCAAAATAGTATCAACATGCATATCAGGTATCTCAGATTTAACCACTAAAAATCTATAGCAAATGCTCCGCTGAGCATAACCTAGAAAGACACAATCCACTGTCTTCGGTCCAAGTTTTCGTTTCTTAGGAATTGGAACATTGACTTTCGCCAAACATCCCCAAGTACGAAAATAAGAAAGTGATGGTTTTCTCCCAGACCACTCCTCGTAAGGTGTCTTCTCTTTATCCTTGTTAGGAACTCTATTCAGGACATGACACGAAGTCAACAAAGCCTCCCCCCACCATGCCTTAGATAAACCAGCAGTGTCCAACATGGCGTTCACCAAGTCGGTCAGCGTGCGGTTTTTCCTCTCGGCAACCCCGTTTGATTGGGGCGAATAGGGAGGCGTCCTCTCATGAATAATACCATGTTCCTCACAGAATTCATCAAATACGTTGGAGAAATACTCGCCACCACGATCTGACCTAAGACGTTTGATCTTTCTCTCTAATTGATTTTCTACTTCAGCTTTATAAATTTTAAAGTAGTCTAAAGCTTCATCTTTAGTGTGCAACAAATATACATAACAGAACCTAGTAGCATCATCGATTAAAGTCATGAAATATCTCTTATCACCTTTTGTCAACACGCCATTCATCTCACATAGATCCGAATGTACGAGTTCTAGAGGTGCCAAGTTTCTCTCCTCGGCTGCCTTGTGAGGCTTTCGAGGTTGCTTAGATTGCACACAGCTATGGCACTTAGAACCTTTGGCAATGGTGAAAGTAGGAATTAAACTCAAACTGGAAAGTCTACTCATTAAACCAAAATTAACATGACATAAACGAGAGTGCCAAACATTAGCATCCGAATCCACACTGCCACAAATATGGTTTACTGACTTATTACAAAAATCCGATAATGAAAAGCGGAACAAGCCTCCGCACTCATACCCTTTACCAATAAATTGTCCAAACTTTGACACAACTACTTTATTGGACTCCAAGACTAATTTAAACCCATCTCTGCATAGAAGGGAGCCGCTAACAAGATTCTTGTTCATAGTAGGGACATGCTGCACGTTCCTCAGCTGCACGATCTTCCCCGAAGTAAACTTCAGATCTACCGTGCCAACACCACGAACAGAAGCATGTGATCCATTCCCCATTAAGACGCTTGAATCTGCGACCTGATAAGAAGTGAACATAGAGATGTCAGCACATACATGAACATTAGCACCCGTATCAATCCACCAACATGGAGATTGAAATACTGAAAGCATGGTGGCTCTAGGCTGACGAGGGAATATCTCCCCAGCAATAGTGCCAGAAACAATGCTTGTACGTCACACGTCAGTTGGGAACCCCAAGAGGAAGGTATGATGAGTGCAGCAGTAAGTTTTCCCTCAGTATGAAACCAAGGTTTAATCGAACCAGTAGGAAAACGAGGTTTGCTTCGAAGGTGTTGGTGGAGGAGTGTAGTGCGGCGCAACACCAGGGATTCCGGTGCCAACGTGGAACCTGCACAACACAACCAAATTACTTTGCCCCAACTTAACAGTGAGGTTGTCAATCTCACCGGCTTGCTGAAAACAAAGGGTTAAACGTATCGAATGGAAAATGATGTTTGTTTGTATAAAACAGTAGAGAACAATGATTGCAGTAGATTGTATTTCAGATGTAAAAGAATGGACCGGGGTCCACAGTTCACTAGTGGTGTCTCTCCAATAAGATAACTAACATGCTGGGTAAACAAATTACAGCTGGGCAATTGACAATTGATAAGTGCATATAACATGCATGTGTGAGTTGTGGTGTCTACTATGAGATTCATTTGGGCATTACGACAAAGTACATAGACCGCTATCCAGCATGCATCTATGCCTAAATAGTCCACTTTCCGGTTAACATCCGTACCCCTTCCAGTATTAAGTTGCAAGCAACAGACAATTGCATTAAGTAATGTGCGTAATGTAAACAATACATTCATCCTTGAATAAAGCATTGCTGTTTTACCCCTAGTGGCAACAACACATCTACAACCTTAGAACTTGCTGTCACTATCCCAGGTTAAATAGAGGTTGAACCCAACTATCATGCATAAATACCCCCTTTTGGAGTTACAAGTATTCACGTAGCCAAGGCTTCAACAAGTAACGGAGAGCATGCAAGATCACAAATGACATAGACATGATAATATAATATTCAGCTCCACATAGGTATCAATATAAGTCAGATCCCAGCAAACACAACATGTAGCATTACAATAAGATGATCTTGATCATGATAGGCAGCTCACAAGATCTAAACATGATGGCACAAGTGGAGAAGACAACCATCTAGCTACTGCTATGGACCCATAGTCCAAGGATGAACTACTCACGCATCACTCCGGAGGCGGGCATGGCGATGTAGAGCCCTCCGGTGATGATTCCCCTCTCTGGCAGGGTGCCGGGAAGAGCTTCAGAAACCCCCCGAGTTAGGGTTGACGACGGCGGCGGCAGCGAATATGTTCTGGATGAAAGGCTCGGTGTTTTAGGGTTTTCACATCTCGGGGAATAAATAGGCGAAGGGGTGATGTCGGCGGACCCCCGAGGGGCCCAAACCACAGGCAGGCGCGGCTGGAGGTGGGGCCGCGCCACCTGGTGGTTTGGCCACCTCCTGGCTCCTCTTCGTCTCTCCTTCGGACTCCGTGTACATGCTGGAAAAATAGGGACCTGGCCTTTTGTTTCGTGCAATTCCGAGAATATTTCCAGAAGTAACTTTCTGAAACCAAAAACAGCAGAAAACAGGGAACTGGCACTGTGGCATCTTGTTAATAGGTTAGTCCCAGAAAATGCATAAAAGTGATACGAAGTGTATACAAAACATGTAGCAAATGGTATAATATAAGCATGGAACAGCAGAAATTATGGATACGTTGGAGACGTATCAAAGCACAGTCGGTAAATTACCGTAGCCATCAGCATTGCTAGCGGTCACGACGTTGACATGCTTTGGCGCCTTCCCTTTCTTGTCTGCACGATCTGGGCAGTCCACAGAGAAGTGTCCGGGCTCTCCACAAGTGTAGCACTTTAGCTCAGATTTGTTCAGCATCTTCTTCTTTTTGAAAGAAGTAGTCTTGGTAGGCATGTTGAAGGAAGGCTTGCTCTTTGCCTTGCTCTTGCCGTGGTGAAAGTTCTTCTGCACCATGTTGGCGCTAGACTGACATTCACCACCTCTCTCAGCAGTGTCCTTAGCCCGAGCCTTCTCCTCAACATCAAGAGACGCTATCAGGTTTTCAACCGATATCTCCTGTCTCTTGTGTTTGAGAGTTGTGGCGAAGTTCCTCCATGAAGAGGGCAACTTTGCAATAATGCATCCAGCCACAAATTTGTCAGGTAAGGCACACTTAGCGTGCTCAAGCTCCTTAGCAATGCACTGTATCTCATGAGCCTGTTCGACTACAGAACGGTTGTTAGCCATCCTGAAGTCATGAAAGCTCTCCATGACGTACAGTTCACTGCCAGCATCTGCTACACCGAACTTAGCGTTCAGTGCCTCCCAGAGCTCTTTGGCATCTGTAATGTGCATGTACACATCAAACAGCTTGTTGCTAAGAGCACTCAGAACGAGTCCCACAAAGGCAGTATTGGTTTCCTTAAACTTGTTCTGATCCTCGTCAGATATAGTTCCTTCAGGTAAACCCTCACTAGTTTCGAACACTTTCAGAGATCGCAACCACAGTGTGGTTTTGTACTGCCATCTCTTAAAGTCCACACCGGTAAACTTGTCCGGCCTCAGCGTATCAGATAGATGTCCCATGTTTAACTCAGGAAATTGCCTATAACAAATATAAGGTTTTTGGATTGTTGGAATATTAGGCATAATTTCCATGATCAATTCCAGAATAGTAAACATGATCGCAACAGCTACTAACATGTTAAACTCGAAAATACTAGACGTGTTAATTAACATGAACAGCAACCAGACATCTACAAACACAGCCATCGGAACGTGACGAACGTACCGAACAATTGTAGATGAAGTAGTCGTTGGAGCAGCGACGGCAGCAGCTTGAGCGGCGACAGTAGCAGCTCGAAGAAGACGACGTTGGAGACGAGTCGCCCGCGGACCCGGAGATCGTTCAGGAAGTCGAGCCGTGATGAAGAACTTGAAAGCAGTCGCGCGGAGCGCTTCCCAAAAACCTTATTCGCCCTCTCCCGTACAGGATCACAAGGACGAGCGGTTCCGGAGACCTGCTGTCCCGTTCGCCGGTGCACGCCGGCGCACGGGATGGAGTAGACTACGGTGGCGGCGCAAGGCACGAGATTAGCAAAACCTAGATTGGTTCGGTGTTTGACGGCGCACGCAGTGCACGGCAATATATAGTGCGGTTCGGGAAACACTAACGGGTACAACGTGGGCCGGCCACGTCGCACACGTTCGAGTCGGTTACAGCAGCCCACGATCCGGTAGCGATCCGAATTGGCTAAGCTGTACACGTACGCTAACACGACTCGATTTTCCTGAACAGCAAAAATATAGGCATCGGCTCATTCCCGCAACCTGCGGCGTGTCGTGACGAGACGGACGGCGGCGGAGGAGGAGGAGGAGTGTGCACGAGAGAGCCTTCTGTTCTCAACTAGCACACCAAGTGGTACAACACTCCACCTTATAAGGTGGTGTTTGTCTCCTCCAACTAGCAATGTGGACTAAACTTTAGCACCACTTTGCACCTCCAAAATTCTGCCATGCACATGGACCAATTTGAGATTTTCATGAATTTTTATTGGGCTGCCCAAATGGGCCCAAAATCTAACAAAATAATCTTACTTTCGTGCTAAAAAATTCTGCACGCATAACACAGGGATCAAAGTTGATCAAAAGACACGTTGGTGCGTACGAGCACAGTCGATCGACACATGAACCACCGCGATCAAAACGTGACCTACCAAAATGGGGCACGTGTCGTGAGGTTAGGAGGTTTGCAGTTTATAGAGTACACAATCCGCTGCTCATTGCTCAATCTTCTCACCAGCTGCTCGACATTTGAATTTGGCTGGTGATGCCGTCCTTAGAAAACGTGACAACAAATGTCAAACGAGCTTCCTTCTAGGAGTATTAGGATATTGAATTATCCTCGCTTGATGGCTCGCGCACATGATGCAATTGATGCTGATAAAGAAAAGGTTTTGCTAGATCTCGGGCGTTTTGTGATTTTCATAAATCTCAATCATCAACACAGTTTAGAAGAAAAGTGCAACTCACATGCACTAGCACTTTTCTGAACGACAGCAACTGAGACAGAAAAGTGCAACTATTCCGGTTGCACTTTTCTGAATGATTGTCATTTTTCTGTCCACTGGGAAAAATGTCAATTTTTTCTGTTGATGTTTGTTTCAAATTTTGATTCAGTTTTTATGATGGTGTATATTCACGTTGTGTCAATGCACAAACTTTTTTCTAAAAAAATTATAGACTTTTTAGGTGGTTAGCCAGATCGTTGTGCACGGATGCATAAATTGGTTCGGCGCACGAGATATGTTTTCTTCATGCGGGAGTCTCAACCTCCCTGTGTCTGTAAAAAAAAAGGTCGACGTGTATACGTGGCCGCCGTGTGAACTCACCGGACTTACCCACGCCCGGCGGCGGAGAAGCAAGTCATGACAGTTCTGGTGTAGTGGTCTGCTGCTGCTGCCAGCTGCCAGCTGCCGCCATCTACGAGTCCAAATGCAGCACGCCGGTGTGGAAGGGTTGTAGTTTGTGGGCCGGATCGATAAGGTTAATGGATCACAATACTGGGTGTAGACTTTATCGATTTGGGCCAAAATAGATTCGCTGGTTTTTCTGTAGACACAACGGACTTTACTCGGTGTCGTCGGGAATCGCCCTTCTCTAGTTCATGGCAAATATCCTATATATTGCCCATTTGCGACGCACAATGCTTCCGCCGCCTGAAGGAGTCCCTGATCGGCCGGCCCATTTGACGATTTTCTTTTTTCTTTTTTTCCTTTTCTGTTTTCTTTTATATTTTCTTCTTCTTCTCTTTTGTTTTTTGTTTTTCTCTTTTTTCACTTTTTCTGATTTTGGAACATGTTCAATTTTTAAAAAAAAATCTGATTTGAAAATGTTCAAAATTGGAACTTTTCCATATTTAAATATTGTTTATATTTTGAAAATGTTTATTTTCAAAATTTGTTCAGATTTCAAAACAAAAATTCAGATTTGAAGATTGTTCATACTTTGAAATTATTCAAATTTCAAAAATGTTCAAATTAAAATAGCATCCAGATTTTGAACAAAATAGATTTTTGAAAATTATTTCAGATTTAAATTGGTTCAGATTTAAAAATATTCAGTTTTTACAAAATGCAAAAGAAAAAATAACTGTACCTTCTTTACTGGGCCGCTCAAAGCAGCCCAGGAAGCATTGCTTCAGGCGGCGACCAGCCTCCTCGCCGCCTTGAAGCGATACATAGGAGCTCCTGCAAAAATGACCCAGCTGTGAGCAGAACGTGTTCTCTTAACAAAAAAAACTTAGGTTTTTTTTTTTTTTTTGCGGGAAAAAAATTGCTGCGTTTTTTCAGACAACAAGCTAGAAAAGATTACTTGTTAATAGCAATTGAACTATTGATTTGTGTAATTGGAAATAATTGGAAGTAATTGGCAGCAGCAGATGACCTACCCTGCATAACTTCCAATTTGCCACTAGTAGGAAAAAGTTGCAGTCACATGCCGATTTGAGGCCTAGTGAGTAGTGGGACATTTTGCACAAGCCACTGCTTATGCGCCGCAGCTAACTGGTACCACCGACGCACAACGCACGCGCCACTCTTAAGCGTTACATCAGTGGCGCACGCGGATAGCGCATGCCACTGTTTACAAATCAAAGCACCATGTTAATCTAAACCCTAATAAACAGCTCCGGCCTTGAGGAACGGCATGTCGGAGGTGACGACGACGACAGAGGCTTTCGTAGAACTTGCATGCCTCTGGGTCGCCGCCCTAATCGGTGTCGGAGCCGATGTCAATGACCGGTGCGGCAACTTCGGTGCCGGAGGATCCGGTGGCGAAAGCTTGTGGACCGGATTATGCCGGCGCTGGAGGAGCCGATGACACTGGGCGGGCTCGTCGATGAGCCCGACCACTTCCTCCTCTTCTGGATCGCCGGACGTTTTGTCGGAATGCCCCTCATCTTCGGACGCGAAGCATGCCCTGCCGACTGGTTCGATGACACTTTTTTGCCGGGTCGCTTGCTCCGCCATCACCACACCGTTCCAATGGGGCGACGACACTAGGAGTAACTAGGCTGGATCCGCTGCTTCCATGGCATGTCCTGCAACACCCCTTGATGAAGTCAAGCCGCTCTTACCTTGGAGTGTCGGCGCCACCGAGACTTGTGCGGCGTCCATCGTCCACCGAGACGATGCTAAGTAAGCTCGTACTAGTAATTATGGCTGTTGAGTGGCAGTGGACCAATCTGTCACAGTGGCCCTACCACGGATCGATAATGCGATGTGTGCAGCATCGATCGCAATGATGTACCGTGAGACGAAGAAATAAACGACACGATGCGGCTCTGTTGTCTCCTCGAATATACATTTTCGCATCTAGTTGAAGCGTACTCCGAGAGACAAATATGTGCTACAAACTTGCTTACTCAGCGCAGTCTTGGAGACCAATCCGTGTCATCAACGACCACCTTTTCTCTGTATATGGGAGCAGGTAAAGAAGGGGACAAATTCTCGTGGACCAACCATGGAAACGTGCCCAAACTGTTCTTTACTAATGCAATATCCGGTTTAACAGGCATGACCCGTGATGCAGTCGATCGAGCTATCGCTCATCTGTTCCAGTTCATCCATTTGAACATTGTTGCACAACTACACTCTGCCGTGGAGATGAAACACTCCTTTGTTTGTGAGCATGGACACCTTCTCGATCTATGGCTACAGTGTGGTCGCAGCTAGGCGATCTGCATCTGCTAGAGGTCCAAGGACGACACTTGTTTTTTCTATGCATGCTCCGCGATGGCGACTCTCCACCTGCACGAGCACGGCCTAGTCCTAGGGCTGGACCATTTTGTGCCGAAAACTGCAACGGAGAACGTACAAAGCATGTCCTAGGAACCCACACCTTCCACCCTGAAGCCACCGAGGGAGGGAGGGAGGGAGGGGATAGAGAAACGTACATGCCATGAGTGTCACCGACCTAGAATTCTTAGTATGTTCGAAAACACAAGTATATTTGCATTGATGCTTTTTTTGGGTGATTAACTGGAACTGAGCATGGAAATTTTGATGAACTGGGAGAGAAAGCAGAGAAATAAACTGCACTTGACCTTTCTTATATATACAAAATAATGAGGTTTAATCTTGTCTCATATTTCCGTCGAATATTGGAGGTTGAATGGTTGTACCAAATACAAATTTGACAACCACTGACCACAATCCTATAATCCAAAGTTGTTTTGTTGGAAGAAAAAACTTGAAATTAGGACCGTCCAAGATTCCTAAATCTACAATCCAACCAGCCTTAGACTACTTGTCACTAAAAATCACGGCCCACGCTAGAATGAGTAATGTCTGCAGCATGAATGACTGGAGGGCGAAGTAAGCCAACTCTATGTAGTTTTAGCCGCTTTCCGGCAAAAATAGGTTTGCTCCATTTTTCTCCTGATTGTTTTTTGTCATATCATATCAATGATCTACAATCTAGAAAATGAGTATTTGGTCCACTCTACACACGTAAACGATGACATTACTATTATGCAGCTTACAACAGTGAGGAGCGAAGTTTAAAACCTCGTAACCATTTGATTTTAACTTCATAACCAACTTGACTATAACCTGTGGCCAAATAGTTATAATCTGTCAACCAGGGTCAGAACAAAATTGTCAAAACATAGAATCTATTTTCGAAAAATCTTGTCGCGGTAGATCTGAAGTTTGACTCCTGTTTCAAGAGATAAAATATTTTAAAATTGGAACTCGAAATAAAATCTACGAGACTACATTCATCCAAAAGCTCAGTTGCCATATTTTGATTTGTTGCCCACTGAAACCTATTCTTATTAGCATGGTCCATTATTTTTTGCAATCTAATCTCTGTAAACGTTTCAAAGACTGTTTCACAGGGCTACTCCTCGATGTCGAATAGAGACAACCCCGAGATTTTTTTTTTTTTTTTGCGTACTACCACTATTAAAGTAGCTAATCCAGCTGCTGTCTGGCAGCCTGGGAGACCAATCATAATCGGTCGATGAACTGTTTTCTATGTGGATATATCAGGGCAGGTAAAGTACTAGACAATTCTCGCAGACCGACCACGAAAACGTGAATGTTGTTTATAGCTTACCAAACTTACCTTCGATTCGCCATGACACAATCGAGTCTACCTCGGTACGATATATTCCATCTAGATCAATCATCGATGCAAATATGCAATTATCTTTGATCGAGTTCATGTGAAGTACAAAGAGATTATTAGGTACCGGTCGTGAACAAAACTGACTGATCCAGTGTCAGGTCAATTCCAGTGATTCGTTGGAGTAATCGTCTGCATCACCATTTGGAAATAGTGCTTGAAGAAGATCGATTCTGTTGTGCCGGACGATGATAGCTACTCGTAGCTAACAAGCTCCACGTAAGACGGCGACGTGTGAGATATATATAGATCGTCGGTGTATCACGACTTCGGCCGTGGAACACCACCGATCGAGGACCATTGGTTGTTAGCAACGTATACACGAAGCTTACTATTGTACCTGCCCGATCGGCATCATTCTCCTTGTCTGTTTTTCTTGGAAAAACGTCCTCCCTACTTTCTTTTCCTCTCCTGGAAATTGGAGGGAGATCGTTCTCGCTCCATGTCCTTGGAGCCACGGAGCATTTTTTTTTTGCGAACACGTAAAAGGCTTGCGTGCCACATGCAATAGAAGGGAAAGAATAAAACGAGCTACAGCGGTTCCGACATCGTAGTGATGCGGTTATATGGTTGGGTTAGGTGGTTGGGCACCCACCAAAGCAAACCACAACCGAAAAAAACAGCGCCCGGCGACGCCCTGACCTATCGCCAGAGAGCTCCTAGCTTGACAGCGCCGGAGAGCTTCCATAGCTCAACCTCATCAGCGATCCTCCTGCAAATCTCGCGGCTCATACAACCCAGGCGCTGGAAAACCCGAGCATTGCGCTCCTTCCACAACATCCACACGGTCAGGAGCCACGGAGCATGAATAAACTGAAAACGACAAATGATGAAAACACCTAAAGGACTGTTTTTCTTTTCTCTACAAAAGGACTGGTTTTTCCTCACTAACGGTGCGTACAGCGTGAACCGATCGAGGATGATGTATCCACGGGTACAGATTGGTCAATGTGTAAACCTTCCATCACACACGGATGGATGGATCCGTGTGTACCGTGACCTACTCACTCCGTTCCAAAATATTGGCTTAGCTTTGTCTAGATATGGATGTATATAGACATATTTAAATGTAGATACATCCATATTTAAACAAATGCATGCCAAGTATTTTGGAACAGAGGGAGTATTATGTAGTTAAAAATTTAAATCTATGTACAAGGGTTCAACCTGGTTGCGAAGGTCTAATTACTGCATCGGGTAAAATTATCGCAACTACGCTTCCTATGATAGTCGTGACAGAGTGTTTCCCTCTGCATCCTGTTTCGATCTCGGGGGACCCCGGGGGCACAAACCCTAGCCACCTCCAGAGCCCACCCCCACGCCTCCCTCCTCTCGCCGGCGGCGGGCCCCTTTTCTCGTTCGGTCTTCGCCTATACTGGAGCGCCCGTGTCTATTCGTCCCCGTGCTGTTCCCGCCAGCCTGCCTTCCGGCTCCCAGTTGGCTAGGCTCTGTCCCGACGACCTGGCGCCGCTGCGTCGCATCTGTGCGTAGCTCCCGCGTGCGCCATCCCTGTGTGGAGAGAAGGGTCTCCCACCGGTGGTGATGCACATCTGGATGGCGGCCTCTGCTGGGTGAGGTCTCCCTGCTCGATAGTTCTCACGGCGGGTGGTGCTGGCGGGGGTCTGCGAGTCTATTGACCCAAGCCTCGTTGCGCCCGTCACAGATCTGAGCTCCCGTAGTCTTGGTTGGTAGGTGGTTGTGGCGTGGACTCCGACGGTTGTAGCAGCTTGGGGAGGGTGTTGGGTTGTCTGTGCCCGGTTTTAGTGTGTTGTTTGAGCGGTGTCCATTGGCATGGAAGTGGGAGGCCGTCAGGGAGAAGTGCATATGTGGTGAGGGTGACTCGTCATGCCATCGGGCCGGAGCAGGGGCTCGCGGCACCCCCCTCTCTCCCCTTACCATGGCACTTTGGTAGTGCTCATTCGTTGACACGGTCCAGTCTGGCGTGTATCCCCTCCGCCAATCAAAATCCGTCTACGGAGAAGATGGTCCAATAGTTTGGCTTCTCTTGGTGCATCTCTAGTTGTAGCGTGTTCCGACTAGTATCATTTCGTTTGTTTGGCGAGGCAGCTTCCGCCTGCTCTTAGACTCCAACATGTCGCTTGCTCCGTTGCTCCTGCTTGGCCGCCTAGGGAGGCTTGCTTTGAGGGGACTGGGGAGAGGTTGAGGATGAGGATGTTCTATGTGGCTGGGTCGTTGTGATGAGAGGAAGGAGGGCTCGGGCGAAAGCCCAGCCTAGTTGGCCGTTGCCAACGATGATGACAACCGTGGGTGCCACTCACCTCCTTGGAGCCGTCGTTGTGAAGGCCTCGTCTTTTCCTTATCTTGGTCTTCCATCTCAAGGTGAAAACCCAGGTCCTTATGGATCGGACGACGACGACGCATTGCGTCATCCCCTTATTGGAGGCGTCGCTTTTGAGTCTCTGACCTGCGCCACTTCTCCCTGACTGACACTGTTCGTGACCATCGCTTTAGTGGATGGTTACCTTTGAAGATGTCTCTACCTGTGGCGCCCCGACCCGACTGTTATACAGTGATGCTGTGTGTCACCGGTTAAGCGATACAACCGCAGGTTACGGGTTTACCAATCCCCGGCCAAAACCTTTGGCAGGCGTTGCTCGGTATGGATCATCGGCAACGCAACACCCCGATTGATGCCTTAACACAGGCACAACCCTCAATGTATAATAGAGAGATCAAGACTTGTGGAACAACTGGCACATCACAGACTTTACGACACAAATCATTATAGCTCAACTCTTATAATAGAGAAAAATAGCAAATTACAACCAGAGGTCACAGACCCAACATTACAACAAGCGGAAGCAAATTAGGTTGTTCTAAACAAAAAAGAACCAAATTATGGCCTAAGAGGCCTACAAATAAACATCCAGCGCCAGCTGTTCCGGGATGTCCCAAGCTGCCACCTGGGAACCCCAGACTACTCGTCGACGTCCACAAAGAACCCACCTTCGAGATCGGTGAAGTCCTCCTCTGAAACAAAACAAACGACGTTGAGTTCGACGAACTCGCAAGATTATATATAGAGCTTTAGCTCGATGAGGCTTTCAAAGTCTTATGGCTATTTTGCATAAAGCTGATTTTATTTGTGAAAACATAACACAATGGCATCGACTATTCAGAGTATTTTCAAAAGGGGGTAAGAAGTGACTCTTTTCTTTCATTCACCTTTCTCATCATCAACCAACATCAACCACTGTACCTATTCTACAAAGGCACCTCTCCGAATCACCCTCGAGGAAGCTCACCTTGCATTCTTGAGCAGTACCTTTAGTACCCAGTTTTTAATCATTCCGTTCAAGTTATTCTATGGTCTTATCGTCCTTTCCCAAGTCGTCCGTAACCGTGGACACGGCTTTTCGAAAAAATTACCCTGCAGGGGTGTACAATGTTTGCCACGCGTACCGTCTGGCCCATTACCTGCGCATTAGCTCTCTTCCTTGGAAAGCCGGCTGGGTGGGAGCGGTGTCGACTTCTCCCTCGTTAAAGACTTTCCAGGATCATCAGTGGCGGCAGGACACGAGTGCCTCCAACACACTGCCCCACGGCCACTCATTTTCCTAACACCACCATCCTCATCCCAGTTCATACCACCATCAACACGCACGCGCAAATGGAAGCCCGAACTAGAGGACCCTGGCTAGCCCCGCCCGAGTTATTTAGTCTATGAGGGTTCCTGCACTGCGAATGCATATGCCTCACGCATGGTTGCACGCTCAGTCTTGGTTCGGGAGGTAAAGAACTCGCACCTATGCGGCGAGAACGAGACAAAGCACCACAACCACAGTGGCCTCTCATCCCCACCTTTAGCATTTTATTTCCTGTCACCACAATTCTCCACCATCATTTCAACATCTCAACACCTGTTACCAACATGTAATATCCATCGGAAGACTGAACATTAAACTAAGCATGGCTAAGCATCAACATTGCATAGCTAAGTATCACAGGCCAACAATACAAACCTATGGATAATAGGCGGGGAACAGGTATTGGCATCGGAAACGTAATGCAACTATAGGATACTCTAATCCAATAAAAGTGACATTTGGAACCGCATGCAATATTATAGTGGAGAAAATATTTGCGGAAACATAGGATAAGATATGCTCAGAGGGGGGATTACGCTTGCCTTGTGGATACGGCTGGTAGTAGGGATCGTCGGGGTATTGCGGTGTAACCCCGGTTGCTTGATCTATCGAAACATAGTAACGGAAGAGCAATCAATCACCACACATGTTTCAACAAATGCAATGCGCAAACACATGATGGCATGACATTTTTAATGCACTGGAATTATTATAACAAGTTCTACCAATTTACATGGGGTGAAGAGATAATTATTTAACAAGAGAGAGAAAATATAGCTCTACATTTGTTTTAATGTTTTCCTGTGCTATAGATCATGTAAACATGTATGAACATGATGCTACTGACTAATGCACATTTTTCTGAGTGTTTTGATATAAAGAACACATTTTTCGGAGGTCCCGATAAAAAGTTATCACTTTTATTAATTTCCTCTTTTAGACTTATGATGTTAATTAAGTTATTTTTAATCAACAATAGAATTGATTACTCGCATTCGAGAGAGAGGGGGTGGAACACGACAAACATCGGAGTCGATGTTCCTAATGCGCGAGGGGAAGCGGGAATCAATGCGCAAGAAGGAGAAAAATTGGAAAAGAATCATCTGAAAAAAAAACAGATTAGCCGGTCTCCAGCCCGGTTGGGCCAGCTAGCAGGCCGGCCTGGCTCTAGAGCCCACCGGTCTCCAGCCCGGTCTGGGCCGGCTCCTGGACCGGCTACGCAGCAGAGGGGAACGGCCCACAGCCCGGCTATGCCGGTTCCTCGGCCGGGCGTGCTACAGCGACGAGGAGCTTCGGCGTACGGGCGTCGACGGCGATGATGGCCACGGCGAGGCGGAGCAAGGGGGAGGACAAGGAGAGGTTCACGGGACGGCGAGCTCACCCTCAGCACGGTGGAGAGGTCGGGGAAGCCGGAGGGGGCGTGACGGCGGCGTATTCCCGCGGCGGAGCTCGGGCGGCCGCGCGGGAAATCGGCGATGGCGCGGCGAAATGGCGGCGCCCCGGTTCGATTCGTTCGGCTGAAGTGGATAGGACGACGAGGCGGGCGTCGTGGTGTGCTCCGATTCGCCCCTCGGGCGCTCAAACGATGGCGACGAACACGGCAATGGCGGGCTCGGTCATGGCCATGGTGAGAGCAAGGGAGCTAGAGGAAGGAGAGGAAACGGGGAGGGAGCAGAGCGGCCTCGTGGAGATGCTCTCCTGGCAGTGAAGGGCAGAGGAGGAGGGGGCCCGGCGCGGCGCGAGCACGGCGAGCTCGCTGGTGCGGTCGAGCACCGATCTCTCGGTCGCTACAGCGAAGGGGAAGAAGATCTTGCGTGAAGCCCCCTGGAAGACTTTTCCATATTGCGAATAGGTCCTTTCTGTTTCTTTTAAAGAAATCCAGTGGCTTTGGGGGATTTTATTAGTGCACTAAAATCATTTTAGAAAAATTTGAGAAAATTTGGGGAGCCTCCCCATATTGAGTAGAAGCTACACAAAAATTGGGGCTTCAAAATAAAATAGTTTGGACACCTTTGGTTCATAGGGTTGAAATTCGGGCATTTTGCTAAATTCAAAATATTGCTCCTTTGGAAATTTTATAGCAATTGTCAAATATTGTTTTTTTTTACTCTTGGAACTTCCTTGACAAATATGGAAGTTATTTGAATTGGTTTTGTCACAACAAACTCATTGGAGTGTATCTTGTTTGAAAACAATTATTGCTTTTGGTTCCCCTTTGTTTTAATTTGATTTCCAAATCTTCGTTTCAACTTGAGCATTTGGACAAATGATGCCATGATGCATGAATGAAATGCAAAAGCGAAAATTTTACTTAGGTTTTTAGGTTCTCAAATTTTGGGCTGTTACACTACCTGGACTCCGGTGAGGGTTGGGGCCTAATCCGGCGACACCCTACGTTCTTCAGTTTTCAGAGGATGCCCATGCCAAGCCTTGGACTCCCTTTTTTTAGGTTGGGGTGGGTGTTCTCTGTAGGTGTTTGGGCGTTGTTTTTCTCTGAAGAGCGTGCTTTGTAAGCTGGCATCCCCAGCAGTGATCTTCGGCTGTAATGCTTTGTACTCCTTGACGGTTAAGGCGTTTAAGGGCTTTGTTAATTCAAAGTCGGGCTCATCGAGCCTTTTATCTAAAAAAGTAGGGAGTCATTCATGTTGTTTTTGTCACCAAATTGCCTCGTCGGTTTTTGTTGAAAGCATGTAAAGCCTGCTCGCTTTCCCCCCCGCATGCCATGCATCGGCGACGAGTCAATTTCCTCGGTCACATCGACGAGACATATGCAAATCTCCTTGCCGACGTTCCGGCAGAACACGACAACGGCACACAATATAATTGCGATACAATGATTTGCCAGTAGAAGACCGATCGCTCTACATCGTGCCTATGTGACGCAATTCCGCGCCCGCGCCGGCGTCCAAGAATTGCTCCTAGTCTGCAAAGCCCGCGAACGCCTCCCCGCCTACGCGGAGTCTTGGAACTCCTCCTCGTCTGCTAGGTCCGCAAACTTCTCCACGCATGCGCGAAGTCCAGGATTTCCTCCCCGCCTGCGCGACATCGCTGCGTCGAACATACGTGTCCGGAGAATGAGGAGCCGTACTCCGAGTTTTTTTAGATGAACGAGAACGTGGTAACGCCGGAGGATTCTCGTCACATTTCGAGGCGTGGGATGAGGTGGAGCGTGAGGACGATGACGAGATATTCCAAAAGCATCACGAGGTAGAGTAATCCACTCGCAAGAGATAGAGCACACGGCGAAGAGCAATGCCGCCACCAAGAATGTTGAGGCCTCTAGCTCCGATATTTTCAAGGCATAAATGTCGAGGCCTCAGCCACCCTAAACCGTAAAATCTGGTGCCAAATATTACACCACCAAAAGAGGATGCGTTGAAAGAGACCTAATCATGATCTATAGGAATCCCCCACTCTTCCTTGGCAAGAGTGGACATAATTATAGGCAGTAAAATCGTTTCAGATTTTGTTATGTCCAAGTTAACACCGTACTGTGAAATCTCTATTATGTACGGGTGAGAGGAATCAAGATGAGATCATAGAGACACCATCGGCTTATACATGAGAATGTCTTAAGTTAAGTACGGAGTAAGTAAAATTACATCACACAGGGGCAGGAGTATAAATGTTTGTCAAGTCGATCCAAGCATATATATATGTAGAGAGAGTGACTCACACTCTAGCAAACAAACACGATGTCTACGTGCCCGGTCGAAGACAAAACCCACGGCACTTTACACCTCGACTAAACATTCTGCGCGCGCGACCCAGCTGTTGACACATGATCGTCGAGTCGGCGCGGAGAGCGACCTGCTGGCGTGCTACCATGTATAGATACGTTCACATGCACACAAATGAAAGTCATCCTTTTTAGAACGGAGGGAGTACTTAACAACAGCCTGGTATATGGATGGCGTACCGCTTCTGCATGCCCCGTCAGGATCGGCAGCAATCCACGTCTGCATCCCAGTGCAAAACAGTGGATCCAGTCCATGGCAAATTTATCACCGTGGACCAGTCGCACAGCCACCGGCCATGCCACGCGTACCCGAGACTCGGGTAGGTGGAACTAGCTCGTGAAACATTTCTGCACTTTTTTCGTCGAGTGGAAATCTTCCCGCACATCAGCACTACTATTTCCCGCGACGAGAACACAATACACTCACCAAACGCATTAAATTATTCTACCAATCCTCTCTCGGGTCAGCAGCACATAAACTCTCCTGCTGCTGCTGCTGCTGCTGCTGCTTCTGCCTCCTGCTACTATTACTCGAGAAGACCCCAGGGCGACCATTGCTGCTGCCTGCGCTAGTCCTGAGCTGAGGGGCTGATTCACAATCTTGAACCTCGTAAGATGGAGGTGGAGACGCCGATGCCTCCTCCCCTGGCGATGGAGGTCGAGCCGTCGCCGGTGGACGGAACCGGCGGCGGGGCGCGAATGGCGCGGCCACCAAGGTGCAGAAGGTCTACCGGAGCTACCGGACCCGCCGCAGGCTCGCCGACTCCGCCGTCGTCGTCGAGGAGCTCTGGTAGGTAACCAGATCCTACTGCAAAAAGGAGACCCTTTTGTTTGTCCCCCCTTGCTTGCTGAATCCCATTTTATCCTGCTCATGTCTTACTACCTTTCATCCGTTCCCTCCGTTAAATTTGGCAAAGAAAATCGGGCAAACCCCTCCCCCGTTCTTTGGATTCTGCCCATATTATTGCTCCCTTTTTCTTCGTTCTTGCTGTCTCCTGAGCTGGCATCCGTGAAAACGGCGGCTCCGCCCTCGGGGATTTTGGTGTCGGCAATGCCTGATTTTGTTACGGGCGGTAAAAAATCTAACCTCTTTCTTTCTTGGTTGCGATTGGTCAAGGTGGCAAGCGCTGGACTTCGCGCGCCTCAACCACAGCACCGTCTCCTTCTACGACGACCCGGAGCCGGAGACCGCCGCCTCGCGCTGGAACCGCGTCAGCCTCAACGCATCCAAGGTCTGCCCTGCCACTTCTTCTTTCCCTTGCATCCATCTCATCAACAACACCGCAGCTCTCTGTACCTTTTTCTCCACCAACTAGAAAGCGATTCTTTTGAGTGGAATGAATAATCCTTCATTTCTAACTCTTGTTAACACATGATCCTGAGCTTGATGCAGGTGGGTCAGGGTTTATCCAAGGATGCCAAGGCTCTCAAGCTGGCTTTCCAGCACTGGATCGAGGCCGTGAGTACACGTCAACTGCTCTTCTTTTAATACTAGTACAATTTTAGTAGTATTTTGTTTGCTGGATATTGCTGCTTTTATATGCTCTCAATTGCGTGTGAAAAGAATCTGCTTCCCGGTAACAGTTGACTTGGATTTTTTGTTACCGTCTGAACATGGAGCATAAAAATTCCACAGCTTGTGCTCGCCGAAATTTCTCCATGATTTGTTAACTTGTCTCTTATTGGCTGCATTCTGAAATTTGTCTGCCGTCACGTAGATTGATCCAAGACATCGATATGGTCACAACCTGCATTTCTACTATGATGTTTGGTGCCAGACCCAAGCTGGCCAGCCCTTCTTCTACTGGTAAAGAACATGACTGCGCTCGCGCATATGCATTTTTTGTTGTTTGAAAGAAATCATGCGATCTGTACGCATGTACATATTTCTCATTTTCCTACAATATAACTTTGTTACATGTTGCACGGAATTGGTAATCTTTTTTGCTTTTACTTACATATATGCAGGCTTGATATTGGTGAGGGAAAAGACGTTGATCTTCCAGAATGTCCAAGGGCTGTGCTGAAGAAGCAATGCATAAGATATCTTGGTCCAGTAAGATCATTTTTATAATGAACGCTATCCTTATTTTCAAATCATACTATTCTTCGGGAAATATTCCGAGGAGAGCTGCATTAGGTTTTCAGAGTACTAAATGATTTCAGCCCTCATGTTTCTTCATCAAGCCTTAGTTATGATTAAATACAACTGAATTTGTGCTTCTCATGTTCACCTTTTAGAATATGTTTTACTCACAGTAAAAGGATGTGCTATGTTGTCATGGATGCCGAATCGAACGCCAATTGTGAAGGACAGCACCAAGCTAAGGGCTTTCATGTGCAGGAATCACTATTCATGTTAGCAATACCATGATCAGTTGATAAATGATATAAATACAGTAGGTTATTTAGGTGGAAAAGAATTATCTATTTAGTTAGGAAACAGATAGGTTTAAAATTGGAAGATACATTGATATGATTTGCTAGGAATGATATTTGGTTAGGAAATAGATAGGTTATTTAAAGCATCTTAGGGTTCAAGACGTGACTAAGCCAAGGAGCATGTCTAATGAGTCGTGATTTTTAATATTTTATAATTATGAGGTTACAGAATTCCTGACCTGCTTCCATTAACACCTTATAAAATTGTTCATGTTAGCTAATAGCTACAGCACACCTAACTTGTTAATGTTTTGCAGCAAGAGCGTGATTACTATGAATACATTATTAAAGAGGGAAAAATTATCCATAAGATATCTGAAGAACCACTTGATACAAGCCAGGGCCCTAAAGGAACGAAATGGATTTTTGTTATGAGCACATCAAAGAAACTTTATGCTGGGAAGGTAGTTTGCAACTCTCTCAAGAATTATACTCTCTCACTGATGCTGAATAATGTTATATCATGCTATGTCATCATTAATTCTTTATCTTGTATGCTTATTTCTGTATCCAGAAAGAGAGAGGTGTATTCCAGCACTCTAGCTTCTTAGCAGGTGGTGCTACCATAGCTGCTGGAAGGTTTACTGCAGGAAATGGAGTTATTAAGGTATTGTTGAGAATACCGCCGTACAGAAGTTTTGTTGTTTACCCAAATATTTACATTCCTGGTGAATGCTAGTGTTTTTATCTGTCCCCCAAAATATTATACATTTCATACTCATAATTTTGTGTGTGCTTCCTCATTGGATGCATTATGACATGCTAATCTGATTCTCCGATAATCTGTGCTTTTTTCAGTCCATCTGGGCATATAGTGGCCACTACAAACCGAGTGCGGAGAACCTCAGGAACTTCATGAACTTTCTAGAAGAGAATGGAGTTGATCTGAAAGAAATTGAGGTACACTTATCAGTCCAACAGAATCTTCTAGATCAGCAGTCAAACAGAATCTCAAAACAGTCCTATGTTACAAAGTGTTTAATATTCATAGTCGTCTTCATATTTCATATTGCATAGTCTGTGAATATGCAATAATAAGCTCATTAACCTGAATCTTCATAGTCGTCTTCACAGTCGTCTAATGTTTTGCGTATTATTGCATATTCAGGTGCGCTCATCCAACAAGGAAGACGACTATGAAGATTCAGTGTCTAATATCAATGCATCCAATCCTCCAGAACTGTCTCTTCCTCCAATGATGGTAGAAGAAGACAAGGCGGCATCTAGGCCATCTTCACAGACTGAAGCTGATGAGGCCAACAATGTACGTGCAGAGCAAGCAAGGCCAACCTACCAAAGAACCTTATCAGGTGGCCTGCAAAGCCCTAGAGATGCTGGAATCTCGCAGGAGGCAATTCTTGAGAGGGTGAATTCCAAGAGCAAGTCAAAATCCTATCAGCTTGGCCACAGGCTGTCCCTGAATTGGAGCACTGGAAATGGTCCAAGAATTGGGTGTGTGAAGGATTATCCAATGGAGCTGAGAATGCAAGCGCTGGAGATGGTACAACTCTCACCAAGGGCATCAACTCCTCCGGCCTCGTGGAGGGTACCGGCATGCCTCTCGCCCACCTTGTCAACACCGCCGCTCGTGCCAATGCATACCTCCCTGCCCCAGCCAAGTTAGGAGCTTGAGACTAGGCAATAGTTGTATTCTTCATATTTGCTCTGTGCTGCAAAGGTCAGACACTTGGTTTGTGATTGTTGCTTTTCCGATGTTCCATGATTCATCTGTAGCTCAGGTGATCTGGTCAGGGTGATATGAGTTACAGGTTGGTTGAACGAATTTAACAGTGTTTGATCGCCCTTCTTTATGCCGAATGTCACTATTGCAGAGATAACTTCAACAGTGTTTTCTGTCTCATAGTATGGAAGTATGGTTAAGATGGACAGAACCTACAAGCCATGGTAGAATTTACGGAAAATGAAAGTAAACGAGTCAAAATCAGTAGCAAACAGGAAATGCAAAATAATTGTGTCAATGCACAAACAGAAATTGGAAAGGGGAAGCAATTGAAATGAGAAACTAGGGAGATAATGTAGCAAATTCAAGTTCTTTACATTACCAAATGCAGCATCTTACAGGAGGGTGCGGTTTATCAAACTGAAAGACACAACAACATGCTACACATTTCATGGAAATTGCATCGGCGGTACCACCAGTTTTATACTCATCAGCATTCAGTTCACCTGGTATAATGCATGAGCTAATTATCATCAATCCCCATTGGCGCAGCCCTTGCATCCACAATGAACACACTCTATGACTTGTTCTTCCCTCAGATGCTTGGGAACTCTACAGACACAGGTGGTTGCGAAGTTGTGATCTCGTGTCAGGATGCAGTGCAGGCAGCACACACGTTCATAGCCTGGCTGCAACAATCCAATGCAAATTCGGCGTCAGTTGGCAGAGCAAAATAAATCTCTATCTCTACTACTCCCTCCGTTCCATATTAGATGACTTCCATTTATACAAAAGTGGATGTACCTAGACTTGTAACATGTCTAGATACATCCACTTTTGTACAAATTGAAATCATCTAATTTAGAACGGAGGGAGTATAATATCCTTAGTCGACCGTACGTCGTCTCGTACGTCTCCGTTTTTACACTTTAGTCCCTGAGGAAGAAGGAACTCAACCCGTAGTCCAAACTTACCGGCTCGCTTCTCGGTCCTCTCTCTCCGCCACGCTGTTCCTATCTGTGCTCGCGATGGCGCTGGGATGGAGAATTGAAGAAATAGGCTTTCGCCCCGCTATATTGATATAGCAACCACCCGATACAACATTGAGACCACCGCTGGGGCAAACAGCACACTCATGCCCAAAAGAAAAGGAAGAGAAACAGAAAAGAAAAACAAGGCCGACACCGGCGGATCAACGAAAACGAAGGTAACCCGCAGCCGCTGCGCCCTCTCCGGCGAAGTCCCACCACAAACCTAGCCCTCTAAATCACTGCGTACCAAACAGCACCTCCAAGAAGGAAAGCGACGACAACGACGCTGCTGTCCGGACAGGCCTAGGGTTTCCCCCGGTACGCTCCGAGGAATGGGAAAGAGGTACACCCGACGCCCCTCAAGAGGGAAGGGTGACACTCGCAAGCGCCACCACGTCGGTGCCAAAATGGCAGGGATTTCTCCCAACCCCCAAAAAAACCATGCCTCGGACAATCTGTAGCGCTCCACCCATCTTGCCGCCCACCAACAAACGCCACCACGGTCTTGAAGTCACCATCGTCGTCTCACCAAGGCAAACACAGCAGGGCCGGTCAGCCCGAGACGAAGCAGCCGTACACAGGGTCCGACAGAGTCACAACCACGCGGGAGGGAACAACCTCCACCGTCAAAGACGATAGCCGACCGGACGCTACGACAGGAGCACACCGAGCCACATTGGAACTGGAGGGCGGCAGCAACGCAGCCACCTGGAGGACGTCCTCCACCGCCATCGGCGGGTGCTGACCGGACACGGCAGCAGGGACACACCAGGCCAAGCAGGCCCGGCCGAGCCCGGGGGCTCGTAAAGTCCCCGCCGCCATGCTGCTGCACATAGGCCGCCACCACCGCTACCCACTCGGTTCCTAGGCTCAGCCGGACCCAACTAGGCCCGTGAAGCTCCCACCGCCACGCTGCAGCAAGGGTGGCGTCACCGCTGTCATCTCCGTCGCGAGCCGCGTATCAGGCCAAACCGAGGGCAAGGAGGCAAACCCGCCCTAACCCAGATCGGGCCCAAAGGGCCCAGATCTGGGCCTGCAGGGCCGAGTACCACCACCGCCGCCCCAGCCCCCAACGGAGCGCCACCACCAAGCCGACCACCTTCGCAGCGTCAGGGACCCCCGCCGCCGCGCCGGACCAGTGCAGAAGAGCATCGGGCGGCAGAGGTCGAGCAGTCACGCCCGCGCACCGCCACCAGCTCCCAGGCACACCCACGCCACACCACGACCCCGCCCGATGCCGAGACGGACAGCAACCCCGCGAAGGACCGCCGCCCCGCCCTGCGTCGCGCGCCGGCGGCAACCACCACGCCGCCGCCTCCAATCCACCAACGACGCCCCCGAGATCCCCCGCCTCCGCGCGAGGGGAAGAGACAGGACGCCCCACCGTCGCCCCCCGTCTTCGACAGCCGGGCGAGGCCGACCCCCGCCGCCGCGCCGGACCAGTGCAGAAGAGCATCGGCCGGGGATGGAGAATTGGGAATTGGGATGGACGCAGCCACGCGCAAGAAGGCCGGCGGCGGCCGCGTGCGAGGAGGTTCCCCTGGCCGACCTCTCTCCCCACATCGCCCGTGTCCACGGTGGCCGACGTTGATTCGGAGCGAGGCTCGGGTTCTTCTAACTCCTGTCCGATGTGGCCGGGAGGGCGATGATTTGAGGCGGCCAGGCCCGGGTTCTTCTATCTCCTGTCCGATGTGGCCGGGAGGGCGGCGATTTCAGGTGCCAAAGCGCCACCGTCCCGAGCTCCCGTCGTCCTTCACCGTCGGCAAGCCCCGCCACGGTCTGTACCTTTCTCTCCCGACCGGGTGGAGGCGGAGTGGGGCAGGTTGAAGGAAACGCCGCGGCCGCTGACTTCCTGCACCACATGCGCCAATCCTCCGAGCGCATCCACGGCCTGGGCCTCGTCCGCACGAAATCCCGCGCGTTACCGGCTCAACTCCAAGTCTCCAAGACCCGGTCCCCCGTCTAACATAGTAACATGGTGCTCTCTACGTGTTTGTTCAAATGCCTATTTGTTGTATTTGATGCCAACCATGTATATTGCCAGCAGTTTATCTTGCTGAACCACGAACAAGTGTGAGTAAATCACAAATTGGTTGAGCCTACCGTGATTTAGAGCTGCAACTGATTCCTACAGCCCTGAACCGTGATGTCGTGGTACGCCCAGGCAATTGATGTAGACCTGCAACTGATTCCAACAGCCTGAACCAAGATCTCTTGCATGTTTACTTGATTCAGTTTGTTGTTAGACTTTTCAGTCGTGATTTAATGTTTTGGAACAAACTCCTCGTTTTTATACATTTTTGAATTTTATTGTAAAGAAATGAGTTATACATGTTCCCAATGTACTCCAGTGTGGAGATGGTTCACGGTTCACTTACAAATGTCTGATGGTGGAAAACCTAAAATGTTTATTGTTGATGGCAGAGTGAATGGAGGCGGTTCATATATTTTGTTTAAGCCTTAAAAGACTTGCTAAGCATTGTGTAATTTACAGAGGTGTTCAAAACAAAGAATGGTATATATATAGCCATTTATCGGAGCTTTCAGTCAGTCCTTCCATAATAACCATAGTAGATCAAAATTACAGTATGCTTTTCAATGACCCCCCTCGCATGTTAGAACAACAATTTTTGATTTAGTTATGTAAGTTGGTGTGACAGTAGTAAGTTCATGGATGTTGGCACAACTTTGTTGCAATTTGATCAATCTAATCTTCCTAAAATATTTATAAAAGTATAAACAAATCGATAGATAGTTGGTTGGTAATCTTTTCGTATTTCCTGTGTGAAGCAGCGGAGCAATAATTACAGGTTAACATGATGCTACACAATCTGCTTGTTCATGAATTTTAAGGAGAATGAATGAAAAAAGACATAGTTTGGAAGTTAGACCATTTTATTTTATAAGACTCGAGCCACATGGTTTTAAATTAAAAAAGCACATTTGCTAGTCATTACTAATACTAACAGGCAACACGGTGACAGCGTGACGCTTTCCCTATTGCCTATTTATCAGAAAGAGAAACGAGACAACATCGTGTATGCAGCATCAAATAAACTGATGAAGAAACTGACATCAGATTTTTCTTCTACAGATTCAAATAAATCGAATTTTAACGTATAGCGACACAAGGAGGAAATTGTCCAAATTAATCTAGGAAACAGATTTATAGATCATTTATTTGTGCATCTTTGTTTCAATTTGAACTTGTAAAAGCTAACATGGCACACATGAGCATCTCCTCAAGGGAATAAATGAATACCTTCTTCCACTTGGCGATGAGGTTATGGTCAGCATGGCCCTGATCAAGGCAGAGCTCATACAGCTCCGGGAGGTCTCCTTCCTGTTGTAGTAGAGTTCATACAGTATCGGTTCCTCTGGTGATTGATCTTCAGAGCGCCTCACACTTTCTCTTCCCATCGCGTGGATCATTCTCAGCTGCACCGCGACACATACAACTGCATTATTGACAATTGAGATCTCAACAGTACACAGACTGCTGATGCGATTCCTGATGGCCAATCAAACTGACCTTCCCTCATCCTGGTGTGGAGCTCTGAGAGGGTGGATTCTATATTTCTATGAGCTCCCATCCATCAGGATACTTTGACAAAGCTCGTCTTTATCTTAGGCATGATGCTTCTTCTGCATTATTGAGACAAGAAAATCACAGATCTGCAGGCTATAAGGAAGGCAGAGATTTGGTGGAATGTGCTGTTTAGAGTGAACTGCAGAGTGCATAATATTTTGCAGGTAATTGTCCTCCAGTTCAGCACATCAAATTACTCGCTATCCAGTATTTACCAACATAAAGAAAAAAGATCACGTCAAACTAGAGGCAACTGAGTCGTCAGTCTTCACATCTATCTACAGCTACCAAATAATGACTCGATGCTACATCAGGGCCAAATAAAACTGCAATCGAAACTCCACTCAGTAAGCGTAATACTCCAGCCTTCCCCTGTTGTTATCCCTCTCGCAATCAAAAGTTCAACGAAGAACCCTAGATTCTCTTTATGAATACTCAACCAGAGTCAACGGGATATAAGGAGAAGAAATAAGTAGAGTTTACTCACAGATTCCTGCTGCGTAGCCCAAACAGTTTAGGGCTCGGTGCCGGCCGCCGGGACAAGGAGGATGGGTTGGTCTGAGAAACTGGGGTACAGAACAAAGAAGAAAGAAACCGCCGAATACTGGGAAATCTGTTTTGACTCGTAGATGTTGGTGCACCCCTAGTAGTAAAAAAATATTATTTTAAAATGTCAAAAAAATTCAAACACAAATTTCGGGTATATATACAGACATTTTATGTATGCACAAAAAAATCGCCAAAATTTTTTTTTTATGGGGCCTATGTAAAAAAGACAAATTCCACCGTTCCAAAATGATTTTTCTCGAGACATCTTTTTGTCTTTTAATACAAGCCACAAAAAATGTCTTTTTTTTGCGAAACATTTTGTGCGGACATAAAATATCCAGATATACATCCGATATTTTTTTTTTGGATTTTGACTTTTTTTATGTATTTAAAATGTTTTTTTCATAATGGGTGCATTTATACCTACGAGGCAAAACATCATGTGCAAGGAATTTACTTTAGTACAAGGATTTTTATTTTCTGATAGCAGTGACTTGTTATTGGCAGATTGGACGAATGGACCATAAAGCCCAATATCATGGGCTTTCATTCATCTAAAAAAAAATTACCATGGGCTTTCATTCACCAGCTAAGGGGCTGGAAGACCGTCTCCAACGGCAACCAGGAGAGGAGTGTTGTCGGGGTCCATGGGCCTCTCCCTCGATCACGACGAATCTGCCACCTCTATCTCTACTACTTAAACGCAAGTACTGCCTGCATCAAACAGGCAGTCATGTCAACTCAATTTACTTGTAAGTGCATCCCAAATGCCTCTGGTCTATTCTAGGTTGTTGTCACGATTAATCTAGTCAACCCTAAATGTTTTAGTTCTAACAGACTTGTTCTACTTCGTCGTCAACACTTGGGCCGAGGACCCCGACGAGGTGCCTATGGTGGCCACGCTCATGATGAGCAGTGTACCGCTTGCTCCGATCCGCTGGCGCATGTGGTCCTCTCCCAGGCTTCAGTGTCGAGGGCGAGGCCGATCCACGATGCGCATGCGCACCCCGCCGTCCACCTCGCCGGCTTCACCGCCCCGTTATGACCATGACAAGGGGGCCCGCCCAGCCGATGACGTGGCACGAGGGAGTCACGGCGCTCGGACTCAGCTGTTGACGGATGTTATCCAGCATGTTCGAAATGGACGTTTCCCGCATTGACATAGCCTAAATGGTTAAGATTTAGGTGCAGGGGCTCGCGGGGACGGAGGAAGATGAGGTGGGGTGATACGTCTCAAACGTATCTATAATTTTTGATTGTTCCATGCTTGTTTTATATCATTGCTACATGTTTCTACTATAGTTTTATATAATTTTAGGGCATTTATTGGACTAGCCTATTAACCCGGTGCCCAGTGCCAGTTTCTGTTTCTTTTGTCTGTGCATTGCAGAAAAGGCCCAAAAATGAAAGTGCTCAGAAAAATCTGAAAAAGTTACAATAATTCTAATTCACCAGAAAACTCCGGGAGCCAGAAGGACAAGCCTGGGGGGAGGGGGGGCACAGCCCCAGGCGACCTCTGCGCACGGCCTGGAGGGGGGTCGCGCCCCAAGGCCGCCTCCTCCAACTGTGCACCGCCTGACAACGCCTTTCGGGGTATATATTTTTCGCGATGAAAAAACCCTAACCCCCGGAGGATTTTTTCTGAAACGCAACAGAGCTCCGCCACTACCAAAAACACTAATTCGTGGGACATAAGTTCCTGTTCCGGCACCCTGCCGGGACGGGGATCGACCTCTGGAGCCATCTTCATCGACCTTGCTGCATCCCCAGATCATGCGGGAGTAGTCCCTCATCGGGGTTGAGGGCTCGTACCTGTAGCTATGTGGTTATTGAAAGTGCATTTGCCCTCATGTGTGGTTTTGGTAATTAATGACAATCTCTATGGACTAATGGTTGTATTGAGCTATCCTTGTAGGGCTTGTCCATTGGCAATGTTTGAACACCATGTGTTGGTATCAAGATTGAAAGAAGAAGATAAAGTGATGACCAAAGTAATATTCAAGGTGTGATCCACACAAATGATCATCTAGAGTTGAGCTTATTGCAAGTGTGGCTTGGAAAAGAAGATTGAGTGAACATTCATGTTTATCTCCAAGTCATCATATATATATATATATTAAGAGAAGAAGATGAAGTGCAAGATTGATCAAGTCAATGTGCAAATAATGAAGTCAAAATTGATCGACACATTTAGAAGATTATGAAGTGCAGGTTCAATATGATCCATCTCGGAAGATATCATTTTATTAAAACTTGCAATGGATACATGAAGACGAAGCTAAGCGAGGCTCTCCCATAATGGAGTATGGAAGAGTATTTGGAGAGGTCTTCATCAAGCATGTGCTAGCAAGGACGATCAAGAAAGGTGTTCCAACTTGAGGGAGTCAAGATCGTCACCATCTAGCTCAAGTGGAATGCACAAGGCAAAGGCATAATCTTGATAGGTTTTCTACTTTACCGGTCTCATGCTTTTGGGGAGACCGGGTTATAGGATCGATAGTCGTACTATAAAGAGGGGCTCTCGAGTGAGTAACTTGATCGCATCTTTGTGGCGAGCTCAAACCTTTGCATATTTGGCATATCATCTTTCTTGGTTGTTATTTGGCTTTTATCCATGTGAGGATTTAGATCTTTTGTTCATCTCCATATCAAGCTCTACTTCATCAAAAACGGATTTCATATGAATATCTTGTTGCATTTTTTGATGTTGGAGGTGTTACCGGTGTGTCTTTTCTAAGAGAGGTCAAACTCTCTCCTTATGGTCTCCTCCTCACATGATGTACTATGATGTTTCTCTGTGTGATCATGTAAAGCTCTTAGTTGCGATTCCAACAAGCCCAAGATCATCGTAGTCGGAGTCCGGATGAAAAAATTATTACGTTTTCGTGATGGAAATATTACCAGTTCGTCTTTTTGTATGGAAGCTCTTGTCGATAGCTTTCCATCAAACTTTGTCTCGCTTGATTTAGAGTTAAATTGCAAAAGTTATGGGGTTTATAGTTTTGATGAGTGGCTGTTGGAAATCCAGGCCAGAGACTCCGGTGCCCCTAGGCCGGAGATTCCGGTGTGCTCACACCGGAGTCTCCGGACTCAGGGGAACCAAAGTTTCTGGCCTGCCTTTTTTCCATCGAGTGTCACAAGTGGTGACACCTCCTGCCTTCACACCGGAAGGACACCGGATACTCTCCGGAGTCTCCGATCTGGCCGGAATATCCGGACCTCTCTTTGAGACGGAGATTGAAAGGATCGTATGACCACCTAGAGGGGGGGTGAATAGGTGCTACCCAATTTTTTAACTCTTTTTCAGTTTAGGCTTGACACAAAGGTAAATTCTCTAGATATGCAACTAAGGTGAATTTACCTATATGGCAAGTTTAACACTAAGCAACTAACAAGATACAAGTAAAAGCTAAGATAAAGGAGTAACCGAACAGAGGCACGTGGAGACAAGGATGTATTCCCGAGTTCCTCCTTTTTAGGGGAGTACGTCTCGTTGGAGAGGTATGAGCCACCACAACAGGTTGGCTCAACAGCCACAACAGGCTTCACCTTCTTCTCCAATGAACCGCACCACAAAGGATTGGTTCACGTTCAACTATCGGAAACCCTCAAGGCGGAGTCCGAAGCCTTTACTACAACAATCCGGGGCACAACCCACAACTGGATTGGGGGCTCCCCAACGGCTACAAGTCTGTCACAAAAGACAACGAGTACAACAAGGGGCTAGGTTTTTCCAATGGAAACCCCAAATGGTTCCTCAAGTGAATGAGGAGGAAATGCAAATCTGCTTGGTGAAGATGTAGATCCGAGCCTTCTCCTTCAATCCTCCAAAGATCAACGAGTTTGGGTGGAGGGATTGGGAGTAATCGGAGATTTGAGCTTGCAACAATGGAGGTCAAAGATATTTGGGCGAGCTAGCTTGCTGGAGGTAGGTGGAGGGGTATTCATACCCCTTCACAAAATCTGCACGTTGGAGAGACAGGGGATCGGATATTCCGGTCCAAGTTAGGACCGGATAATCCGGTCAGGCGGATAATCCGAATAGCTTCCGGAATTTCCGGTTGGAAATATCCGGTTCCCTCCAGGACACTTCGCTTTCTGGTCCTTAGCCATTTTTCAACTTTGCTTCTTCCGGACCGGATAATCCGGATGCTTCAAGAATTTCCGGTTCCAAATATCCGGCTCCCTCCAGGAACTTTGAGCTCTGGTCCTTAGCCAAATTTCCTGGCTTCAACTTCTGGACCGGATATTCCGGTGCCTGCAGAATATCCGTTGCTCTTTTCCTCTGTTCTTTTTGGTGTTGATGCACATATGTTTTATACAACTAAACCTGCATCACTTAACACCTGATTAAAATATCACTAGTGTTGTTAACTAACACACAAAACATAAGGGATCACGAAATGCCCTTTCAGCGATTCTGCTCAGACCGGAGTCTTTGGCCTCCTCAGGCCGGAGTCTCCGGTGTAATATTTACTACGACGGCTCTATTTCGTGGGGACCTATAAAAGGCCCCCTTCTTCCCCAAAAGAGCCAAGTTTTGCGGGGCACGTTTTTTCCTCTCTCTCCTCCATTATTGACCTTCGAAAGCTTGCCTTCCTCTCAATCCCTCCCATGATTCTTGCATATTTTTGAGGGAACAGTGAGAGGTGATCTAGATCTACATTTTCACCAATCCATCTCTCCTCTAAGTGAGGGGAACATAGTAGATCATGATCTTGGAGTTCTTGGTGTTTCTCCTCCTTTGTTCTTCCTCTCTTATTCTCTAATAAGCATTTGTTACTTTGTTGGAATTTGAGAGTGAAAGATTTGAGCACTTGTGCTCTTGCCATTTGCATCGGTTTGTGCTCTCCACGAGGATTCATGGAAGTCAAAGTTGTGAGTTTGTTACTCTTGGTCATTGGACCCTGGATGACTTTGTGGTGATATTTGGGAGCCCCAATTAGGTTGTGGGTGTGTGCCCCAAGATTGTCGTAAAGGCTCTGGATTCCGCCTTGAAGTATTCCGATAGTGGAAGGTGAACCAATCATTTGTGGTGCGGTTCATCGGAGAATAGGGTGAGGCCTTTTGTGGCATTGAGTAGGCCTTTGTGGTGAGCTCATACCCCTCCAACGAGATGTACTACCCTCAAAAGGAGGAACCCGGGAATACATCTTCGTCTCTGCGTGCCTCGGTTATTTCTATAGAGCTCTTTGCTTATGCACTTTACATTGTGATAGCCTTCGTGCTTGAAGTATTATATTGCTATCACCTTGTTGCTTGTCTTGCTTAGCATAAGTTGTTGGTGCACATAGTTGAACATAGAATATTTTGGTTGTTGGCTTGTTAAATTAAACACCTAGTTTTATTCCGTATTTATTCAAGCCTATACCAGAAAAGTTTTAATCGCCTATTCACCCCCCCTCTAGGTGACATCCTTGTCCTTTCAGTTATCTCTCTCTCCCATGGTGTGATCTTTATGTTATCATGAGCATTGTTAATCTAGATAAATTCCTATGATGTTTCCCCTTCTTTATGTAATGGATATGTTGCTCAATTAATTATATCTAGTATAATTTCCGGAGTCACTGTTAACAACACGGTGTCATGGTGACAGTGCGGGTGACGTGTGTGACTCTATGGACTATAGATTAGAGGGGTACTTATCATGAGTTGTTCTTTGTGTTGGATAGCATTATAGAATTATGGTGTTTGTTTAGTACTATCTTTGGACGCTCAAAGTGACAGCGTGGGGTGTCCCTAGATTTGGAAGACGGACTTTAAGGTGTGCTTTTGTAGCCCTACGCAATGGTCATCTTGTTTCTTATCCAGCAGAAGAATAATCTCCGAGCAGCGTCTACATTACATATGGATAGAGGAAGTATCTTGTGTTTTGATTATGTTAACACTGTTGAGAGTTACCACTAGTAAAAGTATGATCCTTAGGCCTTGTTTCCAACCATTGAAACATCCTTTATTTCAGTTTTGTTACATGTTTGCTTGCTGTTATTTTTATTACAGATTACAAATATCACCTTTTACCACCCATATTACTTGCCTTTTACCATCTCTTCGCCGAACTAGTGCACTTATACAACTGACAATCGTATTAGGCGTGTTGGGGACACAAGAGACTTCTTGTATCTTAATTGCAGGGTTGCTTGAGAGGGATACATGAAGGGAATCGAGTGCAGAAAACAAAAAATTTCCTAACAACGATAACCGAAATAGCCAGGATCTATTACTATGCAGATATAAAGTAACGGAGGGAACGGTATACATACCCTTGTAGACCGTAAGCGTCGACGATCAAAAGATCTGTTTCGATGACGACGCGTGATGAAGACGGGCGGCGAAGACGACGGCGGCGCCGACCTCAAGGTCGTGTAGAGGAAGAAGACGTACTTCTAGTGCCACACGTGTAGCACCTCGTAGCTCTACACACGTACACGGAGTTGATGACGACCTCCGAGCTCCAGATCCAGCGAAGCAGCGGAAGCGAAGACTTGGACCCAGCAGCACGGTGGTGTGCGTATGGTGGAGATAACTCTCTCAAGCTGTGCGCAGCTCCAATTGCGGAGCCACAACTTAAACGGATGAGAGAAAGAGAGAGAATTGGATGGATTTCAAAGGCATGGGGGCACCCATATATATAGGTGGAGGGAGGCCGTCACCTTCCGTGGCCGGGCGGTGTGGGACTAAACCCCACACCAGCCCGCACCCCCATGGTGCGCGGGTTCTAGGCCGGCCGGCCCTCCCCATCCTTCTCTAAGGGATTCGGCCCCCTAATGGGCCCTTGACCTCCGGTCAAGGCCCATTTTGGTGGGTTGCCTAGTTAAATCCAAAAATAAATAAATAAAACTATATTTAATTATTAATTACATTAATTAATATTAAATACACATTATTTAATTCATTCGAGCTCCGAAACCTATTCCGTTGCCTTCCGATCATCATCGGACATGTCCCGGAATGCTTCCGGTGTTCTCCCGTATTTTCTTCCTATATCCAATCTTTATAAAACTGTCGCCTACCCTTCAGTGTGCCACCCTACGGTTCGGGATCACTCCAAACATGATCGAGACACATTTTCCGATCAATGACTATCAGCGGCGGCTGGATAGCCGTGACAGTCCCTCTGCGTCCACGAATGTCTTTTTATCGTTTGAACCTTAGACATCCAGTTTCAACCTTTTGCCTAGCGATACTTAGATTGTCCGAGACTCGTTCTCCGGTATCACGATTACCGAGCTTGATCTCGTCACTTGACAATTCTATCTTAACTCGTCTGTGATATTACATCCCCGTGACCTGGTCACATGCTTGCAAGCTCATTGATGTAATCTCACCGAGTGGGCCCAGAGTATCTATCCTGCTATGTGGATTGGCAAATCCCGCTCTTGATCACTCGCCTCTCCCACTTCCTTCGGATACCCGAAAGGGACACTTTTATTGTCACGCTAAATAAGACATGACGTTTGATGCAATCAAAACACCTTCCAGAAGCAGCGATTAGATATGATCTCACTGTTAAATGTATGAACACTACGTTTCTATATATCTTGGGTGTGTGTCCATCACATCATTCACCTAATGACATGACTCCATTGTCAACTAACATAAATGTCCATGATCAGGAAACCTTGATCATCTGTTGCCCAATGGACTAGTTAAGAGGCTACTAGGGACTTGGTTGTTTACATACCACACGTGTATTAATGTTTCCGCTTAATACAGTTATAGCATGGTACAAAACTTATTACGAACAATGGAGATATGAAAAATAAACATCTTTATTAGTTGCCTCTAAGGCATATCTCCTTTAGTCTCCCATTTGCACTAGAGTACAATTTAATCTAGTTTACAACTTCGTAAAAGCTTAACACCTATAGCAATATGGTGCATGCTTGTCTCGTGGAAGAGGAATTCAGTCAACTAATCTCCCACATTGAGATATGTATGTGCTTTGCAACACTTCTATGTCACCTAGTTTGACATCATCCCGTATCGTATGATAACGGTGGAATACATGTTTGTCGATGGAGTGAGACTCGAAACTTCGCGTAGCATGGGACTTAAAAGTCTAAGAGATCTATTAAGGAAACCACGCATGCTCGGGAAAACCGCTCAGTCCAATCACACTTGCTACTTCTGAAGTAGCCATATATTTCTATACCTATGTAGCTTATGCGACAGGGCATTCATATGCGACTTCACAAGCTAACCCTGTCTTTCTTCAAAACAAAGGACTTCTCCTGTATGAGATTTCTAACCGTATGGGTCAGTATCATAACTTGCATCATCGTAACCTTTTACGGCAAGTTGTCTTTTCACTCTCACCCCATATTAGAAAACATATCTTCAGTTCTCTTTAGGCACTGAAGGACATACTTAACGTTTGTTCATTGATCCATCAAGGGATCACTCTAGAACCCGTTCTTCAACCAAGAACTTGGGTCACACCAAGTCGAGCTTTCAGTCTGATAGAATCTATGGCTGAGGCATAGAGGATGTCGGACATCCTTTTTCTTTCAATAACTATTGCTGAAACGCCAAGATAAACTTAATATTTTACCTAGTCATACAAGTAAGAACCTTTTCTTCGCTTGTTCTATTCTGAAACATTTCAGAATCTTAACCTAGAAAAATATTCCGACCTAATGTTATTAATCCCCTTTTTATCTATACAAATTATAAATCTAAAGCCTAATACTTTTAACTTCATCCATAGAAAATTTCATCACTTAAATAATCATTTATACTTTACTAGAGGATCTGTATCATTCTTAATATGTCATTACATATAAAATCAGGAATGACACCTAGCTCCCACATAAATACGCCATCCGTATATAAGACCAGGAAATTTCTTTTAGCTCCCACTCAAATATGCCATTCACATATAAGATCAAGGAAAGCTACTTAGCTCCCACTCACTTCTTTATAAATGCAGGTTTCTTCAACTATTTTGGACTACTCCAAAATCCTTTGATCACATTATCAAAGTGAAAATTCCAGCTCCGATATGCTTGCTTCAGCCCATGAATGGAAAGCTGAAGTTTGCATACATGTCTAGCATCCTTAGGATCAACAAAACCTACTTGTTGTACCAATTACAACTCTTCCTTAATGTTGTCATTAGGGAACACGGTTTCTTTATCCATTCATCAATTTCTTAATTGAAAATAATTGCTAGAACAATCCTAAACAGACTTAGGCATCGCCACTTGAGACAAAATCTCATTGTGGTCAACTTTTGAATTTGTCGAAACTGTTTTACGACAAATCGATCCTTATAGACGGTTGCCTTTCCGTCAGTGTCTATTTTGTCATAAAATTCCATTTACTCTCAACGGCCTGGAGCCCATCAAGAAGATTTACCCAAGTCATTACTTGGTAATCGTACATGGATTTTATCTCGGATTATATATGGCTCATAGCCATTTTTTGGACTTAGATCCACCATCGCTTCTTCGTAGTTTGTAGGCTTGTCATGTTCCATTAACATGACGTTTATAATAAGATTGTTCTACCACATAGTGCAGAACACATTCTCGTACGCCTACGATCTTAGTACGAGCTCAGAGCATTATGATCATTATCATCAGCTTCCTTCCAGTTGTGGAGGACGATACTGGAACTGTTTCCGTTGCGCCACTCGATGTCTGGAGAGAAAGTTCATTAACTTCGTCTTGCTCTACTTTCTTTCCCACTTATACCCTTGGATAAGAAACTATTTCTTGAGTAAGGTATATTCCGGCAACAATTATGCCTTTGTTGTGAGACATGTACCCAACTAATTCTTTAGGTACACTACAAAGATTTATCCGTTTTAGGTTTGATCATATCAAAACACTAAAATATTGAAACGACAATCTAGGCTAAAAGCCATGCCATCACTCATATGGTATTGCCTCCACGGATTTAGATGGTTTCTCTATTATCTAACGTGAATGTTTTGTTTCTACCATATGACTTCAATGATCACAATAATTCGATAAGAGATTTTGTTCACCACACACTATTTAATAGAGTGTGATTACGACGTCTTAACACACCATAACATTGTGGTGTTCCATGCGGCGTAATTTGTGGAACTCTTTTCACAAGTCTTCCAATGATATGACAAACTCATAACTCAAATCATTGTTTCCTCGATCTGTATCGCAGGAATTTGATTTTCTTTTTAAGTTTATATTTCTTTCTTCACTCTGAACTTGTTTGATCTTATCAAACTTTTCAAACCAGCATTTCATTAAGTGGATATCCATATATCTACTCAAATCATTGGTGAAGTTTATGAAATAATGATTTCCACTACACGTTAACGTACTTCATTGATCCACACACATCATTATGTATGATTATCAATAAGTTAAATGCCTGTTTCCAGAAAACGGTGTCTTAGTTATTTTGCAAGTGTTAAAAGATCAAAATCTAAGAACTTGGAGGACCATCTGAATAGAGCTTCTTAATGCATATAACATTGACATGACTTAAAACGTTAGTGCCACAATAATGTGGTGTCATTATTAAGTTTGTATCCTTTGGCATTAATATTATAAATGTGGGAGCTACTACCATCTGGATTTATATAAGAACACTTCATTCATAATCAGTGTATGATCATTAAAGATATCACTCATAAATGTAGGACAACAATTTTGTCACTGACAAATATGAATAATTGTCTCGCTAGAGGCAAGACACACTTATAATGATCATGCTAACAAGCGAACAAACTGAATTTGTTCAGATCCAAATTAATCCAAAATGGTAGATGCAGAGAGAGTGTCTATGGCCATCACAACATATTGCCTGACATCATCAACACACATTGTCTCCTCATCTTTCCAAGCTACTCAAGCAGAAAATCTTGTTTTCATATAAAACATGAGTAGTATCAAAACTTAGTCACTGCTGCAAGTACTTGTTTAGGCAAAAACATTCATAACTCGTATATCATATATACACTATCATCATTGATGACTTCCCGGTGATTCATTTCATCTCCATGGTTTTTCCAACACAACCAAGAATTCATGAAGGTGAACGATTCCCCTTGCATGACATAGTTTATGACAAAACATTTGCATCTGGCAACGTTGTCTGTCATCCAGTGATCGAGCTGAGCGAGGCATCCTAACGTCATCAAGTATGACCAATGGCATCAAGTATGACTAATCTCATCAAGTATGACCAATGTCATCAAGTATGACTGCCACGTGCTCCTTTAATGCGAGTGCTCTCTTCCATCTTGGTTGAGAAAAAAACCTGATTTGCGGTGGATACAGATCACCAGTCTCAGCGACCATTTCAAATGTTCGCGATCTGTCAACATGCACCCACAGTTCATTATCTATGGGAGAGATCATAGCATACACTGGACTATGATGAAAATATCCGCACAAAACTTGATAATCCAAATTATCCTTTCGTTTGCGGAATCTCCGGTTTCTATCTCTAACAGGTATTGTATCATATATAGCCAAAAGGTTTGAAACAAGGAGTATCCACCTTTTAAGTTTCTCAATCATAGGAATGCGCCTAAGTTTAAAAGGTCTATCAAACAGGTTATTATCTACAAAAGTTTTGCAAAACATAAAGACTTTGTTCATAATAAAATATGGGTTCAAGTTTTAATAAAATAAAACTACCAGAACTCGCACTCAAAACGAATATCCCTCGCATCGTTTTAGTGATTACACGATCCTCATCCGATACACTATCCCCGATCGTCACGGCCGATAGCATAGCTTCAAAGGTAGACATCACTATGTCAATCACAACATCTATGTGACTCGTGCTTAACCTTTCGGTCACTGTGTTCCGTGGCCATGTCTGTACATGCTAGGCTCGCCAAAATAACCTACAGTGTATTGCTTGTGCAATGTGGCTTACACCCACGTTATGCGAACGCAGATACGTTTGACACCCAATCGTCACGGCCTGCCTCGTATCGGAGAACTTTCGGTGATGCACGCTAAAGGGAGAACACTATATGGTATTTTTGGAGGGATCATCTTATATTACTACCGCCGTGTAACTAATATATAAAACTATATATATATACACACAATATAAGATGCACACAATAACATAACATCAAATGTAATGCGACATGATATGGTCCTTGCGCCAATGGTCTCCTTTTACCACCCATATTACTTGCCCATATTACAGATTACAAATATCACCTTTACCACCCATATTACTTGCCTTTTACCATCTCTTCGCCGAACTAGTGCACTTATACAACTGACAATCGTATTAGGCGTGTTGTGGACACAAGAGACTTCTTGTATCTTAATTGCAGGGTTGCTTGAGAGGGATACATGAAGGGAATCGAGTGCAGAAAACAAAAAAATTCCTAACAACGATAACCGAAATAGTCAGGATCTATTACTATGCAGATATAAAGTAACAGTGGGAACGGTATACATACCCTTGTAGACCGTAAGCGTTGACGATCAAAAGATCTGTTTCGATGACGACGCGTGATGAAGACGGGCGGCGAAGACGACGGCGGCGCCGACCTCAAGGTCATGTAGAGGAAGAAGACGTACTTCTAGTGCCACACGTGTAGCACCTCGTAGCTCTACACAAGTACGGAGTTGACGATGACCTCTGAGCTCCAGATCCAGCGAAGCAGCGGAAGCGAAGACTTGGATCCAGCAGCACGGCGGTATGCGTATGGTGGAGAGAACTCTCTCAAGCCGTGCGGAGCCACAACTTAAACGGATGAGAGAAAGAAAGAGAATTGGATGGATTTCAAAGGCATGGGGGCACCCATATATATAGGTGGAGGGAGGCCGTCACCTTCGGTGGCCGGGCGGTGTGGGACTAAACCCCACACTAGCCCGCACCCCCATGGGGCCCACCTAGGCCGGCCGGCCCTCCCCTCCCTTCTCCAAGGGATTCAGCCCCCTAATGGGCCCTTGACCACCGGTCAAGGCCCATTTAGGTGGGCTGCCTATTTATACCCGAAAATAAATAAATAAAACTATATTTAATTATTAATTACATTAACTAATATTAAATACACATTATTTAATTCATTCGAGCTCTGAAACCTATTCCGTTGCCTTCCGATCATCATCGGACATGTCCCGGAACGCTTCTGGTGTTCTCCCGTATTTTCTTCCTATATCCAATCTTTATAAAACTGTCGCCTACCCTTAAGTGTGCCACCCTACGGTTCGGGATCACTCCAGACATGATCGAGACACGTTCTCCGATCAATGACTATCAGCGGCGACTGGATAGCCGTGACAGTCCCTGTGCGTCCACGAATGTCTTTTTATCGTTTGAACCTTAGACGTCCAGTTTCAACCTTTTGCCTAGCGATACTTTGATTGTCCGAGACTCGTTCTCCGGTATCACGATTACCGAGCTTGATCTCGTCACTTGACAATTCTATCTTTACTCGTCTGTGATATTACATCCCTGTGACCTAGTCACATGCTTGCAAGCTCATTGATGTAGTCTCACCGAGTGGGCCCAGATTATCTATCCTGCTATGTGGATTGGCAAATCCCGCTCTTGATCACTCGCCTCTCCCACTTCCTTCGGATATCCGAAAGGGACACCTTTATTGTCACGCTAAATAAGACATGACGTTTGATGCAATCAAAGCACCTTCCAGAAGCAGCGATTAGATATGATCTCACGGTCAAAGGTATGAACACTATGTTTCTATATATCTTGGGTGTGTGTCCATCACATCATTCACCTAATGACATGACTCCGTTGTCAACTAACATAAATGTCCATGATCAGGAAAGATTGATCATATGTTGCCCAATGGACTATTTAAGATGCTACTAGAGACCTGGTTATTTACATACCACACGTATATTAATGATTCTGCTTAATACAGTTATAACATGGTACAAAACTTATTACGAACAATTGAGATATGACAAATAAAACACCTTTATTAATTGCCTCTAGGGTTCAACATATTCAACATACACCTCCCTGAGTTCGATAAACCTTTGGTCATTCACTTAAGCGAAATTTGTTGTTGTCCTACAAATCTCTGCACTTGGAGGCCCAACAAAGTCTACAAAAATAGAAGCGTGCAGTAGACATCATGGGGTGCGTTTGGGGCAAGTATTGATAGGTAGGCCGTGGAGCCGACGTGGCGCCGATGGTGATGGGTGCGCTAGAGCAAGAAGGCGAATCATCTTGTTTCGCTACAAGAACGGGTGTCGTAAGAGCATCCCTTGCACATACGATGAACACCCCCGACCCATCAAATTCCGGTTGAAATGCGTTTTTGGGCTATTTTGATGGGCCACACAGGCCCTACATATCGGCTCAGCCCGCAATTTTTTCGGGTACACACTAAATTTTCCCGCAATCCCATTATATCATGGGGATTAGGGGCAATTTAGGGTTACCCCACCCCTGATCCCCTCCTCCGGGTTCTCGCCACCTCCATCCCATTTCATCCAACATGGTGAGCCCTCTCCTTCTCCCCTGCTCCATTTCTCCGCCCAACCGATGGCTTCCATATCCGGCGTGACCTCGGCGGGAGCAGTCGTGGTCGTGCGCCTCCGGGCGTTGATGACGAGGAGGAGAGCCGCCTCCGCCACTCGGCTGCCGACAACAAGTGTGTGTGTCGCCGATTCACGACTTGGGCGGTGCCTCCTTTTCATCGAGGAGAACCGCGTCACATGTGAGGCCGCTCACCCGCACTACACGGAGATCGGGAGCTCCAGCACGGTGCTGGTCGTGGTATTTGATACGTCTCCAACGTATCCATAATTTCTGCTGTTCCATGCTTATATTATACCATTTGCTACATGTTTTATATACACTTCGTATCACTTTTTTGCATTTTCTGGCACTAACCTATTAACAAGATGCCACAGTGCCAGTTCCCTGTTTTCTGCTGTTTTTGGTTTCAGAAAGTTACTTCTGGAAATATTCTCGGAATTGCACGAAACAAAAGGCCAGGTCCCTATTTTTCCAGCACGTACACGGAGTCCGAAGGAGAGACGAAGATGAGCCACGAGGTGGCCAAACCACCAGGTGGCGCGGCTGGGCCCACAGCCGCGCCTGGGTGTGGTTTGGGCCCCTCGGGGGTCCGCCGACATCGCCCCTTCGCCTATTTATTCCCCGAGACGCGAAAACCCTAAAACACCGAGCCTTTCATCCAAAACATATTGGCTGCCGCCACCGTCGTCAACCCTAACTCGGGGGGTTCCTGAAGCTCTTCCCGGCACCCTGCCGGAGAGGGGAATCATCACCGGAGGGCTCTACATCGCCATGCCCGCCTCCGGAGTGATGCGTGAGTAGTTCATCCTTGGACTATGGGTCCATAGCAGTAGCTAGATGGTTGTCTTCTCCACTTGTGCCATCATGTTTAGATCTTGTGAGCTGCCTATCATGATCAAGATCATCTTATTGTAATGCTACATGTTGTGTTTGCTGGGATCTGACTTATATTGATACCTATGTGGAGCTGAATATTATATTATCATGTCTATGTCATTTGTGATCTTGCATGCTCTCCGTTACTTGTTGAAGCCTTGGCCACGTGAATACTTGTAACTCCAAGAGGGGGTATTTATGCATGATAGTTGGGTTCAACCTCTATTTAACCTGGGATAGTGACAGCAAGTTCTAAGGTTGTAGATGTGTTGTTGCCACTAGGGGTAAAACAGCAATGCTTTATTCAAGGATGAATGTATTGTTTACATTACGCACATTACTTAATGCAATTGTCTGTTGCTTGCAACTTAATACTGGAAGGGGTACGGATGTTAACCGGAAAGTGGACTATTTAGGCATAGATGCATGCTGGATAGCGGTCTATGTACCTTGTCGTAATGCCCAAATGAATCTCATAGTAGACACCACAGCTCACACATGCATGTTATATGCACTTATCAATTGTCAATTGCCCAGCTGTAATTTGTTTACCCAGCATGTTAGTTATCTTATTGGAGAGACACCACTAGTGAACTGTGGACCCCGGTCCATTCTTTTACATCTGAAATACAATCTACTGCAATCATTGTTCTCTACTGTTTTATGCAAACAAACATCATCTTCCATTCGATACGTTTAACCCTTTGTTTTCAGCAAGCCGGTGAGATTGACAACCTCACTGTTAAGTTGGGGCAAAGTAGTTTGATTGTGCTGTGCAGGTTCCACGTTGGCACCGGAATCCCTGGTGTTGCGCCGCACTACACTCATTCACCAACACCTTCGAAGCAAACCTCGTTTTCCTACTGGTCCGATTAAACCTTGGTTTCATACTGAGGGAAAACTTACTGCTGCACTCATCATACCTTCCTCTTGGGGTTCCCAACTGACGTGTGACGTACAAGCAATTGTTTCTGGCACTATTAACCTAGAGCCACCAGTATTGAGCGACGAGGACGACACGCACCACACGGCGAGGTCCGCACAGTCGTGGGACCGCTGTTGGCGCTCCCAGAGAAGCGGGCGCGGCATGTGGGCTGACTCATCTTGCCCCACATCAAGCGTTGCCGTGAAATCAAAGCAGCTGTCCGGAAGGCTCTACGAGAGGCGGCGTCGAAGGGTGATCTTGCAAACTACTCCATTCGTTTTTAAATATAAGATGTTTTACCATTTGTCCACATTCACACGTATGCAAATGTATATAGACACGTTTTAGTGTGTATGTTCACTTATTTTAGTATGAATCTAGATGTGGAGGATATGCCGAATAGGTATGCTAGCCACGGTGCTGTCTTATCCAGCCCAGCGTAGTGGACTCCAAAGTGATAAAGCCAGCCGGCTTTATCTGGTGGCCTGGTGGGCTGAAGCGCAAGGGAAGCCCAAAGCCGGCTTAGAGAAGACCAAAGACGAAGGCCTGTCCGTGTCCGCCTTGGAGAGCAAGTTAGGTCATAGGCCGTAGTAGTTTAGGTCTCTGCATCTAAGACGGTTTGCCTTTCCTTGTAAGAGAAGGCACGGCGCCTTTATAAGCCGGCCTCCTGGTAGCTTTAGGGCTACGAACAACAGACACGCTCTACAACTCGCATTGTAACCTGTACACTTATTCCCTTAGTGAATTATAGCAGCAGTAGGATCTCGCCACCGTCGTGAGATCCGAAGCTGGGTAAAAGCTCTGTGTACGATCCCGTCACCGGAATCCTCTACGTTCTCCCCCACCTTCTACCCTAGGTACATGGCTCCTCATACCGAGGCCCCGTTACCAATAACTCGACAGTTGGCGCCCACCGTGGGGCGTCAGGCGTCTGGAGTAACGTTCCGGGCGGGAATGTTCGGCGAGATCGGAAAGACCATGGCTTCCGGTCAAGCCCGCATCGCTGGAAGACTTGGCTGCATCGTGGCGGGCGAAAGCTGGACGCCGGCAAACGACGACATCATCGCCGGCTTCGTCGTCCCCATCGGCAGCATCAACTTGTTTCTGGGTTTCACGGCAGAGGCGTATGGATTCCCCAGAGGATCCAGCGCGTTTTTGCCCACCCACCACCCATCTGATCATGCAATCAGTGGAAAACCTAGATCCGATCTGGCTTTCCTCCAGCCGGATTACGATCTGAGCGAATCTGATGACCTGAGTGAAACTGATTCCACCTCTTCACAAGAGATCCAGGAATCCGACTTTCACTTCGTCGGGGTCATAGGAACGTCTGGTGATCAACCAACAAGTTCCAATCCTGAGTCCATCCTTCCTGCCTTACAGACAGAGGAAGGCTCAGAAGCCGGATCTGAATCAACTACAGCAATGTCGGTTGATACAGGATCTGATGATTTTGAGGCAAAGGTGGCAGCGTACGCTGCTGGCTTAAAAGAGGTCTTAATGACTGGCCCTGCGGCACCTCTTGCGCAACCAGAAGATGGAGAAATCGTCGCATCAAAGCCTCCTGCAAAGGATGGTGACGATGGCGAGCAGGAGGTTTCTTCTAGCCTCAAAACAAACATTGAAGATCTGATCCAAAAGCCGGCAGAAGGGCCAGCTAAAGGGAACCTTTCTTCAGATCCAACTGAAGATGGCGAGCTCATCGTCGAAAGAACAAGAGAAGAGCATGCCCGTGCAATCAACATGCTCAAAACACCGTTGAGCCCTAATGCAACCGTGGCAGAAGTGGAAAGGCGAGGAAAGCCCTTCTTAGGGAATCTGAAGCCAACATCCTCTATAAGCAGAAGCTCTTACAACAAGAAAAGAAGTTACTTCTGCACGAGAAAGCTCAAGCAGAGAAGGCCCTAGAAGAGGAGGAGTGCAGGCGCATGCACAACGCCGAAAAATTCAAAAACGTTGCTACACAACGTGATCAGCACCTCCATCGGGACCTCGCGCCGAAGTTCGATAAGCCTTCTGCCCAAAAGCCTGTGAAAGCTTGGCAGAAGTATTCCTATAAGCTCGACAAGGATGGAGTCTTGTACTTCTCCACTCCCGCGAAGAATATGGAAGCGGCTCAGGAGATCATGGAAGACGACACCATCCCAGCAGAAGAGCGAATCCACTACTCCACCATGCTCCTAAAAAGAGCAGCGGATCAGCAAGCAGTGGCTTCGTCAAACGTAAAGCTCGCTGATGATTCTCGCCTTTGCAAAGGCGGGGTAGCAGGAGGCGCTGGTGATCCTGAAGATCCTGACAAATCTAGCGCCCATGACGGCAAAAGCAAGAAGCCAGTGGATCCGCCTCCAAAGCGCAAAGACGAATCGGGGACTGGTTCTAATAATCATGGCAAGCAGGACAAAGATCGCCAGCGCTCCAAAGACGGCGAGCACAACAAGGGACGCGATGAGGCGAACAAAGATGGTGATAAGGAGAAAAGGCGGAGCTCCGACAGGCGGAACATGCCACCACCACCGGCACGGAAGGAGGAGGCGCACAGAGCTCGCACTCCCAGGAGATCGCGCTCCAGATCACCTCGCCGTGATGGCAATAGGAAGCACGGTGAGCCAAGGCGTGAAAAAACCCATGATAGCCCAATACATGAGCCATCTAGGGCCTCTGATGCTCGTGCTCGCCTTGACGAGATAAGGGCGGCCAGAGAGGAATCATACCTTGGTCCCAAGTGCTTTGGGCCGGCAATCCGCAAGGTTCGCCTTCCATCTTCACTCAGCAACGTCAAGAAAATTGTGGACAAGTACAATGGAGCTGAAAATCCAGACACATGGCTGCCTGATTACATCAATGCCGTCGGGATCAATGATGGAGGATACAATGATGCAGTGCGCTTCCTCCCTCTCATGCTCGAGGGCACAGCCCGTCTTTGGATTGACACGCTGCCAGAAAAAAGCATCCACAACTGGCAGGACATGCAGAAAACATTCACGCAGCACTTCTCCTGCACTTACAAGCGTCCAAAGACATACATCGATCTTCAAAAGTGCACGCAAGCCAAAGGCGAATCTAGCAGGTCTTTCATCGCAAGATGGACAGAGACCAAGAACGCCTGCGAAGGAGTCTCGGAGAACCAGGCAATCCATGCCTTCATGCAAAGCCTGAAGAGGGGCAACATGATGCGTTACATGTTGCAAAGCCAAAACCTTCAGAGGCTTGGCGATCTCCTGGACAGTGCAAACAATTTTGCGGCAGCAGAAGACGATGCTCGTGCAGAAGATGGCAACATACGTATGGACATTGACATAGAGAAGAAAAGCGGCAACAGACGCAAAGGCCATGGGGGTGAGCAAGCTGGCCCGTCAGCTGAAGTTGCTTTCGCCTCTGGAAAAGGCGGACAGGGCAACAAGTGGAAGAGCAAAAAGGGAGACGATGGCCAAGGGCCAAAGCCTCCCAAGATCACATATGATGACATCAAAGATCAACCTTGTGCTCACCACATAAAGTTGGGCAAGTGCACCCATACCAACAGGCAATGCCGCCTTGTCAATGATTTCAAGAGAGACCCTGAAGCTGGCTATAAGCCGAAAAATTTCAAGCGTAAAGGGCGAAAAGAAAGGCGAGAGGATAAGGACAACGATGACAGCTCCTCCGGCACAGAACAGCCAGAGCAAGAACAGAAAAAGGGCGCTAAGTTCCCTAGAGTGCAGGAAAGCATGGTCACTTTTCTTGCCACTCGGTCGCTAAAAAGGAAAAGGCAGTTTGGAGAGAGCTTAATGCAACAATGCCGGCAGTACCTCAGTATCTCAATTGGTCTGAAATACCCATTACATGGGACCGCACAGATCATCCAGAGAGGGTACCGCAGAATCCGGGAAACTATGCCCTCGTTGTCAATCCAATCGTGGAAAAGTGCAGGCTTTCAAAGGTGTTAATGGATGGAGGAAGTAGCATAAACATCCTCTATCTCGAAACCCTAAAGCGCATGCACCTCTCTGAAACACAGTTGATCAAAAGCGATGTCAAGTTTCACGGCATCGTTCCAGGACGACAGGCCAATTCAATGGGCATGATCGTGCTGAAGGTCACCTTTGGAGACGAAACCAACTTCCGCACAGAAGACATCGCTTTCGAGGTGGTACCTTTCAAAAGCTCCTATCATGCTATCTTTGGTCGTCCGGCTTTCGCTAGGTTCATGGCGAGGCCATGCTATATCTATAGCAAGCTAAAAATTCCTGGTCCCAACGGCGTCATCACGGTCCATGGCGACTACAAGAAGGCGAAAGAATGTGAAGCAGGCAATGCTATCTTAGCAGAAGCCGTCATCAGCGCCGAGGAGCTGGAGCAGTACAAGAAGGAGGTGGATCTTTCAGAGATGCCAGCAGGGAAACAGCCTCTCCCGGCGTCTGCCGCCACCTTCAAAGCCGGAGAAAACTCAAAGAAAGCCAGACTTGATGACACGGATGCTAGCAAGACGACGAACGTGGGCACAAGCTTAGACAGCGCATAGGAAGGCGAGCTCGTCAAGTTCCTCCGTGAGAATCGGGATATTTTCGCATGGTCTCCCAAAGACATGCCAGGTGTCCCGAGAGAACTTGCCGAGCACTCCCTCAATGTCCACAAAGATGCCAAGCCCGTCAAGCAAGGCCTCCGACGCTTTGGACCAGAAAAGAAGCGAGCTATAGGAAAGGAGATAGCGCGGCTTACAGCCGCAAATTTCATTAGAGAGGTCGTTCATACAGAATGGCTAGGAAACCCTGTACTAGTACCTAAGAAGGACACGAAAGATTTGCGCATGTGCATTGATTTCACCGGCTTAAACAAAGCCTGTCCTAAAGACCCTTTCGCATTGCCGCGAATAGACCAGGTCGTAGATGCTACCGCAGGTTGTGAATTACTATGCTTTTTGGATGCTTACTCTGGTTATCACCAAATTAAGATGAAGAAGTCTGATCAAATCAAGACTTCCTTCATCACACCTTTTGGAACGTACTGCTACATAACAATGCCTTTCGGGCTAAAAAACGCAGGCTCCACGTACCAGCGATGCATCCAACGTTGCCTACACGATCAAATAGGCCGCAATGTTCACGCTTATGTGGATGACATTGCAGTAATGACAAGACAGAGAGGCAACCTCATTGCCGATCTAAAAGAAACCTTTGATAACCTCAGAAAATACAACATGAAGCTGAATCCGGGAAAGTGCTTTTTTGGCGTCCCAGCAGGAAAACTTCTTGGCTTTATTGTTTCTGAAAGAGGAATCGAGGTAAACCCTGATAAAATTAAAGCTATCATGAACATCAAAAGACCGACATGTCTCAAAGATGTGCAAAGGCTAACAGGTTCTGCAGCCGCGGTAAGCCGTTTTATCAGCCGCCTTGGCGATAAGGCCTTACCCTTGTACAGACTGCTAAAGAAAACGAAAAACTTTGAGTGGACTCCAGAGGCGGATGCCGCCTTAGCTCAACTCAAAGACACGTTGGTCAGCGCTCCAACCTTGGCATCACCAAGAGAGCAAGAGCCAATGTTGCTTTACATGGCCGCAACAGGACTTGTCATAAGCGCTGTCATGGTTGTGGAACGTTTGGAAGACGGCAAAGATGTGCCCAGTCAGAGACCAGTTTATTACATAAGCGAGGTGTTTTCTGAGTCCAAACAGCGATATCCACATTACCAAAAGCTTGCTTATGGTGTTTTCTTTGCCGCCAGAAAATTAAGACATTACTTTCAGGAGCACCCAATTACAGTGGTAAGCAAAGCACCATTGGGTGATATCATCAACAATGCAGAAGCCACAGGACGCGTCGCCAAATGGGGAATAGAGCTTGCAGCTTTTGACATTCAGTACAAGCCAAGAACAGCCATCAAATCTCAATCTTTAGCTGATTTTATAGCGGATTGGACAGAAGCGATGAATGACTTGCCTCTTCCTGATGAAGAGTATTGGGTCATGCACTTTGACGGCTCTAAAATGCTTGATGGATCTGGGGCAGGAGTAGTGCTGAAATCACCCAAAGGCGACACCATGTGTTACGTTCTGCAAATACACTTCAACGCCACCAATAATGTGGCTGAATATGAGGCACTTATGCACGGCATGCATATCGCCAAAGACCTAGGAGTCACAAGGCTACTGTGCTATGGTGATTCTGACTTGGTAGTTCAACAGCTGGATGGTACATGGGATGCCAAAAGTCCAACAATGGCAGAATATCGACGCACGATAGACGAATTTGGAAGGGCCTTTCAAGGATTTGAGGTGAAACACATCAAGAGAGACGAAAACGAAGCAGCTGATGCCTTAGCAAGAATGGGATCCAAAAGGTCAAAAGTCCCGTCAGATATCTTCTTAGAGCACCTCTATGAGCCATCAATCAAAGGCGGCGACCTAGATAACCCAAAGGCGGTAAAATCTGTGGCTGTCTTCGCAACGCTCCCAGATTGGACCCTCCCTTACATCAAGTTCTTGGTGGATCAAGAGTTGCCAGAAGACGAAGTGCTAAGGCGGCAGGTGGTGCGCAGAGCAAAGGCGTACACCGTCATTAACGGTGAGTTATACAAGAGAAGCACTACAGGCGTGTATCAGAGATGTGTCTCGCAAGCCGAAGGAGTTGATATCCTTAATGAGATCCATTCTGGGTGTTGCGGCCACCACGCCTCTGCCAAAGCTATCGTATCCAAGGCGTTTAGACATGGATTCTATTGGTTGACAGCCAAGCAAGACGCTGATGAAATCGTCAAAACGTGCGTTGGATGCCAGAAATATGCAAGGCAACCCAAGATGCCAGCTCAAGAACTAAGAACCATACCAATCACTTGGCCGTTTGCGGTCTGGGGACTGGATATGGTTGGTCCATTCAGGACAGCTAGAGGCAGCCTTACCCATCTCCTCGTTGCAGTGGATAAATACACAAAGTGGGTAGAGGCAAAGCCGGTAGCAAAGGTGGATGGGGCAACAGCCACCAAGTTTGTTATTGATATTATAACAAGGTTCGGCGTCCCCCACAGCATTATTACAGATAATGGAACAAATTTCGCTGTTGGAGAATTGGCTAGATATTGCGAAGATGTTGGAATTCGCCTTGACTTAGCGTCCGTGGCACACCCACAATCTAATGGACAGGTTGAGCGGATGAATGGCATCGTTTTGCAAGGCATTAAACCAAGGCTCGAGGTACCATTGCATCGAGCCGCAGGAGCATGGGTAGAGGAATTGCCTGCTGTTTTATGGAGTATAAGAACAACACCTAACAGATCTACAGGATACACCCCATTTTTTCTGATTTATGGTGCCGAAGCCGTCTTACCAACAGATGTTCTACATGACACACCACGTGTTGCAGCCTACGTCGAAGCAGACGCAGAAGAAGCCAGACAGGACGGCTTAGACCTTCTCGAAGAAGAAAGGGAGATTGCACTCCAAAGATCAGCCATCTACCAGCAAGACATGCGACGCTATCATAGTAGAAGGGTAAGGCACAGGTCTTTTCGAGAAGGAGATATGGTGCTTCGCCTTGTTCAGCAAAAGGAGCACAAATTAGCCCCAACATGGGAGGGACCCTTCGTTATCAGCAAAGCGCTCAAGAACGGGGCATATTATCTTGTGGACCTACGCGATCTCAAAAAGAAGACGAAACGAGGCCGCAAAAGGAAAAGGAACGAAGAAGCAGAGCTCAAAGAGACAAAGCGTCCTTGGAACATTGAGCAGCTACGTCCTTTTTACACTTAGCAATTCTATTGTAAACATCATATATGTTCATGAAATAAAAGTCTTTGGTTCAGTTATATATTGTGCAAATAGTTTCCGCCGTCTTTTATTTCCCAATGATCATATAGTTCCAAAATTGTCAATGTCAACCCGAATTTGCAAAGTGCTTTGGGTGCTAGCGTGATAATTTCGCCTTTCGGCTTTACAAAACCTTTTTGCGTCCGTCTAAGAGTATTTATCTGATCGCATATGTGTTGGCTTGCTTTAGTAGATGTTCTATGCACCGAAAGGCGGCACGGGTTCTGTGTTTAAACAGTCTGGTCACTGACCCTGTTGCCCAGCAAAGTGTTTTCCGCCTTAGGGTTTTGCTAACATACGAAAAGGCTAAAACACATAAGCCAGACAACTTAAAGACGGATAAGGAACATAGTCACAGCAAAAGCTTACAAAATATTACATCTGCTGTTTTACATGACAAACTTGTTCAAACTTAAGGCCACTGCCTTTACAAAACAACCAGCTATGAATAAAGTTTTTGTGCCTTCACAAAGGCAACATTAATACAAATGTTTTTCCTTATGCAGGGGACTGGGCTGGGACTGGTGTGCAGCAGTTTCGGCTTCGTTGTCAGAGCCGTCATCTCCACCCTCTTCCTCCATCTCTTCGGAGTCACCCATGCATGTTTGCTCGGAGGCTTCATCACTGGACATATCTTCAGGGCGAGGTGGCATCTCCTTTCGCTCAAAAAAGGTGTCTATTGGGACCATGTCAGCAACATGGGTGGCAAACCCACTAACAGCCGAATAAATGGCACTAGGCACAACCTTTTTGCCATTACCGTCTTTGGTGGGCATGCACTTTGTCACCCGCCAGAGATTAATTTCTGGGTGATGAGCCTTTGCTAGCCCAAGAGCAATTTTGCATCCGCCTCTGGCAGCTGATCGGAGACGCTCAACCATCTCCGCGTGACAAGCTTCGAAAGACGGCAAAAGATCAACAAATCCCTTGATTTTACCTTTAAGCTTGGGGAAGATATCAAGTGTCAGCGCCAAAGCCGAAGAATGCATCTTCGTGACCATCTCCCCGCATTCCAGCAGGAGGTCAAGCCGGGTGTCAGCTGTCAGCTTTTCCCCAAAGCCCAAAGGAACTGAAAAATACATGCAAATTTTCAGCTTACATAAAAGACGAAAAATTCAAAAGACGGAAAGAACAAGGTGTCTGGCTTACTCAGAAATTTCTCGTCCACGGCCAAAGCTTCATCAAGGCGGCGTTCCAGCTGGAATGTAGGTCCCAATGCAATCAGCATTGGCTTGGCTTGCGTCTCTGCCGCCTCTTTCGCTTCCTTCAAGGCCTTTTGCGTATCAGCCAGCTCTTTTTTCAGTCTTTCCTGTTCAGCAGCCGCGCTTTCCTCAATTGCTTTTTGGTTGCGCTCGGCGGTAAGGCGATTTTCCTCAAGCTGTTTGAAGAGCGCAGTGTTTTCGCGGCGAACAATCTCTATGTCGCCAGTTTCATCGACGATTTTCTTCGCCTTCGCAACAACCTCTGCAAACATATAAAAAGATTATGAGTTTAGCACAAAGACGCAAAACAAGGAAAGCTGCCAAAACAACAGTGCTCACCTTTATTGGCACGATTTTCGGCTTCTACCCTCTTCAGCACCTGCCTCTGGTTAACCAGTGATTGCCAAAGGTCTGAAGTAAGACGTTCGCTACTCTGCTGAAACAATATGTGTTTAGAAAGGGAAAGCATAATTAAGGCAAGGAATAGTCTTGGGGACTGGAAGGAAATAATCCATCTATTACAAAGCTATCACAGAAAACCATCATGTTGTCTAAATACACATTTAGCACAACTTAATGCTTGGGGACTGGGGAAGCAGTTATAAGGCGAAAGATCATTTACCTTCATCATTTTCTTCAGAGCCTTGTAGCTCTCTTTCATGGTGACGTACAGCTCGTCGCAGTTATCCTCTAAGTTGAGGATGGTCAAGGTTTGGCCAACAGGCCTGATAGATGAGCTACCCTGTTCTGTTTCCTTCTTGTCAGCAAGGAGAGCTGCGATGGAAGGCAGGAGGTAGCCTTCATCGTCAAACAGCTCGGTCTTTACCATGTTCTTTATGGCATCATAAGCCGGAGCTTCAGCCATCTTCTCATCTGATAAAACAGCCGCCTTTCCGGCTGCCTGGGCCCTGGCCAAGTTCTCTGGCAGAAGCTGAGCGGAAGGCTCTGTAACTTCCGCTTCATGCTGTTCTTCTTGGGAGGCCACAGGGGCAGGAGCAGGAGGCGGCACGACGGGGGTGGTTGGGGGTTCAACATGGGCGGGCTGTGGAGGCTTGGGGCGGGATGCAACCGCCTTCGCCTTAAGTTTGCCAGCCGGCTTGACCCTGCGATGAAAGTAATAACAGTATAAGGCTATAACATAGCAAGCGATGAACAATGGTCACAACGTGAAATGTTCAGGAACTGGTTCGCCTTACCGTTGCTGGGGAACGTGGAAGGAAAGATCTTCATCGTCAATCACATCGTGAACGACGGCGTCTTCAGGAATGGCGGCGGCAGTTTTCTTCTTCTTCTTGCTCTCTGCAGCGGAGGAGGATCCCCTCGCAGTTGGAGCCCTGCGCTTGCGAGACTGAGACTCGGCGCGGGCAGGCTCTGGAACGCGAAACAGTGGAACAAGCTCGCTCTCCGGCAGAGAAGATAACTGAAGAAAGATGGAAACAAAGTGTGAATAACAAAGCTGGCAAAGTATAGTACCTATGCAAGTAAAAGGCGGAAAGCTTACTTCAGGAGCCGGCAAAGACGCAGTGTACATGGGACGAGATTCAGCGTATTGCTTCCTCTCCTTAGCAATCTTCTTGAAGCGTATCAAGAAGGCGTCCTGCGTCAGGTCATTCTCGGTGGTGCGAAGCTTGTCCTTCTTATTGTTGCTATACTTGCACATCAGCGTGGGGTTTTGACGAAGTGGCTGAATTCGCCTCTTCATCCAGCAGATAATAGTATCTGTGCCCGTAAGCTTGGGCACAGCGTGCTTTGTCAAAAACTCAATCCGCCTTTGGATAAGACGGAGATCTGTTGGCAGAACCTTCAACGGCTTCTCATCCCAACTGGCTCGTGACTGAGCGGCAGAGTTGGTGAAAGCCGGAATCCCTATGGTCTTGTCTGCTGGCGCGACGTCTTTGCAATAAAAGAACGTGCCAGTCCAACCCTTCACAGAGTCTATCTTGGGCGCCTTTGGGTACCAGCTTCTATCTTTGCGCAAGTTAAGACTAACTGTCCCTACGACGAGCAGTTCTTTGTCTTCTGTTTGGCGTTTACAGTGAAAGCAATACTTGAAGAATTCTAAGCTAGGTGCTATGCCTAGATACCCTTCAAATAAAGCTTGGAAGCCGGCGAGATACAGAATGCTATTGGGGCCTAAATTGTGAGGTTGGAGGCCGTAGTAATCTAGCACGGACACGAAGAACTCAGAAGGAGGCAGAGAGAGGCCACGTAGAAGATGAGATACCAGGATGACGCGCTCGTCGCCGTCCGGGGCAGGAACGTGGTGGCCTTCTGCTGATCTCCAGTGGCACACTGTCCGTGGAGGAATAATCCCCTCGCGCTCGAGCTCCACGAGATCGGCGTCGGTGATGGTGGAAGTGGCCCAATGGCGCGAGGAGGTCTCCTCGGCTTCTTCCTCGGCATCGGCCGCGTCGCTCTCGTCCGATGCCTGCGGGAGATCCTCTTCAGATCCCGCAGGTGGCACTGATCCAGATGGCGCTGCCTCCGCCGTCGCGGCAGACGGAGTGCTCGAGGTAGTGGCCGTCGCCGTAGGAGCAGCCTCGGTGTTCGTGCTCGCCGCGGGTGTCGACGCACCGGCAGCGCTGCTCGATCCTTCCGCCGCCGTGGTCTTGGATGGCAAAGAGGCCATGGCGCAACGATTCTTGGCTGCTGGGGATTGCGGTGGCGAGAGGAAGAAGAAGAAATGGGAGGTGCGAGAAGGAATGGACCGGTCAGATCCAAAAGATAAGGGAAGCCCTTATAAATGGGCTGCTCCGCGATTCGTGCAACGGTCAGGAGAGTGGCGCAATTTTCGCCACGCGTCCGTTCGAACCGTTGTCATCGTGGGTTTCTTCTCCACGACGCCTCGCAAATCGCGCGCGGGAGAAACGCAATCATCACAGGTGACTGTTGGTTCAAACTGTCGTGGACTGACGATCGCTGACGTCATGATGGGACGTGACATTGCCGGAATCTTTCTGACAATGTGACCGTTTCTGCCGTCTTAATTATGCTCTGCAAGCATTCAAGTTCGGCTTTCAGCAAAAGCCGGAATTCGTCATGAGATCCTTGGATTCTTTGGATAGCTTCAAGCTCTGCAGCAGCAAAGGCGAAAGCTGGAGAGCCTAAACCTTTCCGGGGACTACTGTGGAGGATATGCCGAATAGGTATGCTAGCCACGGTGCTGTCTTATCCAGCCCAGCGTAGTGGACTCCAAAGTGATAAAGCCAGCCGGCTTTATCTGGTGGCCTGGTGGGCTGAAGCGCAAGGGAAGCCCAAAGCCGGCTTAGAGAAGACCAAAGACGAAGGCCTGTCCGTGTCCGCCTTGGAGAGCAAGTTAGGTCATAGGCCGTAGTAGTTTAGGTCTCTGCATCTAAGACGGTTTGCCTTTCCTTGTAAGAGAAGGCACGGCGCCTTTATAAGCCGGCCTCCTGGTAGCTTTAGGGCTACGAACAAGCAGACACGCTCTACAACTCGCATTGTAACCTGTACACTTATTCCCTTAGTGAATTATAGCAGCAGTAGGATCTCGCCACCGTCGTGAGGTACGAAGCTGGGTAAAAGCTCTGTGTACGATCCCGTCACCGGAATCCTCTACGTTCTCCCCCACCTTCTACCCTAGGTACATGGCTCCTCATATTGAGGCCCCGTTACCAATAACTCGACACTAGACAATATGTGGAACATCTAAAACATCTTATATATTTAAAAAACGGAGAGAGTATCAAGAAACTTGCAAACTATCCCCGCCAAGTGACAGTAAAGAAAAGAAACTTGCATCTACGGAAACACAGCGCCAGTAATGCTCCCACGGACGGAACAATGGATTTTATCATCCAGGGGGCATCATTAACACCAGACAAAGATCGTCTTTCATTGCGACAGAGCTCATCCTACCGGTTTCTCTCGGAATTCCACGAAAAAGGATCAGATGTCTCGCAAAATCCGACCTCCTGTATCATGTCATCCCGACCGACAGGTCCCTCCTAGTTCCTGGTCCCTCAGTATTCAGAACGCTCGTCCATAGAAATCGCTGGCACTGATTTTTTACTTTCTAAATTTTGAAGAAGTTTCGTCTGAAATAAACCGCCGGGCATGCACTTGGAGAAGCTCGAAGCCTGCTCACGGATAGAAAAAAACACAGAAGCTCACGGGGTGAAGTTGGACTGATCCCGGTCCCGGGTCGCAATCGCATCGGCCGTAGGCGCGCCTCTCTGTTCAAAAACTGGTGCTGCTAGCTCCTCTGCGTCAGTCATCACCTAGCTTAGCTTTTGCTGAAGCGTATTTCATGCGAGTACAAACGCATCCGTCCAATCCCGAAATCAGTAGTAGCGCATTAGGGTCGCGTATTTCATGCGAGGATGCGACATGCAAGAGACGAACAGGAGCAGCGGCCGCCGCTGATTGATTCGAGTTGAAGGAATCAAGGAAGCAACAACAGTGTCAAGGCAAATCATCATTCTTTCTCGAGACGTTCGTAAGAAAGGGTCAAAACCGCTGAGGAAACAAATCCTTCTCCGTTTGGACATGGATCACACAATGCAAGGAAAGAAATGGCAATCTTCAGCGGCGGATCCAATCGAATCAACATGTAATTGGAAATTTGGAATGTCCCATTATTTTCTGATTCTCTTTTAGAATAGAGGAAAACCTACCAGAAAAGAACAAAGACCCCAGCACCCGGAGAACAGGCCCTGCATGTCCCCCGGGAAATCAAAAGATTAGACGCACGAAATCCTGCCTGGGTCGAACCAGACACGGGTTTCCGGCCCGGCCCATCCCCATCCGTCAACCAACCTCCCCTCCAGCGCTCTTCAAATTAAAAACCCACGCACACCCCACCAGTCTATTCAGTCTCCTCCTCCTCCGTCTCGTCCTCCCTGTCCCCGCACTTGCCACATCCAGCCAGCCAGCCCGCCCGCCCGGAGCACTCCCCACCTCGCCGCCCGCACCAATGCCTCCGGACGCCGACGCGGACCTGGCGGCGTACGAGCTGCAGAGCCTCAGCTTCGGATCCTCGGAGCGCTCCCGCTCCGCCTCCACCGTCTCCACCGCCACGGCCTCCTGCTCCACCTCCTCCTCCTCGGGCCCCATCGCCGCCCTCCCGCCTTCGCGCGCCCTCGCCCCGCCGCGCCTAGGCACCGTGCAGCTCTCCGACATACGCTTCGTCCGCCGCCTCGGCGCCGGGGACATCGGCAGCGTCTACCTGGCCGAGGTCAAAGGGACCAAGGGCGCCGCCGGCGCGCTCGTGGCGGCCAAGGTGATGGACAGGAAGGAGCTGCAGGGCCGGAACAAGGAAGGCCGGGCGCGCACGGAGCGCGAGATCCTCGAGGCCGTCGACCACCCGTTCCTCCCGCGCCTCTTCGGGGTCGCCGAGGGGGAGCGCTGGTCGTGCCTCCTCACCGAGTTCTGCCCCGGCGGCGACCTCCACGTCCTCCGCCAGAGGCAGCCGCACCGCCGCTTCTCAGAGGCCGCCGTCAGGTACGTACGCCACCCCGATTACCACATACCTCGTTGTTTACATATGCATTCATCTGAAAAAACAGTGTTTTCTATATAGTGGTATAGTTAACAGCAACAGTGATCTGAGATCATATCGTACAATTAAAAACGTCAAGTTCCTTAACAATGGCAAGTTCTGATCGCATTTTGCGCCTGAACGGTGGAGTAGCTAGTCAATTAGTCATCGATCATAGCCTTTCTGGAGAAGAATGTGGCCTGTTTCCTGGGTTCTTCTACTCCACTTGGCTTTGTTTGTTTAATTTGCTGTTTCTCTTCTGTTCCTTTTGGATAGTTTAATTACTACTCCATTTTTAAGGATCCAGTGGACGCAGAGGCTGGCCCCATGTGTCTTCGGTTGGGGATGCATCTGTCCATTCATATGGAGTGCGTGTCTCATACTCTCTCATCCTGATAGAAAAAGAAAACACACCGCATAATATCAGAGAGAGATCGATTGTTTCCCTTTTGGATGGATGGGTGCAGCATCCTTAACCAAAAACGACGCCACGGAGCTTTCCTTCCTTAACAACGCACGATCGCGACATATGAGGATGATACCGTTTTGCAAAACCAAGCCATGGAAAATCGACATCTTTGCCCTGTTCCCTCTGGAAATGCATACTTCCATGGGCCATGGCGTTGCTGTTGTGTTTTGGGTCCAGCTACTGCATGCTCTCACTGTCACGACCACAGTTCCGTGGTTCCACCCATACTGAACTCTTCTGATGAAGCCAGCCACACAGTTGCAGTTGCACGCCCATATATCACCTTCCAGTGACTAGTCAGTGTTTGCCCCATGCGGAAATAAAGCTGTGCTTGGCATATGCGCTTGCTCTTTTCCTTCATGCATCATCAGAAACCAATAATTACAGGAATTTCCTTCTTGCCTTATCTCTCTACTAGGTGCATGATCACTTGCCTTGCCTTGCCGGCCGACGATGTTGTACCTCCACAATATACGGAGAGTGATCTTATTTCCTTCCGGAATAAGCTTGAAATGGCATTATTCCAGGCCGTAGAAACATCCATCCACGCATGTGGTGGATGATTTATTTATTAAGATGCACACACAGAACCCGAGATTAATGGACAAAAGCATGGACGTTACCAAACTGTATTGTACAGCTAGGAAACACGGTGGTAGAATTATTGGCCACGACTGCTCCATTACAGCGTCATGTGGCTCTGTTAATGAGATTAGTCCAAGATACATCTGCTAGCCAGGCCATACATAGCGTTCACTTGTAGTGTAGAGCCCTACTAGTTAACTCAACCCTACGTACAATATCACCCGTTTTCTATGGACGGTCCAATTGGTGAGCTTGTTCATGTTGAACCATTCCATTAGGTATGTCGCGAATAACATGCAAGAATAACCTTTTTTTTCTCACCACTCTACTGTTAGTTGCCTAGGAATACACATTTGGCCAAAAGAAAAGAAAAAAAAGAGGGAGGGAAAGCGTGAATTTTGGAGCGGAGTATGGATTCACGGGTCAACAACTTGTTGCTTAGACTTTGTGGAAACCAAACAAGTGCACCAGAAAAGCGAACCATATATGAGTTCATGGATGAGCGACAGAAATATATATACTGTGCCAACAATAAAATACTTTCGGCGCCACTCTAGCTAGGGAACCCGGCGTCGGGCAATTAACTTTGCGTTGTTGCATGTATATGATGTGCGCTCCAACAAAAATGAACAACCCTCGGTTGACGGGGTAGGCATATGATCGAGCAGTAGGCGGTAGGTAGTTTTATAAGGACGTCGTGGATTTCGGTGATACAACAGTGTCGCCATTCAACGCATGGCATTATGGCAAGGCCGGTCGCCGTAGCCATTACCGGTGGTGAGGCACACGAGCCACCGCCGCCTGGTACTACGGCGCCGGAACCGGTCGCAGAACATGGCTTTAAAAAAATATACTCCCATCCCTACTCTCATTGAGCCATTAAGCACCAGTACTGCGTTAATTATGGTCAAGAGAGGATTCTTATTGTTTACCCTAAACCCATGTGACATGGTTAAGAATCACAGCTCTGAAAACAGACATGGCCATGAATGGGTGGATGCAGTCGAGAGTGCCGTAAGGATTAATGTAATGAAGCAAGGAATGATGGGTTGAGTACACGTGATGTGGCCTAATTAAACAAGGCTCCACCTCCCAGACGTGCAACTCCCCCAGCATCAATGATGCACTAATTCGAGTACTGTCTGTTGCTTTTTCCGCCACTGTTATGGCTTTTTTCCTGGTAGATAGAGTACTGGAGCGCACAGCGTAATAAGCCACCGTGGTGAGCCGGGTACAGATAGATACAGCGAGCGAGGTGACACTGTCGTTGGCACATATGTGTGGATGTGGTGTCTTGGTTGCATGTGAACAAAGTCAAGGGATGCACTTGTATGCTTTTGTGCTATGCAATTACTCGGATCTTGCTTACTGTGCGGTTCGATATCCGTCGGAGTTGCACCGCGTCCAGCAGCGTTTCAGTTCGGTGTGAAATTTCTGATAATGCTTCAGTTTTTTGCATCTTCAGTGCAAATAAATGTGTTTCTGATAGTAGTAGTAAGTAATGGTGACCTGGGAATGAGTTTTGACACTGGTTTCTTGTTGGGCATGCAGGTTCTACGTGGCTGAGGTGGTGGCGGCGTTGGAGTACATCCACATGATGGACATCGTGTATCGGGACCTCAAGCCGGAGAACGTGCTGGTGCGCGCCGACGGCCACATAATGCTCACCGACTTCGACCTCTCCCTCAAGTGCGACCCGACGGCGCCCACGCCGGCGCACTTCATCTCGGACCCCAACGTCGCGCTCACCGCCCACTCCTCCTCCACGTCCTCCTGCATCCTCCCGTCCTGCATCGTCCCCTCGGTCTCCTGCTTCAGCCTCTTCCCAGGCCGCGGCCGCCGGCGCCGCAACCAGAAGAAGGCCTCGTCCAGCAACAGCGGGAGCAGCAGCAGCTTCCCGACCGGCGTGCTGGACCTGGAGTTCGTGGCGGAGCCGGTGGAGCTGCGTTCCATGTCGTTCGTGGGCACGCACGAGTACCTGGCCCCCGAGATCGTGTCGGGCGAGGGCCACGGCAGCTCCGTCGACTGGTGGACGCTCGGCATCTTCATCTTCGAGCTGCTCTACGGGGCCACGCCGTTCAAGGGCTACGACAACGAGATGACCCTGGCCAACATCGTCGCCCGCGCGCTCGAGTTCCCCAAGGAGCCCTCCGTGTCGTCCGCCACCAGGGACCTCGTCACCGCGCTGCTCGCCAAGGACCCCATGCGCCGGCTGGGTGCGACAATGGGCGCCGCGGCCATCAAGCGCCACCCGTTCTTCAACGGCGTCAACTGGGCGCTGCTCCGCTGCGCCACGCCGCCGTACGTGCCGCCGCCCTTCAGCGTCGCGACTGCAGCCGGGAAGAAGAAGAGCACCCGGAACGACGACGAGGACTTGTCGGAAGACAGCTGCCCCGGCACGCCCGTGGAGTACTACTAGATGATGATACAGGAAGCGACGTACGTGCAACAGGATGCTGCCATGCCACCACCAGGACCCAAGCAAGCCCTTGTCCGAACCCGTGGTGGGGATGGCGCGCACGAGGCAACCCGGCAGGACGCGCGCGCGGGCATGCGCTGAGCTGTCGCGTCAAATAGTTTGCCGGCTGCGTGCGTGCGTACACCCTGTTCGAGCAATAACTTATCCATGTTCCTTCCTAATTTGACTTTCCCTGGTCGCCATGGCCAGGTTGCCAAGACACATGATACACTAGTTAGCAGTAATAGTATAGCTGTATTATGAGCGGTGTTTGCTATACCACTATGAGCTTTGCTCTGCTCCCAGTTCTTTCTTTCCTCAAAGATTGGGAATAATTTGATGTGCGCCTTGAGGATGGAAGGAATGATTAGAAGCGCTGATGAGAGATGATCGTGTCTGGGCTTTGGGTGGCAGCCGGGGGGACATTGCCCTCGGAATTCTGCGCGCGGCTTTCCTGAGCGGTCGTGCGCTTCGCCTTTAGGTTTGATGCCACCAGACTCGCAGACGACACGTACTTCTAGATCATGCTATATGGCAATGCGAGTATGCAACGGTGTGTGTGATCGATCGCCTGACTGAAGATGCTGCTGTTTTTACAGCCAAAGCAGGCAGGTAGCTGCAGCTGGGTGAAAAAGGGAGAGGCTGTCCTATCCTATCCTGTTGCTTGCTGACAAGTAAAGGCTGCACGACTGCAGTTACAATGATCATGCGTGGTGTGTGGTGTGGTGGCCATAGAACCCATGCCTGCAACCTGTTCGAAGAAATGTCGGCGTCGACACCGGACGGCTCGAGGTATTACATTGATGGAGACGGTCACATAACAGACATGATCAATGAGGGTGGCCAAGAGACTCAAGGCAAAGAGAGTGTCCACGTCTATGATTAGCCATTGTCCGCGGATGAGTTAACTCAACAAATCTGGACATAAAAGAGGCGGCAAAGCGTGAGTACCGGAGGAGGACAAAATGCTTGGCGAGGCATGGATAGAAATTGGACAAGATTCAAATTATGGGCGCCGAAGCAAAAATGTGGAGCATACTGAAAGATTATCCATAAATTCTTCCATGAACAAATTGAGTCCCGCAAACCTCATAGTGACCGGAGTGAATTTTCACTTCGAAAGAGATTAAGCTTTATCCAAACGGAGTGCAACAAATTTTGTGGCTCCTATGATCATGTCGTTGGTCGGCCCGTGAGTGGCATTGGCGTTAAGGATTTGGTATATTTTTAGTTCCCTTCTTTCGTCCATATAAGTATATATTGTCTTCCTATACGTATGAATGTATATTGTTAGCTTTGGATACCTTCAAGACCCAACATGGGGGCAAGACATTTACCTTGACTCATTATTGGATGGCAATCAAAGATTGTCAAAGGTGGAAAGACCCCTACACATTACTCAAAAGAGGTGGTGGGGGGATCATTGATCGTCGACTTTCAGGACAGCGTCCCAAGTGAGAAGAGGCCGAGAGGAGGACCAACTACAAACTACTCCCTCCGTTCCACAATGTAAGATGTTTTAGGTGTTACACATACATGTCTAGATTCATACTAAAAAGAATGGACACATGCAGTTTGAGAGGGATATACCTTTCGGGTACCCTACCATGAGGGTACCTGGTGCACGTATCGACTAGGCTCAACTATCAAGAGCCTACATGAAGCCTATAAAGGAAGGCCCAAGAAGACGGAGTATCCTCCAAGTTGGTCGTAGCCATAGTCGGTCTAGACTTTCCTTACTTGTAAATCTGAGTCGGTTGCGAACTCCCGAGACCCAGCCTATTATATAAAGGCTGGGAGGGCCGCCGATGAAGGGACACACAATACTCGAACCACTAAAACCCTAGCGAGATCGACATCTCGCCGGGACTCCATTGTAGCTCGTATATACCCTCAAATCAATACCAGACAAGCAGGAAGTAGGGTGTTACTCTCCGGAGGCCTGAACCTGGGTAAATCCTTACTTTTGCTTGTCAGCCGACGAAACTAGCAGGTCTACCACGTTCTCTCTCCCGTAATCTCAACCCTAGGTCCTTAACCATGGGATTTGATGAGTTAACCCCTCGTCAATTGGCGCCGTCTGTGGGAATTCTGTAGTGCTGGACTCACGGTTTTGCCGGTTCCTTCGGAAAACGGCGACTCGCCGATCGCATCTACGAACGGCAACTCGCCAACTGCATCGACAAACCACATCTCGCCGACTCAGTCGACATACGGCAACTCGCCGACTCGCTCGAAAATTGGCAGCCCGTCAACTTCACCAACAAAAGGCGCATTTGATCCACACTCGCCAGAAGCCCGAGAGACGTTTGCTGGTCTCGAGTCAGGTTTGGATTTAACTGTTGGAGCATTCAATTTTTTCGTAAACAAGTTTGGTACGCAGGACTTGACAGATCCACGACAACTCGCGACTGCCGCACCCGAGGCTCCATCGACTGCGTCCGTCCCATCGTCGATCCTCGAAGCCTGCTCATCTGCAACAACCATGTCGACTCGAGAGATCAACGAGTACTTGGCAAAAGAATTCCAAGATAGCGTACCGCAAAAACGATCTCGAGCTCGATTTTCCACTCGATGACACCCTCGACTACGGGATCTCCCTCGACGACTTCGACGAACCTGAAAATCATAACGACAACAACGCCGATTCTGAGATCTGCACCAACAACAAACTCGACTCCGAGGTCCACAACAGTTTCGCTGACACCGAGATGAGCATAGACAACCACGACAGCGGCAGCCGAAGCCGCAGGGACACATACAGAGATGATCGGAGGCGCAAGCGTTCCAAACGTCATTACGACGACGACAGATCCGAGTTCATGGCGGCTGGGTTCACACAACCCCGTGACGACCAAGATAGAAACGACCGAAGGCCGGATGATCGCCGGGATAGTCGAGACCGCGAGCAACGAAATAACAGCTACAAGAAGCAAGAGTGGCGAAAGCCGCATTCTGATGCACAAAACGAGCGCTCATTCGATGACAAGATGGATGACTATGGCAGATTCCACCTGTACAAAGGGGAGGACGGAAAATTGCGCTCCAATCAGTCGTTGAAGAATTGTAGAGGATTCGACAAATTGGTGTCTGAATACATTCATCTCAGAAAGGCACCCGCCGCAACTGCACCTCAGCCAAACACTGTACCTGCCTTGATGGCACCACCACCACCACAGCCTGCCGCAGGCGGACATGTTGCAGGCGCCATACACCCGGTACCACGGGTAGAGGAGGATCGGTACCCTCAGCCTCACGGGCAGGTGAACATGATACAGAAGGGTTGCCCCTCCAATAGGCAGCAAAAACTACGCACTCGACAGGTGAACATGGCTGCCATGGCACCTCCTGTTGTTCCTGAATTTTTGAAGGGATCCGAAACTGCCATAAATTTCAGCCGGGAGGACCACCCCCCAGCTGTAGTTCGACCAGGGCACGCAGCTTTGGTACTCGACGCATAAATTGGAGGATACGCCATGACCAAAGTCTTCATGGATGGAGGTAGCGGCATCAACATCATCTTTGCAGACACACTCCGCAGAATGAACAGGTCAGTCGATAATCTACCGAAGTTCACAAATACCTTCCACGGTATCGTCCCAGGCAAAGCAGTCAGCCCAGAAGGCACAATTCAACTCGACATCACGTTTGGGGACCCAAGTCACTTCAGGACGGAATCGATTGAGTTCGAGGTCGTCGACTGGAAGTCACAATACCACGCCATACTTGGACGCCCAACGTTCGCTCGATTCATGGTAGTCCCACATTATGCATATCTCAAGCTAAAGATGCCAGGGCCCAAAGGAGTCATTACTGTCACTGGAAACTTTTAAAAGTCTGATTCTTGCGACCGAGAGTTCAGCAAAATCTCTGAGACGTTCGGTACGGAAGAGGCACTCGCCGATCTGTCGATTTCCAACGACCGCACACTCATGCAGGAACAAAAAAAATTGGCAGTCGACAGAGCGTTCAACGCAACAAATGACACAAGGTCTGCCTATCGCATAGGAAAGCGCGCTCGTCGAATTCCTCCATGAGAACTGGGAGATATTTCCGTGGTGTCCAGCCGACATGCCAGGTATCCCCAAGGAATTCGCCGCGCACTCTCACCAACTGTTTCCAGATGCCAAGCCAGTAAAACAAACAATGCGCCGCGTTTCCGGCCCAAAAAGAGCCGCCGTCGAGTGTGAAGTTGATAGACTACTCACGGCAGGGTTCATCCGAGAAATCAAGAAATCACAATGGGTGGCTAACCCCGTACTTGTAGAAAAGAGGCATACAAATATCCTTCGGATGTGCGTGGACTTCACAGCCCTCAACAAATGTTGTCCAAAGGATCACTTCCCGCCGCCTCGAATCGACCAGATCATCGACTCCACCGCCGGATGCGCATGCCTATCCTTCCTGGACGCTTACTCAGGTTACCACCAGATAAGGATGAAGGAAGAAGATGAAGAGAAACCGGCGTTCACAACCCCACTCGGGGTCTACTGCTACACAACCATGCCCTTTGGGCTCAAAAACGTGGGTGCAACATACCAGTGCATGATGCAAGATTGCCTCAAAAAGCAGATCGGACAAAACGTCCAAGTATATGTGGACGACATTGTCATCACAACAAGGGAAGAAAACACACTACTCGACGACCTGCGAGAGACGTTCGCCAACCTCAAACACTTCCACATCAAACTCAACCCTAAGAAGTGCACGTTCGGTGTACCAGCCGGGCAGCTCTTGGGTTATCTAGTCTCAGCTTGTGGAATCGAGGCGGACCCGGAGAAAATACATGCCATCTTGACAATGCAAAGGCCTTCAAAGATTCATGACGTACAAAAATTAGCAGGTCGAGTGGCGGCGCTCAGCCGCTTTATCAGCAAACTAGGCAAAAAGCACCCCCGTTCTATCAACTGATGAAGAAAACAGACAAGTTCGAGTGGACGCTGGAAGCCGAAGCGGATTTCACGGATCTCAAGCGAGTCCTAACAAGCCCTCCAATCCTCGTCGCACCTAAGGAACGGGAACCGCTATACCTGTACGTCTCGGCTACCAACAGAGTGGTGAGCACCGTACTGGTGGTCGAGCGCATGGAAGAGGGACACGCCCAGAGCATACAACGCCCAGTCTACTACTTGAGTGAGGTCCTCTCCATATCAAAACAGTGATACCCGCACTATCAAAAGCTGGCCTACGCCGTGTTCATGTCATCAAGTAAACTGACGCACTACTTCGCAGAACACCCGATCACTGTAATCAGCAACTCAGCGATATGGGATATTCTCACAAACCTCAACGCAACTGGGAGAGTTGCAAAATGGCTCATCGAGCTGGGACAAGGGACATCAGGTACGATCACCCGAAGGCCATCAAAGCACAAGTCTTACCCGACTTCACAACCAAGTGGATCGAAGCTCCGTTGCCTGGAGCGCCAGATGTGTCCAACTCATGGACCATGTACTTCGATGGGTCCAAGAAAAACGAAGGTGCAGGCGCAGGTGTCATCCTCGTATCGCCAAAAGGAGATAAGCTTCACTACGTCCTGCAAATGGGATTCGAATTACCATCAAACAACGAGGCCGAGTACGAAGCCCTGATCCATGGCATGCGGACGGCCAAAGCTCTCGGGTGCACTCGATTAATGATCTACGGTGACTCGAATCTGGTGGTGCAGCAGACAATGAAGGCATGTGACGCCATTGCAGACAACATGATCGCCTACCGCGACCTGTAAAACATAATGGAGGGCAGCTTTGAAGGCTGCGAATTGCGGCACATAGGGAGAGAAAGCAACGAGGAAGCAGACATGCTAGCCAACCTAGGCTCAACCAAGGCGCAAGTTCCACCTGGTGTCTTCCTCGAGCGCATTGAGCACAGATCAATTAAGGAAAAATGGGCACCTCCTACATCGACCGCACCAGCCAAGAGCAAAACACCCAGCACAGAGGACCCTCCAGTCGAGGTACTCCTCATTGAGCCAACTTGGACTCAACCTTTCCTGGCGTACATACTTCACAATGAGCTACCTGACGACATAACTGACTCACGACGTGTCACTCGACGGGCTAAAGCATACACCATCATCAATGGCGAGTTGTACAAACGAAGCATATCAGGTATGTCCAACGATGCATCGCATTCGAAGATGGCAAAGCCATCCTTCGAGATATTCATGCAGGTACCTGCGGACATCACGCCAGCAGCCGATCACTCATAGCCAAAGCCTTTCGAGCAGGTTTTTACTGGCCCACAGCACTCAAGGACGTGGAGAACATAGTCAAAAGGTGCATCGGCTGTCAAAAATTCGCCACAAAGCCGCACGCACCTGCATCAGCATTGAAGACAATACCATTGGCCTGGCCTTTCGCCAGTGGGGGCTCGATATGGTTGGGCCACTCAAAAAATCTTCGCACGGAGGGCACACTCATCTCCTGGTGGCAGTTGACAAGTTCACAAAGTGGATCGAAGCAGTCCCCATCACAAATTCGACTGCTACTTCGGCAGTTAACTTCATAAAGACCATCATCTACCGTTTCGGCGTCCCAAGCAGCATCATAACTGATAACGGCACAAACTTCACGGCTGAAGAATTTCGTTCCTTCTACAAAGAGCAAAGCATCACGCTCAACTATGTATCCGTCGCACACCCGCAGTCCAATGGCCAAGCCAAAAAAGCCAATGGACTCGTGTGCAGCGGAATCAAGAAACGCCTCCTGGTGCCACTCAAAAACCGCGGGTGCTTGGGTTGAAGAACTTCCGTTGGTACTGTGGAGCTTGCGCACAACTCCTAACGCCTCAACACAATTCACACCATTTTTCATGGTCTACGGCACAGAGGCAATCCTGATATCCGATGTGAAGTTCGATGCACCAAGAGTGGCAGCATACAACGAAGACGACACAGAAGAAGCACTCGAAGATGCAGTCGACTTGCTCGAAGAAGCACGCAACACGGCCCTGGCTCGCACAGCTGTATATCAGCAGGATCTCTGCAACTACCATAGCCGTCGACTGCGCACCAGGTCATTCATGGTTGGCGACCTGGTGCTTCGGTTGAAGCAGAAGAAGGTGCACAAGCTCGCCTCCCCATGGGAGGGACCCTTCATCGTCACCGAGGTCATCGACGGTGGCGCGTACAGACTGAAGAACGCGAAGACGGGCGAACTTTCGAATAATCCTTGGAACGTTGCGCACCTGCGCCGTTTCTATGCTTAGGCTGCTCAGTCATACAATGTAATAGGCGATATGTCGGATGGCTGCAGGTTTCAGACGCGCTCTTTTCCTTACCAGGGTACCTATGGGGACTGGAAGGTTTTTAATGAGGCGGCATGCAGCTTAACATTCAAAAGTGGAATATAATCAATGTTCCTCCTATCTTTTCTGTTCGCATAACTCACTAACAAGCACCTTAGCCGCACTCGAACGCTCGGGGGCTAAGTCTCAAAGTAAAGTTGGATAAATTTCAGCAAACACAAAAACTCCATAGCCACACTCGAACGCTCGGGGCTGTGCAATCATTAGTTCACACTCAAAATACTTCATAAACCCCACTCAATAGACTCGGGGGCTGCGGAAACTACAAATAAACAATTCATATTATATACATGATGCAACTTTACACTTGGGGGCTGCCCCTATACAAGTTTATACACAAAAAACCTCTAATTTTTAGACTCGTCCTTGATGGGCAAAATAGGGCCAGAGAGTTGGGCATGGTTCCGCTCGACCAGCATCCTTGCAGAAAGAACGGTGCCATCAAGATCTTCCTGGGACAGAGTCGCACCAACAACAGGTGGCGGCAGCACCAAGTTGGGACGTCGACTCCGAACATACGCCATCGCCGCGCTAGCTCCAACCACAAGCTTCTGGGTAAGCAACTCCCGGATAGGGCCTGCATGACGGAAAAGATCAAGCAATGCATGGATTCCTTGTGGTTGTGGTCCTGTTGGAAAAAGGGTCTGGTTGATGCGAATCAAATCCGCCCTGCATAACTCGAGTAGCTGAGCGCTTCGCCAAGCTCGATCCTTCAAAGTAGCGAGTGTGCGCGCTCGAAACCTATCAAGCCAAAAATGCTGACGACCAGTTGTCGGGTTGTCAGTAGCATTATCCAAACGCTCCTCAACGCGAGCTTGCTCTGCTTGGAAGTCAAAGACAAAACCTGCAAAAGAACAAGTCGAGTCAAAAGAAAAAAGAATAGCCAAAAAATCCGTAATCAGAGCAAGGATCGTACTCACAATCGAGTTGCCTGTTTACAAGTTCCATCTCGCCAAGCACATAATCCTCTCGTTGTGTGGCCGGAGCTGGTCTCATTTTCAGCATATTCAGCTCGCGCTGGGCACTCTTTAGCTCTTGCTCCAGTCTCACGAATCGAGTTTTCATATACTCCATTATTTTGGCATCATTTGCCACCTGAGCCTGCGACCAGGTGGCAGTATGAGGCGGCGAAGAACCAACTGGCGTATCGGGTTCCCGTGGCTGTTCAAAGCACAACCATCACAAAAATTTCAAGTCAGAAAGGGGAAACCCAGTGCATCATTTATGCAAGCTAAACAGCACGTAACCTCTCAGGTAAAAACACAAAAACATTCAGGGTGACATCCATACAAGTGTAGCAAAAGCACACGCGTACTCGCGTGATTAAAGGTATCATTACAGATCATAAATATAAGGTTCGGCTGTCACAAATCTATGACACAGACTCCGACCTAGCCCTAACTCGATACAACTAGTCGCCTGAGGAATCACTCGATGGCCATCGACTTTTTGGAAGAGGCTTTCCTGGCCTGGACCTTGGCGGCCCGGTCTTCAACAGTTTTTACAAGCTGTTGAGCATACTGTTTGGCGGCCTCCATCCAAGTACCTAACCCGACGGTTTTGCCGCCAGGACCTCTCGGAACTTCGTCATCACCGTGTCAAAATCTGCATCGACTCCATGCGCGAGCAACATGAGAAAAGTAGTCTGGGCACCACTTACCATTTGCTCGCGACAGAAATCGGCGACGGCAGTCCCTTCTGGCTTGAAAAGCTCCACCAACTCTGCAAATGTCGATGGCAGCTCGTCATGTGAAAGAAGCTGCTGTGAAGGGCGCCTAGGGCACTCGCTGCCTTCGACATCATTTCTCCTGCTCTCCCGCTAGCGGCTTCCGTGACGGTCACGCTCCCATCAAGCGAGGCGCCCACGCTCGCTTGCCGGGTGCGGTAGGGCCATCCATCACACCTAGAAAAATATACAACGAAAGGTTCAGCAATCTTCTACGCAAATGTAATATCCAATGCAAAAGCAAGGCTGCGTACCAGTCAAGGCGGTGCTGCAGGCAGTGAGTCGACCAACCGCCAGGCCTTCCCTATCTTCGGCATTTTTCAGCCTTTTTCCAGATCGGCCACTCGACGACAGGCGTTGTTCATCTTCTCCGCCGCGTCAGCTGCTGACTCTGCACGCACAAAGCAAAAACATAGTCAACAGACTGCAAAAGGATTCAACTCGAAAAAGTTGTAATCCCACAGGAAGACACTCACTCTTGGCAGCTTCGAGTTGCTGCTGCAGGGTGGTGACCTCCGTCGCCATGTGAACGTACTGGGCGCCAGCCTTCAATAGCTCTTGCATAAATGGCTACAACACAGCAGAAGCAAGTTCAGAACAGATTCATCGAGTCTATGCACAACTTTAACACCCGATAGTGGTTCAACTGCGACACAAAAGCACAAACTTACATGATCTGCGGAGGCGGAAGTCGACGCAGGAGCACCTGTCGCCGCCGTCTCATCTTTGTCAGCTACAATCTCAGGCTCTGGCGATACGGACGTGTCCGCAGCAGCCGCAGTCGCAGTGGCTGTTGGGGTTTCTTGCGGCTGGCTACGCGCCGTCGACGCCGCACTGCTCTTCTCTACCATAGGTGGCGGTGGCAGGTCCTCATCGGATGATACACTGTGTCACACATGCTAAGTATACAACTCGGCAAAATTCTTAAGTCAAAATTGGTAGTGCATAGAAAACTTACTCTTCGGTGAGGTCGACCATCCGACCAGGTGCGAGCACGCCTACGCTCGGACGCGACCTTTTCGTCAGGCGCGGAGGAAGAGAGCGGATTGGAGGAACTTCAAGCGGGGCCATGGTCGACTCCGTCGCATTCCCTTCCTTCTCCTCAGAGTCCGCCATGTCCTCTTCCTCGCGCGGCCGCTTTTGCTGACCATCATTGGTCTGCGTCTCAGCGTCGCCTTCATCAGCTTCTGGAGTATGGACCATGGCGATTGAGGTCACCTCATCATTCGAGCCAGCCTCGAGTGGCTCATTATTCGGCACTGGGCCACTCTCTGGCAATGGAGGCATTGACTCGCAAATTCTGTGTCCCTGCACATGGAAATAGCAAAAGAAATAAACATACACATGCGTAACATAGCAACTAACAAAATGGTGGCGAGTGTTACCTCCGGTAGAGGGTTGCTGGCTTCATAAGGTGCAACTGGCGACTCCGTCTCGCACGGATCGTCGTCAGTCAGTATGGTAAGAGTCCTCACCAGCTTCTTCACCTCACTAGCGGATAGCTCCTCTACGAGTGAGTGGGTTGGATCAGACACCCCGGTGTATGCCCACATGGCGTGCACCCGGGCTCGGAGAGGTTGCACCCGCCTTTTGATAAAGGTGGCCAGCAAATGGATGCCAGTCACCTCCTTGCCAACATTGGTCTGTAGCTTCAAAACCTTCTCCAAAAGCATGTCAGCTTCTTCAGCTTCGGCTCCGGTCGGTGGCGCAATCCAGGATGGCCTCTTCGCCACCGTGGCGTTGATAACCCACAAGTATAGGGGGTGTATCGTAGTACTTTCGATAAATAAGAGTGTCGAACCCAACGAGGAGCAGAAGGTGTTGACAAGCGGTTTTGATGAAGGATTCACTGTAAATGCTCTCAGACAAGTTTTTAGGAGTTTTTGATATGACAGATAAATAGAGTACAATTAAATAAAATGCAGTAATAATAGTTGCAGCGAGTGGCCCAATCCTTTCTACAGCAAAGGACAAGCCGGTTGTTGTACTTATAATGACCAAACGTTCTTGAGGACACACGGGAATATTGTCAAGTGCTTTCGCTTCATATAGTTGATTAATCTTCATTGTTTTGATAAGTATTGTGTGGGTGAATCTATGCTAATGCACCGCCCTTCCTAGGACTAATACATACTTGTGATTATACCCCTTGCAAGCATCCGCAAATACAAGAAAGTAATTAAGATAAACTAACCACAGCCTTAAACTTTGAGATCCTGCTATCCCTCATGCATCGATATACCAACGGGTGTTCAGGTTTCTGTCACTCCGGCAACCCCACAATTGGCAAACGAATACACAATGCATTCCCCTAGGCCCATTAAGGTGAAGTATCATGTAGTCGACGTTCACATGACACCACTAGAAGAATAACACCACAACTTAAGCATCAAACCATTAAATATTACTCAACATAGTTCACTACTAACATCAAGACTTCTCCCATGTCCTCAAGAACTAAACAAACTACTCACAAGACATCATACGGAACATGATCAGAGGTGATATGATGATGAATAACAATCTGAACATAAACCTTAATCCAATGGTTTCACCCAATAGCATCAATAACAAGAGTAATCAACACCGGGAGAGTTTCCCCTATGAAATAGACAAGATTCAGCCCTAGATGTTACAACGGAGACGGGGTGCAGCGGCGGTGATGATGGTGTTGGCGGTGGAGATGATGATGATGATCCCGATGAAGTCCAGCTCGATGACGGTGATGATGGCGACGATTTCCCCCTCCGGGAGGGAATTTCCCTCGGCAGATTTCTTCCTGCAGGGGAGCTTTTCGCTCTCTGGTGGTTTCCGCCTCGTGGAGGCGGCGGAATATTTCGATGGCCATCCTCCGTGTGTTAGGGTTCCGAGGGGGTCAAGTTCGCGAAGGGGAACGGCTGAGGTGGGCCAGGGCCTCCAAACCACCTGTCGGCGCGGCTGGTGGGCCCGCCGCGCCAGCAGGTGAGGAGGGCCCACCTTGGCCCTTCTCAGCCTCCCCTTTTGGCCTCCTCCATCTTCTGGTAAAATAGGAACTTCCATATGTCTCCTTCGATTTATTGATCTTCAGAAATAGTGCATCTCGACGGTGCTTTTTCCAGCAGAATCTTGACTCCGGTGTCCAATTCTCCATTATTCATCAAACATGCAAAATAGGTAAAATAACATAACACTTCTAAATATGAAATATATCGATGAATAGCAGTAAATTATGATATAAAATAGTGATGCAAAATGGACGTATCAGGCGTCTGCATTAAAGGGAGGCAACCCGAACGATTGGTTGCCCGTGGTCACATCCTTGATGTAGAACCACTTCTGGCGCCATCCTTGCACAGACTCAACAAACTTAATCTTGAAGTACTCGACGTCAGGTCGAGTTTGCACTCCAAAACCGCCAGGGCCCTTGACGCTGTGCTAGCGCTTGACATTGAAAATGTGTCGAACCAACCCAAAATGGGGCGCAACGCCCAAGAAGCACTCGCAAAGCACGAAGATGCAAGCAACGTGCAAAAGCCCATTGGGGGTGAAATCGTGCAGTTGCACCCCATAGACGTGCATTAGCGCACGAAGAAAATCGTGAACAGGGAAGGAGAATCCCCTGTTCACAAAATCCACGAAACAGACCCTTTCATTGGGGCCTGGGCGTGGGATTACCTCGGCGCCGGGGATGCGAACCTGCGTCGGGTCCGCCGGGATCAGCCCGTCGTTCCTCAGGCTGGTGAGCATCCGCTTGCTCACCGTAGATTTGGTCCAGGCGCCCTTCTTCCTCTTCAAACCGCTGGCGGCGGCCCCGCCAGCGGCGCTGTCCGCCGAGGCATTCGCAGCGCTCCTGCCCTTCCGAGTGGCAGGTTTCTCATCGTAGCGGTGGTTTGGCAAAATCTTGGATGTCAGGCTATGGCGATGCGAGAGGAAGAGGAAGGAGAGCGGCGGAGGAAAGGGCAAGTAAAACTTACCCAGCCCCGCCCTCTGCATATTTACCATCAAAGGAGACTCAATCACAGTCGTCAATCCAAGATCGAGTGCTCCACGCGGAATCCTGCCGTACACGTGGCGGGCATGGAGAACAACCGTCGCCGGCTATTCCGTCCACTACGCACGGGAATCTAGGAACTATCATCACACCCCGTGAAAATCGCGCCAGAGCGGTCAAATCCAGTCCAAACGGCACCGCCCCTCGGTCAGCACTGCATAACGGGCCCACAAGCGTGTCGTGTCCCATCAGTCATACCAAGCACGCCATCGCTTGTCAGAAATTGCAGTCGAGGCGTGCGTCATTGCTGACGTCACTTCAGGTCTCATACCTGATAGGAAAGTCGAGTCCTTCAAACTTTACGACGAAGCCAGTACTTCGACTGCCTCGGTTGTTTCGAGGGTGAAATTGCAAAATACGCAACACAAGAAATCAAGCACTCGATAGTTTCTTCGACTGAAACGTATTACTCCCATCGGGAGTGTATCAAAAAATTCTTCGACTAAAAATGTACAGGATAAAAAGATTTGAGATTATCCTCCATTGCGAGCAATAAAGCACAATCTCGAGGGCTACTCCCATCGGGAGCGCTGTCGCGCACCGATAGAAAAATGGCAAAGAATCAGTCAACAGACGACTCGACTCAGCTGATAAGCACAATGTAACACAAAATCATACACGGAAAATTCCCGAGTTGCGTCCGCCGCAAAATACCTCGGATGCTGCATGCATAAGTGGAAAGGTAAGACCCGCCGATCTGTCGAGCTGGGCTAAGGACCGCTCCAGCAGCGTTAATTCTGAAAACTTTTCGTTACAGCAGACATGATAAAAAAACCCGACGGACACGTTGGGTAATCTCAAAATTATACTGCAGAACGATTCAGTAAGAGCTCAACGGCCTGAGTCGAGTCTGACCAGTCTATTCCAGATTCGAGTCTGGGGACTCGAGTTTGATTGAAAGCTAGTAAGGTTTTGCCCAAATATGAAGTTAACCGGTCCTGATCCGTCGAGTGTACCGGGCCTACTAAGTTATTATCCCTTGATTATCATAAGCAAAAACCATAGTCGATGAAATAATCGGCATAGCCAGACAAAATGTGCTATTCATACAGGAATTCCAATCGTAGACACAGGTACAAAATATATGACGTGCACAGATGAATGAGTCCATGTCCGATTCTTCGAGTCAGACAAGTACTCGGGGGCTACTGACAGGGATATACCTTTCGGGTACCCTACCATGAGGGTACCTGGTGCACGTATCGACTAGGCCCAACTATCAAGAGCCTATATGAAGCCCATAAAGGAAGGCCCAAGAAGACGGAGTATCCTCCAACTTAGCCGTAGCCATAGTTGGTTTAGACTTTCCTTACATGTAAATCTGAGTCGGTTGCGAACTCCCGAGACCCAGCCTATTATATAAAGGCTGGGAGGGCCGCCGATGAAGGGACACGCAATACTCGAACCACCAAAACCCTAGCGAGATCGACATCTCGCCGGGACTCCACTGTAGCTCGCATATACCCTCAAATCAATACCATACAAGTAGGAAGTAGGGTGTTACTCTCCGGAGGTCTGAACCTGGGTAAATCCTTACTTTTGCTTGTCAGCCGACGTAACTACCAGCTCTACCACGTTCTCTCCCCGTAATCTCAACCCTAGGTCCTTAACCATGGGATTTGATGAGTTAACCCCTCGTCACAGTTAAATATGTCTAGATACATCTGTGTGCATGTGCATGTGGAATAAGACTAAAACATCTTATATTGTGGAACGGAGGGAGTAGATGCAAAATATGATGTTTCAACAATCGTCTTGCAAGAAACATTGAAGGGATTCATAGCCCAAAATAAGGTGTCAAGTGAGAAGAGGAGAAAGAGGGGAGATAGCGAGAAAGAGGAGGCAACAAAACCTTCTTTGAAATACAAAAGAAGCTCGAGATCGAGGAGACCAATTCCTGCTCAAGACCCAAGAAAGTGGAGACCAAGGAGTTCAAAGCCCGGGCAAGAGCCAAAAAGATGGAGCTCGCGCTATTTTACAAGGATACCTGGATCATGGGGGCGAGTTGAGTACCATGTCCCAACATAAAGGGCTTGGTTTCAGAAGAGGCAAAAGTTTATGATCGATCGAGATGCTTGATCATCTTATTTGTGTGTTTTGCATGAACTATGAGGTCGGGGCATGTGCGATTATTTTGGTACAATGTTGTATGCCGGTATGACATAATATTAGTTTGGTAATATGAAAAATGTCAGATTTATTTGCTAGATATATTGGCTATCTCATTTTAATAAAAATATGCCAAATCAAATAATTGAAAAAGGGACAATACAGACTAAATGGTGAAAGTGCATGTGCCCTCATGTGTGGTTTTGGTAATTAATGACAATCTCTATGGACTAATGTTTTCATTGAGATATACTTATAGATCTTGTCCATGGGAAAAGATTGGAGTTCATGTGTTGGACTCTAGAAGATAAAGTGATGATCAAAGTAATATTCAAGGTGTGATCCACACAAATGGTCATCTAGAGTTGAGCATATTGCAAGTGTGGCTTGAAAAAGAAGATTGAGTGAACATTTATGTTTATCTCCAAGCCATCATCTATATCAAGAGAAGAAGATGAAGCGCAAGTGGATACATGAAGACGGAGCTAATTGAGGCTCTCCCATAATGGTGTGTGGGGGAGTATTTGGAGAAGTCTTCATCAAGCATGTACTAGCAAGCTCAATCAAGAAAGGTGTTCCAACATAAGGGAGTCAAGATCATCATCATCTAGCTCAAGTGGAATGCGCAAGGCAAAGGTATGATCTTGATGGGGTTTCTACTTTACCGGTGTCATGGTGTTAGTGAGAGACCGGGTTATAGGATAGACGGCGTACTATCAAGAGGGCTCTCAAGTGAGTAACATGATCGCATCTTTGTGGAGAGCTCAAACCTTTGCATACTTGGCATCATCATCTTTCTTGGTTCTTATTTGGCTTTTCTCCTTGTTATTTTTTTTGTGCTTGTCGTGATCTTCATGACAAGCCCAAGTTTTTTGAAAACGGAATTTGTTTGGAAAACTTGTTGCGTTTTCGTGTTGGAAATATTATCGGTTTATCCGTGAGGAAAGTTCCATGCCTTTCCATGTGTGTCAACTTAACTCTATTTATGGTTCTTAATATTTCCACCTAATTTGGAGTTCGAACGAAAAAGTTATTGCTGTTTTTGTTTTGCTGTTTCTGTCAGTTTTCAGAAAACCCGATATTCCGCTTTTGTTTTCGACCGGAATATCCGGAACACAGGGTTGCTCCAGAAAATCGGCTAAGAACTTTTAGCAACCTTGTTTTGCAACTTTCTATTGGTCACCGGATATTTGAAATCGGATATTTTGATTCTACCGGAATATCCGGTCCAGAAGAAGAATCGTCGAAATTCTGCTAAGGACTAGAACTGAAACCTTCTGTGGGTCGTCGGACATTTCCAACCAGATATTTCCAGGAGGACCGGAATGTCCGGTCCTCTGCTGCTGCAACGGCTCTTTTTCGAGAGGGGCTATAAATACCCCTATCCTTCTTCCTCCAGCAGCTAGCTCGTTTTTCTCTCTCTTCCCCACCATTGTTGATCTTGGAAAGCTTGCCCCTCTCCCAATTCCTCCCATGATTCTTGCATATCTTTGAAAGATTTGAGAGAGGAGATCTAGATCTTTGAGTTCTTGTGTGGTTCTCTTCTTTGTTCTTCTTCTCTTATTCCTCCATTAGTATTTGTTACTATGTTGGAATTTGAGAGTGAAGGATTTGAGTATTTCTTGTGTTCTTGCCATTACATTTGTGCATCGGTTTGTACTCACCACGAGGATTTGTGGAAGTGAAAGTTTGTGAGCTTGTTACTCTTGGGTCTTTGGACCCTAGACGCCTTTTGTGGTGTGTGAGACCTTTTGTGGTAAATTGGGAGCTCCCAATCCTTTTGTGGGTTGTGCCTCAAGATTGTTGTAAATGCTCCGGATTCCACCTTGAAGGATTCCGATAGTGGAAGGTGAACCGAGCTTTTGGGCAAGATTCATCGGAGAATAGGCTGAGGCCATTTGTGGTGTTTGAGTTTGAAACTCACACCCCTCAAACGAGACGTACTCCCCTAAAAAGGAGGAACTCGGGAATACATCCTCGTCTCCGCGTGACTCGGTTATTTCTATACCCAAACTCTTTACTTATGCACTTTACATTGTGATAGTCTTCGTGATTGAAGTATTCTATATTGCTATCACCTTGTTGCTTGTCTTGCTTAGCATAAGTTGTTGGTGCACATAGGTGAGTCTAGTTTATTTAGGTTGTTGGCTTGTTAATTTAAACAGCTAGTTTTATTTCGCAATTATCAAGTCTAAACCGGAAAAGTTTTAAATCGACTATTCATCCCCCTCTAGGTGACATCCTTGTCCTTTCAAATGGGGGTCACCCCGTTGGGTGCACTGGCGAACCGGCGGATAATGACGGACATTTCGTATAGGTGTCTGACCAACGAAACGGATTAAAATAGGACATATTTTGTTTTCGTTTGGGTAGACGTTGGAGTGCATAACCATTGCCTTCACTCGAGTTAACTAGTTGACATTGGCCGGCGGTCATTATGTAGTTAAAAAAAAAAATCAATCAGAACTAGCCCTTGGTGACATATTTGTGTTTCTTAGAGAAAATTTCAGAAATTCGTCCCGACGGGTCAAACTCTGGCTGGTGGATTTACCCGCTGCTACCCTTGCCACTAGGCATCGGTGAATAGCTCGGACTATGCTTACCACCACTAACCCCGGAGCTTGGGCGGTTGCTTTTGGAACCTCGTGTCGCCGTAGCAGTAGCATTAGCCAGTAGAACGAGATGCTATAAGATTAAGAGACATCCACGCTAGCTCTGCTACCATTTCATTACAGCAGTAGTGAGCTAAGCTGAACAAATGTTTGAACGGGTTGATAGCTTGGCGCCGATGCGAGGGGATCCGGGCTACACAAGCAGGCTGGACCCAACGATCGGATGGATGGGCCAGGCCTAGTATGTGCGTGGCTGGCCACCACTGAAGGCGATGTGTTGTTTTCAAGCAACCGTCGCCTAGCATAGCGTCGTCGGGTCTGGACGACAGCTGCGAGCTGCTACTACTACCCAACCTCCCAATGCCAGCATTTTTTTCACCGTAGAATGCTTCAGATTAATGTTTTGTAGTAATACTTGCTCACATCCACGGTGCTGTTTCTGTTTGTGACGACTGAGAGCATCTCTAGTCGGGGCGCCCAAACTTCTTTGGGACGTGCCGAATAGTTTTTCGCCCCCACACGCGTCGCCCAAACACGAATTGGGTCCGGCGCGGCCCAGTTTTCGGTCCGGCACGTCCAGCCCGCGTCCTCATTTTTGGGTAGAGCTCGGGCGGCCCCGGACACAACGGCGCGCGACGCCACGTCTATCTCCGACGCGCGGGCAACGCCTGTCAGCGGCACAGGCGACTTCAACCGACGGTGGTCAAAGCCACGTGCCGCGTGGCCGTGCCTCGTTTTCACAGCCGGCGGCCACCAGTGAGCCGTCGCGTCCCACTACGGCGGCGTCAATGCGGCGCGCCTTTTCGAGGGCAACGGCGTTAATGCCACCGCCCTCCGGCGACCTTAAAAGGCCTGGCCCGCCGCTCCCAGCCGCACACCTCTTCCGCGCGCGCCCTCACCCTCGCACTCGCAAACCTCGCCGCTGCACCCGGAGAACATGGCCTGCAACTGGAGGCGCACCGGAGGCGCGGCGGCGAACGGTTTCACGCCATGCACCCTCCTCCGCGAGCAGTCAGAGGCGCTACGGGAGAACGGCTACCCGGTGCCGCCCGACTTGCGCGTCGGTGCGCGTCGGAGGCCGCTTTGCCATCTCCGCCCGCGGGATCTCGGTGTCGCGCCCGCTGACGCGGGCGAACCGCGACTTCTGCGCCGAGGTCATCGACCACTACTGGCGGGAGCTCAAGCCGGAGGAGCGCGACGACCCGCGTTGGGACCCGTAGAACCCGGCGAACTTCGCCCGCTACGAGGCGGCGTTCCAGCGGCTATTCGAGGAGGAGATGAGCCGCTGGGACGGCGCCGCGCGACAACAACGTCGCCAGGCGCGAGGCATTCCGGGGCATGCCCAGGCGCACACTCGACGACGTCATGGAGCACATCCGCAACGGTGGATCGCTGCTCCAGACGCCGGCGGCGCCTGCTCCGCCTCCACCTCCTCCGGCAGTGAACCAATGGGCGCCGCGTGCGTCGGCCTCGGCGCGCTCAGCGTCCTCGTCCTCGCGCTCGGTGGCCTCCTTCTCCTCCCGCTGCCGCACCTCTCCTCTGCTCACGCTGAAGCCGGAGCAGATGAAGGTTAAGGCGGAGCCGGAGCTGTCGCCGCTCTTGGCCGAGCTCATGGCGGCGCAGGCGGGCGTGGACGAGGACGCCATCGCGCAGGCCGTCGTCGCCGCGTCCCTCGACGACATTCCGCCGCTCGACGGGCCGGCGGCCTGCGTGTGGTCGGCGTTCGAGCACGCCAAGTCGAAGGGCGTGCCCTTCTTCGACCTCACCGGCGACGGCGCAGGACCCAGCCGCATCAAGGAGGAGGACAGCTACGCAGGGACCAGCAGCGGCGGTGCCGGCGTGAAGAAGAAGAAGGACGAGGAGAAGGAGGACCCCTACTTCGCCTTCAGGCGCCGCAACCGCCGCCAGTAGATTAGGTTTATTTAGATTTCATTCAAATTTGTAAAATTTCCTAAAGTTTGAATGAAATTCGTCGAAGTTTTTATTTACAAAAAACGATTTGGGCGCCGCGAGTGGAGAACGACAGCGCCCAAAGGCAGCAGGTAGTTCGGACAGCACCCAAATGGCCCATCCGGAAAGCCTTTGGGCGACCATTTGGACGCCGCGGCTGGAGATGCTCTGACGATGCATGTAGCAGCACTCGAGCAGTCGAGCTAGACTGCAACAAGAAGACAACATCATGTGCTTAATCGATGTCGAGTTCCGAAGAAAACAAGAACCATCGTCGGCCATGCAAGGCCAAGATATCTGCCATCTTTTAAGGTAACGCAACCTGTGATGTGATTATGTAGCCAGGCATCGGGCACCCTCTGAGCTCCCCTACCGCACATTAGCGGCGGGAGTGCACTGATGGACCGGCCCGTTTGACGTTTTTTTCTCTATTTCTTTGTTCATTTTCTTCTTCTTTCTTTTCTTTTTTTATGTTTTTATGATTTTAAAAACTGTTTGGATTTAAAAAAGGTTGGAATTAAAAAAATAGATTAAAAAAATGTTCAAAGTCAAAACCAAATAAATTAAAAAATGTTCAGATTTAAAAGATTCAAAATATGTTTTAGATTTCAAAAATGTTCATAATGGAAAAGATCAAAATTTGAAAATATTTTTAAAAAATATTCAGATTTTTTAAACGCAAAAAGTAAAAAAAAAGTAAAACTTTATATAAAAATAAAAAGAGAAAGAAAAATACCCGATGGGCCTGTCAGTAGAGTGCTCGATGTGGGCGGCGCACCCGTGTAGGGCCGCTAACGAGCGCGCACGCCCCACCCTCTCGGTATACCTTTTGTTTTTGTTCCTAACGGAGTAATAAAAAACCAAGATCTCAATGCTATAGAACGTTGTATAGTACTCCCTCCATTTTTAAATGTAAGATGTTTATGTGTTTCACATGTTGTTTAGATGCATTCTAAAATGAGTGAACGTACACAGTAAAACATGTCTAGATAGATTTGTATACATATGAATGCACACAAATGCTAAAATATTTTATATTTAGGAACATAGGAGAATATATGACTATAGCCCATAGTACTAGAGGAAGAATCGCTAAGATTCCAGAGGCCTATGTCGCGGCCTATGAAGGTGCGGCGTCGTTGGACTGCATCGGGTGATCTTTGATGCTGATTCACATGCCTTGGTAAGAGCGCTACATGACAACAGGTAATATGACTTAGCGGCAATTGGTGTCTTCCTGAAAGAAGTGCAAACTGTCTCTATTGCTTCTTTCGAGACCTATGTGTTTCGTTTAGAGCAAATTTAAGAGCAGAGTCAACTAGTTATAAGGTATTGACATGTCATTTATAGTCAGCTATATAGTCAACACATATAATATTTGGCTATAAAATTGTGCTAATTTGATATATGGCACACCATCCATTCTCATAAAATGAATAGAAGCACGTGCTAGAACTGGCTCTTAATTTTTACTTCCTCCGTTCAATTTTAATTGACTTGCTATCCACCACATGTGGATGTATCTAGACATGTTACATATATAGATACATCCACATGTGGTGAATAACAAGTCAATTAAATTAGAACGGGGGAGTAGTTCACTTCAAGTGAGCAAAACTCTGTTATTTTATTCTTATAGCCTGATTTACGTCACCTTATTATACTATGCTCTCCGAGATGTAACGTAGTGGCTCAAACCCTTAGAGCATCTCAAGCAGTTACCGTAAAAGTGGTCAAACCCTTAAAAATCGGACGTTTTTAGTTTTTATTGCAAAAAAAGTCCCGAATAGAGCCCGTAAAAGTGGTCAAACCCTTAAACCTTTTAGGGGCCTGAGAATCCACCCTCACGACCCTTTTATCTATAGGTTTGGAGGCAAAATCTAAGGGTGCATGTAAACAGTCAACACTCGCGAGATGTGATTTCCGCCGTGCATTCCCCATCCAGCGGCTGTGCGTTCCCCGGGCTCCGCGGTGCGTTCCTCATCCGGCGGCCGTGCGTCCCCGGGCTCCCCCGGGCTCCGCGGTGCGTTCCTCATCCGGCGGCCGTGCGTCCCCGGGCTCCGCCATCGGCAGCCACCCGTTGGCGTCCTGTTCCTGCTGCTCGGCTTCGCCCCGCACCGGCGGCCGCTTCCAGGGCTTCGTACCCGGCTGCCGGGGGAGCTTTGCCTCCATACCGGCGGCCGCCACTAGCTCAGCCCAGCCAACGATCGATCCGTGGCTAGCTAGCTCAGCCAACGATCGATCTGTTCTATACAGTGCTAGGTAGCTAGCTCAATTTGTTTACGGACGAAGCAATGCAATGTATTCGGTCACAAACATGCCTAATTTGTCGTAGGGAAATGGGGAATGGACTGTGGTGTTGCGAGGAAGAAGAAGAATATTAAAGAATATATTCGATTTTATAGTTAGCTTTTACGGGTTCTATTCTGCCCGAGTCATTTTTAGCCCTTAAAACAGCCAATATTCGAACCGTAAACCATGTTTTCAGTTCTGTGGTTTAGGATCACTACTAGAGATGCTCTTACACAGAATGGCATGCACCGATTCTGCATGTACGGAATGGGAGGGCGATGCCCCGTGTTTCTGATTTGATTGCCAACGATATTGTTGTGCATAATGGACATCCATTTCCATGAAAAAAGTTTCTTCCTCTCCACATAAGCGCAACGCTTAAGTGCATGTGCATCACCAATTCACCATCTCATTTCTGGCAAACACTACGATCAAAACAATGCAACCATTCAAGTGGAGGTAATTAGAAGTTCTAAGCTCGCCTCAAAATGAAACAAAACAAAACAAAGCTTCAGTACTCTCTTTTCATTTCCTCCTAGAGCCCATCTAACAAAGAAATTAACAGTAAACAGCAGCTTCACTTGCTGCCGCAACTCTATTTCTCCTGTCCTGTATTCAATTGAAAAAAAACAAAAGGTGTGGCATCTCAAATGCTATAACTTCCTGTGCCTAACATGAATCCCAACAGCAAAACCTCTCAAAATTCTTTCTTGGGGACGAATGATAGTCAGCCAATCAAGTCTCGATCTTGGCGTCCATCTTGAGAGACGCCTCCTTGGCCTCGAGCGGGTTCGTCGTCCTGTTGGCGACTGGCTTCACCTTGGGGCTTGCCAGCGACCGGTGCCGGAAGCCGTACAGCCTGAGCACCTGGTTGTCAGCGAAGTTGAAGGCGCGCTCCATTCCGCCGAGGCACTGTTCGACCGGGTAGTCGCCGTAGCTGCTGCAGGGCTTGCATCCGACGAAGTGCGTGATGAAAGGCCACCTCTCGTCGCCGAGCCCCGGGTGGTGCTGCTCCATCATCTCCTCGTACCTGTCCACCAGTCCTGCCCAGAACCCGTGCAGGTAGAACTTGTTCTCCACGTACACCTTCCCCATCCAACGCTCCGTCTGCGTGAGCAGTAGGTGGATGAGCGCCGACTGGTCGTCGGCCTCGAACGCCGGCCGGCCCGTCAGGCTCGCAGTGAGCACCTTCCCCGCCGCCTCGCGGACGTGGCCCTTGGGCCCCATGGGCGCCCACGCGTCGAGCAGCTCCATGGACCACTGGCAGTTGCGCAGCAGGAAGCTGCCGGTGTTGAGGGCGATCCAGGAGCGCTGCTTCCAGAGGAGGTCCTCGTAGCCGTGGATGACGAGGTTGTGCGCCTCGTAGCGGGCGAGCGGGAGCTCGAAGGCCATGTCGGTGAAGAGCGCGTCGCTGTCCATCCACCACACCCACTCCACCTCCGGGTGCGACAGCATGAGGCGGCGCAGCAGAGGGAGCTTGGACCAGTACCCGGAGAGCTCGCGGTCGAAGTGCGCCATGTTGTGCACGATCTCGATGCCGTGGATGCGGCAGTAGTCGATCTTGTTCTTGGTCGACTTGAGCAGGTAGTGGTCTCCCGCGGGGTTGTCGCACGGCCCCGGCGCCGACCCGGTCACCAGCAGGATCTTGGGTTTGCCCAGCGCGTCGCGGGACGGGAACCCGGGGTTCTGGGACATCCACTGCCGGCGCTGGGCGTTCCACCGCGTGATGCTGGGGCCGAGGGTGTAGTTCTTCATCTCCTCGACGCGCATGGTCGTCGAGTTGCCCGACGACGCGTCGACGAGCTGCTCGTCCTCGTCGGGCTCGGAGTCAGAGCGGATCTCGCGGAGGATGCGCTCGATGTCCTCGAAGACCTTGGCGTCAGCTTCTGCCTCGGTGCCGCCGCCGGAGAAGGAGATGAAGTCGATGCCGACGGTGCCGCGGAGGACGAGGATGGTGATGAAGCCGCAGATGACCGTGATCTTGATGTTGTTGATGGTCTTCAGCATCTGCTTGTTCACGCGCGTCGGCCGCCCAGGGCGGCCCAACCCGCCGACCACCGCCATACCAACGCGATCTACCTAATTAGCTTCTCTCGATCTTCTCGCAATGGCGTCGTGCTTGGAGCGAGAGAGAGCGCTCCGAGATGTATAGGTTTTAATTGTGTCTGTGTGGAGACGAGACGAGGAGGAGGGTTTTGGTTGGGATCGACGTGCCGGCTAGTGGGCGGCGACGACGATACCATTTTGATCGATTGGAGTGCGGGGAAGTCAGCGGAGCGCGAGTTACGGTGAATATGAAATGGCAAGATCGGCAGAGTATGGCAGGCCAGCTGCGATTCCTGCCCCGCATTAGAATATGATGATCAGCCAAGATTTGCGAGAGATCGGATACAAATCAACGGTGATGCGTTCGTGCGTGCGTGTGGACATTTCCTTTTGCGTTTGGCTTGATCTGGGACTTGGGTGACATTTGGCGGCAACCCAGGAACTGAACCAAACTGGCCCTTAGCGGGAGTAGTTGCTGCTTTTGCTGGGTAGAAGGTTCCGTTGACTCCCATCCGCTTGTCTTGTTCGCTCACTAGTTACCAGTGCTACATCAACATTAGTATTCAATTTGTGGTGTCATGAGATTTCCAAATTATTCACTAAAAGTTAACACTACAAAAATATAGAGTGCTCGAAAGGTATTATTTTGCGGGTCTTCTTTTGCTGCCCTGCCGCCCAATGCCAATGTTTTCTGTAAGCTGTACAACAGGTTTTCCTACTTAATATATTTTTATGAACTTTCCTAAGAAAAAAAGGGTTTGCAGGGCTAAGAGCTACTCGTAGATGTTAGCAACTAACTAATACAAGGCACCATGCCCCCTAAACTAAGTTAGACCGAGATTGCATGCCTTAATATGCTTTCGTTTTTGCCCTATGAAGTGGGAGAGCCATCTCATCTTTATATTTCTCTCTATTCTACTCCTCAAGAGGTTAGGATTTATAGCCTTCAAAATATGATCATTCCTCGTACTCCAAATGGCCAAAGTCACCAGCATAATAATCTCCAAGGAGAAGGGTTGCCGTACCACTGCCTGAAGGCCTAGCATGATATCTAGCTTGGTGAACACGGCGGCGGCTCCACCGTTGGTGGAGATGGTGAACGGCTTGACCTCGGCCGGGCCCTCCGGCCCAGATCTGAGCCCTTCTGGGCCCAATCTGGGTCAGGCCGGGTCGGGTATGGCCTGGCTGCCTCCGGTTTGACTTCGAGCTCAGCTCGTGACATGGGTGACTGATACGTCTCCAACGTATCTATAATTTCTGATGTTTCATGCTTGTTTTATGTATCATTGTCACATGTTTTATATACACTTCGTATCACTTTTATGCATTTTCTGGGACTAACCTATTAACAAGATGCCACAGTGCCAGTTCCTGTTTTCTGCTGTTTTTGGTTCCAGAAAAGCTGTTCGGGCAATATTCTCGTAATTCGACGAAACAAAAGCCAAACCTCCTATTTTTCCAAGGGACACACGGAGCCAGAAGGGCAAGCCAGGGGGAGGCCCACGGCCTCCAAACCACACGCTCGCGCGGCTGGGCCTACAGGCGCGCCGGGAGGTGAGGAGGGAGCCCAGGACCTCCACCGACATCGCCCCTTCGCCTATTTATTCCCCCCGACGCGAAAACCCTAAAAAACGAAGTCAATTCCCACGAAGAGTTCCGCAGCGCCGCCGCCATCGACGTCAAGTTTCGGGTGACAGAAGTCTCTGTTCCGGCACGCCGCCGGGACGGGGAATTGCCCCCGGAGTCATCTCCATCGACACCACCGCCATCTTCATCGCCGCTGCTGACTCCCATGATGAGGAGGGAGTAGTTCTCCCCCGAGGCTGAGGGCTCTACCGGTAGCTATGTGGTTCATCTCTCTCTCCCATGGTGTGATCTTTATGTGATCATGAGCTTTGTAATCTAGTTGAATAAGTAGATGTTGCTCTTTATCTATTATGCACTCTATAGGTTACTTTAATATGAACTCCGGTACTCTCCACGGTGTAAAGGTGACAGTGTGTGCACCGTGTGTGACTCCTTTATGACGTTGTGGCGCTTGTTTACTCCGGCTTGAGGTGTGCTTTTGTAGCCCTACACAATGAATGGTGTTTGTTATCCAACAAGAGAGTGTTTAAGAGTAGCTTTTACTTATTCAGTTATGAGATCATTGTTGAGAGTGTCCACTAGTGAAAGTATGATCCCTAGGCCTTGTTTCTAAGCATTGAAACACCGTTTACAACAAGTTCTGCTACATGTTTGCTTGCTGCCATCTTTATTTCAGATTGCAGTTACTACTCTATCACTTGTATTTCACTATCTCTTCGCCGAACTAGTGCACCTATACATCTGACAAGTGTATTGGGTGTGTTGGGGACACAAGAGACTTCTTGTATCTTAATTGCAGGGTTGCTTGAGAGGAATATCTTTGACCTCTACCTCCCTGAGTTCGATAAACCTTGGGTGATTCACTTAAGGGAAACTTGCTGCTGTTCTACAAACCTCTGCTCTTGGAGGCCCAACACTGTCTACAAGAATAGAACGTGCATAGACATCAAGCTATTTTCTGGCGCCGTTGCCGGGGAGGTAAGGTAAAAGGTATTCACATCCTCTGGCTACAAAGCTATTTTCTAGTATTGTTGCTAGTGTGTGAGTGCTCGAAGTTATTTCCTTTAGATTCTGCAATTATATCTTTTTGTTTCTTGTTTTTATTTCACTAGTTAGGCTTAATGGAAAACAACAAAAAAATTAGAGAGCTTTATGAACTTTATCTTGAATTAGGACATGATGCTTTTGAAGAGAAAATTAAAAAACCTATGGAAAATTATTTGCATGATGGTAGCAATGTTATTACTATAAATGCTTTGAACACCATTATTGCTAATGCTATGCAAAGCTCTAAGCTTGGGGAAGCTGGTTTTGATGAATATGATATTTTCAGTCCCCCAAGTTTTGAGGAGAAAATTTTCTTTGATGATACTTTGCCTCCAATTTATGATGATTATAATGATAGTGGTATTTTGGTGCCACCTACTATGGAGGATAAAGTTTATTATGATTATACTATGCCTGCAATTTATGATGATTACAATGATGGATGTGATACTTTTACTCCCACTATTACTAATAAAATTGATTATGCTTATGTGGAGAGTAATGATAATTTTATGCATGTGGATCATGATAAGAATGCTTTATGTGATAGCTATATTGTTGAGTTTATTCATGATGCCACTGAAAATTATTTTGAGAGAGGAAAATATGGTATAGAAATCTTCATGTTACTAAATTTCTCTCTTTATGATGAAGTTTTGAGCTTTCTCTTGATTTGCTTTTATTTGCTGGGTACTTTAAGACCTACTGGTCCTTATGAGAGAGGGAGACACAGTTTCATATATCACAATAATATTAAGTCTCCTCTCTTTATGTTGAAATTTTTGAAGTTGCACTTGTTTTGCCTTCCTATGCTAGTCACTTTATGCTTTATTGATTTATTTTCTTACAAGACTCCTTTGCATAGGAAGTGGGTTAAACTTAAATGTGTTTGGTATTTGCTTTTTGATGCTCTCTTATATTCAACTCTTATACATATGAGAGCATTATCAAAATCACTATGCCTAGCTAAAAGGCTTTAAAGAAAAGCGCTTATGGGAGACAACCCATTGTTTTTATTTTCTGTTATTTTTGCTTTTCTTTTTGTTTTGAGTCAAGGTGTTTGTTACTTCTGTAGCAACTCCTTTGTATCTTTATTTTATCGCATTGTTGTGCCAAGTAAAGTTCTATATTGAAAGTTGATGCAAGATTTGGATTTCTGCGCAGTGACAGATTTTTAGCTGTCACGATTTGAGCTTATCTCCCTGTAGAAAATTCAAAAATTCTGAAAAAATCACGCATCTTCCTGAGATATGTACGCAACTTTCATTATTTTGGCCAGATCCATCTGAGCAACTTAAGTGCCTCGAAAAAATTCGTTTCCAGACTGTTCTGTTTTTGACAGATTCTGCCTTTTGTTTTGCATTCGCTCTTTTACTGTGTTTGTGTGGATTTCTTTGCTCCACAAAGCATTGGCTGTAGCTAATGTCCAGAAGCTTTGGGAATGATTGTATCATTACAGAATATGAGAATTTTTGATTATGCACTAACCCTCTAATGAGAACTGTTTGAGTTTGGTGTGAAGGAAGTTTTCAAGGATCAAGCGAGAAGGGTGATATTATGTGATCAAGAAGAGTGAAAAGCCTAAGCTTGGGGATGCCCCCGTGGTTCATCCCAACCATATTCAGAGAGACTCAAGCGTCTAAGCTTGGGGATGCCCAAGGCATCCCCTTCTTCATCAACAACTTATCAGGTCATCTCTAGTGAAACTATATTTTAATTCTTTCACATCTTATGCGCTTTACTTGGAGCGTCTGTGTGCTTTTTTTTTTGTTTGAATAAATTCGGATCCTAGCAATCCTTGTGTGGGAGAGAGACACGCTCCGCTTTTTCATGTGAATACTCATGTTCTTCACTTATATTTGTTGAGTATTCTTAACTAGCTACTGCAGTGCTTTTAGCTCCTGTTTTTCATGCATCTCTTTGAGCTGTTAGCACGTGTTTATAAATACTCTCTTGCTGCATTATATTATCATTTGGAGAGTTTATGTTTAAGTAAGTTGCTTGGTGTTTGCTTGGAAGAAAGAAAATGCTGCATGTGGTAGTGGTATGAAAACTTGCATAATCTTGTAGATCATTGAAACTTTGATAACTTGATTCTTTGCAAATGTTTTGAGATATTTAGATGGTAAAGCTTGCTGGTTAATTAAGTTAAAATCATTAGTGGATTGTTGTCTTTAAGCTTGTACCGTACTACAAACTATACTAAAATTGTTGAAGGTGTAGTTGGACTTGATAGCTTTCCATGTCTGAAAGTTCATCGTAGTAACTAAGTTGTGCTGAAGGTCGAGGGATCTAACGGGGTACTTGTACCGCCGTGAACGGCCCTTCTTGGAGTGAATTTTAATCATGCTCTTAATGTTGAACCTGCTAGTTGTTTGCAATAAACTTGTGAGTTCTTTTTGACTAATGTTAAGCTACGGTTTTTGGCACTTCCACCATCCATATTTGCTAGCCTCTTCGGTGCTGTGCATTGCCTTCTGCTCACATTGAGAGTTGTGCATACTTCGCCAGTACATCCAACCCCGTGGGAGGACTTCCTCTTGTTCTCCTACACATAAGCCTATACATCTTCCTCAAAACAGCCACCATACCTACCTACCACAGCATTTCCATAGCTGTTCCGAGATATATTGCCATGCAACATCCATCTTACATTACATGACTTGTTGTCATTCATCACATATATTGCTTTGCATGATTCTATACAGCTGATGTGTGGTTTACCCATGTTACGCTAGATCATTGCACATCCTGCTACACTGGCAGAGGCATACAGTTTTATACATCATGTTTTGTTCATTATGAGTTATTTGTACCAAAAAGTTGTAATCATATTAGAGTGTTGCCCCTTGAAAAGAGCCATGGAGGCCATCGAAAAGAGAAACAGAAAAAAAAAAGAAAAAAGAAAAAAAAAAAAAAAAGAAAAAGAAAAAGGGGGCAACATTACTATCCTTTATCCACACTTGTGCTCATGTTTAGCACCTGCAGTATTCATAGTCATCATTTGTGCTCATGTTTAGCACCTATACTCCATGTGAGAGAGTTTTCATGTTCTACTTGTATAACTATGTGGGGAATTTACACTATAGAACTTGGGTTGTATATTCCAATGATGAGCTTCCTCAAAAGTGCTCTAGGTCTTCATGAGCAACCAAGTTGGATGCACCCCCACTAGTTCCATTGGAGAGCTTTCATACACATATAGCTCTATGTGCATCCGTTGCATGGCAATCACTACTCCTTACATAGCTTCGATTATAAGACTTCCTCTTGTCTAATGATCACTTATAGCTTTGTGAGACTTTCTTCCATTGGCCTTCCAAACCCCCATTAATGTTCTCTTTGCCATAACATCATGGTGCCAATACCAAATGCTTGCGCTCACCGGTTGAGTAGACTTCGAAACAGTTGATTCATGACGTTCATGTTTATGTTTACTTGGCTGAATCCTTCTATGTTATGAAAATTTGCTTGATGCTTGGATTGAAGGATAGAACTCCTACGCTGGATACTTAAACCATCTTTAATGAACCTTGTACGGTTTCATGTCTTTAAAGCAATAGTTCATGAAAACTTTTAGCTTGTTTGACTCTTGCTTTATTATCTTTATATCAACTATAGACATTTGCTTTGAATGATTTGATCTCAGCTCACATGCCTTACATTATATTATGATCAAGATTGTGTGAAAGCATGTCTCCTCAGAAATTATTTGTTGTTATCGTTTTACCTACTCGAGGACGAGTAGAACTAAGCTTGGGGATGCTTGATACGTCTCCAACGTATCTATAATTTCTGATGTTTCATGCTTGTTTTATGTATCATTGTCACATGTTTTATATACACTTATATCATTTTATGCATTTTCTGGGACTAACCTATTAACAAGATGCCACAGTGCCAGTTCCTGTTTTCTGCTGTTTTTGGTTCCAGAAAAGCTGTTCGGGCAATATTCTCGGAATTCGACGAAACAAAAGCCAAACCTCCTATTTTTCCGAGGGACACACGGAGCCAGAAGGGCAAGCCAGGGGGAGGCCCACGGCCTCCAAACCACACGCTCGCGCGGCTGGGCCCACAGGCGCGCCGGGAGGTGAGGAGGGAGCCCAGGACCTCCACCGACATCGCCCCTTCGCCTATATATTCCCCCGACGCGAAAACCCTAAAAACGAAGTCAATTCCACGAAGAGTTCCGCAGCGCCGCCGCCATCGACGACAAGTTTCGGGGGACAGAAGTCTCTGTTCCGGCACGCCGCCGGGACGGGGAATTGCCCCCGGAGTCATCTCCATCGACACCACCGCCATCTTCATCGCCGCTGCTGACTCCCATGATGAGGAGGGAGTAGTTCTCCCCCGAGGCTGAGGGCTCTACCGGTAGCTATGTGGTTCATCTCTCTCTCCCATGGTGTGATCTTTATGTGATCATGAGCTTTGTAATCTAGTTGAATAAGTAGATGTTGCTCTTTATCTATTATGCACTCTATAGGTTACTTTAATATGAACTCCGGTACTCTCCACGGTGTAAAGGTGACAGTGTGTGCACCGTGTGTGACTCCTTTATGACGTTGTGGCGCTTGTTTACTCCGGCTTGAGGTGTGCTTTTGTAGCCCTACACAATGAATGGTGTTTGTTATCCAACAAGAGAGTGTTTAAGAGTAGCTTTTACTTATTCAGTTATGAGATCATTGTTGAGAGTGTCCACTAGTGAAAGTATGATCCCTAGGCCTTGTTTCTAAGCATTGAAACACCGTTTACAACAAGTTCTGCTACATGTTTGCTCGCTGCCATCTTTATTTCAGATTGCAGTTACTACTTATAATCATCCCTATCACTTGTATTTCACTATCTCTTCGCCGAACTAGTGCACCTATACATCTGACAAGTGTATTGGGTGTGTTGGGGACACAAGAGACTTCTTGTATCTTAATTGCAGGGTTGCTTGAGAGGAATATCTTTGACCTCTACCTCCCTGAGTTCGATAAACCTTGGGTGATTCACTTAAGGGAAACTTGCTGCTGTTCTACAAACCTCTGCTCTTGGAGGCCCAACACTGTCTACAAGAATAGAATCGTGCGTAGACATCAGTGACAGCGACGACACCACCCCTGCTGCAGCGCGACGACAGGAGTTTCGCGGACTCGTTTGGGTCCGGTCGGACCTATGGTGTCGGTCAAGAGGGTTGCGGCGGCGTGGCCTATGTGCAGCAGCGTGGCGGCGGGGACTTTACGGGTCCTCATGGGACCCGGCCGGGCCTGCCCGGCCTGGTGTGTCCTTGTTACTGCGTCCGGTCGGCACCCGCCGGTGGCGGTGGAGGACGCCCTCCAGGTGGCCGTGCCGCTGCCACCCTCCGGCTCCAATGGTCTGGTGTGCTCTTGTTGTTGTGTCCGGTCAGCTACCGCCTATGGCGGTGGAGGTTGTTCCCTCCCGCGCGGTTGTGGTACCGTCACCCATTGTTTACGACTATCTCTTTTCAGACTGGCCTCGCATTGTTTGCCATGGTGAGACGGCGATGGTGACTTCAAGACCGAGGTGGCGTGTTTTGGTGGACGAAGATTGGTGGAGCGCTACAGATTGTCCGGGATGTGGTTTTTTGGGGGTCAGGAGAAATCCCTGTCGTTTTGGCACCGACGCGGTGACGCTTGAGAGTGTCGCCCTTCCTTCTTGAAGGGTGTCGGTTGTATCTCTTCCCAACTCCTCGGAGCGTACCGGGGAAACCCTAGGACCAGTCCGGGCAGCAGTGTCGTCGTCGTCGCTTTCCTTCTTGGAGGTGTTGTTTGGTACGCGGCGATTCAAAGCGCTAGGATCGTGGTGGGCATACGCTGGAGAGGTCGCAGCGGTCGCGAGTCACTTTCGTTTTCGTTGATCCGCCGATGTTGGCATTGTTTTCTCTTCTTTTTTTTCTCTTTCTTTTCTTTTGGGCTTGTATGTGCTGTTTGCCCCAGCGTTTGTCTCAAAATTGTATCGGGTGGTTGCTATATTAATATAGCGGGGCGAAAGCCTATTTCTTCGATATCTAGCTTGGATCTCAAACAGAGTGGTTGAAGGTGCAGTTCAAGAGGGACAGAGATATTCAACATATGAGTCTCTTGTGGAAAGGTACAAAGAAACTTGCAAAAAGAGGAAAACCGAGGCAAGCCACTCTCCTCGGCGCGCCACCGTCATCGGCACACCGCCGTACTCTCCATGAGTAGGGAGTAGCACACCATGTTCATGGTAGTAGCTTGCATTATATCTCTCCATGGGCTTAGATGTGTACATATGGGTCGCTCTACATGATTTTATGACCAACTTTATGTATCGTTGATGTTGGATCCTTGTTTATGAGATGAATTATTCTATGAAATTCTTTTTATGGTTGATATGAGATATTTATAGATGTATATTGCTTCCTCCATTCTTGATACTATATATGGCCAATTTAGAGGATAAAACAATAAAGGGTGTGGTAGTTGGAGCGAATTGAGTTGTGCAATTAGCCCATTGAAGGAAAACGTAAAAAAAAATGTCTGTATTTTTTTGAATTGTCTCATTACAGATAAAAGTGATAGGCATTTCTTACCTGCAATAGTAGTAGACGATTCCCAACTTCATGTCACATTATGTCAAAAGCAACACTTTCCTGGTATGACCTTTATGCACGTGCTTGGGGGGAGGGTGAGTATTAGTGAAAAGATAAAGATGATAACCTAGAGGGGTTGAATAGGCTTCTACAAAAAAGAAATCTTCTTTTTAAAAGTTATATGCTATGCGGATAAATAAAGTGAGCCTATCAACTATGTGAAACACCTTATATGATGCAATAATATATTTCAATCTCGAAGGATATCACAAAGGTAAATACACGAATGGAAGAGTTCGGATAAAAATAACCTAGTCACAGGAACGAAAAAGTAACACGGTGTTTTGTTTCTTAAAGGGCATGGTGCCCCATGTGTAGTTTTGATAATTAATGGCAATCCCTATGGACTAACATTTGCATTGAGTTATATTTGTATAGTCTATCCATAGGCAATGCTTGAAGACCATATGCTGGTCTCAAGGTTGAAAGAAGAAGACTAAGTGATGACCAAGAAGTTCAAGGAGTGATCCGAAGAAGTTTGATGATAGTATTCAGCTTATATCGAGTATATGTCTTGCATGAGGAAGAGTGTGTGAACATCTTGTTTACCTTGAAGACATCATCATCACGAAGAGAGAAGAAAAGACACAAGGTTGATCAAGACTAAGTGCAAATAGTGGATTCAAGTTGATCAACACACAAAGCTAGATGATATACCAAGTAGGATCAAGTGATCTCTTGATATGGTAAGCAATTGTCCATATAGCTTTGTGAACTAACCCATGATATGCGTGTGCGGTATTTCTTTGTGGGGTTTTCCATGAGCTTTTCGTGAAGGTTGTCGCTTCCTTTCTACACCCTTGATAGTCTAGGCTATGTCCGGGCTATATCTAGGATGCCTCTGTTTCACCTTTGTTACGCCCCAGACTTTGCCCCAGACATTTAGGGGTTGGTGTCGCTGCACATAACTGTTGGAATTTGGGGGACACTATTTAAAGCCTTCTTCTTTCCCATTCCACCTACGGTTTTGCTTGGCTTTTCCCCAATATTGTTGCATGTATTTGAGGGAAACAAAAGAGGAGATCCAGATCTACATCTCCTACCAAAACCCCCATCTCTCTCCTCTTTGTGAAGATAAGATTTTGGATCAAGAGCTTGGAATAATTTGGTGTTTTCCTACATTGTTCTTCCTCTCTTGTTCCTCCATAACATTAGTTGCTTTGGTGGGATCTGATAGTGAACGATTTGACCACTTCGTGTGGTCTTGCCATTGCATTTGTTGCATTGTTTGAGTTCTATACGTTAATTAAATCAAGTGATAGTCCGAGAGCTTGTTACTCTTGGAGGCCACCGCTTCCTAGACGGTTTGGTGGTTGTTGGCTTGGTGACCCCTTCGTGGAGATTGTGAAGAGGCCCGAGTGCTTTGTGAAGTGGTTGTCGAGCTTGCGATCTTAGGGGTGGAGGCAGAAGTTAGCCACAGTGGAAGAGCTCATACTTGGTGAGTGAGCTCAAGGGAGAACAAGGCTAGATCCGGGAAGGGATCGTGTGGACTTTGTTTGCCACGGCCTCTCCGATGGAGAGTAGGATATCAGTGTTTATCCGAACTCCGGGAAATGCATCGGTTGTCTCTTGTACTGCCTTTTAGTGACTCCCCCCGTAGTCTGAATCGACTAGTTAATGGGCCACATTTTTTTGGCCCATTAACATGTGATTTTTTTACTTTCATTTTCCATTTTTTTTTCATGTTTCCCTTTCCCTTTTCCGTTTCTTTTCTTGTTGTTACATTTATATAAAATCATAAGGAATTTCATTGTGTAACACGGGTATATAGTTTTTGGAACTCGTGAACTATTATCTTGAACTCATGAACATGTTTTCTTTTTGTTGTCTTTTTTTGAATTTCATATGATTTTCTTGTTGTGTAATATGGGAACTTTTTTTTAACTCCGTGAACCATTATTTTTAGCCACGTGAACATTTTTGTCACATAAAAATTCCTTTTGGACTCTACGAATATTTTCTTAAGAACTTGTGTATTTGTTTGAAACTATACGGACAATTTTTTTAGCCCCGTGAATGCCTCGTAAATATATTTTAACTCTATACACATATTATATTAACCTTTTAATTAAAAAAGGAAAAATGAAACACGAACAAAAAATTAAATAAAGAAAAAGAAACAGTGGAAAAAGGTAAATTCGAACTCCCTATTGGGCCGGCCCACCCGCGCGAGCTAGTGGCGTCGCCTCCTATTCAACGCTAAGAGCGTCAAATATGAGCTCCCGCGGAAGGGCACCTCCGTGCAAGAGAAGCGCCGAGTGGAAGGGCCTTATCCCACGGGTTTTCCAAGAGACTTGCTCAAAGCTTTGGGATCATGGGCCGGAAAGAAGACGGTCGTTCAGTAGTGCTCACAATCGTTCCTAAATCAGAATAGAAAGCATAAACTCGGAAAATATCTTGTTCGGGGATGTAGCTCAGATGGTTACCCCGCTTACACGACTTTTTGTCCCATCCCTCTCAACTTTTCTTTCCGTCGCTGCGTGGCATGAAATCTCACGCCACATCTATCTATCTCGCCAAGTTGACATGACATGGTATCTCTTCCCCTTTTCCATGGATCCGTCGCTTGCCAACCCATCCATCCCATTCGTATCCATCCATGCCGTAGTGCGCGTCCGTTGCAGGCAGGCAGCCTTGAGCTAATTTTTTTAAAATAATACACGAAAATTATTTAATTCCGGAAATATTACGCAAATTTTATTTTTTTCAAAAATAGAATCCAGTCGGCATTGCCGAAGCCGACTGCCACTAATCGTCTTTGGCGAAGACGAGTAGCCCTTGTCGTCGTTGGCGACGCCGACAGGGCCCTCCATGCATGCATGCAGCTGCATGCAGTACGAGCAAGGTCGTACTCGGTGTTGGCGACGCCGATAAGCTCGTAGTCGTCTTTGGCGACGACGATTAGCTTAATCGGCATGCAGCAGCAGCTAGCACTCTAGCATCTCTAATTAATCAAAGCAGGCTAGTAATTAATCGCATGCACACCAGCAGCAGGCTAGCAGATCACGCATGCACGTACTTGTCGTCTTCACCGAAGCTGAGTAGTCCTTGTCGGCATCACCGAAGCCGATAGGGCCCGCCTACTCGGCGTGGGCGAGGACGACAGGTCCGCTCCGTCGGTCGCGGCGTGACTCGCGCAGCTGGCCCATGCAGACTCGCCTTGTCGGCTTCGCCGAAAACGACAAGCACGTACTCGTCTTCGCCAACGACGATTAGCACGTACTCGTCTTCACTAACGACGACTGGCGGCAGTCGGCTTCGGCGACGCCGACTGGATTCTATTTTTGAAAAAAATAAAATTTGCGTAATATTTCCAGAATTAATTAATTTTCGTGTATTATTTAAAAAAAATTAGCCAGCCTTGAAGGCCACCGATCGGCGGGGGCGGCGGCGGTTGGCATCGCACTTGCCGCCCCCACCACCGCATCCCATTCCCGGACAGAGAGATAAATATCCACGGGACACGCAACAGCCTCCAAACCCAACGGCGTGAGTCAGTGCGCGGCACACGCAGATCCCATATCACCACTGCGGAACTCACCCCCCCCCCCCCCCCCCCCCCCCCCAAACACAGCCAGAAAGTGGGAGAGGCCGCCGCTCGCCGCGCACTCCCTTCCGCCGCCAGGCACCGGCGCGCGATGGCCTCGGGGGTGTCGACGAGCATGGTGCTGACGCTGCTCGGCTTCTGCGTCAGCGTCCTCTTCATCGTCTTCGTCTGCTCCAGGCTCGTCTGCGCGCTCGTACGCCGCCGCCGCCGCCGCCGCTCGTCTCGCGCCTCGCCCCTCCCGCCGGGCTTCCCGCCCCTCGCCGCCAACTACTTCTTCGCCGTCCAGGTCGACCGCCTCGGAGGAGCCGCCCACACCGCCGCCGCGGGGCCCGGGACCGGGGGGATCGACCCCGCCATCGTCGCCGCCTTCCCCAGCCGCGCCTTCTCAGCACCCGCCGCCGCCTGCGCCTCCCCCTCCTCCGACTCCTCCGACGCCGCCCCACAGTACGTGCCCCCTCGATCCGCCCCTCCACTCACCACCGATCGCGATTCGTCTGCCGCTGCCACGGCACGTCGATTCAATCCGTTCCCGTGCCGTGCCGTGCTGCGACGTTACTTCGCGTTGCGTGCCGTCTAATCTTGGAATTCACTGCTTTCGTAATACCAACACCATTTAGCGTCCGGTCGATCGCATTTGGTACTAGTTTCCTTTTTCCATCGCGCAAGTTTTGATCAATTAGTTAGGTCACTGAGTTGGGGCAACCGAACCAACGCTGCAATTAGGAGGATTGTAGTTGCGAGGGAGCACTCAGACGAGTGGTGCCACAGGGATCTCGCTTCCATTATTGTGACGCAAAGACTACTACTCCGTACAAGTTGTCATTGTCACTGTCGACTAGGAATCTTTTGGATACTAGTGCTGTGAGTATTGGATCATCTAATACTGGGGAATGACATTACTCAGTTCCACCTTTTGGAAATGTAAGTTTATTACCACTAAACGTTATGTGCTCCATAGGACGAGTTCTCGTATTCATCATATGGAAATACATGCTTTTAGGGATTTTTAACAGCTGAACTATCATTTTAAAGGGAGATAGACTTACTGGGCTTTACTCAAATTGCCTAAAATGTTACTCCCTCCGATCCGTAAAGATTGGCGTGAGCAGTGTAGAAACTTGTACTACCCTAGTATTGTTTCCACGACAATCATTTCGGACCGGAGGTAGTATTATTCTAGGCATGTGCTCATCATTTTAGGGATATTTTAACAGCTGAACTATCATTTTAAAGGGAGATATGCTTACTGAGCTTTACTCGAATTGCCTAAAATGTTATTATTGTAGGCATGTGGCCAGCATTTTGCACACTAACCTTGGCAAATGTGCACTTGCTTTTAATAAATTCCCAGCGTGTGTATTTGATTATTGCAATATATAACCACAGGACAAGTGATACTGAAAAATCTCTCAGTAGCAATTCCACTTTGGGAGATGGATCCTTGTTATTACTGATTTAACTGTCCTTGACGATGTTGATAGATTGTTTGTGTACCAGAGAAAATGTCCTTGACTATGTTGGCTCCTAAGATAATTGTGACCTTTTTAGTACCATAATATTTATTACTCTGTTTAACTGGCCATTGACTATTGAACCATGATCCCTGAGCTTTCATTGTCATTGAACATCAAACTGGAATATAAATATTGAACTGCTCCTGAATAAGATCGTAATGAGGATTACTGGGCTCTGCATTTAAGTAGATTGAGTACTCGCATGTGCTAATGAAAGGGACGCAGGGTCTGGCTTGGTGGTGTGGTGCAATTGACTGTTAGTCAGACAAATCATTGGCTGGATGCGTATCATTTATTAAATTTTGCTTGCACCTAACTGCGTGATTCACTTTGTGTTTAGTATCATGAAACATGACTTGAGAATTAGACATCCTAGAAACTATACAGTCTGTCCAGTTTCTCAGCTAGGCGCCTCTTTTATCTACACATCATTTTTCAGACTTGCTTTAAACTCTTATCACTTTGCTGGGGCTATTATTTCGCTATATGTTTGATACTGTATGTGGAAGAAAAAAACAGTTTTTCAGTCTGAGGCTTAGTAACATCGCAGTTGCCTGTGTTAATCTGATATGTTCTTGATTTCCGATACGTTTTGTGTTGTATACACCAAAACCTAGACTCTGAACTTCTCGTGTCTTTATTGGCAGGTGTGTCGTCTGTCTTGCAGAATACGAAGATAAAGATGTGCTCCTCACTCTTCCTTACTGTGGCCACAATTTCCATATGGCCTGCATAGATGCTTGGCTAAAGCAGCACTCAACATGCCCAGTCTGTAGAATTTCATTGTCTGACTATCCAGATAGCAAGCATACTGTGCCCCCTTTACCAAGTGCAGTGATGCTACCTCCTTATTCTCCCGAAGCATCAATGTCTGATCCATGCCATTGCCTGTTTGTCGGCACGGGGCATTCGCCAAGGCCATCAGAGGTTCTTCGAATCGAACCCGACCAGGCGAATCAGACAGTACCTGGTCCTTCTTTGGATGGGACAAACAACTTGACATTGTCTGAGGTTACCTCTCCTGGCGAAAATAACAATCAAACAGTAAAATAGCACATGGAGAGTCCCTATATTCCCAAGAGGTCGTGATCTGCCCAGCTAATACCATGCAAGTAGCTGCTTGGAGTTTCTTTTGTGCAGTCTGCTGCACCGTACGGTGAACAGCCTGTAAACTTAGAAACATCTGCGCATGTGGATGGATGTCTGCCTGTTATAGTTTAGTTTTCGCGGATTCCATGTAAATATGAGAAATTGTGAGGGTTTCTTGTTGAAAACCACATTTATTTGATAATCACACTCAAAACGGTGCATTGTACCCAATAAGCTTATCTCATCTTTGGTAGCCCACTGAGAATTTCTGTACGAACATCATCAGTGCATCTGCTTGAAGTACATGTCGCACTCGCACTCATGCATCCATGTGAGAATTCTTCATGAACAGCATCGAAAAAAGCGCCGAAAAAAGCAGTGTCGTAAGGCTTCTGTAGCCGCAGTATGTTGCTTCAGTCTATTTTTTTTCAAGTCACCATAGTTCTCTATTTTTTTTCAAGTCACCATGGTAAGTGGCCCAATTGGGCAGTCTAAGGTTAACTGATACCATGCTGAGAACAGGAACTGGTACGATGCTGCATAATTTTGATCCAAAATTCAGGATCACAAGATCTAACTCCAGAATGATGATACTTCTTCGAAAAGCAGATCCCTGTGGGCAACTGGGCACCACATGCCGACGCTGGTCGAGTCGGGGTCTCTCATGGCTTGTGCTAGATCTAACAGTGCGCTGAAGACCAGCAGCAGGGGCATGGTTTATAAGTGTACGGCCACTGCCAAGAAGAAGAAAAACTATTTACAGTTAATGATTACTGTGCTTGAATAATTCACTCAAGTGTAGTGCCAAGAAATTAAAAGGCTTTTTTCTGCAGGAAGAAAAAAAAAACTATCTACAGTGAGTGATTCCTGTCGGTGGTGGTGGCCCTCACTGAAGTAGATCAAAGCTCTCACCACCCTCCTTAAAATGGCAGCACCGTGGCGTGATAATCGCATCCTCTGCAAAGCAACTGGAGGAGAAACCTCAGCTTAGCTTTGCACTTGTGTAGGGTTCGACCATGGAGTTCAAGCACCTGTGCCTGGTGAGGTTCAAGGAGGGCGTCGTGGTGGACGACATCATTCAGGAGCTCACCAAGCTCGCAGCAGAGCTGGACACGATTAAATTCTTCGGGTGGTATGCATCGTCCATCACTCCTTGGCTTTGCGTTTCCTTTGTGCTATCTGCTACGTTTCTTTCCAAGAACCTCAAGTTAAAACCAGTGACCGAAAATACGTCTTCTGAACAGTATTACAGATTAGGCATCATCATCTATCAATTTTCTTCAGCTTTGTTCTATAACTTGCAGGGGAAAGGACGTTCTGGGCCAGGAGACGCTGACTCAGGGCTTCACCCACGCCTTCTCCATGAGCTTCGCCAGTGCCGACGACCTGGCGGCGTGCATGGGCCACGAGAAGCACGCCGCGTTCGCTGCCACATTCATGGCCGCTCTCGACAAGGTCGTCGTCATGGACTTTCCCTTCGTCGTTGCCAAGCCGGCGCCACAGCCTGAGGCTTGATTCACCCCAGACCCCACTATCTGTTAGTACTAAGCATTTGCCATCGCCAACCACTGTAAGGTGCCATTTGAGGTACTAATAACTATCATCTAGTATTTGCAGCTGTGATGTACTGTACCTAAGCCTCCTATTTCTGCTACTTGGGTGTTGACCTGGTGTAGCCTGTAAAGCCTGGGGTGCAACCCTATGCCGGGCATTCCGTTCAAAGGTCGTCTGGTTATCACCCTTGAATAAATGTACTTTTCGGTCTTCATGATGAATTGATGGATATCTGTAATGGCCCATCACCCGTGCTTACCTCTTGCTTGCACAGCTAAACGCTGGCAAGGGCAGGTTTGTCACGAATTTACTAATTAAGCGTCTCGTGCAAAATTCACGCGTTTCAAACAGCACGGAGTTTGGTGCTACATTTGTAAGCAGTGAGATATCAGCGCTTCCATGTGAAGGCATTTACATTGGCAGTTCAGTTGCTGTCCCTGGGGTGATTGAGTGAGCGGTGCTATCTTTCTCGCTTCTCCATTTTGAGAGCTGTTGGATTGATAATCTGTCTACTTATAGCCTTCATTATTTTCCGAGAACCCGATGCACACAATGAAATGTTAGTTTGTTTCCTTGGTGAAAAAAAAAGGATGACAGTAAATGGAGTTTGCTTACAAAATATAAAGAAATTTTGAACACGCGCCAAAGCGTGTGTATTAGAAGATCACCAAAACAAGATTAGATCAAGGAGAGAAGTAATGCTGACGTCTCACAGTGACTAGGGGAAACAAGGGTGAGTGAGAAACTAAAAGATTGAGGGCCTATTTGATCCATAGGATAGGAAAATCGTATAATTCCGAGCAATGTCATGTACACTCCAATCCTATAGGATTTTGGATGCATCAAAGTTTGTTTGATTCCACCAAAGGAATTGTAAAATGTAATTGGAGTGAATCTTAGATTTCCTATGCTAAGTACTACAATGATTTCTATAGGAATTTTTCCTATAGGATCCAATCCTACAAATTAAATGACCAAAATAGAAAAATTTCTTATAAGATTCATTCCTGCACAAATCCTTTGCAATTTGGTGTCTCACTCATGCATCCGTGCGACAATTCATATTTCCTAGCATCAGGGCCTGCCGCCATCACCGCATGGCACACGTGATCATCGATCTCTATCAAGGATAGGTGTCATGTTGTCTGCATCTACTTGGTATCAATGTATATTCCTCGTCAGGTCACTCTGGTGTGTGATCCTATTGGTCTGATCAGATGAGCCTGATGAGATGAACTGAACCCGCATTATCCTAAGCAACTCTGATCCAAGATTCAAGATCACAGGATCAAACTCCAGAATGTTGCCATCTATCTCTTTTGAAAGAATATCCTGATAGGGGCCTGCATAGCGATGTGGCTGTCGGTCAGATCGGGCACAATGATGGTTCAGACTCATGCTAGATCTAAACAGTGTGCTCCATGCAGCAGCAGCAGAGCATGAGCATGGTTGCCCTTCACCTCTTGTGTTGAAATGATTCAGTCAAGTGTACTGCGAAGAAAAACAATCCTATCAGTGATTTAGTGGTGGCCCTCACCGGAACAGAGAAGACCAGAGCTCTCCTCCCCCTCCAGACTTTAAAACGGCGAGCACCGTGGTTGTGATGATCGCGATTCTCTGCAAACCAACCGGCCGGAAGGGGGAAAGAGTGAAAGGTAACTGTCTTTCGGCCATGGGCGAGTTCAAGCACCTGTGCCTGGCCAAGTTCAAGGAAGGCGTCGTGGTGGAAGACATCATTCAGGAGCTCACCAAGCTCGCCGCAGAGCTCGACACCGTGAAGTTCTTCGGCTGCTATGCATTCATGTGATCCCCATCTTTACATTCCTTAATTTGTGCTGTCAAAGTTAACCTCACCGGCCAGATTCCATCTTTCCAAGGTAGTGTGCACTTCAGTTTATCCAATACATTTCGTCTGAAGAACCTTGAAGCATAAACCAGTGACCAAACGCATAGGCCGGCATGCAGCAGTTGATCAAGCTAGATTTGTTAGAACTAAAAACATCTAGTAAAACTAGATTAACATGTGACAGCCATCTAGAACACCTAAAACGGGATCAGATCAGAGGGGTTTAGAGGTCCTTACAGGATCTAGCATTGGTAGACATCGTCGCCTGCTCGGTGCAGGCGAGGTTGAGGGTCGGTGTAGAGGAAGTAGTCGTTGCAGAGGTCGATGACGATCGCGGGAAGGTGCGGATCCCTTCCGGTCTCCACCGGCACTGCCCCGGAACGGCTTGCCGAGATTCCAGCTCTTCTCGTCGCTATGCGTAGGCCACGATCGGAGTGGGCTAGGGATTTTGGGGAGTAGCACGACTGGAAACTAACGAGGGTAGAATAACCAGTCGCCAGCCTCCCCTCTTATAATGTGCGCACGCGACAGGGGAGCCAGAACCATGAGTTGGTTAGGGTGCCCCCGATCAGGGCGGGTTGTTACGTACGAAGAGGTTCCGAACGTTGGTTCGTGGGCCTCTTCTTATCTTTCTATCATAACGTTATTTGACTCTGTCATTATCTGTTAAAACTGACAGATCTAAAACCAGCATTCTCCCCCTAGATCGTTAGGTTTAACTTCTTAAGTCCGTTCTCCATAGGAATAATATACCAAAGTGAGGTGTTACAACAGCCAATGAAATGCCATTGAATCTCAACACTTATAGCACATCAGCCTATTTCGAAATGGAAAACATTCTTCTAATGGGGAGTGGTTCTTTATTGTGGTCCTTTTATTCCAGAATCATAAGGCTTCCGGTAATCCCATACCGGCAACATGCTTTGTAAAAGTACTGGGTGGTAAGCCTTTCGTTAGCGGATCCGCAAGCATATGTGTCGTACTTATATGATTAACCTCAATTGTTTGATCCTGGATTCTATCTTTCACAACACGAAACTTAATGTCAATGTGCTTGGCAGCAGCACTTGACTTGTTGTTACTCGTATAGAAGACTGCGGGTTCATTGTCGCAGTATAGCACAAGTGGTCTTGAAATGCTGTCAACCACCTTCAGCCCGGGAATGAAATTCTTTAGCCATACAGCCTGCCCAGTGGCCTCAAAACATGCTATAAATTCTGCCTGCATCGTAGATGAAGCAGTTATCGTTTGTTTGGAGCTTTTCCACGATATGGCTCCTCCGGCAAGTGTGAATATATAACCTGACGTGGATTTCCTAGTATCCACACAACCGGCATAATCAGCGTCTGAATAACCTACAACTTGTACGTTATCAGACCTTTTATACGTAAGCATGTAATCTTTCGTACCTTGCATGTAACGCAAGACTTTCTTTGCGGCCTTCCAGTGGTCCGGTCCTGGATTGGATTGGAATCTGCCAAGCATTCCCGTTACAAAAGCCAAGTCAGGGCGCGTACAGACTTGTGCATACATGATGCTTCCGACAGCTGAAGCATAAGGAACCGACTTCATCTGATCAGTTTCTATTTGGTTCCTTGGACATTGAAATGTCCCAAACTTATCGCCCTTGACTATAGGAGCAGGTGAGGGAGAGCACTTATGCAAATTGTATTTCTTCAGTACTCGCTCAAAGTATGCTTTTTGGGATAGTCCTAACATCCCCTTTGACCTATCTCGATAAATCTCAATGCCAAGGACATACGAGGCTTCACCGAGATCCTTCATATCAAAATTGGATGACAGGACATTCTTGGTCTCGTGCAGCATATCCTTATCGCTGCAGGCCAACAATATGTCATCCACATATAGGACTAAAATCGTGAACCTACTGCCTTTAAATTTAACATAAATGCAGTTGTCCTTTACATTCTCTGTAAAACCAAAAGCTCGAATAATCTTGTCGAACTTGAGGTACCACTGTCTTGAAGCTTGCTTCAAGCCATAGATGGATTTCTTTAAACGACATGCTAAATGTTCCTTTCCTTCCACGACAAAACCTTCCGGCTGAGTCATGTAAACATCTTCATTAAGGTCACCATTTAGAAATGCCGTCTTAACGTCCATTTGGTGTAATTCTAGGTCGAAATGAGCTACTAGAGCCATGACGATCCTAAAAGAATCTTTAGTTGACACAGGAGAAAAGGTCTCATTATAATCGATTCCTTCTCTCTGTGTAAAGCCTTTTGCCACAAGTCTTGCTTTGAACCTTTCGACATTCCCTTTGGAGTCAAACTTGGTTTTGTAGACCCATTTGCAGCCTACTCTTTTAGCACCATTGGGAATTTCTACTAAGTCCTAAACATCATTTGAGCACATAGATTTTAACTCGTCTTCCATGGCAACTTGCCATTTGGACGAATTCATACTTTTAATGGCTTGTTTATATGAGGTTGGATCCTCCACCTTTCCTATATCATTTACATCCTCACTCATGTAAGTGACATAATCTTCTGAAATGGCTTTCTTTCTATCTCGCTGTGATCTTCTCACAGGAGGTGGTGGTGGAGGAACATCATCATTTTGATGATCATTATCTGTATGGCGATCCTCTTCACCTTCTGGATTTTCATTATTATTTTTGTGATAACCCATATTTTCGGATTATTAATTATTCTAAATGTAATAATATTTTACTACTAATTATTTTGGTTTCTGGAAACCTCTTATGTTTAAAAGAGATTTTAATCTTTTTATGTGCTAGCCTTTTTACCTGATCAATCGATGGAGCTAGCTAGTTTAGTTAGCTGACGTTGTGCTTGTCTCATGCTTGAGATATTTTCCTAGAACGTTGCATGCATGCACTTAAGTGGAGCTGATGATTAGATGCTACGTGGCTTGATACGAGAGGGTTTTGGGTTGTGCTGGCAAGCGATTGGTCGGCAAGGATCTGGCGTGGACTTCATGCAGGGACGCCAGCGGCAAGTGAAAGCCAAGACGACCAGCTCTTGCTTCAGCTCGAAGGGTCAATACGGCCAGATATTTCTACTTAGCTTCGAAGGGTCAAGCCTCAGATATTTTGGTCAGCTGCTCACACACCGATCGATCCCTATAAATATCTGCTGCTTCTGTACTCTTTTCTCGCCACACACAAATCCATCGAGAGAGCACGACCAGAGAGAGACCGGAGGAAGAGTGAGAGAGCGGCAGAAGAGACAGCAGCCGATGAAGCGTAGAGGGAGATGGAGAGATGCTGCCGAATGTACAGATAGAGATTAGAGGGCGACACTGGAGTTGGCGATGGTGATGATTCTACGACGGCGGCGAGCGAGAGCGGCATAGCTCGCTTGCATACGACGCCGGCAATAGGAGTGTCCGATTGTGGTATTCTTTCAGCTAGCTCGTATGTCTAGCTAGTAGCAGAAGGTGCGCTGCTGAATCCTACAGAAGAGAAGCAGACGGTACTTTCAGAAGATACGTGTACCACGACGCCGTGGTTCATCAACTAAGAAGAATATTGCTCCAATGGTCTATAATCCTACGATGGAGGCAAGTGGTCACTTTGCTAATCCTTTGATTTACCTTGCTAGTAGTAGTTTCACTACTCCTAGTTCTATCTTGTTGATTTATCCTTGTTGTGGTGCTTGTATTTCTACATGCACTGCTCTCGTTGATCTCCTTGTTGATCATTGCGATATTGGAGAGACATGGTTCTCTCATTCTTGGTTGAATCGGCATGTATTGTCAGGCTCATGCGGAGGCACGAGCACATGTTTTAGTTGAGCTCACGCGGAGGCGTGATTCCTGATATTTGGCTTGATCTCTTATTGTCTCCACAAGATAAATATTTTTCCGTATTGGTGTCACGACGGCAAACGTATTGTACCGGTCGCAGTTCTGGTATGGGACAGTCTGAGCTCTCCGTGAGGGGCGGCCCTTGAATGGAAAGTGTCGGTGATGGATCTGTAGGAGCGACCGACATCGAGTAGGTCAAGGTGTCCGGTGTCTGAGCGGGCAAAAGGGCTCTGCTCGTTCTGGAGCCTGTGTGGTTCTGGTCGAGACTGTTGACGTCGGAGTACCCCTCTTAAGAGTGTAAAAGCGTGAATATTCACCCCTGTGAGTCCCGGGTAGGGAACCTTGCTGTCATGTGTGATACCGATATGAGGTCGTTCACCGTCCGTTCTTTTCGTTTTCCTGGTGAACGACACATTCGTTTAAATCCAGTCTTGTTGTTGTTTTGTTTATCTTTTCCATTGACTTATGTTGCTCCTATTTCAATCATGCTTTGTTCTTCCGTTGCATAGTAAGGTACCTGCTTGCTGAGTATGATTTTATCGTACTCACCCTTGCTCCCTTTTATTTTTGGATCAGAGTTCGCAGCGGAAAACGACGTCATCCGAGGAGTAGGCCGAGCCAGTGGGTGGGATGCGAATAGAGAACCTTTTTAATCTTTGTAAATGTAATAATCTTGTAAAATCAATATATTGAGCTGTTTTGATCCACTGTGCTGGTTTATCCTGCTTCTCTACGCCTTGCGTGTGTATAGACTTTCGGGTCTATAGGCGCGCGGCGGCTGTCATTCTACCGGGCCGGGTCTCGGGGCGTGACAGTTTAAAGTGGTATCAGAGCTCAAGGTTTAGGATACGCTGGGAATAAATGGGTAGATCGTTAGTTTAGATTTGCGACTAACATTGTTTGATGTTTGTTGTTTGCCCACTAACGCATGTTTTCTTCAATCTGACTCTATGTTGTGTTTGTTAGATTTGTTTGGTTTGTTTGCATGACAAAGTTCTTTTGGCTTTGTTTTTGAAAAATATGTTAAGTTTTGAAAAGAATAAAAAGTTTGTTTTGTTTTGGAATTTCGGGGACGAAATTCTTATAAGGTGGGGAGGATGTGATAACCCATATTTTCGGATTATTAATTATTCTAAATGTAATAATATTTTACTACTAATTATTTTGGTTTCTGGAAACCTCTTATGTTTAAAAGAGATTTTAATCTTTTTATGTGCTAGCCTTTTTACCTGATCAATCGATGGAGCTAGCTAGTTTAGTTAGCTGACGTTGTGCTTGTCTCATGCTTGAGATATTTTCCTAGAACGTTGCATGCATGCACTTAAGTGGAGCTGATGATTAGATGCTACGTGGCTTGATACGAGAGGGTTTTGGGTTGTGCTGGCAAGCGATTGGTCGGCAAGGATCTGGCGTGGACTTCATGCAGGGACGCCAGCGGCAAGTGAAAGCCAAGACGACCAGCTCTTGCTTCAGCTCGAAGGGTCAATACGGCCAGATATTTCTACTTAGCTTCGAAGGGTCAAGCCTCAGATATTTTGGTCAGCTGCTCACACACCGATCGATCCCTATAAATATCTGCTGCTTCTGTACTCTTTTCTCGCCACACACAAATCCATCGAGAGAGCACGACCAGAGAGAGACCGGAGGAAGAGTGAGAGAGCGGCAGAAGAGACAGCAGCCGATGAAGCGTAGAGGGAGATGGAGAGATGCTGCCGAATGTACAGATAGAGATTAGAGGGCGACACTGGAGTTGGCGATGGTGATGATTCTACGACGGCGGCGAGCGAGAGCGGCAGAGCTCGCTTGCATACGACGCCGGCAATAGGAGTGTCCGATTGTGGTATTCTTTCAGCTAGCTCGTATGTCTAGCTAGTAGCAGAAGGTGCGCTGCTGAATCCTACAGAAGAGAAGCAGACGGTACTTTCAGAAGATACGTGTACCACGACGCCGTGGTTCATCAACTAAGAAGAATATTGCTCCAATGGTCTATAATCCTACGATGGAGGCAAGTGGTCACTTTGCTAATCCTTTGATTTACCTTGCTAGTAGTAGTTTCACTACTCCTAGTTCTATCTTGTTGATTTATCCTTGTTGTGGTGCTTGTATTTCTACATGCACTGCTCTCGTTGATCTCCTTGTTGATCATTGCGATATTGGAGAGACATGGTTCTCTCATTCTTGGTTGAATCGGCATGTATTGTCAGGCTCATGCGGAGGCACGAGCACATGTTTTAGTTGAGCTCACGCGGAGGCGTGATTCCTGATATTTGGCTTGATCTCTTATTGTCTCCACAAGATAAATATTTTTCCGTATTGGTGTCACGACGGCAAACGTATTGTACCGGTCGCAGTTCTGGTATGGGACAGTCTGAGCTCTCCGTGAGGGGCGGCCCTTGAATGGAAAGTGTCGGTGATGGATCTGTAGGAGCGACCGACATCGAGTAGGTCAAGGTGTCCGGTGTCTGAGCGGGCAAAAGGGCTCTGCTCGTTCTGGAGCCTGTGTGGTTCTGGTCGAGACTGTTGACGTCGGAGTACCCCTCTTAAGAGTGTAAAAGCGTGAATATTCACCCCTGTGAGTCCCGGGTAGGGAACCTTGCTGTCATGTGTGATGCCGATACATTTTCCTTAATATTCCATAAATCCAGTCCCCCATATTTTGTTCATCTCATTTAAATTCTGATTCGTTGATATTTTGATTGTCCTTTAAATACAGTTATTCTTATTTTACTGTATTTATTCTCGCTTTGTTCTTCCGTTGCATAGTAAGGTACCTGCTTGCTGAGTATGATTTTATCGTACTCACCCTTGCTCCCTTTTATTTTTGGATCAGAGTTCGCAGCGGAAAACGACGTCATCCGAGGAGTAGGCCGAGCCAGTGGATGGGATGCGAATAGAGAACCTTTTTAATCTTTGTAAATGTAATAATCTTGTAAAATCAATATATTGAGCTGTTTTGATCCACTGTGCTGGTTTATCCTGCTTCTCTACGCCTTGCGTGTGTATAGACTTTCGGGTCTATAGGCGCGCGGCGGCTGTCATTCTACCGGGCCGGGTCTCGGGGCGTGACAATTTTCGGGATCACCATTGGGTTCAGGACCTGAAACGTAAGGTTCAGAACCAACATTACGAGTCACTTTTCTTCGTCTTGGCAGAACGAGCTCTTGGATAAGCGGGAATGCAACACATACCCGCTTCTCCTCAAGGTCGATCTTTCTTAATTCAGTGACTTCATTATCTTCAAAAAATACCGCTTGTCGGGTCTCCACAAACTTTGTGGTATGATTTGGACAATAAAAGCGATATCCCTTTCCCCTATGAGGGTATCCAATAAAGAAACAGCTAACTGTCTTTGGATCTAATTTCTTAAGTTGTGGATTGAATACTCTAGCCTCAGCGCGACAACCCCACACACGCAAATAATTCAAGCTCGTCTTTCTTCCCGTCCACATCTCGTAAGGTGTGTTCGGTGCTGACTTAGTGGGAGCAAGATTTAAAATATGTGCGGCTGTCTTTAATGCCTCCATCCATAGGCTTACTGGCAAACTTGCATGACTAAGCATACTTCGCACCATGTCCATAAGTGTGCGATTTCGACGCTCAGCCACGCCATTCTGCTGAGGTTCACCAGGCATTGAATATTGGGCAACAATTCCATTCTCAGCAAGGAACTTGGCAAAAGGTCCTGGAATTTGCCCATAAGGAGCATGTCTACCATAATACTCTCCCCCGCGATCAGATCGTACAACTTTTATTTTAACATTCAGTTGGTTCTCAACTTCGGCTTTGAATATTTTGAATTTTTCCAAAGCTTCCGAACGATCACGTATCGGGTAAATATATCCGTATCGGGAAAAGTCGTCTGTAAAGGTGATGAACGAATCAAAACCATCTATAGACTTAACATTAAGGGGTCCACATATGTCAGTATGAATAAGTTCTAGGACTCCCGTAGATCTTACTGCACCTTTCTTAATCGTTTTTGCGTATTTTCCTTTTATGCAGTCGACACATTTGTCCGCATCGGAAAAGTCTAATGAAAGGAGTACGTCATTTTTAATAAGTCTTTCTATTCTCCCCCTCGAAATGTGGCCCAAACGAAAGTGCCACAATTTCGAAAAAGTACTAGCACCCTTCCATTTCTTCTCAACATTAGAAACATCACTCACATGCAAAACAGAATCATTCATCGATAACATATATAGTTTGCCTCGTCTGACACCGAGGCCTACATTCTTATTACAATAATTCAACTCAAATTGTTTGTTGCCAAACTTACACTCAAACATGTTATCATCTAGGCAAGAGACTGAAATCAAATTCCTACTTAAAGTAGGTACATAAAGAACATTATTCAAATGAAGACGAAAACCGGTGTGGAGCTCCAAGGTGAGTGACCCTACAGCTTCGACATCGACTTCAACTCCATTGGCGACTTTAAGTCTTCTTGCCCCCGCTCTTTGGATCATACTTAAGTCCTGCATGGAATTGGCAACATGAGTAGTTGCACCTGAATCAATCCACCATGTGGTACTAGAGAAATTGACATAAAACTTTCATCAACAAAAGTAATTTCGTCTGTACCTTTCTTTAAAAGCCATTTCAGAAAATCTGGACAGTCTTTCTTATAATGCCCTTCTTTAGCACAGAAGAGGCACTTGTTGTCTGAAGACTGATCAGTGTCCTTTTCCTTTCCTTTAAACGACTTTGTCACATCCTTCTTGAAAGGCTTCTTTGGTGGCTTGGAAGAACTTGGCCCATCATGTTTTCTCTTGGAGGATCCAACAAGAAAAGCCTGGTCCTTGCCTTGCCTCTTAATCCTCTCTTCTTCCTCGACTATCCTTGGGGATATTTCAGCGAGTGACCATTTTTCTTTTAGAGAGTTGTAGTTTATCTTAAACTGTTCGAACTCTGAAGGGAGGGACTCCAAAATCATAATCACAAGGAGGTTATCGCTAAGCTCACATTTTAAAACCTTCAGTTTATTCGAAGCATTAACCATCCTCAGAATATGAGATCTTACATCTCCATTGTTATCATACTTTCCAAGGAGCTTCTGAAACAACTCTTGGGCATAAACCTTTTCGGAGCCCTTAAACTGCTCCTCCAAGGCTGCCATGAACTCCTTGGCATTATCTTTCTTGGGGAGAGCCCCAATAATATCTGGAGATATCGAAGACTTCATCACAAGCATTGCTATGTGATTGGTCTTCTCCCACTTTTCCATCTTGGAATCATAGGCTTTCTTTTCCTCATCATACCCCGTGGCACCAACAACAGGCGCCACAGGTTTGTCCTCCCGCAAGGCGTAATCAAACTCATTGAAAGCCAAGCAGAGTTCCATAGAATTCTTCCAACGAGGGTAGTTACTTCCTGTCAAGTGTTCGACAGTATCTGGTCTAAACGGAGCGGAAGCTGAAATTTTAAATGGACGCTCATAAGTATGGCATGAATATAAACATTACGTTGGTAAAAATAAATAAACATGCCAAAAATTTAAAATTCCAACTCTACGCCAAAACACCGTTGGGCAGTAATGACATAAAATTAGAAACATTTTGGGGGAATGACATGTAAAATTAAAACAACGTTGGTCAGAATTAATTTTACTGTCATAAACATACTCAAAATTAAACATCAAAATTAATCTTAAATGGAGAAACTTCATATGATGTCTAATTTGATAATTCAACATTTAAACATGCTAAATATTCTAAACAAAAAATCTCGTTGGTTCATTTTCGTTCAGAATAATAACATATTTCAACTCATATTTTAGGCAATATTTTCTGTATTTAAAACTGAATTATAAAACTTAAAGTGTGCACTGAAATAAAAAACAGAAACTAAAAACAGTGGTAATTCGGACAGAAAAACCACTGAAAGCCCAGCTAACCTGAACTTGGACCGAAGCCCATCTCAGATTTTGGCCCAAAAAGACAACCCTAAGCCCAGCTTATCCCGCAGTATTCACCGCCGTCGGATCATCGGACGGTTGTCCTTGCATTTCGGAGGAACAAAACTGAGGCCCGGTCAACCCGAAACCCTAACCCTCACTCTGCTCACTCTCTCCCCGTTTCTATCGCGCGACAAGAGAGGCGGCGCCGAAGGCGACCGCGCTGCTCCGCAGCTTTCCGGCGGCCGAAGCTCGCCCGTGAGGGAGAGAGACGACGGCGCATCGCCCTCTCCCCTCCATTCCGACGCGGTGGCTGTGCTCAGCGGAGGAGCGTGCGCTGGCGAGAGCCCGCGCGCTCTCCCGTTGAGCATGGCTACCGGCGTCGTGTATACACGGGGCGGCGAGGAGGTGTTGCACACCGTCGAGACGATGGCCATTTCATCGACGGCGGCGACGGCCGGCGCGGTGGCCGGCGACGTGTGCGTCTCTTCCACGTCAAGCGCGTCTTCCGCGCGTCCTCTCCGATGGGAGGGAACGATGTCGCGGCGTCGTCGCCCTCGTGCAGCCACGGGCACTGCACGGGGCCGGAGGGAACAGGCGACAAAGCGGCGTTCTTCAGGTGAGCTATCGACCCCCAAATCGTGTTCTCATTTTTATGGTTCTTCCGAAATTGGGGAATTTTTCTAGGGTTAGGGTTCTTCTCGGGCAGGAGGGGATTTCTCTTTTTCTTGCCAATTACATACTCCCCTCCTTCTAATTGCTTCTAACAACAGATCAATTAATCAACCGAAACATAACAGTGTTAATTTGTAATTGATCATTAGCCTTAACTGTGCATGATTAGTGAGCAATTAGGCTAATCCGAGACATAAACATGAAGTTAATTGCCTAAAACATGAACTTAATTAAACAAAACTTGTTTAACAGACCCTAATTAGGGTTCTAGTGCTATCACAGAGGCGTCTGATACCAATGTTAGAACTAAAAACATCTAGTAAAACTAGATTAACATGTGACAGCCATCTAGAACACCTAAAACGGGATCAGATCAGAGGGGTTTAGAGGTCCTTACAGGATCCAGCATTGGTAGACATCGTCGCCTGCTCGGTGCAGGCGAGGTTGAGGGTCGGTGTAGAGGAAGTAGTCGTCGCAGAGGTCGATGACGATCGCGGGAAGGTGAGGATCCCTTTCGGTCTCCACCGGCACTGCCCCGGAACGGCTTGCCGAGATTCCAGCTCTTCCCGTCGCTATGCGCAGGCCACGATCGGAGTGGGCTAGGGATTTTGGGGAGTAGCACGACTGGAAACTAACGAGGGTAGAATAACCAGTCGCCAGACTCCCCTCTTATAATGTGCGCACGCGACAGGGGAGCCAGAACCATGAGTTGGTTAGGGTGCCCCCGATCAGGGCGGGTTGTTACGTACGAAGAGGTTCCGAACGTTGGTTCGTGGGCCTCTTCTTATCTTTCTATCATAACGTTACTGTTAAAACTGACAGATCTAAAACCAACAAGATTACGCGGCATCATCATCCATCAATAGTTCTTACAACTTTGTGTTAGCACTTGATCACACGGATATCATTGTTCCTTGTTGCAGGGGAAAGAACGTGCTGGACCAGGAGACGCTCACGCAGGGCTTCACCCACGTCTTCGTGATGACCTTCGCCAGCGCCGAGGACCTGGCGGCGTGCATGGGCCACGAGAAGCACTGCGCGTTCGCGGCCACGTTCATGGCCGCGCTCGACAATGTCGTCGCCCTGGACTTCCCATTCGTCTTTGTCAAGCCGGCGCCGCCGCCTTCCTGAACCGCCCGCGGTGTCTCAACCAACAACTATCACAAGAATGGATGTGCGGACTACGCATTGTTCGGTGCCTTTTCAGGTGATAAAACACCATCTATCTGCAGCCGTGGTGTACTGTTTCTGACTTTCTGAGGCTCCTTTCTCTGCTTGTCCTGTTACTTCAGTGTTTAGCTGGTGCAGCTGCCTGTAAGACTGTAGTGCCGCACGTTCCGTTCAAAGTTTGTTTGGTTATCTACCCTTGAATGATGTTCTTTTCCTTCCATTTCGGTGTTTATAACATATGATGGATATCTGTAATGGCTCACTCGTGCTTGTCATTACAACTTGAAACTTTTCGCAAGAGAGGAGGTTTGTCATGAATAAGAGCTCACGGATTTTATTTCTCTGCGTGTTTATGTGCAAAATAAACTGGCTCAGCGCAAAATTCCGCGTTCCAAACAGCAGAGTTTTGTGACTACACTACCCTACTGGTACATTGGTAAACAGTGAGACGCGTGACTACTTCACATGTGAAGGCATTACACTGGGAGTTAACCTGGTGTCCTTCAGAAACGGTGCCATCTTTCTCGCTTTTCCTTTTGTGAGATGTTGGCAGCTATCTGTCTGCTTGCCTCCATAGGAAGCAACTGCAGATTTTCTCATATAATACACTCCTCACGAACCAAAGGAACGGAGGTGGAAGCATTCTTTCAGATGGCACCCTATGAAGCACGCTCACACTTTCGAACGGTGTCAACATCTGAAAACCCATGTATCATGTTGCAACGTACCAAGTACTGAAATCTGAAGATGAATGTTAGCCAGTCGTGAGAGAACGGATGACAATGGATAGAGTGTATTTGCAGTCTGTCATTTATTAGAGTTCCATGTTTTTCAACTGTTCAATAGTATGTATCCAGTTGATGCTTGATGGTAAGGTAATGGTCCTCTCACAAATGCTGGATCGGTGACTCATAGAGTTGATTAGACCAAAGAGAGAGGTTCAGACTTCAGGAGAGAAATGGTAAGTGAACCCGTTGCTTTCAGCTTCTCACAAGTCTCACCCGTCACCATCATACATGATATCCATGTTTAGCGAAGGTTCATACGATCTGCAAGCATAAACCATATATCGCTCTCAATCCTCCCAATTTATCAATTTTCTTAGACGTGCAGCAATGAAGAATCGAAAGATAGACCTGCCACTTTAAGGCAAACATCGAGGCCACAAATGGTCCAAAACATCATGATATTTATCGGCAACCCAGCACTACGTCTACGATGCATCAATACAAGGCAAAGTTGTAGTTACGTAGCCAGACAATGTTGAAAATGGCACTCGGGTCTGGCTTAGAGGCAAAAGGACTAAGGATATTGCTCCTCTCATGTTTGATATATCTTAAAGAGAAAAGTTCAAGTTAAGCCAGCCTTGCACCTTTTTTTTTTGCGGTGAAGCAATCCTTGTACCTTAGTTCTTGGATCGGCCACATTCATTTGATGCAGGGCCCTCGGTTATTCATGTTCAGCAGTTCATCAACCTTTGGTCCTTGATCCAAGATGTCATTTTAGTACCGGACACGGAGGACACCATGACTTTCGAATTTAGAACCAACACACTACCTATTCTTCGTCTTCGGTGTACAAAGCTCAATCTTTGGGCCACTTTGACAGGTTTTTTAGCCCACTGAGTGGAAGGCTTGGGTGTTGACCTAATTTAAGCTTTTCCCATGACCCATCATCTAGAACCGGGTATGGACATCAGACCATCTAGAGGGATGTGGGTATGGACATCAGACCATCTCGAGGGATGTGGTTGGCCAAACTATGGGGGCTTGCCCTCTTTGCTCCTTCGCTCTTGAGACTGGCTCACCTTCTCTTCCAATTTGAACAGAATTTGGAACATGGCCGCCATGTAGCTGTCCACCCTCAAACTTCGACCATGCTCGTGGCTTGCCTTCGATAAGGTGAAGGATTGGTGGACCTCCGTCACTCTTTTTGCGGACACTAAGAAGAAGACTATGGTGTCCAATGTCATGCTACTCGCATGGAAGTTTTGGAACGAGCTTAATGTCAGGATCTTTCGCAAGCACCACTCTTCGTCGCTCGCCATCTTCTCCACAATCAAGCATGAGGTCTCCCTTTCGGTTTTGGCCAGCAGTCACTTTTTGGGTCTTCTTCTCAATTAATGAAAGAGTGACCACGTTTGTTTTGGCCCATGGCCACATTTGTTGTTTAAATTTCAAAACTCGTCTTCTTAAATAATGAAAAGGCAAAGTTTTTGCCCGTTTTAAAAAATAAAAGCAAAGAAAGGGAAACTACTGCAAGGGTCATTTAGTGGATACGACATAAAAACCCTGGAATCATGCAACCGTCCACATATATGACATAGTTTCATGATGTTGTAGCAAGTAATATACGTGGACACAGAGGAAGTGACAATGTACCATCATGATTGCTTGGCCAACATAGTGTATAGCTGATGATGGAGACAAACACCATCACATGTGGGGAGCTATGCAGCCGCGGTCTTTTCCACATGAAATTTGGCACCGAACGGAACAAAAACTCAGACGAAAACATTAACAACCAAAGAATGCAGGATCGAAGCAAAGTACCAAACTCATTCCCTCCCTTTTTTGGTTAAAGCGAACTTAATTCTGCCGCGAGAAGCAACACCAGAAAGAAAAGCAAGGATCCCACGAGTTGTTTTGCACTGGAGGAGGGGCAGCTGGGTCCAACGTGAAATCAACTAACGGTAGTGCATTAACACACTCCAGTCTAGATTATGCTACTGTACAATGTCGAAGAGCATGTGCTTCAACAGCTATAGAGTAGTGTGACAGACCAGTTCTTTCTTTTTTATGAGGCGACGAGATGACAAATTACTAATGAGACAACAACAAGACCATAATGCTGTACAAACTGCATGACAAGAGAGTGAGAACAGCATGATGCAAGACATGATCGATACTATCCATAAGAGACATGTAGTGGATCTAAGGTTCTAGTAACCGGAGAGATGAATTATGCAGATAGTGGAAGAATCACTTGAATTTGAATCACTGCACTATTGCTGCGGCATTGCATAAAACAGTGAATGAAGAGTAAAGGCAATGGAAGCAAACACTGATGACTATTGTGGTACAAGCAGAAAGATACTGGTACCCAAAATCTATCTACCACACAACCTCACACAGCACTACAGAATCAAGATATAATCTGAAATGTTGTATAATTATTTGTTAACTGTACGAGCACACACCACTAAAAATGGTTGAGATAAAAAGGGGGAAAACAAAGGGGATGATGATCCTACACACTCCCAGCATTCTCTCAGTATATACCACCAAAAAACGATCCATGATCATTGTTTCATCCCAAACTTATTTGCCCCTAAGGATAATCTATGTCTAAAGTTGTAAATTAACACCAGCAAAACATTGCATTCTTGGTTTCGCCATCAATTGTCTTCTCCCAAATGGGTGTAGGGTTGAGTAACCAGAGGAGTGGGCAAACGGGGAACCTTATGGAAGATCAAGTCGGGGCCTTGAAGGCTTGTACAGCGAGAGAGAAGCCCGGCGCAGCGCCCTCCTCCTCCAGCCACAGCCGGCTCTCGAGCGCGCTCCTTGCCCGGAGCATGATCACCGCGCAGCCCGGCGGATCCCGGAACCACCAGCCGTAGAGGTCCCACATGACGTCGACGGGCGCGCCGTCGACGAACACGGTCTGGTTGCCCCTGAAGTTCCACCGCAGCCGGCGCGCCTGGACCGCGCGCTTCCCGTCGATGCTGACCCACAGCTCCTCGCCTCCCCTGCCCCGGAGCTCGTCGCGCACCCGACGCTGACCTCGTGCTCCGGCCCGCCCTCCGCGAAGCGCACCCTCGCCGTGTGCATTGCCGCCGGGTCGGCCACCACGACGCGCTCCCTGCGCGCGACCGGCAGGCACCGCGCCTTGGAGATCTGGCCCTCGAGCTTGGTCTTGACGAACTCAGCGGCCTGGTCGCCCACGGCTAGCACGACCTCTGCGCCGGCGACGGCCACGAAGTAATACCCATAAAGCGGCTCCGGGGATACCCCAGGGTCGTAGCGCGCGGCCGTGAGGTCCCAGAACAGGGCGAGCACGGGGGACTCCGCCTCCGTCTCCGCGTCGTAGGCGCCGCCGCCTGCCAGAGAGACGGAGCGGGTGCCCCTGTGCCTGCGCAGGAGAACAGAGGGCGCGGCGGCGGAGGGGGAGAACGAGACGGTGGGGCCGGACGGAGAGTGGGCCCACGTGAGGCGCAGCAGCAGCGGCGGAGAAGGGGCGCCAGAGTTCCGGAGCGTGGCGCGGTAGGATACCGTGACGGAGAGGGTAGAGGCGGAGCCGGAGCCGGAGCCGCCGCCGGAGGAGGTGAGGGTGGAGGCGGGGCTGGCGCAGGCGACGCGGACGGCGCCGTCGCCGATGCACGACGCGAGATCGCGCATGGATGACGGCAGCAGCAGGCTGGACGCGCTCACCATCTCCTTGTTCCGGAATCGGAAGGAGATCTGAGCTGCGGGTGCCGCGGCGAGAAGCGAGGGGGAGGAGGCGGAGTCGGGGAAGGAGGAGTTATGAGTGAGATGGTGGTGGAGGTGGGGCTACTGGGGAGATCGGGCTCCAACTCAACTCATAATGGCAACCCGGCGGCGAGGGTGGCACGCGCAGCAGCGAACCGGTAACTGCCGGAGCGGAGGTGGGGAGGGGGTGAGGGACGAGGAAGCTTCCGCTTTAAGGCTGCCGGGCATGGATCTGGCCGTCCGATCAAGAACGGGAGAATACGAGCCGTTTGATCCTACCGGAAACCGTCATTATACCTTGTATAAGAGGTTTATGACAATATTAGCGTGATCACAATTTTGGAATGTCTTTGTGGTGGAAAGTAGAGATTTCGTATGGAACAATTAAATTCCCGCATGGTCTTGCACGGAAAGTTGATTTTCACAAGAATATGTTGCCAAACATGATTCTTATTCGTGATTCTAGAAAAAGAGTGAGGGAATAACGTGACAGATATAAATCACTTCTTGTTTTTTGTTTTGTTAGAAAAAGGGGTTTGATCTGTTCGATCAAGAATAACATGTGTGGTATTCCATTTTCATACAACTATCTATGCAAACTATTCGAGCGTCATAATATTATAAAAAGAGGGAGAAATAAAAACCTAGGTACATTGTCAAAGATAGTTTTATCAACCATTTTATCAGTGCCTAGAGTCTATAAGAGAACACCACCGTCATGAAGATCATCATTCAAGGAAAACACATTTCATTTTCCATAAGATCATGCCAAATGTCTCTTTAGCACCATATTAGTTTTTGAAGGAAAACTTGTACGATCATCCATTGGGTAAATAGGAAATCTTATTCTACCTTCCAACCATTGTTTAATTTGTCTTCTCAACATGAGCCTTAAAATATTCATGAAAGTTGCAGACAATCGGCAATGTGGTGTTGCCTACCATGTGGTTTGACCCACACATACAACCTTCATGCAGGACATGAACATTTAGGATGGGGTGGTTGTTCTTCACGAGGCCGTTTCACCATAGCAAGCTAAGGCTAATTTTTTTAAATAATACACGAAAATTATTAAATTGTGGAAATAATACGCAGTTTTTATTTTTTTCAAAAATATTACTCAGTCGGTCCCGTCGAAGCCGACAGGGCCTACTCGGTCTCGACGAAGACGACAGGGGCCAATCGGTGTCGACGAAGCCGACAGGCCAGTCGTCCCTGGGTGCATGCACGTAGTCGGCTTCGTCGAGGACGACAGGGACTAATCGGTTCTGTTAAAGCCGATTACGCCTAATCAGCTTAGTGGAAGCCGACTACTGCATGCTTAGCTCCTGTCCGAATTTGTTTCGCGCCCTTGTTGTCCCGGCTTTTTTTCCCGCCCTTCTTCTCCCGCCATATTTCTACCGCCATAGTTCTCACGCCATTTTGTTCCCGCCATTTTCCTCCCGCCTTTTTCTCCCGCCTTTTTTCTCCCGCTCTTCTTCTCCCGGGTGAGCCTATATATATACCCCATTAGATTTTGTGATGGAGGAGGGGTGTGGTGCGTGGTTATTTCCTCAGTCGGATAGGAACGATGTCTGGTAGTTCGGGTCCTAGTTCGGAGCATAGGTCGTGGTGTGTTTTGTATCACGCCGCAATATGGACTGAAGGTAGTATTAGGGAGGGTAGGCCCAAGAGCTGTTATAGGGAGCTAGTTAGTGAGTGGGGCAACATTCGTGAGCTGGGAGAAATTATAGCCAAAAAAACAAAATCCAGATGACCCCGAAGAAATTTCAGATGAAATTGATGGGTGGCGGTGGAAGTGGCAGAGAATTAATGAGCTAAAAGCTATTGAGGCGGGGCTTAGGGACATGCCTATGACACCTAAGTCAACGATAATCCATTTTTCGCCGGAGACCTATGCATTTCACGTGAAGGTAACTGAGTACCGAATTTATATTATGTTAGAATCTAGTGTTATCGTACTAACTTTTTCCCCTGATTTTGTGAATGTCCAGCACTGGCCTGCCGATGGACAGTTTCTGAACAAAGAGATCCCTCATTTTGGTTGGATGGAAATGCTTTTTGGCGCATGTCGTGATGGGCCTGGAAATCTCCTTCACGCTGAAGCAGTGAAGAGGACTATATCAAAGGCGAAGAGTGGTGGATCATCCAAGAAAGCCGTTCAAGATGATAGTGATGATGATTTCATGCCTCCTAAACGAGGCAACTCTAGACGTAAGTTGAAGAGTGTTGGTGCATCGAAGGCTGTCGCCGAGGAAAATAGTGATGATGATTTCATGCCTCCATCACGAACACGTGGCAGAGGGAAGTGAAGTCGTTGATTAGAATTAGTTATCGTTCAGTTCCATGTATTATTTACCAGTAGTTGTTCTATGCAGTGTTTAGAACTAGTGAAGTTGTAACGTGGACCTGTAGTGTTGTATGTTAAATTAATTTATCGATGCAATGTGGAATGTTTCGTACATAGATAATAATATGTCTCGTACATAGATAATATATGTCTCGTACATACGAACATAAATATGAATATGTCTCACATAGAAATAGAAATACGGATATGTCTCATGCACCTAAGTACGAATATGTCTCGAAGATATCACTGACCCCTGCGTGGCCGAGGCTGACGAGGAGGGGGCTAGACGGGCGTCGTCCAGTCGAACCTGTGAGGTACGCGGGTTTGACGAGGCACTGTCAAGTCCACGTCATCCTGTGTATCCTGTGTGGGGTATGGTCGAGGAGTCTGGTGAATGAGACCCTGTCGCGGCTGCGTGGGGAAATCTGGAGTGTCGAAAATGCTCAACCAGCTGGACATTTGTCCCCCGCGTGGGCCCGAGCCTCCTGGTCACTCCCCCACCCTGATCCAGATCCTGACGCCTGGTGTGCGGACGTAGCCGTGTGATAGCCATAGGCTCCTACAGATGGAATCATTAGTACATAAGAAATACGCAGTCCCAATTGAATATGAAATATGAAAACAATATACGTACCGTAATCCGGGAATTCCGGGGCGGACCTCGGTACTGAGGAGGAGACTGTGGCCGATACCCGTAACTGGAAGTGGGACCCTGCCACGCCGAACCTCCTGCCTGGTCAGGAGGAGGTGGCCTCGGCTGAGGTACTAGACGTGGACGCGGCTCATGTCGGCGATGCGGCTGCTCCACGTGCTGCTGGTGCAGGAGATGCTGGTCGTCGTGCTGCTGCTCCTCCTCGTGATCCTGATGCATGTGCTGCTGCTGCCGCTGCTGCTGGCGTCGTGGCGGGGGCGCGGGGGTCGTTGTGCCACCGGGTGGCGAACAACGTCCTCTGTGCGGGTGCACGTGAGTGTCGCGTAGACGTCCCGTAGCTTCCCCTCCAGCCTCTTGAGCCAGGATATCGACTGCTCCCGTGGTATAAGAGGGCCAGCGGAAAGAGAACGTCCATACTCAGCGATATCAGTCTGAATAATCTCGTGCGTCAAATTAGCCTGAAAATAGAAATAAAAGTATAAAATATATATATGTGAAAGCATGTACCAGTTAGATGAATTAGTGAAAGGAAATAAAATATTACCGCGTGCTGTCTGGACGCAGAAGTGTCATATATCGGGTATGTATCCCACGTAGTAGGGGCAGGTATAACCTCCGGGTGAGAGTGCCGAACGATAATTAGCCGTGTTCCGGACATGTACCTCTGCAAGTAGGCATTGTATAGAGTGATATCAAACCCGACAGTCTCGACCCAGAGCCGTGTCGTCGCAGTGTCCCACTCTGAAACGTAAGGTTGTAGCCTCTGCAGCCACCTGCCGCGCTCCGACTAATCCCCTTCCTTGTGTTCCTAAAATTTGGGTGAGTGTTCTATCAGTAAATATTGATTGAGTACGAACAATTTAGAAAAAAACTACTTTAGACATACCTGTGGTACACATCTGGCAGGGGACGCTCTACTGGCGGAGGATAACCAAATTGCCTCATAACCCTCTGTTGAGACATCTCCTCCACGAAGACATCGAAGATGATCTTCGATTTTGTCATCCAATACTCTTGGTCACGTGTGCAGAGATCAGAAATACCTCCGGGGTATCTTCGCTGAATGAGCTCGTCCGTGTACGGCTCCCAGATCACCGAAGTGTACATATCAAATTGCTCGTTAAAAGCAATGTAGCACTGCTTCGTCTGCTCAGTAGCAAAGCGTCTCTGCGTACAACACAAGTTATTTTCATACACGGTCGCAATAGTAAGTTTGTCGATGTATTAAATTATAACAAGATACGTACCTTGTTGCGTGTATAGACGGTCGCAATAGTAGGCTTGTCGATGTGTCACCGTCAAAGATCTCCCACAATGGGAAAGGCTCTCAGTATGGCTGGCCGTCCTATAGAGAACCTCTCCCACGACCAGAGCTGCAGAAATAGAGGGCATCCGAGAATGGCTGACTTGCTGAAGTCAGCATGCAAGCGTTGCACATAGCTCGGTACGTAGCCGCTAAGACAGCCGAACCCCAACTCCTCTGTCTGATGTGCGCCGGCTCAGTAGCATCAGCGATCTCCCGTGCGAAAGGGAGGTAGCGCGCGGTAATAGTGTCGACATGGTTCTCGGTGAACATCACCTTACCAAGAAGCCACATGATGTATGCCTCCAAGCTGCGATTGAGTTGTATCGGTTCAAATGATCTGGATACTCTGGAAACTTGTGGACCTATATTCATGGTAAAAATATAATTAGTATAACGACAAATGAGAAATAACAGATTATGAGACACATGAACTAACCTGAAAGCAAGCAACCAATCAAGCTTGGGTCCGTGAGAATCCGCCTGTAAGGTGAGCACCGTGAAAATACCCGAAACGGTCTATCAAATCGCCTCCCAATTCACCGGTGCCTCCAAAGGTCCAACAGCCTCACCCGCCAAAGGTAAACCTAGCAAGAATGATACATCCTGTAGAGTAGGAGCCATCTCTCCCCAGCGAAAGTGGAACGTGTGGGTCTCCGGCCTCCATCGGTCCACCAAGCAGCTCAGTAAAGATCCGTCGATCGTCATACGCGTAGATCAGTGGCCTCTACTAGACGCGCGAAAGGTAAGAGCCCGGCCCATTTCAACCTGCGTATCCAAAAGAACATAACAATCTAGTTTAGCACAATAATATAAATAGAAAACATGCGTCCGTAAAATAAATACGACCAATACCTCTGTACCCACGCGGGTGAATCCTCCAGTTTTCCTTAGGCGTGCGAGTGATTAGGGGCTTAAGTTTCCTTGGATTCCCCTCTAATACTTAGCACGGTGCCCACGATCAATGTAGCATCAAGCAACCACATTCCCTCCATCACTGCACTTATTAGAATCCCAGAGTTAGTACAAATACAAACATTCAAACATAGTTCCACACTTAATACAAATTGAAACAAGTGACACATTTAATACAAATTCAAACATAGTTCCACACTTAATACAAATTCAAACATAGTTCCACACTTAATACAAATTCAAACATAGTGCCACACTTAATACAAATTCAAACATAGTTCCACACTTAATACAAATTCAAACATAGTGCCACACTTAATACAATTCAAACATAGTTCCATACTTAATACAAATTCGAACATAGTGCCACCTAGTTTCTTCCTCTCGCTCTTCGTCCTCGCCCACGCCCGTTACCCCGCGCACGCACGGGAGGTCTCTCTCCAGGAAAAGTGGGACAATCAGGGTCCCTATGGCCAAATCTGTTGCATTGAAGGCATTGAATTGTGGGGCCTCCGGCTTCGATTCATCCATATCATTCCTGATGCGACGACACTGCGTCTGCCTACCCCTTCACGCAATAGCTCAGGAGCTGGAATGTACACCCTCTCACCAGGGGTTACAGTGTTGAAGTTACCCATTGATCGAAATCCCATCATCTCACCTGTCCAAGTATTGATAACTGCCTCTTTCATATAATATGGAGACACGAAGGAGATTGCGTTCAACCGTAACTGCCTGCAGGCAGCGAGGACATGGGAGCAAGGAAGGTGAAGCAATTTTGGTTTGTTGCAGGTGCACTCGCAAGTTGGCCAAACCTCATTACCAATCTTCACCTCATGCGTCCTCACCTCGTTTGCACATCCGAACTTGTTGTGGGCTAACGGACCTCAAATCTCCTTTCTTGATTCCCAACGGCAGTTACACTGTGGGAGCAACATTTTGCCAGCTTCTCATTCATGTACTTCGTAACCTTCTCACAATAAGGCGAGGTCGGGTTGTCCATCATATGCTTCTCAGCTCTTTCACGTCTTCTCTGAAATATTTCAATGTGCCATAGAAAATACCCTCCACGATGGCTGTTAGTGGCAACGCACGGTTTCCTCTGAGGACAAAGTTGTATGTTTCAGCCAGGTTCGTTGTCATGACACCGTATCTTGCTCCATGTGTGTCGTGCAACAAAGACCACCTCTCCAAAGGTTCATGCTCTATCCACTGCTGAAAAGTTTTAATTGTCCTCCCACCTCTTCTCCTAGTTCCAGGCGGGTCAAATCCGGGTAGGTCGCAAAGACCAACAGGCTCGTCCTCCTCGGCAGGTGGTCCGTAGCTAGCTGTGCAGCAACAGCTTCTGCATGTGCAAGAACAGCTGCTGCTCGTGCCCTCTTCCTGTCCCGAACATGTCTCTGCGTGCACAAATCAAGTCTTTCACGTATCTTCGTGTACTTCCATTCTTGGTTCTGCTTGCAGAGTTTCTTGAATAGGTTCATCAGGTCCTTATTTCTAAACTGCGAGTAGAAGTTGGCACCTAGATGGCGCATGCACCAACGGCTCTGCATGTCCTGCCATGGAGTCTGTTCCTCAGGCACAGGATTGGTGAGTGTCTTTATCGCGCTGAGTATACCTGCATGCCTGTCATGAAGGATGCACACGTTCGGCTTATCCTTCACAACTGCTATTTTCAGTTGCCTGAAGAACCAAGTCCAACTGTCAATGTTCTCGCTCTCCACAAAAGCAAATGCGAGGGGCACAACCATATTGTTACCGTCTTGACCAATTGCAGTCAGGATCTGTCCCCTATACTTGCCTGTGAGAAAGGTGCCATCTACACATATCACCGGACGACAATGTCTGAAAGCCTCGATGCATACGGCGAATGAGAAAAAACTCGATGTAGCACCCTCACAGTTGGGAACTCTGGCCTGAACAAATCTTGGATATTTACATAGGTGCCTGGATTCCGGTACTGCAGAGTATGCAGCAGCCGGATAACAGAGTCATATGCGTCCAAATATGAACCAAATCTGTTCTCAAGCGCCGTATGCTTAGCCCTCCAAGCCTTGCCATAAGATATTTCGTACTTAAATCTGACAGCCACTTTTGTCTGGAGGGCACTCACTTCCATCGCTGCGCAGGACACTATCTTGCTGTACAGCAACCGAGCTATAAGCGTGGAAGAAAGATTACGGTGCTCTGCAGGGATATTTTCAATTCGACAGGAGTGAGGTACGAAGTCACTTATCCTCCAACTATAGCCATTCTTTGGGAGATGTCCATGCACCCTGCCGGGACAAGTTATTGTCTCGCATTCCATTGTCAAATATTTTTGACTTGACACGGTAGTTTTCATAACCCTGTGGGTGGACAATGCCCATTTAACGACTGCATCCCTCAAAGCTTGCTTGTCAGTATACAAAGCACCCTTCGCAATGTTGTTCTCATGATATTGCCATGCCGAATCATGACCATCGTTTACGGTCATCGCCGAAGAGTGGTCCTGATTCCATGCTGCAGGATTAGGTACCTCATCTGCGTTCTCTTCCCCGTCTGACTCATCGGAATCATCGCCTTCAGCACTGTAGCCATCTGCATCTTCATCTTCCATCTCGTTCTGCATGTGCCCGTCTACCTCGTCGCCATCCGCCTCCGCACTGTCATATACCTCAGTGTCCCCTCCTTGTACTTGACTGCTCTGCCCTGACTCGTTACCACCACCACCAAAATCAGACCCATAATTTGACATAGACATGTCCATCTCTTCACTTCCATGGCCAGGATCATAAGCACCCTCACCTTCATGGGCACTAAACTCGTCCTCAGGGGCAGTGACCTCGTTCAGGGCGGGAAGAACTAGGGCACAAGGAGAGCAATTCCTTTTTGCGCAGCCTTTTAACCATCGCACCCAATCAGTATCACACTCTAGTGGTTTCAAAACGAAGTAAATATTTGTCCTTGAATGGCTCCACCAAGCATGAACACTGACGGTCGGTGTCTGACTATCAAGCCCTAAACTTCCTGCCAACCAATCTTTTACCTGACTTAGAGACCATGTTTCAGCAGCTGGCAGGTCGACATCTATATACTGAAACTCACTCAGATCAGCTCCCGTATCACACATTTGGACTCTACTAGGACCATAGAAAAACTTGATCTTCACTAAATCAGACATCTCCGCTGACATAAATAAATATTGACCATCGTTAATATCAAACTCAAGACGCCACAAATGGCCTCACCCTATTCTCCGATGAACCTTGCCCAAAAGCTCGGTTCACCTTCCTTATCGGAATCCTTCAAGGCGGAATCCGGAGCCCTTACAACAACTTGAGGCTCAACCCACAAAAGGATTGGGGGCTCCCAAGCACAACAACACCTGCTACACAAAAGTAACAAGCAAGTGAGAACAACAAGATGCCTAGGTTTTCCTAGTGGAAACCCTAGGCTCGAATCTCTCAAGTGAATGAGGGGGAAATGAAGAACGCTTTGGTGAAGTAGTAGATCGGGGCCTTCTCCTTTAATCCTCCAAAGATCAACAAGTTTGGGTGGAGGGATTGGGAGATCTCGTGATTCTTGAGCTTGCAATAATGGTGGATCTTCTAATATGGACGAGCTGGCTGGCTGGAGGTAGGAGGAGGGGTATTTATACCCCTCCCCGAAAACTAGCCGTTTCAGCCACTTAGACCGGAGACTCCGCCCAGGAGGACCGGAAACTCCGATCCTTGCAGCGGAGACTCCGGACCAGCCAGAGACTCCGGACTAGTCCCTCAGCAAAGACAGATGGGCCGGAGACTCCGGTCCAGAGATGCGGAGACTCCGGACAAGCCGGAGACTCCGGAGCAACTCCGGACCAACTCTGGCCCGATGCCGAGGCTGCCGTCGCGTTGCACGCTTCGCTGCGAAACTGGATGGGCCGGAGACTCTGGCCCCTGAGCCCCCTGAGGCCGGAGACTCCGGCCTGGACAGACAAACTGCAAACTCCATTTTCTTCGATAATTGTTTCGATGCAAAGTGCAATTATATCTTTTCATTCCTGCACCACTTAACATCGTATTAAATAATTCCTAGTGTTGTTGCCTAACACACAAAAACATGGGGGACATAAAATATGTCCTTTCAATTTCCCCCTTTTTGGTGTTAGATGACAACACTAGGATTTGCAACATAGCTCAAACAATAATATCGACAAGTTCCATAGATGATAAGAGAAGCTCCCCCTACATGTGTGCATGTAAGTAATTTGCATTGGAATACAAATGCTCAACATGTAGAAGAGAGGAAACTCACAAGATATAATTGAAACAAGATAAATTGCAATTAAATGAGACAAAGTTGAGATGAAAAGTAACCATACCTTGTGCATAATAATATGATATAGAGGCCAATGCACAAATATAGATATAATACAATATCATCTCAACCATAGGAAATGTGAAATCCATAGATGTGAAATCCATAGTCTCATACCACAAATAGAACATAATAGTCTCATACCACAAATAGAACATAGTCTCACACGATAAAAACAAAGCAAATAGTTCAACGACATAAGATAAATGGACACAAGCGCAAATAAATGGTAAACGCACATGCTTGTGTCCGACCCATGCAAATCCCACGGTGATAACCTAATAGAACTACTTCTCCCCCTTTGACATCGAAACGCCAAAAGGGAAAAGAGCGATGCTAATGCGTCCCGAAGCGATCACTCATCCACGTAATCTTCGTCGGCATCCTCACCACTTGCTTCTTTAGACTCCTCCTCATCGGACTCTTCACCTTTGGACACTTCACCATCACTCTCTTCATATTGCATTGGAGCCTTGCCGGTGTTGCGAGAAGATGAAGGCATAGAGGACACATCTTCAAAATCACCCCAAGGGAAGATATCCGCATTCCATTCCTCATAAGGGATAGTGGCAGCGGACGGTGGTGAGGAGGTGTAGTGCCACCATTGTTGATCTTGCGCATTTCCTTGAGCATCTTTCTTTGAGTAGAGTGCATGTGCTTCCTCTCAACATAGCCATCATAGTTTTCCTTGTGATAAGCAATCCCCATACAAAGCTTGACCTTTTGAAACCAAGAGAGATGCTTAACTTCATTGTTGACTCTTTCTTTGCCACCACTAGACCAAGATGGTGGAGTGGCATTCTTCCTTCGAACCCTTGGAGCTTCTTCCTCCTCTATCTCTTCATAGGTAGCTTGAGGGTTAGTGTGAATCCCTAGGACTTGGAGGTATCCATACTTGTGTTGCGTGAAGCGAGATGGATCGATTTTAGGAAGCTTCTTGAGGATGAGCTTCATGACATAAGGGGCATACATGGGGTTCTTCTTCTCATGGATAGCAATGTTGATCTCACACTTGATATAATCCATGACATCAATCTCTTACCCTTGGCAATTAGGTCCGGCAAGATAAGTGCGATGGGCATGATGCATAAGGTTGACAAGAGCTCCTCGGATGGCATCCGTATTACTCGCTTGGGGGGCAATGCTCCAACGAAACATACGGATCAAGATGTTGTATATGGGCTTGAGAGCGTGGGTGGAAGCAACGGCACCCCTTTTAGCAACAAGAGGGGCAAGAAGCTTCTTATCATAAGCAATCCCTTCAACATGCATTCTTCGACCAACGGACACGGTTGCACCTTTGAACTCATAACCCAACACTTGCCCAAACTCTTCAAAGGTTGACTCACATTTGACCGGGCCCGACATCCAAGTCATCTTGGTGTTCTCCTCCGAACCAAGATGGAGGGTAGCAAAGAACTGTTGGACCATCTTAATGTCATAGTCTTGTTGAGTGGAGATGAGCTTCTCAAGACCGAGCTTCCTAACAACCCAAATAGCTTCCACAAAATATGGCTTCTGAGCTAACACATGAAGCCTCAATGGTTTTTGAGGACACACAAGGGCTTTGGGGTCCAAATTGGCATAAATCTCCTTCATAATGAGCTCTTGCTCCTTCCTCCAAAAGTGACCATCGGTTGAATTATTGGGCATTTCATAGAAGTTCTGTGCCCTCATGGTTCGGAAATCCTCCTTATTCAAGTCCGTCACAGTGGTGATGTTGTCAAATTTGGCCTTTTTGGCCCTTTCTTCGCGCTGGAGAGCAGCTTCAGCCCTGTCCCTGCGAGCATCAGAGTCCTGTTGCTGCTTAGTAACACCACGCTGCACATATCGATCATGGTCTTCATCATATTCCAAGTAATCTCTTCCCGACTTCTTCTTAGCTTTCTTGGGTCGTGATGAAGATGAGCCCGAGGTGTACCTCTTGTTAGCTGTGAATAAAGAGTAGATAGGTAGCATGGGGGTAAGCATACATGTCCATGGAAGCCAAAAAGAAGAAACAAGTTGGAAGAAATTTCCCAAAAATTTGATCTAGACCGGAGTCTCCGGTCTCAGGGGGCGGAGTATCCGGCCACACCGGAGTCTCCGTGTAACAGCCCCAAGCTTGTGAACTGAAATTTTGTGAATAAAATTTCCACTTTTGCATTTCATGCATGCATCATGGCATCATTTGTTATGGAGTGCAAGTTGAAACCAAGTGCTATAAAACAAATTGCAACAAATGGAAACAAGGGCACCAATTAAATTCAATCCTTGCAATTCCAAAGGTGCTTGTTCTTGGCAAATACAAATACAAATGCTAATCCATATTTGTCAAGGAAGTTCAAGAGTTCAAAGTTTAATACTTGCACTGGTTTTAAAATTCAAAAGTAAATTCATTTTGGTTTTAAACCAAAATGCCATAAACAAACCCTATGAACAAATGTTGCTCAAAACTTTTTATTTTGCAACCCCAATTTTTGTGGTGCTTCTACATGATATTGGGAGACTACATGAATTTTCTCAGATTTTTATAAAATGTTTAAGTGCCTCAATTAAATTCTTGAAGTGCTACTGGATATTTAAAAGAAACAGAGAAGGACTTCTTTGTAAATAGAAACGAGCAGGCGAGGGGGTTTCTGCAAAACCGTCATCTCCTTCACGCTGTAGCGACCGAGCCATGGCTCCGCCGCGCCAGCTCGCCGCCGAGCCTCCCCTGGCCTCCGCTGTCCATGCGAGGAGGATAAGAACACCATGCGCGCGTGCCCTCTCTCCTCCTCCCCGATATTTTTCGTTCCCTCTCTCTCTCTGTTCTCCCGAAGCCGAACCCTAGCCGCCATGGCCGCCGTGCTCGTCGCCGGCGATTGAGAGCCCGCAGAGCAGATCGAACAGGCCCCCGAGCTCCGCCTCTTCCTCCTCTACTTCCTCGTCGACTCACGCTTGTTGGGAGGCCATGTACCGGGCGAATCGAGTTCTTCTTCACCGTCACCGACCGGAGCTCCGCCGCGTCGATTGGCTCGCCGCCGTCCTCCTCTGACCTCGCCGTCTTCACCTTCGTGCTCAGGGTGAGCTCGCGGTCCTAATGGACATCCCCGTTCTTCTCCTCTCGCTCTGGTTCGCCGTTTCGACGTAAGGCCGTAGCACGCCGCCGCCGTTCATGGACGCCGCCGCGGATTCCGGTGACCATTTGGGCCGCCCCGCCGCTCGTTAGGGAGACCTCGTCGAGTAGTGTCGTTTCGTACAGACACCCAGCTCCGGGGAGCCTGAAATCAGTGGCGCGGTCGTCGCTGTTGCCGCCGGCCAGCACCGCCGCGTCGCCGCGTGGGAGGTGACCGTGGTCAAACCCCGCCGTGGGCCGCGCTTGCTCGCGTGGATGCCACCGTAGCCTCGGGCCCCACCAGTCAGTGGCACGGGCTAGCTCAGCCCGTGTGTAAAACGTTCCGTGCGCTTTTTCTGAGAAATAAAAGAAAAGGCAAATTCAAATTTAAAACTTGTAAAATCTATATCTTTTGAAATACCTGTCCAAAAACTGCAAATAAGATATCAAAATGTTCAGAAAAATAAATGGAGTCTATTGGTATAACTCACACATCCCACTAAATTCATTTAGTTGCTGTTTTATTAAATTGAAGAAAAGGGCAGAAAAGAAATAATTCTTGGAAAATCCATATCTTTTTGTTGATAGGTCAGAAAAATGCAAACTTGGTCTCTAAATGACCAGGGGAAGAAACTTTACATTTTTCATGTCAATTGCAAGTTGAAATGATTACTGGAAATAATTGTTTCTTGCCTTTTTGTAAAATGGCAGAAATGAATTGGATTTTGTAAAATTCATAACTTTATAAAAATTGATCCAAAAAGTAAGTGTGATATACCAAAATGTTCAACAACAAAAGTACTTCAAGTTTCACTTCATTTTCAAGCATGGATAAATAGTTGTAGTGTTGTTTAAAATGAATTACTAAAATGGCAGCAATAAATCAAATATTGAAAATGCAATAACTTTTTATTGGTTAATCAGAAAAATGTGTTCTTTATACCAAAATGCTCAGAATGAAAATGTTTGTACTTTAGCATCATTCCCATGCATAGTTGAGCAATATTTCAGTACTGCATATTTTCGAAATTGGCTAGTTCTATTAAGTTTCAATATGGGGATTAATCCAAACTAGCAGAATACCCGTGCGTTGCTACGGGATTGAGAAAACAATGTAATTAAAAAAGCTGGCACGACCTGATTTTTACCCCAAATTTAATGATATATGTAAGGTATTATTATTTTTGTACACATATGAGAATCAAGTTGACACATCAGTAAAAGTAATTGGATGGTTAACATGTATGCTGATACAATACATTCTTATCTTTGTGATAACTTGATATAAATCAACCTCATATGACCTCATGGTATACATTAATGTTAAAGTGCACTAACCACCTCTTTTGTTGCGATATATGCAGAGAATTAATAATTTACATGGTTTGTTGCGTTTAAACTTGCGGTCAGCTATAATTTTCTCCTTTATAGTTTTTGTTTTTGTTTTGGCGGTATATTTGCAAATTTCTATCTTTCTCGCGCACATGTTTCCTCCCTTCTGTTCTGTTTCTAAATATGTATATTTCTTCCTCTCTTGTGTGCATTTTTTTTCCAATTGGGTTGACTCTTCAATTGTTTTGGTTTCATTGTCGTTGATTAAAACAAGAAACAAATTAGAGTTTACATCCCACATCCCATGTACAAACTTCAGGTCGCCGAAATGCGCATACAGAAGCTACTGTAGTTGGCAAGCGGGCAGGTTGATCGATCAGGTGGACATGCATGGACGTGTTTGCCACCTGGCTATTTTTCCCTATGACTACCTTAGCTAGCTAGCTTGACGTATAGATCCCAGGGTTGTTGGAGTCTGGATCGGACATGTCCCCAGGTAATGGCTGATGTGGGAGTCGTTCGCGGGTTGGAGTCTGGATCAGACGGCCGTTCTGATTTAGATACGAGAGGGAACGTAGTCCGTATGCACGAGGGACACGACGTACCGGCGACCATCGCTCAAAACTGTCAGACGTATGGACGTACCACCGCCAGCCAAGACGGACGAAAAAACGGTAGGAAGAAACACTACTCGTATTATATAGTAGAGAAGAGATAGTGCAATAAATATAATTGTGACCCCATTTAACTTGTTGGTCATGTTTAATACTTCTATGGTGCATGTAAAATGTCATATCATCATGTGCTTGTGCATTGCACTTGTTTTATATGGTGTGGTATTTGATTGTGCTTTCCGGTGTTTTTATACATCGATAGATCAAGGAGTCGGGGTTTCTCCACAATACCCTGACGACCCGTATTACCAGCCTGCTAAACAAGGCAAGCGTAATCCCCCCTCTGAGCATGTCTCCTCCTATGTTTTCCGCAAATATTTTCTCCACTATATTATTGCATGCGGTTCCAAATGTCAATTTGGTTGGATTAGAGTATCCTATAGTTGCATTATGTTTCCGATGCCAATACCTATTCCCTCCTAATATCCATAGGATTACTTTGTTGGCCTGAGTTAATTAACTATGTACTGTATATGCTTAGCCATGCTTAGTTAAATGCTTAGTTGTCCGGTGGATATTTCGTTGTTGGAATTGTTGACGGAATGTCCGGATGATGGTGGAGAAATGTGGATACTGATAATAAACATGCTTAAAGGTGGGGATGAGAGGCCACATGGAATGTGTGGGTTGTCTCGTTCTTGCCGCCTAGGTGCGAGTTCTCTACCTCTTGAACCAAGAATGAGCGCGCTTCCATTCGGTGGGGTATATGGAGCCCTCGTCGACCAACTAACTTGGGCGGGACTAGCCAGGGTCCTCTAGTTTGAGCTTCCTTTTGCGCGTGCGTGAAGACGGTGGTCAAGACTGAGATGAGGATGGTGGTGTTAGGAAAATGAGTGGCCACGGGGCAGGGTGTTGTGATCCGCTGCTCCGTCCTCACTGATTATCCTGGGTTAGTCTTTAACAAGGTAAAGGTTGTAACCGTTCCCACTCAGCCGGCTTTCCCCGGAAGAGAGCTACGTGTAGGCAATGAGCCGGGCGGTACCGAAGGTAAACACAGTGCACCCCTGCAGGGTTAAATCTTTTCAAAAAGCCGTGTCCACGGTTACGGACGAACTTGGGAAGTGAAGGTAAGACCATAGAATAACTTGAACGGAATGATTAAAACTTGAGTACTAAAGGTACTACCAAGAATGCAAGGTTGGCTTCCTCGAGGGTGATTCGGGGAGGTGCCTTAGTAGATAGGTGCAGTGTTTGATGTTGGTGGTTGTTGAAGATGATCAGAAGAAAAGAGTTTACTTCTTACCCCTTTGAAAATATTCTGATTAGTCGATGCCATGGTGTTATGTTTTCATAAATAAAATCAGCTTTATGCCAAAACAGCCATAAAACCTTGAAAGCTTCATCGAGCTAAAGCTCTATATATAATCTTGCGAGTTCGTCGAACTCAACGTCGTTTGTTTTATTTCAGAGGAGGACTTCACCGACCTCGAAGGTGGGTTCTTCGTGGAAGTCGACGAGTAGTCTGGGGTTCCCAGGTGGCAGCTTGGGACATCTCGGAACATCTGGCGCTGGGAATGTTTATCTGTAGGCCTCTTAGGCCATAATTTGGATCTTGTTGTTAGAACAACTTAATTTGCTTCCGCTTGATGTACTGTTGGGTCTGTGACCTCTGGTTGTAACATTTGCTATCTTTCTCTATTATAAGAGTTGAACTATATGCTTTCTGTCGTAGAGTCTGTGAAGTGCCAGTTGTTCCACAAGTTTTGATCTCTCTATTATGCATTGATAGTTGAGCCTGTGTTAAGGCATCAATCGGGGTGTTGCGTTGCCGGTGATCAATTCCGAGCAACGCCTGCCAAAGGTTTTGGCCAGGGATTGGTTAACCCGTAACCTCCGGTTGTATCGCTTAACCGGTGACACTCAGCATCACTGTATAGCAGTCGGGTCGGGGTGCCACAAGTTGGTATCAGAGCAGGACTGCCTGTAGGAAACCCTTCTACTGGTCGATGTTGAGTCTAGTATTTGTGAAAATATTTTTAACCTACAAATGAGTTGTGAAAACCATCTTAGGATTCTTTTTACTCCTTACCTGGTTACACTCTAATCTCGGAGCAATCTTACCTCGATTGGAGTTAAAAGTTTTACGTCTCGTCTGTTATCTCAAAACTTTAGGATCACGTGGGTGGGGTTCGACCTTTAGTGTTATGTGTCCGGTTGCTCCCGCTACGTTGCAAACTAAGATCAACTCAGATGTTTGAACCCTGTTACCCAACGAAGGAACAAGTGATTAGCCTCAATTTTGTCGGGTTTTAACCCAAGGACTGGAACAGAAGGTCCCGGATTGTGCCAACTAGAGTGTGTTGAATACTATGGTTCCTTAACCATTGCATCTCTCGCTAGTAGCACATGATGCTGATCTTTGACCCAAGTCCCATCTTGTTGGTTCCTTGTTCGTTGTTGCCCAAATTATTATCGTCCCTAGTCCGTGTACTTGAGTACGCTAATACAAATGTCTCAACCATACCGAGGTGGATACTAACTACGTCCTTGTCAAATCTACAGAATGGCACAACGTTCTCCGCTCTACCAAATCGAAGCCACCCTAGGGCCCACTCGACACCCTTTGATCGGCAGGAATCCCATACATCTAAAGATTTACCCAAGAAAGCTAGAGACAAACTCAGGTGTTACAATTGGAGGGAACGCGGACATCCGTACCGGAAGTGCCCCTTAAGTACCCCAGAAAGAATGGACCACCACCACAAGGAAAGGCATGTAGTCAGTGCGGAAGGGGTGGACATCAGGCGAGTCAATGCCCCGACAGTTGCCCGCACTGTTTCTACGCGCATCCACTTGGCAAGTGCCCAACCGCTAGCGCCACTTGCTACCTATGTGAAGGAAATGATCATGTTCCGGCTAATTGTTCTATGGAGTTCATAGTGGAGGCAGTAAGGGATGCCCATGAGAAGATTACTCAGCATGCCACCACGCGCCCCACTACTTCGACACTTGGGGTAGGCGGGAGTGGGTATCGTCCTATGCTACCTGCTCCACCAAGATTCACTTGCTACGCTTGTGGCCAGGCTGGCCACTACTCCAGGGAGTGCCCCCAAAAGGCACCGGTCACGGGAACACCTGCACGAGCCCCTGCCACTCCAGCTGGCAAGACTGGACCTATTGTGCGTGGTCGCCAGAACCACGTCTCTGCTGAAGAAGCTGAAGAGGACCCCGGCGTCCTTATGGGTGAGCTACGAATCAACCACAATCTTGCTACAGTTTTGTTTGATTCCGGAGCATCGCATTCATTCATATCCATCGCTTTTGTTCTGCTCCACCTTAGAGTGTCTCACTCTTTGATATCAGGGTATCGTGCTAAGTATCATGATCCTCTTGAGGAAGTGATGCTCTTACACTTTGTTACCCTCCGCTCTCCGAGTGACCTGTTACTCGAGAATGATAAGTTGTGAGCAATGATGCCGCTATTGGATATTCTCAGCAGTTCTTACTGTGCTGAAATCCAAGGACATCTCTTGTCCTTCTTATCAGGATTGGTTAGCCGATCAATAAGTTGAGTTGGACTGTGTTCCCAAGTTCGTTTTCTCTGGTGCCCTTCCTCGGTCAAAGAGCTAGGTTGTGCCAAAGCTCCCAAGACCACCTTGTTGTGCCTTGAAAGACATGATTCTCTCTCGAACTCAAGACATATCGGTGGATCGTGATATTCTGGAGGTCTTTCTAAAAGTATCGCCAGGTTGTCACCTGACCGTGATGTTGAGCTTATGAGTAAGCTGGTTCTCTGAACAACTCCCTTCTCCAAGAAAATCGTGCTGAATGTCCTGAATTATTCGGTTGAGCTTAAACTACTTGGAGAGTTGAAAGACAAGAGCTCTATCCTGATATAGTTCCTTCTCAAAGGGATGTCTAGTCTGTCCTTGTTGAAGCGAGGTGGTATCTCCTTGTGGTTATGCTATCCTACAAATCCTTGATTTGAATTGGGCTATCGTCAAATCAAACTCAGACCAACCTACCGGAATGTGTTAGTCTGACCAATACTTATGCCCCGTTCATGTGACATATGAGTCTACCGTCTTGGAGTATCTAGATAAGTTTGTTGTTGAGCCCATCAACTATCTTCTTATTTTCTCCATGATTGAGGAGATCCATATTGGATATTGGGCATTAGCATTGGAAACTTGTTAGCACTAACTTTGTGTCGTCACAAGGTATGTGTTCTGGAAGTTAGAAGTGACTCTCTCTGGTTCACGTGCAATTGCTGAAAGATGTCGCCGTGGATCTGAGTAATTGTCTGGTTTCCTCGAAATCATCTCAAATCAATCTTGCATATGCAGAAGATTCCTAGAATGGTATGTGGTTACCTCTATCCCTTGAGAATTTCATCTATGCATCCAAGCCACTGGTTGAATTGTTCCAGAAAGAGAGGAAGTCTGAGAACTTCTTCGTCTTCTTTGGTGTTTTCCCACAAGGAATAAATCGTGTCTCGTTGCAAGTAAATCAAGTAGGGCAGATGTCTTCTGACAAGTTGCTAATCCTTGAGTTCCGCAATCTCGTTCCTCCTTTGGAGTTAGACCTTCTAATCCAACTCTCGGGGTCCTAGCAACTGTAATCCGTTGGTATCCTTTGCAAAGACTTCATATTCATACATGTTGAGTCGGAAGTATCTCTACACCAAACCATGTCTGAATCGCAATCAGAAATGATGGTTGGTGATCCTCAAGAAGTTTGACCTCGATGTCTAGAGCATCAGGAAGTTTTCCCGATACTAACGTTCATGGCGTTTCTAAAGTTCTCTTGGTCCATCTTCCCGATCCTTCTCCTGTGATCTGAAATGTTCCTTCGCGAGGAAAGTTCTACTCAAGCTGTTTGGTAGAAGTTGCCTCTTCATCTGTTGGAATCTTGTTTAACATTCGTCTTCAGAAATTCAAGGCCTTGTGCAAAGTTCATATTCTGAATCCTTGTGAAACAGTTGTCTACCAACTGGAAACTCCTTAACAATCTCCCGTCAAATGCATGTGTCTCCTTACTGTCAATTCAAGGGATGCCTGAAGTTCCATCCTAAGATTCTACTAGGAGGTACTCGGTCGTTGTATCTTCACAAAGATCCATCCTTCCAGAGTTGTTCCTTCTTTCCAATGGTGTAGTTGAGCGATGACCTTGAAGTGTAGCCGATGAAGATCTTCAGGGTGCGCTGAATCAATCTACACCGAGAAGATCGTGTACTACGTCGTAACCCTTTCCCTCTTTCCTACTCTAAGAATCTCGGGACGAGATTCCTGTAAGGGGGGTAGAATTGTAACAGCCCCAAGCTTGTGAACTGAAATTTTGTGAATAAAATTTCCACTTTTGCATTTCATGCATGCATCATGGCATCATTTGTTATGGAGTGCAAGTTGAAACCAAGTGCTATAAAACAAATTGCAACAAATGGAAACAAGGGCACCAATTAAATTCAATCCTTGCAATTCCAAAAGTGCTTGTTCTTGGCAAACACAAATACAAATGCTAATCCATATTTGTCAAGGAAGTTCCAAGAGTTCAAAGTTTAATAATTGCACTGGTTTTAAAATTCAAAAGTAAATTCATTTTGGTTTTAAACCAAAATGCCATAAACAAACCCTATGAACAAATGTTGCTCAAAACTTTTTATTTTGCAACTCCAATTTTTGTGGTGCTTCTACATGATATTGGGAGACTACATGAATTTTCTCAGATTTTTATAAAATGTTTAAGTGCCTCAATTAAATTCTTGAAGTGCTACTGGATATTTAAAAGAAACAGAGAAGGACTTCTTTGTAAATAGAAACGAGCAGGCGAGAGGGTTTCTGCAAAACCGTCATCTCCTTCACGCTGTAGCGACCGAGCCATGGCTCCGCTGCGCCAACTCGCCGCCGAGCCTCCCTTGGCCTCCGCTGTCCATGCGAGGAGGATAAGAACACCATGCGCGCGTGCCCTCTCTCCTCCTCCCCGATATTTTTCGTTCCCTCTCTCTCTCTGTTCTCCCGAAGCCGAACCCTAGCCGCCATGGCCACCGTGCTCGTCGCCGGCGATTGAGAGCCCGCAGAGCAGATCGAACAGGCCCCCGAGCTCCGCCTCTTCCTCCTCTACTTCCTCGTCGACTCACGCTTGCTGGGAGGCCGTGTACAGGGTGAATCGTGTTCTTCTTCACCGTCACCGACCGGAGCTCCGCCGTGTCGATTGGCTCGCCGCCGTCCTCCTCCGACCTCGCCGTCTTCACCTTCGTGATCAGGGTGAGCTCGCGGTCCAAATGGACATCCCCGTTCTTCTCCTCTCGCTCTGGTTCGCCGTTTCGACGTAAGGCCGTAGCACGCCGCCGCCGTTCATGGACGCCGGCGCGGATTCCGGTGACCATTTGGGCCGCCCGCCGCTCGTTAGGGAGCCCTCATCGAGTAGTGTCGTTTCGTACAGACGCCCAGCTCCGGGGAGCCTGAAATCAGTGGCGCGGTCGTCGCTGTTACCGCCGGCCAGCACCGCCGCGTCGCCGCGCGGGAGGTGACCGTGGTCAAACCCAGCCGTGGACCGCGCTTGCTCGCGTGGATGCCACCGTAGCCTCGGGCCCCACCAGTCAGTGGCACGGGCTAGCCCAGCCCGTGTGTAAAACGTTCCGTGCGCTTTTTCTGAGAAATAAAAGAAAAGGCAAATTCAAATTTAAAACTTGTAAAATCTATATCTTTTGAAATACCTGTCCAAAAACTGCAAATAAGATATCAAAATGTTCAGAAAAATAAATGGAGTCTATTGGTATAACTCACACATCCCACTAAATTCATTTAGTTGCTGTTTTATTAAATTGAAGAAAAGGGCAGAAAAGAAATAATTCTTGGAAAATCCATATCTTTTTGTTGATAGGTCAGAAAAATGCAAACATGGTCTCTAAATGACCAGGGAAGAAACTTTACATTTTTCATGTCAATTGCAAGTTGAAATGATTACTGGAAATAATTGTTTCTTGCCTTTTTGTAAAATGGCAGAAATGAATTGGATTTTGTAAAATTCATAACTTTATAAAAATTGATCCAAAAAGTAAGTGTGATATACCAAAATGTTCAACAACAAAAGTACTTCAAGTTTCACTTCATTTTCAAGCATGGATAAATAGTTGTAGTGTTGTTTAAAATGAATTACTAAAATGGCAGCACTAAATCAAATATTGAAAATGCAATAACTTTTTATTGGTTAATCAGAAAAATGTGTTCTTTATACCAAAATGCTCAGAATGAAAATGTTTGTACTTTAGCATCATTCCCATGCATAGTTGAGCAATATTTCAGTACTGCATATTTTCGAAATTGGCTAGTTCTATTAAGTTTAAATATGGGGATTAATCCAAATAGTGCAATAAATATAATTGTGACCCCATTTAACTTGTTGGTCATGTTTAATACTTCTATGGTGCATGTAAAATGTCATATCATCATGTGCTTGTGCATTGCACTTGTTTTATATGGTGTGGTATTTGATTGTGCTTTCCGGTGTTTTTATACATCGATAGATCAAGGAGTCGGGGTTTCTCCACAATACCCTGACGACCCGTATTACCAGCCTGCTGAACAAGGCAAGCGTAATCCCCCTCTGAGCATGTCTCCTCCTATGTTTTCCGCAAATATTTTCTCCACTATATTATTGCATGCGGTTCCAAATGTCAATTTGGTTGGATTAGAGTATCCTATAGTTGCATTATGTTTCCGATGCCAATTCCTGTTCCCTCCTAATATCCATAGGATTACTTTGTTGGCCTGAGTTAATTAACTATGTACTGTATATGCTTAGCCATGCTTAGTTAAATGCTTAGTTGTCCGGTGGATATTTCGTTGTTGGAATTGTTGACGGAATGTCCGGATGATGGTGGAGAAATGTGGATACTGATAATAAACATGCTTAAAGGTGGGGATGAGAGGCCACATGGAATGTGGTGGGTTGTCTCGTTCTCGCCGCCTAGGTGCGAGTTCTCTACCTCTTGAACATGGAAATGAGCGCGCTTCCATTCGTGGGGTATATGGAGCCCTCGTCGACCAACTAACTTGGGCGGGACTAGCCAGGGTCCTCTAGTTTGAGCTTCCTTTTGCGCGTGCGTGAAGACAGTGGTCAAGACTGCATTTGCCAACACAAAGGTTCTACACCAAAAAACGAAGCAAACTACTCTCCAAAACACATCTAGGTTGAAACCCTAGAGAAAGAGAGAAGTTTTACCCGTGTCCTTCATGGTGGAGGTCCAACGAAGGGGAGGAAGTTCCCCGGCGGTGGAGAAGTGGGGGAGGCCGGTGGCACGGCGGATTCCGGCGGCGGGGAGCAGCCGGAGGCGATCTTGGAGCGGTGGAGGCGAGCAGGGAGGAGATTGGGGTCGGGGGTGTGTGAGGAGTTATGAAATAACTCCTCACCCCGATCCCCTTTAGGAGCCCTGCGAAAACGCCTAGACCGGAGTCTCCGGCCTAAACACGGAGTCTCCGGCCTGAGCCGGAGTTTTCAGGTTTAGGGCGGAGACTCTGGCAAGACCGGAGTCTCCGGTGCTACACACCGGAGTCTCCGGACCCAACTGCTCAAAAAACGCCAGATTTTAGTGTGGACATGTATGTGCGCGAGAGGAGCATGTTTTGAGGTAGGAAAGGCTTGGGTTTGAGACAAAGTCACTGATGGAAGGATACACACTTGGAATTTGCAAGATCCAAACAATAAAGGCCAATTTCCAAGAGTTTCTCCCCAAAACAAAATAAAGGTCTAGAAAACCCAAATAAGTCCATTAAACCCAAATAAAATCCAACTCCTCACCAAGAGGAGGGCGGTGGCCTAGGCCACCATGTATGAGATTATGGCGTGACACCGCGAAGATGTATCTTGGGTTCACAACCAACACTCGTCATTTAAGCTCACATTTTCATGAATTGAAAATAGAAAAGCAAATGAAGTCTTACTATCGGCATAATGGGGGGAGGGATAGTCCAATGTATTAGGACCGCACTCCCCCTATGTCCATGCCTACACCTAAACACAATAGATAGTTAAGACATAGGTGTGTATGCAAAATAGTCAAGCCACGCTCCTTGAATCCACGATATTTAGCTCATTCCTCAAATAAGTGAATCTTGCTTCATCAAGAGGCTTCGTGAAAATATCGGCAAGTTGGTCTTGTGTAGAAACATGGCTTAGCTCAATATCACCACGGGTAACATGATCTCGAATAAAGTGATGACGAATCTCAATATGCTTGGTTCTTGAATGTTGCACCGGGTTGTGGGCAATATTGATAGCACTTGTATTGTCACATAAAAGAGGCACTTTGTCACAAATGACACCGTATTCCTTTAAAGTTTGCCTCATCCATAACAATTGGGTGCATGCACTTGCGGCGGCCACATACTCGGCTTCGGCGGTGGAGAGAGATATACAATTTTGCTTCTTGGAAGACCAACTCACCAAGGAACCACCAAGAAATTGGCAAGCCCCGGAAGTGGACTTCCTATCATCATGATCACCGGCCCAATCCGAGTCCGTGTACCCACAAAGAGAGAAAACCTTGTCCTTAGGGTACCACAAACCAAACTTTGGGGTATGAGCCAAATATCGGAGGATTCTTTTGACCGCCATATCATGGCTTTCTTTAGGAGCGGCTTGGTACCTTGCACACACCCCTACACTCAACACAATATCGGGTCTAGATGCACAAAGATAGAGCAAAGAACCAATCATGGAACGGTATACCTTTTGGTCGACATCAAGACCATTTGGATTGAGTTTAAGATGAACCTTTGTGTCCATTGGAGTGCGCTTCTCCTTAACACCAACCATATCAAATTTCTTGAGCATGTCTTGGATATATTTAGCTTGAGAGATGAAAGTCCCCCCCTCAATTGCTTGATCTCAAAACCAAGGAAGAACTTCAACTCTCCCATCATAGACATCTCAAACCTATCGGTCATAAGCTTTGAAAATTCATCATTGAAAGCTTTGTTAGATGAGCCAAAGATAATATCGTCCACATAGACTTGGCATATGAAAAGCTCCCCTTTTACTCTCTTGGTAAAGAGAGTGGGATCGATTTGCCCAACCTCAAATCCACGGTCTACTAGAAGCTCTCTAAGGTGCTCATACCACGCACGTGGGGCTTGTTTAAGGCCATAGAGTGCCTTATCGAGCTTGTAGACATGGTTAGGGAGTTTGGGATCCTCAAACCCCGGTGGTTGCTTAACATATACTAATTCTTTGAGTGGACCATTAAGAAAAGCACTTTTCACATCCATTTGTTGCAAGATAAAATTATGATAGGATGGACTCAAGGCGAGCCACGGGAGCATAGGTCTCTCCAAAATCAATGCCTTCAACTTGAGAGAACCCTTGAGCCACCAATCTTGCCTTGTTCCTCACCACCATGCCATGTTCATCTTGCTTGTTCTTGAATCCATTTAGTGCCTATAACATTGCGGCACTCTTTTGGCTTCTCAACTAGCTTCCACACCTTGTTGCGCTTGAAGTTATTGAGCTCTTCATGCATAGCATCCAACCAATCCGGATCTTCAATAGCTTCAAAGACTTTCTTTGGTTCCACCAAGGATATGTGAGCTTGATGGGCACTAAAGTTTGCGCATTGCCTTCTAGTCACAACCTTGCCCTTCAAATCACCAATAATATTGTCCAAAAGTGTTGTCTTCTCAACAAGGTCTTGACATTTCTTGCACGACGACGGGTGTTGATGTCCTCACGAGAGCTTGGAGGAATTCTTGATCATCTTGTTCATCTTGATCATTTGTGTCCCCGTCTTGACCGGAATGATGACCTTGGTCTTCAATATGCACACCTTCATCACTTGAAGGGGAAGATGGACCTTGGTCTTGATCATGGCTAGCATCAATAATTGGAGAACTTGGTTCTTGCGTAGCAACTTGATCAACTTGAGGAGGGTCTTGAACTTGTTGTTGGCTTGGTGCTTCATTTGCTCCATCGGATGGTGCGGTGTCCACTTGTGATGATGATTGCTCCACATGGGTGGAGCTTGGTCCTTCTTGAGGCGCCTCATGAGAAATCTCGATTGGGCGAAAGAATCCCACGCCCATTCGCCTTATTGCATCTTGAGGTTCCTCATCATCTACATCACGAACATGAAATTGCGCCACTTGGGAGCCGTCATTCTCATCGAACTCCACACTACAAGATTCTACAATAGTCCCGAAGGTCTTGTCGTAGATTCTATAAGTGTGGGATTCGGCACCGTAACCAACAAAAGTACCCTCAAAAGCTTTAGACTCAAATTTAGTTAAGCGATAACCTTTAATCTTATAGAAACACTTACAACCGAACACCCGGTAGTAGGAAATATTGGGCTTGTTGCCGGTAAGCATTTCATATGGAGTGAACTTCTTGCCCGTGCGGAAGTAGAGGCGGTTAGATGAATGACATGCCGTGGAGATGGCCTCGGCCCACAAGAAGAGTGGGGTCTTGAACTCCGCCAACATAGATCTTGCCATATCCATAAGGGTCCGGTTCTTCCTCTCGGCTACACCATTTTGTTGAGGGGTATACGCAGCGGAATATTGATGACGAATTCCCTCTTCACTAAGAAACTCATTTAGGGTGTAGTTCTTGAACTCGGAGCCATTGTCACTTCTAATGGCCAATATAGGAACATTGTGTTGACGTTGCACTTCATTGGAGAAGTCAATGACGGCTTGTTGGGTCTCACTCTTCACTTGAAGAAATAAACCCATGTAAATCTTGAATAGTCATCGACAATCACCAAGCAATACTTCTTCCCACCAAGACTTGGTTGAGGCACGGCACCAAAGAGATCAACATGAAGAAGTTCCAATATCCTCGTTGATGAAATGATGGTCTTGTGTGGGTGGGGAGAATCATGCATCTTTCCTTCAACACAAGCCCTACAAAGACGATCTCTAGAAAAAGAAACATTCTCTTTTAGTCCAAGGATGTGGCCACCCTTGTGAAGACTTTGCAAAGTTCTCATATTGACATGGGATAAGCGGCGATGCCACAACCACCCCACGTCGGCCTTTCCGAATAGGCACATCGTTTGAGAGTTGGTTGACTCCGAAAAGTCTACCACAAACAACTCATTTTCGACATACCCAACGTAAGCGACCTTTAGAGTCTTGCTCCACATGAGTACCACAATATCAAGATCAAAATGGACGGCAAAACCCATCTTATTAACGGCACGAACGGACATTAAATTATAACCAAGGGACTCAACAAGCATGACATTTACAAGGGTGATATCCCTTGCAACTACCACCTTGCCGAGGCCCGATACCTTTCCTTTGAGTTATCTCCATAAGTGACGGTTGCTTGATTTATGCTTGTTCTCAACTCCGTCACGATCTCCTTGCTTCCGGTCATATGACTAGTGCATCCACTATCAATCACCCATTTCGACCACCGGAAGCATAGTCCTACAAGAATCATTGCTTGGTTTTAGGTACCCATTTTGCAATGGGTCCTCTTTTGTTAGCAACAAGGGTTTTAGGGACCCAAATAGAGTAAGCAATGTAACCATCATAAGGACCAACATATTTAGCACAAACATCCCCATAATAATCAACATAAAGAATATAGTTGGGGTTAGCATGTCCCGCAAAGTCACTACGAGGAGTGTCGCCCCTTGTGGCTTCACTACTCGCAATGGTAGTCTTCTTTGCTTGTGCGGGCTTGGCCTTCTTCTTGTTCTTCTTCTTCTTCTTGGCAACATAGCCAAGGCCCTCCTTCCCAATGTGTGGCTTTTGCGCAAGCAAAAGATCAACAATAGGCTTACTTTGGGGACTAGAGGCCTTGGCAAGTTCATTCTTTAACCTAGCATTTTCCTCAATGACATTTGCATGATCACAAGAAGTAGTAGAGGAACTAGCAACATTTGATTTAGATGATTGAATTTGAAGTTGTTCAAAAGACTTGGTGAGAGTAGAGTGTTCACCCTCCAAGGCCTTGTGAGCCTTGGTGAGCTTCTCTAGCTCCTCGGTTAGTCTATCATGACCAACACCAAATTCAACCTTCTCTTTCTTGGAAAGCTTATATTTTGCAATTGCAAGGTCACGTTCTTTAATGATTTGAGAAAAGATTGCATTTTGTGACTCATCAAGATTTTTAAGTTTCTCCTCAAGAGAACACTAAGCTCATGCTCTTCCTCAAGAGCCAAGGTGAGAGAAGCAATATCATTAGCATACTCTTTTTCAAGTCTTTCCTTTTCATCAAGCTCTTCTTGAATCCGCCCATAATCGCTCAAGAGAGATTCGAAACGAATCTTGGCTTCACCTTGCAAGTTAGTCAAGAAACGATCCAAAGCAACATTTTCTTCCTTAACTTTAAGACTCATAAGATCATCCATTTCATTTATAGTCTTGGAGGGGGAAGGAGATGATACCTCGGTGGCCTTGGCCATGAGACACTTGGCGGATTGGATTGGAACATTCTCATTGGGAGATTCGAAAAGGGATGAAGGTGTTGAAGAAGCAATAGCAATAGCGGCCACTTCACTTGTGGGTTCTTCTTCATCACTCTCACCCCCGGACATGTACTCCTCCCTTGTCACCAATACCATTCTTGGAGGAGGCCTCTTCTTCTTGAAGAAGGGTTTCTTGCTAGAGGATGATGACGATAAAGTCTTCTTGAGAACAAGCCTTCCTCCATGATCTTCACGGTTCTCATAGGGGCACATGGCAACATAGTGAAATCTATCTTGGCAATTGAAACAAGTCTTCAACTTTGGGTTGCCATCCTTGAAGCCACTAGATTTGGCCTTTTCTTCCATTTGGGCTTTGGCTTTGGATGGATTCTTCCAAAAGGTCCTTGCCGCAAGAGCCACATAGTCCCTATGAGAGCTCTTGAGTTCTTGGGGGTCCATGGAGGACACATCTTCACAATCTTGATCTTCATTGTGTTCAACCACCTTGGCCTTCAACGCAAGAGAGGCTCCTTGTTGCATTCCAATAGCTCGGGCACGAGAGTCTTGAGCAATCTTGGCTTGAACCTTGAAAGATTGTATCTCTTGCATGACTTCGTTGGAGGTCATTTGAGGATAGTTGTGCCTTCCTTGAAGACTCTTCAAGTCGGCCCCTTCAAAGGGCAAGAGAGCATTCACATACTTCCTTTTGACCCAAGCATCATCCACATGAGTCCCACCAAGGGCTTTGTAGGCATTGGCAAGAGACTTGAGTCTTCGGAACATTTGCTCATGGTCTTCTCCATCTTCCATGAAGAATCCTTCGGCCTTGTTGCTCATTTCCTCAAACCGGTTTCTCTTCATGCTTTCATTTCCAACATACACCTCAACAAGGCACGCCCATGCTTCTTTGGCGGTGGTGCAATGCTCGATGTGAGACATATCATCTTCTCCCACGGCATCACGGATCAAGTCAAGAGCGGTGGCATTTAGTTGACAATCAACTACTTCTCTTCTTGTCTTGTTGGATTCATCCACGGCTTGATACCCTTGCTCAATGATCCTCCAAAGCTCGATAGAAGCACTGTTCACATAAGATCTCATAGAAGATTGCCATTTAGTAAACAAAGATGCATTTAGCTTAGGTGGGTTTCCCCTTAGATGAATAGGAGGATGAGGGATAATAGGGTCGGGAGAGTATGGGAACGGAACGGCACCATACACTCCCGAACCATTAGGTGGTGTTTTAATTGGGTTGTCAATTTTATCTTGATCACCCCCTTTTTCTTCCCATCACCCACATCCTTCTCGGGTTTGTCAACCTCCGACGAACGGGGGGTGGGTGGAGGTGAGATACCCTTCGCTTCCATGAGTTGCATGATCATCTCTTGCAACTTGTCCATTTTGGTTTCCATATTGGACTTCAAGGAATTGAAGTCCTCCACGGAAACCGAAGTGGGCACGGAAGGAAGCTCGGGTATCTCATTTCCATGCTCATCAAGGGCCATACTACTCTTAGGCGGTTAAGCCCGAACAAGAGAACCTTGCTCTGATACCAATTGAAAGGATACGTATGGCCACCTAGAGGGGGGGGGGTGAATAGGTGCTACTCAATTTTTAGTTCTTTTTCGAGTTTAGGCTTGATACAAAGGTAAATTCTCTAGATATGCAACTAAGGTGAATTTACCTATATGTCAAGTTAACACTATACTAGGCACGATACAAGTAAGAACTAGCGAGAAAGGAGTAACCGAACGGGAAGCACGCGGAGACAAAGAGTTATTCCCGAGTTCCTCCTTTTTAGGGGAGTACGTCTCGTTGGAGGGGTGTGAGTATCAAACTCAAGACGCCACAAATGGCCTCACCCTATTCTCCGATGAACCTTGCCCAAAAGCTCGGTTCACCTTCCTTATCGGAATCCTTCAAGGCGGAATCCGGAGCCCTTACAACAACTTGAGGCTCAACCCACAAAAGGATTGGGGGCTCCCAAGCACAACAACACCTGCTACACAAAAGTAACAAGCAAGTGAGAACAACAAGATGCCTAGGTTTTCCTAGTGGAAACCCTAGGCTCAAATCCCTCAAGTGAATGAGGGGGAAATGAAGAACGCTTTGGTGAAGTAGTAGATCGGGGCCTTCTCCTTCAATCCTCCAAAGATCAACAAGTTTGGGTGGAGGGATTGGGAGATCTCGTGATTCTTGAGCTTGCAATAATGGTGGATCTTCTAATCTGGACGAGCTGCTGGCTGGAGGTAGGAGGAGGGGTATTTATACCCCTCCCCGAAAACTAGCCGTTTCAGCCACTTAGACCGGAGACTCCGGCCAGGAGGACCGGAAACTCCGGTCCTTGGAGCGGAGACTCCGGACCAGCCAGAGACTCCGGACCAGTCCCTCAGCGAAGACAGATGGGCCGGAGACTCCGGTCCAGAGATGCGGAGACTCCGGACAAGCCGGAGACTCCAGAGCAACTCCGGACCAACTCCGGCCCCGATGCCGAGGTTGCCGTCGCGTTGCACGCTTCGCTGCGAAACTGGATGGGCCGGAGACTCCGGCCCCTGAGCCCCCTGAGGCCGGAGACTCCGGCCTAGACAGACAAACTGCAAACTCCATTTTCTTCGATAATTGTTTCGATGCAAAGTGCAATTATATCTTTTCATTCCTGCACCACTTAACATCGTATTAAATAATTCCTAGTGTTGTTGCCTAACACACAAAAACATGGGGGACATAAAATATGTCCTTTCAACCACCACAATGCAGCCCTCCAGCACCACCACGCAGCCCTCCAGCACCACCACCACCATCACCACCACCACCACCCGCCAACCATCACCACCACCACCACGAGCTATCCCATCAGGAGATCGGAGTTCCCCTAGCCTCCCTCAACCTTCTAGTACCTATTAATGGTGACAAACGTGAAGATTGTTGGTCTAAATCGCTAGTTTAATTTGGTTTTCGTGGGGAGTGGAGAGAGGAAACGAAGAGCACGAACGAGGCAGCGCAAGGAAGAGGAAAGAAAGGAAAGAGAAGGGTGCTCGCACAGGAAAGAGAAGGGTGCCCGTGTGCGAGATGCTCTGCACCACCTTGTCGGCTTCGGCGAAGCCGACTGGGCCCGCCCAATCGGTGTTGGCGACGACGACAGGCCCTGCCAGGACGACTGCATCGGTGGCGACGTGGCCCATACAGTACTCGGCCTACGCGTGGACGAGTGGGCCTTGTCGTCTTCGCCATCGACGACTAGCATGTAGTCGTCTTCAGCAAGACCGATTAGCCCCTGTCGGCTTCGCCAAAACCGACTGGATAATATTTTTGAAAAAAAAAATTTGCGTAATATTTCCATAATTAAATAATTTCCGTGTATTATTTAAAAAAAATTAAGTGGGGTAATTTTCAAAATTGCTTTTGAAAAGGCTTACAGTAAAGTAAAATGAAATTAAAAAATGAACCAACCAAGAATAGCGCTTGGTGGCATATTAATAGATAGATGCCCACCCTTGTGAGAATTCCAGAAATTCTGCCGCCGACGGGAGTCGAACTCTGGTCGCTAGGTGCGCCACCACGACGCTAACCACTGGGCTACTGCCCCGTTCTCGTAAAATGATATTTTCTTCTGCAAACTTCAAGAATGAACGGTTTTCTCCGAGTTAGTGTAGGTGGATTGACATTTTGTTGCATGGGGTAGCGTTTCCATCAAAGTTAACAATGATGATGGTCACTATTTCAAACAAAAAAGACCTTTACCGGGAAGGCCCTTTGTCCCTGTTCTATTCCATGGTGGACGTGCTTGCGATCATAGTTGATCGCGCAAAGGCAGAGGTCAAATCTGTGGGGTGGTTCGTCACATGGTAGACGATGACGACAAAATATGTTTACTGATAATGTCCTAAAGAAGGCAAAAAAAAAATCTCAAGTTGATACTTTGTTCTTTTGAGGAGATTTCAAGTCGCAAGATCAACTTCCATATTGGTTAATTATTTAACTATGGTGATGCGTATGAAGTTGAACTTTCAGGTGTTAGCGGTATTCCTAGTTGGGTATTCTAATTCATGGGATTTTTATTTTGGTGCCCATTTCGCTTGGTTCTACTCATTTTTGCCCCACTTTATTAGCTCTACTCACTGTTGCCTCATTTTGCTCCACCAAGTCTCGTGAATGTCCAAACGGAGCGTTTCCATCGACTCAACCCTTTGAACGTTAATGAACTAAAGTCTGTCACGTGTGGTACCCACTTAAAGCTTACAAGTGGGATTGACGGAGGAGGAGTATCCATGTTGTTCGCCAGGGATATAGCAAGTGTTAGTAAGCCAATGAACTAGCGGAAAGATCGAGGTCCTTACTTGAGCTGTTTGACAGGGATCCCACCCAAAGTTGCGAGGATTTCCATTGCGAGTATGGTGAATTCCAAGTTCGATGCTCTAGATATGGAGGAAATCCTCAACCCTCTCTGATCGAAGATGTAGAGTGCAAGAAGATAGGACCTTGAATGGGTCAAAAGTGGATCTCTCCAACAACAAGTAGTGCATTAGCATATTCACAAAAAAAGTAGTGCATTAGCAAACCTAGTAGGGGAGGTGTGGCAAGATAACCTTCACACAGGTTCACGAGGGTTGAAAGGAGAAGAATGGAGTCGGGAGTGTGTGTGTCCTATATCCCCATGTCATACGTACCTACAACCCATCCAACCGATGACTCTCAAGGTCAAGGGCCCACTTCAAGATTCCATTGACCTAACCATTCGTATTGCGGCCATACTAGATTCAATACATGATCTGCCAAACTAAATATATGGAAGAGGATATCTCCAAGACAATAAGGCATCCACGTACAAAAGGAGGACTCTCAGGGCCTACGCCTATATAATCGAGAGACGACATCAGGAGAAGGGAACCCATCAAAGGTTCATCAACTCACCGCCCATGCGACACACCCTACATCATCGCCATCCACCATATAGCACTTAAAACCTAGATCAATCGTCTCGATGAGTTGTTTGTACCACTTCTGAGATCCCCCATGTAATCGTATACTCTTGTAACCTCCATATTGATGGCCCTTGACGTAGTTACCTGCGTCAAAAGAATATGGGTTAGGTTGAGACTCCAAGTGCAGAGTGTATAGTATAGGAAAGACGGTTTTCCCCACGAGGGGTGACTCGAGGGTTTAATATCGAACTCTCGGGGAATCAGTAGTGAAAGATTTATCTTCTTATCCTTCTATTGAAAACATACAAAACAAAGTAAATTGTTTGTGCCCTCAACCTCACCTAGTGGTTGTCAAGCACAAGGTGTGAGAATGATATGAAATGATAATAAATGCAAAACAGTAAATAAATATGCAATGATGATAAATAAATATGCAAGGATGGTGTAAATAATGATGGATGATATTTTTGGGTTTTGTATTGTGAATGCAAGATGTAAAAGTGTTTTTGTATTTTCGTATTTTTAAATGGCAGAAAATGTAAAGTGGATAAAAGTTGTTGGAAAGGTGTTTCTTATGATTAAAAATGAACCGGGGTTCATGGTTTCACAAATGTACTCTCTCTTTAATAAAGTGGTAGACAATGGAACACTAGAATTGACATATGAGATTGCAACAAAAAGGTTTCATCACAAGTTACTAATTATATGGGCATCACGTCCTAACATAGAGATCTTTTGTTTATTAATCTCTCTTATACTCCACCAAGATGCGAACTAAATCATAACACCTTAGTAATTAAGATAAATCAGAGCATAGCATTAAGTTTCATGACATGAAGTTAAAATAAGAACATGCTAGATCTAGTCATGGAGTAGTGGCAATGGTCACACCCACATCTCCGGTAGCAAGGTATTTTTCTTTATCCCTAGTGAGGCAACAAAGTAAGGTAAAACACCCAAGTGGATCGCGGAACTTTCTCTCACGTTCACCGCACTAGCCAACCTCCGTTATTCCAACTAATGCACACGTTCCCCCTCACAAGCTCTCATACACAAGTTTGATCAGAACAAGTAAACAAGAACGGGGTACATAATATGCATCTACTTTCATAACTGAAACAAAACTATTGCAATCTCAAACATATATTAACTCATAAAAAGATCCACCATAAAGGTATTACATAGATGACCGTAATCATGTTCAGTAGCTCATACGGTACTAATTAGTGAAGCTCAAGAGAGGAGAGATACATAAGTTACTTCCACAAACCCATAGTCCAGGGGTGGACTACTCCTCTTCATCATGGAGACAGTGGAGAAGTCGTTGGAGAAGATGGAGACCACGCCGGCAGCGCCCGGCCGGAGTTTTCCCCTCCAATCTGCAACTCCAGGTCTCTGTTTCGTGGTTTCTGTGTTTCTGCGGCGCTCTTTTCCGAAGGGCGTCGGGGACTATTTTTATAGTCGTTTTTAGGTCAAGACGGAGGCTCGGGAAAAAAGATCGACGACAACGGAGCCACGAGGGCCCCGATGGTGGGTCCCACGTGGCCAGATTCCTTGGCCGCGTGGGCCACCCACTTCTGGCCCTCGGGCCTCTGTTTGTTCGCTTCCTTCGCTCCCACGCTTCGTTCCTTCCAAAAACTGATGCTCGTAAATTATTAGGTCATTTGGACGTCGTTTGGGTCCCTGAAACATCAAAATGTAGAAAATAGGGTTTTCTGCCTGTCCAGGGTTAATTCCAGCAAAATAGGGAAAGAATGAAATATTCCCAAAATCAATATAAATCAATGATATAACCCTTATATGATGCAAATATGATTGAAATATAAGTAATATAATGCAAAGTTCATGTATGCATTTTACATGCATGAACATCACCAAGCTTAACCTATACTCGTCCTCGAGTATGAAGGTGATAAAACTAACATGGACTTTGCATTTTAATACTCCCTCCGTTCCAAATTATTTGACTTGGGTTTGTCTAAATACGGATGTATCTTGACACTAAATAAGTATAGATACATCCGTATTTGGACAAAACCAAGTCAAGTAATTTGGAACGGAGGGAGTATTATCAAAGGATATCAAAGATGATTACTATTGCTACATAGAGTCAAATGATTCATTCTTCAAAGGAGTAGCAATATACAAGATAGATTATGAAGTGATATCAAATATTCAATGTAAGGATGTTAATGATAATTCACAAAGTGTAACATAGAAGAAAGTACTATGGACCAAATGTATGAATAATGAAAAGTAAAAACATCCTATAATGGTCATAGAGTATTCTTATAAATCTGAATATAAAAGGTGGACACTTTGGAAAGATATATAAATGAGTAGAGGTAAAACATGAATAAGTTTCATCTAACTTCCAAATGCTTCTACTTAAGTTAATGTTTGCAATGTGGTATTCATTGGTGTCAAGCTCTCATTACCCCTATCATAGCATCTTGAATGGTTAAAGTTTAAAGTGAAAGCAAATATGAGTAGTATGCTTGACAAAGTATGGGTTGAATGTCTCATGCCCCGTGAATACGAGTACCTACACCACGGTGTTACTCAACTTGGGACACAAAAGCAAGTTCAAGTTAAGGTCATTGTAAGTAATATAATAGCGTCATCAAGAGCGTCAACTGGGGTACCTCTTGTCCCAGACATGGAACAAGCCCATGTCAAAATGACAAGACAAACAAACAAAATGAACAATCTCCACACCCTTTTTATTTACTATTGGTATAGCTTTTTATTGTGGGGTGCATCACTGAAGGTTCACCATAGCATGTAAGTAAATTTCCACCATGAATGATGCATGGCTTAGATTAGCGGCCCAGGCGTCTCTCTAGCCATTTATACAAACTCATTAAACTCACTAAGTTTCCGCATTTATTTGGCACCATGATAAGCATCCATAAACAAAAGTACATGATATCAACAAAATATAAAGAGCACGTTGAAAGCTTGCCATGTGACAGCACATATGAGCTAACTCCCAACCAAGACTCTTGTCAAGCTCACAACTTCATAATTTTAATCACAATGGTCATGTTTATTAAGTGCAATAAAAGTAAGGTGTGCATCAAGTTCGTGAGAGCTCTTTAACCAACTTTTCCCATAACAATCAATAACATAAGCATTTTAATTCAGAAGTATAGATAATACAAAATAACATGATAAACATACTCGGAATAGCATAAAGCTAATAGGTAGATATGGTGGACTCACTGGAAAAACTTTGGTTGAAGGTGTTGGAAAACAAGTTTTTACTTGTTGGAATTTTTGGGCTAGCAAGAGGGAGAAAGTTGACCGTCTAAATGCATGCATAAGTGTCCATAGAACTAACCAATCCATGTTAAACAAAGTAAAGTAACATTCAGCATCAAAACATGAATAAAAGATAGCTCTTGATAAAACACTTGCAAATTAATATTCATTAAAAGCATATGAATCATGCAACTATATGTATCTTTTTGAATCAACTCAAACATCCCTTTCCCAATCTTTTTAATAGCATCCAACTTAATTCAACCCAAATTTCCAGTAGCTCTCTCATATATAAATGATAGTGGTGGTCTCAAGACAAACAAAAATCAAACCGAAATAAAAAGCAAATAAAAGACGCTCCAAGTTTATGCGATAAAGTGCATTGATCGAAAAACAGAAGTTAGACGTGTGCAAACCGAGAGTGTGTTGGTCCAGTGGGGTTGTCTTCACATCCCCAAGCTTATGGTCTTCACCATCCTTGGATAGCTCTTGGTGCATCTCCTCTAATCCCTGTGAAAAAACTTCAAAACACCGTTTCTCCCATTTCTTTTCTGTGGGGCGACATTAGTAGTGATAGACAAACGAATTACTTGCTGCATAAAATCCTTAAACAAAAATTCATATGAATGTCCAGAAAGTGTATAATGTTGTATGCCTACTTATAAACTCAATTGGATCAAAAAGATTCAAGTTAAAAGTTCAAAGAATGCATCAAACAAAATGGGACAGAATCTGTCCAGAAAAACAGCAGCAGCAAAACGTATTTTTCTACCCTACTTAAATATGTCGAAAAATTCTGAAAAAATTCATGCTTACAGAGGATGAAAAGTTGCAACTACAGTTCAAATATCAGCTCATTCGGAGTTACAGAATAGGAATTAAAAATCATACCGTGCACAGATTCGTGCTGGAATAAAATCTCCGAATGCAAATAGCAACTTTTTCAAACCAAAATAGGTAAAACTTGGCACTTTATTAAAAATTCCAGAAACAAAACTAAAAACTAAGTCTCTTGTTACAGCAAGAGGACACAAAGAAAATCAAAAATAAAAACAACCGGGTTGCCTCCCGTAAAGCGCTTTCTTTATAGCCATGTAGCTAGGCTTCTTACTTGATATTTATTGTGGACGAAGCTCATGAGGGAGCTTGAACTTTGATGTGTCCCTCTTCCTTGGAAGTGTTCATGCATAATACCAGGATCCCATGGTGTTCTCAAACCAATCAAAATAATAGTCAAGTTGAACCTAGTTGAGAGAAAAACAAAACACAAAAGTAATAACAACGAAGTCTAACTTTCTTTCTATGCATTGGCATTTTGTATATGAATGAATCACCATAAATAAAGTTTCCAATGCATATTAACAATATTTACTTGCAGCATATAATTATTAGTAACATAAAGAGGGTTCTTATCACCTCCTCTTTCATAATAGTTGCAAGTAGTAGAAATAAATTCAACCATATAACCACAAGAATCATTCAACTTAGATAATTTAGGCACATAAAGAGGATATTAAATTTATTATGGAATTCATTAGCATGCTTCCCTCTTTCAAAATAGTTAATAAGATCAATATCAATTTACTATCATGATTGCAACAAAGATTTGGAACTAAAGATAGTTGCAAATCACATAAGTATTTCTCAACATAAGCAAATTTCTCCTCTATGGTGTAAGTAGGAGAGTTCAAGAACAAAGTAGGACTCTCATGAGTAAGAGTACCATCACAAACAGCAAGTATATCATTTTCATCCTGACATAAATAAGTAACAACTTCTAAACATGGAGGATTATCAATAAGCATAGGACCATCATCTAAAGCATTATCATATAGCATATTTAAGCAACACTCCTCATTATCATCAATAAGTTCACTAGTAGCATTGAAAAGTAAAGGAGCATTATTAGTTTCATCATAATAGCATGGGTTATCATATAGGACCATAGAATTTTCAGTTTGACACTCATCATAACATGGATTCTCATAAATAACAAAAGATTTTTGAGTTTGAGTGCTATTATCAAATGTTGATGGTGAAGTTGGGAGATCCAACTCTTCCCCAAGCTTAGGTTGGAGCACATCCATTTCAATCTCCTCTTCACATACTTCCTCTTCCAATTCATCATCCTCTTCCTGCAAAATATTAGTACTTTCCATGGAAGCAAGAATTCTTTCTTTAACATAAACATTATCACTAAATTCCTTTTTGCAAAGTTGGAGAAGAATAGAAATGTGTCCTTTCATTACACGAGCTTCATGACTAGTTGCAAAAAATTATCAATAAGAAAGTCTATCTCATGGGCTGCAACATAAGCAATATATTTCTCAACTTGTTCTATATCATGGCATGCAAATTTACACTCTTGATAAGAAGCAATAATAGGATCACTATTATACTTACATTGATAGAGAGAGTGTTTATAGTCTTTTCTAAAGCAGCAAGTTATATTATGTAATTCACAAAACTCAGTGGCCATATCATTAAGATGTTCAAGCAATTCAAGCATTCTATTTCCTTCTTTGGTTGATCGATATTCATAGTAAGCTCCCATAGTTTTGACATAACCTTCCTCCATAGCGTAGCATACATATTAAAAACAACACTAGTTTTTATGGATTTTATGTTTTTAGATGAAAACTGAAAATAAAATGATACTAAACAATGCAAACCGAAATAACAAATGCAACACAAAATGCAAAACTGAAAATAAAATATGAAACCGAAATATAAATATGATATGCAAGACAATAACAAAACAAAATAAAATGTTTGAAGGTAAAGATGGATAAGATGATGCTCACGTAGGTGCAACCTCCCCAAGCTTAGGTGTTTGCACAAGTTGGTGATGAAGTTGACTTTGTTGTGAGATACCCTTGGATAAACCTTTACAGCAATGATTCCCCGGCAACGGCGCCAGAAAACTGTCTTGATGGCCCTTGACGTAGTTACCTGCGTCAAAAGAATATGGGTTAGGTTGAGACTCCAAGTGCAGAGTGTATAGTATAGGAAAGACGGTTTTCCCCACGAGGGGTGACTCGAGGGTTTAATATCGAACTCTCGGGGAATCAGTAGTGAAAGATTTATCTTCTTATCCTTCTCTTGAAAACCTACAAAACAAAGTAAATTGTTTGTGCCCTCAACCTCACCAAGTGGTTGTCAAGCACAAGGTGTGAGAATGATATAAAAATAATAATGCAAAACAGTAAATAAATATGCAATGATGATAAATAAATATGCAAGGATGGTGGAAACAATGATGGATGATATTTTTGGGTTTTGTATTGTGAATGCAAGATGTAAAAGTGTTTTTGTATTTTCGGATTTTTAAATGGCAGAAAATGTAAAGTGGATAAAAGTTGTTGGAAAGGTGTTTCTTATGATTAAAAATGGACCGGGGTTCATGGTTTCACAAATGCACTCTCTCTTTAATAAAGTGGTAGACAATGGAACACTAGAATTGACATATGAGATTGCAACAAAAAGGTTTCATGACAAGTTACTAATTATATGGGCATCACGTCCTAACATAGAGATCTTTTGTTTATTAATCTCTCTTATACTCCACCAAGATGCGAACTAAATCATAACACCTTAGTAATTAAGATAAATCAGAGCATAGCATTAAGTTTCATGACATGAAGTTAAAATAAGAACATGCTAGATCTAGTCATGGAGTAGTGGCAATGGTCACACCCACATCTCCGGTAGCAAGGTATTTTTCTTTATCCCTAGTGAGGCAACAAAGTAAGGTAAAACACCCAAGTGGATCGCGGAACTTTCTCTCACGTTCACCGCACTAGCCACCCCCCGTTACTCCAACTAATGCACACGTTCCCCTCACACGCTCTCATACACAGTTTGATCAGAACAAGTAAACAAGAACGGGGTACATAATATGCATCTACTTTCATAACTGAAACAAAACTATTGCAATCTCAAACATATATTAACTCATAAAAAGATCCACCACAAAGGTATTACATAGATGACCGTAATCATGTTCAGCAGCTCATACGGTACTAATTAGTGAAGCTCAAGAGAGGAGAGATACATAAGTTACTTCCACAAACCCATAGTCCAGGGGTGGACTACTCCCTCTTCATCATGGAGACGGTGGAGAAGTCGTTGGAGAAGATGGAGACCACGCCGGCAGCGCCCGCCGGAGTTTTCCCCCTCCAATCTGCAACTCCAGGTCTCTGTTTCGTGGTTTCTGTGTTTCTGCGGCGCTCTTTTCCGAAGGGCGTCGGGGACTATTTTTATAGTCGTTTTTAGGTCAAGACGGAGGCTCGGGAAAAAAGATCGACGGCAACGGAGCCACGAGGGCCCAGATGGTGGGTCCCACGCGGCCAGATTCCTTGGCCGCGTGGGCCACCCTCTTCTGGCCCTCGGGCCTCCGTTTGTTCGCTTCCTTCGCTCCCACGCTTTGTTCCTTCCAAAAACTGATGCTCGTAAATTATTAGGTCATTTGGACGTCGTTTGGGTCCCTGAAACATCAAAATATAGAAAATAGGGTTTTCTGCCTGTGCAGGGTTAATTCCAGAAAAATAGGGAAACAATGAAATATTCCCAAAATCAATATAAATCAATGATATAACCCTTATATGATGCAAATATGATTAAAATATAAGTAATATAATGCAAAGTTCATGTATGCATTTTACATGCATCACATATCAATAACGTCTTAAGGAAAGAGTAGGGTTTCTATCACCTAGAGAGGCCTGAAGCCAGGTAAATCACGTGTCGATCCTTGGCCCGAGCCCTAAATTCTAAACAAATAAACATACTCCTAATCCTTCGAAAGTATGTTTGATGATGGTCCAAAGACTATCCTTTGACATAGTGAGGTGAACCATGAGTGCCAAAGTAGCCAAGTACCTCACGCCCAAAATAAGAAAGGAGAAGATTGAAATTAACCACACTTAAAATAGTCGGAGAGCACCATTGTATACCCCTTGACGGTCTCTCTATCCCGCAGTCGAAGGCGGGCCGAAAATTACACTGCTCGACATAAGCCCAAGTTTATTGGGCTAAGAGATTTGACTATCCGAGGATGAATACGATTTCCATACCTCCAAACCATCATTGGCTGGGAGCTCGGACAACATGCCACTGTCGCTCATTGTTTCTTGTGCTGGAGAAGTTGATGCCAGACCTTGTCATGTCCATAAACGATGTGACCATCCTCTCTAACATAGACTGCGATGAGATGAGGTGAGGCCATGCCATTTTCATTTGGATGACTCCGCAGGGGATTTTGATTGGAAGGGGAGCGGGCCGGACATCAACTTCGCTAGACATGGTTCCAATGGGAGGAAGAAGGATGGGAACGGACAAAACAAGATCAAGAATATGTTCGTTAAGGCAAAGCCGGGGAGGAGAAAATGAATAAAACAATATATAGAGAGGTCAAAGTACTGGTATACCCTCATACCCATGTAACCTTATCCATGCCTACCTGAAAGCAATCTTCGCCGTCCATCTAGGATCAACAGATGAAGGCAATTACCTTGTCCACGAAGGATCTAGCGCATAAGCCAAGAAACAGGCCACTAACGGACTCCACAGACTACACCGGGTTCTTCACTCATCATACTCCATTAGTCAGGGTCGCGAGCAGGAATCTAACGACGATCACCATGCATAAATTGTGTTGGCCGGTTCTGACCCTCATGCGGTATGACCGTTTGGAACTTGGGGATCGACTTATGTCGGAACGTTACGACTTCCCCGCACGACCATGCGTCAAGATACAGGAAGAAACTCGAAGGATCGGTTGACAGGAGGCATAACTAGCCATACGCCTTAGCCTCCTAGGGCGAGTCGTGAATGACCATATTTGCCCGTACAAGCTTAACCAGGAGCTAACACAGAAGTCACCAAAGATACATGTACACAACTCGGGGCATAAACAGAATACGACCTATCATCATCTGAGAAGAAGCCAGGCACCTCATTAAGGATGCTGATTCGAGGCTTGTCGACGATATGTGCGGTTGGAACGTATACCTACAGTCTACGGTTCTATACTCCATCCAGCACGACGCCTAAGGTCTTAGGGCCCACTTAAGGACTCCCCAATCTAACTTGACGTGCTACACCTATATTACATTCATGTCAAGATATGGAAGGAGATATCTCAAGCCTTGGAGTACAACATAAAAAGATCTTCATGTACGAGACACGAACTCTCAAGACTTACGCATATATAAGTGAATACGACAATGGGAGAAGGGACCGACCATTCATTTACGCGACACACCCACTCATCCCGCCCTACACGTATATTCCTAAAACCCTAGATAGGTCTACTCGACGACTTCGCCATTCTACTTGCCGAGACCCTCATTGTAAACATACGTGTGTTCTCCATATCGATATAATCTGAAGGCAACAATAGAGTTTCTTGCAGCGTATCAGAGGCCTAAACTTAGGTAAATACGTGCCTATCAATTAACTATTCGCCGGAGCTTTAGTACCCTCGGTCACTTAGTAGCCATAAAAATCAACTAACAATAGATGAAAACAAAAATCGCTTAAGGAACATCTATTCTACTAGAATGCCACAAGGCAGATGAAAATAACTCGTGCAACCGTCTCTAGATAGTTATACCTATAGATTTCAGGCTCCCGCTGCCCTCCGAAAGGAAAAAAAATCACATGTGAATGTTGTACGTAGCCTTGTGAATAACATACGTTCAATTTTTTTTATAAAGGGAATATATTAATACCAAGCGGATATCGATTACACTTAGACTCTGCAACAACATAATGTCAAGAGCTAGTCATGACACTAAGGATGTATACATCCAAAAGAAAAATAAAGGAAAAGAACGCCGAACTAATCAGCGAAGCAGCAGAAACTACCACCACCATAGGCCACACCCGGACTGACAGAAAGATTCTCCCAGAACGACGCCTTTAAGAAGAGAACCGCGCACAACCACCGTCGTCGCGTGATCATAGATCATGAGTATTCATCTGGAAAAAAATCTGACTGAATTTCAGACAATGCCTTCAATAAGGAGACGACTAGTGATCCGACATTGCCAGGTACAATCACTGGAGATCAGACCTATGTTTTCACCAAGGAAGTCGAGACTTTGTGCCCAAAAAACACCACCAAGAAGAATTCCCCTTGTGTTACCGCCACCACTTACCGAGACTGCTGCAAAATACCGATCATCCGGATCACAGTCTTCACAATATCCAAACTCGGCTCCGTCATTTCAAATAGATGATAACAAAGCATAAACCCCTACATGAATTTACGCCTTGTTAAATTTATCAATGTCATGCAACCGATTCCCAGATATCGGTTGTCTTTTGTGTTGAAAATTAGGAATCAAAGAACCAGATAATATGAAATGACGAACCATCTGGGCAAACACTGTCGCATTCGCTATGCTCAAAGAGATACCGATTTCGGCGGAAAATTTAGGACGTTGAGAGCAGATCCTAGCTAAATATATAGTTTGATTCCAGAGCAAAACAAGGAACAACTCGTCGATGGTCGGATAAAGGTTTGAGGAATGATAAATTTTTGGGGGTTGGCCGGGGTCATGCCGCCTTCCGGCGTCGCATCCGGCTGCAGTCAGGAGTAGTTGGGGCCTCCAAGGACATGAACGACGGAACATGGGGAGGAACTGTTGGAGCAACAGGGGAATGCCGAACGCATGTCTTCCCTTATTATCTCTTTTAGTAGTTTTTTCGAGTGAGCAACTCACGTCTCCACGAGCCCATAATTGTATTTGGCGCAACAGAACGATGTCTGCTTGTCCCTCCTGCCTATCCATCATGGGTGGGCATGGGAATAGAGCTGCTGATCCCGACACTTGGAATTCGATCGAACATGTGGGTTTTAGGAACTTGCGGATCATGCAAGTGAACTATCGAAGCACACGCGTGCAGGGTGATGGAATGGTGAAATGATCATGTACAGTTTCATGAAGTTCAGTGGTACACATACTGTCCAGAAAATCGAACGATTGAGAAGGAGAGTGACGGCAGGGTGATGTGTTGTTGGATCAGGTGGCTGAGCGCTGTGACGGTGGTGGATTTGCCTCCATGGTCCCATGACCTGTATCATCGATGATGAACAAGAAAGGGATGGGTACAGGCCCTTGCACGGCCCTCCATCGAAGCATATGTAAACACCACCAACCCCTAAGATTATACTAGTATAACAGATCCAACGGGATATAGAGGAGAGTTTTTTTTTTCCAAATGATGCCCATTTTTTGAAAATTCAAAATCGGTATTATTGAGCTTTTAAAAAATTGAAAAACATAGATGTATATCATGTCAACCTCTATGGGTGTGCAAGATCTCAACGTAAAATTCGTATTATTTTAGACTACACTAAAAGAAGAAAAATCTGACATATTTTGAAGTTTCTTAAACTGTGTACTTATCACCGACCCAGATCCACCCATTCGTATTTTCTGCCCAACCTAAAATTAAAAAAATTGTAGATTGATTTGTTTTACCCATGTAAATCATATTATTATCTAAACCTAGGATTTTTTTCCTATTTTTTGAAACTTTAAAATGACGATTTTGAACATTTAAAAAAAGGGCTACCCTAGAGCCCGAGTTCCAAAACGCCATAATTTTTTCTTTTACATCGATAGAGTTTGCCACCCCGGTGATGCCACGGGAGTATGACTTCAATGAACATGTGTTTTACCTTTGTTTTTAAGGGAGAATAAGTTCTAGATCATGAGACACATATTTACACAAACGCATGATTAGCGACAATACTGGATCTATCTCCTAGTGGCATGGTCAATTCTAGCGTGTGATTAGAGAGCATGTTCAGATGAGCTTGTACAAGTGTTTCACCTCCCAATGATTGATGATTAACTAGTGAATTAACTACATCAGACCAAATAAAAGAAAGGAAGAAATTAAGTACTTGCTGGTATACCTTGTCTCTTGGCTAATTAAGGAAGAAATTAACGCGTCGATCGGTCGATGGATCAAGTATCATGAGAGTAGTAGAACGAAGCGAAAACTTGCTACAGAAGTACCTTATCTCTTGGCTAATGTCCTCTGCCATGAGCTGAATGACCATTTAAGTTATGTACTGAACCCAATTTAAACTGCAAAACTACAAGAAAACACATGGCAGGTGAAAAGTGTCGCACGGAGACACCACCGTGAAACCATAAATCTTTGCTCTTTTTGGCTCAATCATGGTGCTAACTAACAGGTAGAATGTGCCAGGTTGGGTAATAGGCGGCAGTAATGGCGCTCACCTGCTACAGCTGCAGACTCTGAACAAGATCACGGTCCATTCCTGGTCCATCAATAATGTCACAAATCTGAGCCAAAGAACAGGGGGAATTTCGTCGTGGAAATATTGAAGAGTGGAGGAATTTCCTGATTCGGGAAGGGACTAGGCTAGGAATGTGAAATATGCATAAAGAATTGCTCATTGTTAGAGATATATTCGGTGTACACATATTTGGTAGTTTAGGATTTGTAATCCGTCTCCTGCCTTATCTTTAGGAGAGGCTTCTTACCACGACCAAGGCTGCACCGCCTAATGCTCTCGGCTCCCTCGACATCGGCAACAAGGGCTACCACCTCGCTTGAGCACTCATCAGCTTTCTCCACAGTCCAAGCTCCGCGCCACGACACCGTCCACGACGTTCCCGCTCCTACTGCGGGGGATGTCAGCCCACTAGATTCTACTTCGGTTTCTCTCCAGTCTGACCGTCCGCGACGTTCCAGTTGTTCACGACGCTACCGCTACGACTGCGGGGGATGTTAGAGATATATTCGGTGTACACATATTTGGTAGTTTAGGATTTGTAATCCGTCTCCTACCTTATCTCTAGGAGAAGCTTCTTACCCTCCAAGTCTGTACCCCTTTATATACTCGCCCATGAGGCTCAATAATACATCCACCAATTCCGCCAATCTCACAATTCTACACTCATATACTAATCTGAGTCTGAAACGACCCTCGATCAGAAGTGAGAACGTGTTCATGCACCTGCCAAACCAGGCACGGATCCTAGAAGGATTATAAAATCAGTGTATTGTTTTGTTGACTTTGTTATTGTAGTAATTTTTTCTTGGACGAATGATTTGAGTTTTGTATTCGTGTAGGAAAAAAAAAGGCCACTGCTCCTGCATGATTGGTTAAGCAGATGAGACAGTGGTCTGAAAAATAAGGAAGGCGAGATCCCCGAAAATAATAGACAACAATGCTTTAGCTTTCAAGTTTCAGCAACAGGCAGAAACAGAAACCAAAAGCTAACACTGCAGAAGGGTCTTGACACAGAAGGGTGTCGATGACTTCGTCCAGTTGGCAAGCAGATAAAATGTATTGCGAACAAACTGAGAAGAAGATGGCATACTGCAGTCCAAGTATGTATACCTGTATGTCTTTTCAAGAAAAAAGTGTACGTGTATGTTCCTGGCAGAAATTACTGTACCATTTTTTTTTGACAGGGAGTTCGTGTACAAGATCAACAAGAAAAAGCACACACACGCACGAACAGAGACAGGATCAAACTCACACGCAGCGGCGACGGAACCACCGAACAGGACGCCGTCTTCAAACGCCAGCAGCACGCCGCCGGAGACGAAGAACGCGGCCTCACCTCGCACCAGAGCAGCCAGCTCGAACAACAGCGTTGAGATGCCGCAGGATCCATCTGGCGCAAGCACCAGAATCTGGACGTTGAAGGAGCATCGGCTTCGAGCTGCCACCACGCCGCCATCGCCGTCTCACGCCGGAGACGGAAACGACAGCACCACCCATCTTCCACCGCACCCACCGCAACCACCGACGAGGAAGATCGATCCGCCTGCAAACTCCCAGAAGAGTTAAGCAAAAGCATCACCGTCCACCAAAGTGGAGGCTGCCGAACCCCAAAAGCTAGAACCAGCGCCGCCACCACGGCCGCCAGCTCGAGGAAGGGCACGCCGCGACTCCGGAGAGCAGCGGCCGCGCCCGCGACGGCAGATCTGCCCTGGGACTCCACCGGAGCGCCAAGAACAGAGGAGGGAGCCGCCGCCGCCAAAAGCCTCTCCGGCCACGCCGCCGTCTCCACAGCGTCGCCGGCAGGCCACCCACGCACACCTAGACTATGTACACGGCGGGATCCGTCGATTCCCCGTCCTCCCGCCGCCGGAGCGGCCGCGGAGGGCGAGGAATCGAGCGGATCGCCGCCGGCGAGCTGGTCCGCGCGAGTTTCGCCCAAAAAACGCCTCTGAACACTGTAGGTGGGGAACGAGAGGGAGGGGTTGGGGCGTTTGCTTTTGTTTAGTATTTATTACTGTACCATTTTTATGCACAGGGCAACAGGTTTTACCTCTTAAACTGAAAAAAATCAACTTAATCCCTAAAAGGACATGTTGGGATTTGAGGCTTATTTTATTAAATGCATCCAAATCAGCCACATATAGTACAAGTTGACAAAGGGGGACTTTTCTGGCTTTCAGTTCTTATATTGTGGGTCTCAAACCCATCTCCCTCGATGCATTATCTATCACATTACGTGATAAACCATTTGTGAAGGGATCTGCCAAATTCTTAGATGTTTGGATATAATCCAACGCAATAACTCCGGAGTTCTTCAATTTTCTGACAGATTTTAATCTCCTCTTCACATGCCTTGATGACTTCATATTATCCTTAGAACTCTTCACTTTCGTGATCACAGTTTGATTATCACAGTTCATAGGATAGCGGGTATAGGTTTTTCAACCACAGGTAAGTCCATCAAAAGCTCACGAAGCCACACTGCTTCAACAGTGGTTGTGTCTAATGCTGTGAGTTCTGCTTCCATAGTTGACCTCGTTAAGATGGTCTGCTTGCAAGACTTCCAGGAGACAGCGCCACCACCAAGTGTAAACACATAACCACTTGTGGCCTTAATCTCATCAGCATCAGATATCCAATTTGAATCACTATAACCCTCAAGTACCCTTGGGTCCCGGTATAATGAATTCCATAGCTCGCAGTGCCTTTTAGATAGCGCATGACTCTCTCAAGCGCATGCCAATGATCATCTCCCGGATTTGACACAAACCGGCTCAACTTGCTCACAGCAAATGAAATGTCAGGCCTCGTGGCACTTGCCAAATACATAAGCGAGCCTATGATCTGAGAATATCTCATTTGATCTCTAGAAATCCGTCGATTCTTTCGAAGCAACACACTAGGATCATACGGTGTTGGAGAGGGCTTGCAGTCGCTATACCCGAAACGACTCAAGACCTTGTCCACGTAGTGGGATTGAAGCAGAGTAATCCCACCATTGTCATCTCTCAAAAGATTGATGTTCAAGATAACATCAGCTACTCCTAAATCCTTCATCTCAAAACAGCGAGATAAGAAATCCTTGACTTCCTTAATCACCTTAAGGTTGGTTCCAAATATCAGTATGTCATCGACGTACAAACAAAGAATAACTCCCTCGCCCCCACCATGGCGATAGTACACACATTTGTCAGCTTCGTTTACAACAAAGCCTTCAGCAGTTAAAGTCTTTTCGAACTTCTCATGCCACTGCTTAGGGGCTTGTTTAAGGCCGTATAGTGACTTCAACAATTTGCACACCTTTCCTTCTTGACCAGGTACCACAAAACCATCTGGCTGCTCCATGTAAATTTCCTCTTCCAACTCTCCATTTAGGAAAGCCGTCTTAACGTCCATTTGATGGACGAGAAGACCGTGCGAGGCAGCCAATGATAGTAGCACGCGAATGGTGGTCAGTCTGGCTACAGGTGAGTAAGTATCGAAGAAGTCTTCTCCTTCCTTTTGGGTATAACCCTTGGCCACAAGCCGTGCCTTGTACTTTTCAATGGTACCATCAGGCCTAAGCTTTTTCTTGAACACCCACTTACATCCTACAGGTTTGCACCCATACGGTCGATCAGTGATCTCCCAAGTTCCGTTAGCTAAGATGGAATCCATCTCACTACGGACAGCTTCCTTCCAGTAGTCAGCATCCAAAGATGCATAAGCTTCTGAAATAGAACTGGGAGTGTCATCTACGAGGTACACAATAAAATCATCACCAAAAGACTTTGCAGTCCTCTGTCTCTTGCTCCTTTTAGGAGTTTCATTGTCATCCTCCACAAATTTTCATGGTGTTCTATCGGAATGGTGGATTCAGGAATTGGAACAAATTCCTGACTAGATGAACTTGGCATCTCCTGATTTGATGAGCTCGGCATATATTTCATGGGAAAGATATCCTCAAAGAAAGTCGCATCATTCGACTCCAAAATTGTACCAACATGCATGTCGGATACCTCAGATTTTATTATCACAAATCTATAACCAACGCTATGGAATGCATAGCCCAGAAGAACACAATCCACGGTTTTTGGTCCAAGCTTGCGCTTCTTGGGAATTGGTATATTGACTTTCGCCAAACAACCCCAAGTCCGAGGTAAGAGAGTTTCAACCTTTTCTTTTCAAATTCCTCAAATGGAGTTATCTCTTTGTCCTTTATGGGAACTCGGTTTAGGACATGACATGCAGTCAATATCGCCTCCCCCCACCATGCCTTGGAGAGACCCGATGTGTCTAACATGGCGTTAACCAAATCAGTTAGAGTACGGTTCTTTCTTTCAGCCACTCCATTTGACTGTGGTGAGTAGGGAGGCATCCTCTCATGAATTATACCGTGTTCAGCACAAAAGGAATCAAACTCATTGGAAAAATACTCTCCACCACGATCGGACCTAAGCCTCTTAATCTTTCGATCAAGTTGGTTTTCTGCTTCAGCTTTATAGATTTTGAAGAAATTTAGAGCCTCATCTTTTGATTTCAGAAGGTACACATAACAGTATCTAGTGGAGTCATCAATTAACGTCATGAAGTATCGCTTTCCACCCTTTGTCAACACGCCATTCATCTCACAAAGATCAGAATGTATGAGCTCTAGAGGTGCCAAGTCTCGTACCTCCGCAGTCGTATGAGACTTGCGTGGTTGCTTTGCTTGAACACAAACTTGGCACTTAGAACCTTTGACAGTAGTGAAACTGGGGATTAAATTCAATTTGGCTAGCCACGTCATGCACCCAAAATTAATATGACAAAGACGTGAATGCCATACATTTGATTCAGCAGTAGTGCAAACATGGTTCACAACTTTATTACAAACGTCTGACAATGATAGGCGGAACAAGCCTCCGCACTCATAGCCTTTACCAACGAAAGTTCCAAACTTGGACACAACAAATTTATTGGACTCAAAAACTATCTTGTAGCCATCTCGACACAGAAGAGACCCGCTAACAAGATTTTTATTTATGGAGGGCACATGATGAACGTTCTTCAGGCGCACGATCTTCCCCGAAGTAAACTTCAGATCGACCGTACCAACACCACGAACAGAAGCATGTGACCCGTTTCCCATCAGCACGGAAGGAGTCCTGTGGCCTGATAAGAAGAAAACATTGAGAAATCAGCACAAATATGTACATTGGCACCCGTGTCAATCCACCATTCAGGAGAATGACATACTGAAAAGATAGTTGGAAATATACCATACCCAGCATCTTTCATCTCAGTATCTGCAATGACAACATTAGCGGTCTTGCCGCTCTTCTCGCGCTCCTCAAATCGGTTAGGGCATCTTGGAGCCCAGTGATTGGGATCACCGCAAACATGGCAGGATCCCTTCTTCCTATCGGTCTTCCTCTTGAAGTTGGTAGACTGTGAAGGCTTGTTCTTTTTATCATACTTGCCTTTGTCCTCAGACTTACTCTTGTACTTGGGCTTGTAGGACTGGGAGTTCTTCTTCTGAACGAAGTTAGCAGTCGAACCTCCCTCAAGAGCTCGAGTCCGTGTGTCTTTCGCTCTCGCCTTTTCTTCCACATCAAGCGGCCCAATGAGATCCATAACGGAAAACTCCTGTCTCTTGTGCTTCAGAGAAGTAGCAAAATTCCTCCATGAAGGAGGGAGTTTGGCAATGATGCCTCCGCAATAAACTTGTCGGGTAACACACACGAAACTTGCTCAAGTTCCTTAGCAATGGACTGTATCTCATGAGCCTGCTCAACAATGGAGCGCTCACCAGTCATCTTGTAGTCAAAGAACTGCTCCATGACATACAATTCACTGCCTGCGTCCGAGCCCCAAATTTGGCCTCGAGCGCATCCCACATGCCCTTGCCCGTAGTGATGAACAAATATGGGTCGGCAATCTTGTCACCAAGGATGCTGAGAATAGCAGCCTTTAACAGGGTATCGGCTTCCTGAAAAGCTTTCTCCTCATCAGGATTTAGCTCTCCTTCAGGCTTGCCTTTAGCAGCGTGAAAACACTTCATGGTTTCAAACCAGAGAGTGGCTCTCGCACGCCACTTCTTATAGTTCATCCCATCGAAAGCAGCACGCCTCAGCGAAGCAGCAAAGCCAACAGGGAAAATTGCCTAAAATAAGGTTTTTGGATTGTTGAATATATGAGCAATTTTCCACATGATTTAATCCATGAAAACAATAGATAAAACATGGCTAGAGAAATAGGAAATAAACTAGTCATGCAATCTAACAGAGAGTACGCAGAAAGCAATTTACACATATTGCTAGAAACAAAATCTGGAGTATGATCTCGAATAGACAGAATAAGATCACATACAGTCCAGTGGAGGAAGACCCGTTTGTGTTGGCTGATGAAGACATGTTGCCGAAGAGGACGTCGACGTCGGGGAAGAAGTCGTCGTCAGGGAAGTAGTCGTCGGCGTCCGTGTTGGAGAAGAAGCCAGTAGTCGCGTGATGACGCTCCCCAAAAACCTTATCGCCTCTCTCCCGTACAGGATCGCGAGAGACGGGGTTCCGGAGGCCTACTGTCTCGTCCCGCGGTGCACGCTGCGGCACGGGATGGAGAAGTCTTGGTCGGCGGCGCAGTGCTCGAGAACCAGGAGGCAATCGCATGGGAGGTGTGGCTGTTGTTGCGGTGTGTCTAAGAGAGAGGAGCGACCTATGTTTTATAGGCACAGCAGCAGGAGGCGAACATGCACCACATGAGAGGAAACGAAAAGGCAGGAGGCGAACTGAACAGGCAGCGCCCGTTGGCATTCATCTCCACTTAGTGCAGACGGTTCAGTTTCGCTCTCACTACTGCAAAACGTTTCACCTTCGTGCAACCGTTCATATTCATATTCGTCCATTCACGTGTGGCAAAAAGAACACATCGGCTCGGCGAGATTCCCGCAACCCGCGGCGCGCGCGCGCGTCGTGACGAGGCGGGCGGCGGAGGAGGAGGAGCGCGCGGGGGACTCTCTCCTATTCTCTCCTATTCTCATGCTCGTACAAGTGTTAGAAGAGCTCACCTTATAAAGTGGTGTAACTCTCTCTAAACTAGCAATGTGGGACTAAACATTTGTCCCACCTCTTGCCATGTATGAATGGGCCACATGGGCCTCTAGGATTTTCAGAAATTATGGAAATGAATTATTGAGCGGGGCCATTTAGGCCAAAATTCCAGCAGCAACAACATAATGTCAAGAGCTAGTCACGACACTAAGGATGTATACAACCAAAAGAAAAATAAAGGAAAAGAACGCTGAACTAATCAGCGAAGCAACAGAAACTACCACCACCATAGGCCACACCCGGACTGACAGAAAGATTCTCCCAGAACGACGCCTTCAAGAAGAGAACTGCGCACAATCACCGTCGTCGCGTGATCATAGATCATGAGTATTCATCTGGAAAAAGATCTGACTGAATTTCAGACAATGCCTTCAATAAGGAGACGAATAGTGATCCGACATTGCCAGGTATAATCACTGGAGATCAGACCTATGTTTTCACCAAGGAAGTCGAGACTTTGTGACCAAAAAACACCACCAAAAAGAATTCCCCTTGTGTTACTGCCACCGCTTACCGAGAGTGCTGCAAAATACCGATCATCCGGATCACAGTCTTCACAATATCCAAACTCGGCTCAGTCATTTCAAAAAGATCATAACAAAGCATAAACCCCTACATGAATTTACGCCTTGTTAAATGTATCAATGTCATGCAACCGATTCCCAGATATCGGTTGTCTTTTGTGTTGAAAAGTAGGAATCAAAGAACCAGATAATATGAAATGACGAACCATCTGGGCAAACACTGTCGCATTTGCTATGCTCAAAGAGATACGGATTTCGGCAGAAAATTTAGGACGTTGAGAGCAGATCCTAGCTCTAGCTATATGTATCTATCAATATATCAAAGCTGAGCAACTCAGCCCCCCTCGCAGCCTCCACGTCACCCGCTTTTCTAGGCCGTCCGATCGACGGAACGGACGGTCCAGATTGAGCCGCGTCGCCTGTAACTGTGCTAGCTACAGTTTCGCACTTCTACAGTGCCTCAGCGCCTCCGCACCGTCGATCTTTCATCGGGCGGCCAGCGGACGTTCAGCGTGACGTCTTTACGAAAAGCGTCTTCAATTCACAGAAAATTGCGGAGCGGTCCCAACCTTTACACGTAGAAGGGCTATTTTGCAAATTTCGGAAACAACAGGGACTTTACTATAAAACGCCGCCACACCCCCCTCTCTCCTCCTCTCTCCCCGCGCGTCCGCGACGCCACCGTCGCCGCCGACGCGCGCCAACACCACCACGCCCCTCCCGGCTCAAATCGAAGCACACTGCGAGGTGCGCCGTCGCCTGCTCGCCCTCCTCGCCCAGCGCCGCTTGCCGGGACGGCGTCAGCGCGCCGGAATCGCCGTCGCCGTGTGCGCTGGCCTCCGCCGCGTCCGCGCATCGCCGCCGCCGCACCGGCGACCAAAACCCGGTGGCGCCACCACGTCCGGCCGCGGCGCGTCGAGGCGCGTCCACTGCGCGCACGCGCGCGTCCCGGAACGCGCGGATTCGCCTCCGGCGTCGCCCTCGCCGCCGCGGAAGAGCCCGGTCGCAGGTGACGTCAGCGTGACGTCCCTGCGGGCCTGGGCTGCACAGCTGGGCCGCGTGCTGGACTGGGCTGGGCTGCTGTGCAGCTCGCCCGGCCCTTCCTTTTTTTTTCTTTCTGTTTTCTTTTTATATTTTCCAAAACTTTTCAAATGCAACTGAAAAAAATTCAAACCAATTTCTAACCATTTGTACAAACCAAAATAACCATTTTAAATTCTTCGTGACTTTTTCTATATTATTACAAGTCTTGGATGCTCAATTCAATCCAACTTCACAAAAAATAAAAATAAAAACACAATCATTTCCAATAATCATTTGAAACCAAACACAGAAAATGGAAACATTTCCATAATTGATCATCCAAAAAATTATTAGACAATATAAAAAACGACTAGAAAAAAAAATTACGGCAACAAATGAAAAGTTTAGATTTTCTGTATTGCCAAGTATTTGGATAAATTTGTGGGAAACATACAAACATGTTAGAGCATTCAAATCCAAATTTCAAATTTGAGTCTCCTAAAAGTATAGCGGTCTTTCAAAGCTGACCATTTTACAAACATGAAAACAATTCAATTAGTAATAATTTCCTAACTTCAGCAATTTTGAAATCTGATCATTTCTAAGAAACAAAAGCTTTCTACAAATTCCAACAATTTCCAATAATATATTAAAAAATTAACAAATTTTCAAAGTTCTCATACAAAAGTTGCACAAACATTCCAGCCTGCAAAAAAACAAAAAAATGTAAATAATATGTCCAAAAAGTTCCAAGTTTAACAAATTTTAAGACTGTCCCCACAAAAAGTACACCAAAAGTAATCAAATTTCAAATTTGGATACTCTAAACTTTTAAAATATCTTCCAAATCTTTTGAACTTACTTCCATTTGAAACATAATCAAAACAACAATTTCTCACGAAGACGCAACAGTATTTCTTCAATTTCAAATTTCGCAAAATTTCACATGCATTCTGAAACTGGGCATTCAGTAGACGCAAAACAAATTCAAATATGACAAAAAAAAAACGATACCTGTTTATGTCGTACGCTCAAATTCCACATTTAAATATTACAAAATTTCGAATGCCTTTAAAATCTAAGAATTGAAAAACCATAAACATATTCCAAATAAGAATATCTTCCCAATTTTTATTAAATTCCAACATTTGCACAATTTATGAGCATACATTTTAAAAAATTCCAACAGAATTCGTCTATTCCCAAATAGTCGACATTTAGAGAACCAATTTAGTGAAATTTTCGACAAAATAAACGACAAATCCCCGCAAATTACAACATTTTAAATCAGAAAAATATAATTCATTTTCGACAAAATAACTAATTCATTTTAAATCAGAAAAATATAATTAATATACCAAAATTTGCAAGGAAGTGTAATCTGTCTACTTATATCAATTGCATGCATATTTAACAAATTTTAACCATATCTATTTAAATACCCATATAATAAAAAGTGTTTAAAAACCAATAAATTTGACTCTATATATCAGAAAAATATGAATAACATATCCAAATGGTCAGTAAAAAATAAATACTAGCTAATTATAGTAAAAAAAAGTTTACGTAAAAATATTAGTAACATATCCAAACGGTCAAAAAAATAAATGCTAGCTATTTATGACAAACAAAAAAACATGTTTTCATACTCCAATTTGGTAAATATTTCAATAAGATCCAAATGCACTTCCTCCAAGTATATATGATGGTAAATTTATTAGATGTTCAAAAAATGCATTCCCTCTAATTATTGAGACATAGTTGTTTCAACCTTATTTCTCAAATAAATATAATTGAATCAAAAAGCAAAATTTAAAATAAAGCATGCTTTACAAAATTTTAAACACTTTATAGATATTGTTTTACGATATTTAAACAATTTCGAAGAACTACTAAATGTTGCAATATCAGTACCTTGAACCATATCCACCAACAAAATATGAAAAATATATCAAAATGACCACAAAAATAAATACTGCCTATTTACTACATATGATCAAACTCCAAATTTGAATATTTCCAACTTCAAAGTTTCCTCCAAATCTGACCATTTTAGAAATGTAAAAAGAAATCGAATCTAGAAAATTTTCCAATTTGAACAATTTTCAAAATCTAAACCATTTTAAACCACAAGCTTTCTTTGCATTTCAATAATTTCCAAATCTCCACACAGAAAGCCCACTTTTATCTGGTTTTTTGAATTCCAATAGTTTTAAAATCTGAACAATTTTTTAATATCGACATTTTCAAATATGAATTTTTTAACGTCGACATTTTCAACTCTAAGACATATTAGCATGCTCACTTTTTCCAATTTGCTAAATATTTGCAACTATAACAAAATATATCAAAATTGTTTAAAAAAAATACATGCAACACATTTGAAAATTCTAATTTGCTAAAAAAAATAAAGATACTCAAAAAAATAAAATATATATATATATATATCTCACATACTACCTCATATATTGCATTCTCCCCAATTATGGAGTTCGAATAAATATTTATGTCATTTCACTACTCTAATTTTAAGAAAATTAATATAAAATTCAAATGAATTTTCTCTAATGATGTACTGACTTTAACAAATGTTCACATACTATACACCCTACAATTATGAAAAACTTCCCAATTTAAACATTTTCTGAAATCTGAACAATTTTTGAACATAACCTCTCTTTGCATTTCAGTAATTTCATATTTCCACACTTTTTAAATAACGACATTTCCAAATTTTAATTTTACCACACGGGTCGCCGCGCAAAATTTTCCTAGTATAGTTTGATTCCCGAGCAAAACAAGGAACAACTCGTCGATGGTCGGATAAAGGTTTGAGGAATGATAACTTTTTGGGGGTTGGCCGGGGCCATGCCGCCCTCCGGCGTCGCCATCCGACTGCAGTCAGGAGTAGTTGGGGCCTCCAAGGACATGAACGACGGAACATGGAGAGGAACTGTTGGAGCAACAGGGGAATGCCGAACGCATGTCTTCCCTTATCATCTCTTTTAGTAGTTTTTTCGAGTGAGCAACTCACGTCTCCACGAGCCCATAATTGTATTTGGCGCAACAGAACGATGTTTTTTTTTAGAATAAAAGGGTCTCACCCCGGTTCCATTAAAGAAACCTCCACCACAGAGTTGGGTTACAACTTCAGCTTATTACAACTCAAAGTTTCAGGAAGCTATACCAGCCACCTCGGACAAACGGCACCAACGCCATAAGGTTCCAACTACCACACCAAAAGCTCTAAATGAGGACTAGAAGGAGAAACACCACCAACACAGGTAGGGAAAAGCCATCAAGCGTCGACCACCCTTAGCGCCCCATTGACCCCGATCAGCTTGAGGTTCCTCTCCTCCAGACACATTGCCAGCCCTTTGGTTGTGAGCTTCCACGCCAAGGCTCCTTCATCGTCTTGGCGGGTGTCTCGCAAGAGAACGATGTCTGCTTGTCCCTCCTGCCTATCCATCATGGGTGGGAATGGGAATAGCGCTGCTGATCCCGACACTTGGAATTCGATCGAACATGTGGGTTTTAGGAACTTGCGGATCATGCAAGTGAACTATCGAAGCACACGCGTGCAGGGTGATGGAATGGTGAAATGATCATGGACAGTTTCATGAAATGGTGTAAGTTCAGTGGTACACATACTGTCCAGAAAATCGAACGATTGAGAAGGAGAGTGACGGCAGGGTGATGTGTTGTTGGATCAGGTGGCTGAGCGCTGTGACGGTGGTGGATTTGCCTCCATGGTCCCATGACCTGTATCATCGATGATGAACAAGAAAGGGATGGGTACAGGCCCTTGTACGGCCCTCCATCAAAGCATATGTAAACACCACCAACCCCCTAAGATTATACTCTATAACAGATCCAACGGGATATAGAGGAGAGTTTTTTCCAAATGATGCCCATATTTTGAAAATTCAAAATCGGTATTATTGAGCTTTAAAAAAATTGAAAAACATAGATGTATATCATGTCAACCTCTATGGGTGTGCAAGATCTCAACGTAAAATTCGTATTATTTTAGACTACACAAAAAGAAGAAAAATCTGACAGATTTTGAAGTTTCTTAAACTGTGTACTTATCACCGACCCAGATCCACCCATTAGTATTTTGTGCCCAACCTAAAATAAAAAAATTGTAGATTGATTTGTTGCACACTTGTAAATCATATTATTATCTAAAACTAGGATTTTTTTCCTATTTTCTGAAACTTTAAAATGACGATTTTGAACATTTCAAAAAAAAAGCGCTACCCTAGAGCCTGAGCTCCAAAGCGCCATAATGTTTTCTTTTACGACGATAGAGTTTGCCACCCCGGTGATGCCACGGGAGTATGGCTTCAATGAACATGTGTTTTTATCTTTGTTTTTAAGGGACAATAAGTTCTAGATCATGAGACACATAATTACACAAACGCATGATTAGCGACAATACTGGATCTATCTCCTAGTGGCATGGTCAATTCTAGCGTGTGATTAGAGAGCATGTTCAGATGAGCTTGTACACGTGTTTCACCTCCCAATGATTGATGATTTACTAGTGAATTAACTACATCAGACCAAATAAAAGAAAGGAAGAAATTAAGATCACGGTCCATTCCTGGCGGCAGTAATGGCGCTCACCTGCAGCAGCTGCAGACTCTGAGCAAGATCACGGTCCATTCCTGGTCCATCAATAATGTCACAAATCTGAGCCAAAGAACAGGGGGAATTTCGTCGTGGAAATTTTGAAGAGTGGAGGAATTTCCTGATTCGGGAAGGGACTAGGCTAGGAATGTGAAATATGCATAAAGAATTGCTCATATACTAATCTGAGTCTGAAACGACCCTCGATCAGAAGTGAGATCGTGTTCATGCACCTGCCAAACAGGGCACCGGATCCTAGAAGGATTATAAAATCAGTGTATTGTTTTGTTGACTTTGTTATTGTAGTACTCCCTCCGTTAAAAAATAAGTGTCTGAAGTTTGTCCAAAATTGGATGTATCTATACGTGAAACATGTCTAGATACATTCACTTTTGGATAAACTTGAGACACTTATTTTGGGACAGAGTGAGTAATTTTTTCTTGGACGAATGACTTGAGTTTTGTATTCGTGTAGGAAAAAAAAGGCCAGTGCTCCTGCATGATTGGTTAAGCAGATGAGACAGTGGCCTGAAAAATAAGGAAGGCAAGATCCCCGAAAATAATAGACAACAATGCTTTAGCTTTCAAGTTTCAGCAACAGGCAGAAACAGAAACCAAAAGCTAACACTGCAGAAGGGTCTTGACACAGAAGGGTGTCGATGACTTCGTCCAGTTGGCAAGCAGATAAAATGTATTGCGAACAAACTGAGAAGAAGGTGGCATACTGCAGTCCAAGTATGTATACCTGTATGTCTTTTCAAGAAAAAAGTGTACGTGTATGTTCCTGGCAGAAATTACTGTAAATTTTATGCACAGGGCAACAGGTTTTACCTCTTAAACTGAAAAATCAACTTAATCCCTAAAAGGACATGTTGGGATTTGAGGCTTATTTTATTAAATGCATCCAAATCAGCCACATACAGTACAAGTTGACAAAGGGGGCCTTTTCTGGCTTTCAGTTCTAATTCCAGCTGACAATTTGTTTCAGAAGATTTAGCAGATAACCTAAATACCACTCTTGTGCATGTATATACTAGTATAGTGCTATTGTGTCCGAGGCCTTCTCAGCAAAAAAGAAAAGTGAGAGCAAATTAGAGCATCTCCACCGGCACCACCAAATATGTGTCCGGCACACGCCAATTGTCCTCCCTTTGGGCGTGCCGGACACATGTCCGCCCAAAATTTGGAGGCCGCCCACAACGGCACCCTCCAAATAGCACCCCCTATTCATTATTTTTTGCGGTTGTTAAACCAAACAGCTTGTGTGCAACGAGACAGAGAAGCAAATCCATACACAACGAAGAACACATCTATCAAAGTTACATGACAGGGAGATGCAGAAAGAGAGAAACATCAATTTTTTTTTGACAGGAAAACAGTAGGGAAAGCCCCTACTAGAAGCAGCAAATTTAGCAGAATGGAGGTGTAGAAATACAGCACAAGATTCTGCACAAAATTCAGCACAAAAGAAAGCAGTAGCATTGCAGAACACAAAATTCAGAAGCCTACGCGAGCACGACAGAGCCACCATGCGAGCACGGCTGGAGAAGAGGGAGAGGCATCCACGGTCGGATCAACTAGCCGGACACACGAGGACGACGGCATGGCACGGCGCGGCGGATGTGAACGGCGCGGCGACACGAGGATGACGACATGGCACGGCGGCGTGACGCGGCTGTTGCTCGAGGGTCGAGTGCGTCTGGGCTAGTACGACCGCTGTTGGTGTCCAGCTCCCCAAGCGAGCCATAGGATAGACACGAAGAGGCTGGAGCACAGAAGTATGTGCTTGCCGAGGCCGGCGATCTCGTCCGTGCAGCCGTTGCCGTCCTCTGAAACCTGTATGTCTGAATTTTTCTGTCAGTTTCAGTTAACATCGCTAGCTAGCTTGACGTCGGTGATGATCAAGTAGCCGCGTGCGTGCACGAGCGAGCACCTGCGTCCGGCCTCTTCCGCGCGCAGCTCGCCGCCGACCTCACGCTGCTCAACCTTTTCAAGAGCAAAGAAGCCAGCCACGCTAATCTGCCTCATTCACTCAAGAAACAAGCAGAGAAGAGAAATAGGCAGAGGACATCCAGCTAATTTGCGTCCTAATGTGAGCGGGCGCGCATACCTGCTCGTGCTCGCCGGCACATCGCCGAGCTCCTTCCTCGAGCTTGCCGCTAACCTCAGCGGACGCGCACAACTGGTCCTCGAGGTCGCACGGCCTCAACACCCTCCCGTCCCAGATCTTCCCGTCCTCCTCCACATGCCGCCCGCGCTCCTCCCGGCCGCGCCGCTGCCGCTCCCGTCCTCCAAGCACGGAATCCAGATCAAGGCCGAGGTACGCCGCCGGGCTTGCCCACCTCTGCCCCGGGTGGCCGCATCCCGCGACCCTCCATCGAGATCGCCGCCCCACGCCGCCGGGAAGCTGGTCAGCACGCTGTTCCAAACCACCGGTCGCGGACCTGCCGACCTCTGCTCCGTCCGCCGTCCTCCGGCTCCTCTCTCGCACGAGGTGGAAACCAGATCGCGCGCCGGCTCCAGGGTGGTGTAGTACGGGACTACTAGGGTGGCCCGATCTTCACGGATTGACGGAGGATGTGGACGAACGCACGCAAGAACACGAGGAACACGAAGAACACCAAGAAGAACGCCCCAAACACAAGAACACACACATGATACAAGAACTGTTTCCCTTACCGGTCGGTCCAACCGGCCCAATTGTCGTGCGCCTCGGCGGTGGGCGGTAGCGGAAGAGCTCCGCGGCCATAAGCAGCGCGGTGTTCGGGCTGGGTGCTGGACGCCCAAGAGTGGAGGCGCTGTGGCGCTGGGACGGATGCGAGGACTCATCGTCCTCGCCGTGCCCGTGGTCGACGTCTTCGTCGAAGCGGTCGTCGTGGTGGCCGTCATCGTCCTCGGGGTGCTCCACACGCGGTTCAGCGGTGTTGCGCCCCGAGGCGCGGCTGGCACGGGGACGGCCGCGAGGGTTGGTGGTGTTGGCAGCGGGCTCGGTGGTAGCCCTGCCTGACGCCGCCGGGTGGCGCGAGCTGCGCGAGTGTCCGCCATGGAGCAGAGGTCGGTGAAGGTTGAAGACGCGCCTCAGCCCCCTACCTGGCGCGCTAATTGTCGGAGAATGACTCCCGCGAAACAGGGATAGTCAAGCTCAAGAAGAGAGTTCGTGTAAGGGGCTGAACACGTTGGTCAAACAACCCTCAACCTGCACGGCGACGGTGCTCATCGAGCATGAGGAGGGACATCACGACAGAGATGAACACCAGCCCGTACCCAGGTTCATGGCCCTCGTGTGGAGGTAACACCGCTACTCCTGCTTGTCTGTATTGCACTGCTTATGGAGGTTACAGTACAATGAGCTTGCGAGGGCTCTCTTTTGGCAATGGTGTATGCAAGGAAGGGGAACGGTGGTCTTCTTCTTCCTTGCGCGTAAGTGGCTAAGCTAGAATGAGAATGCGATCCTTTGCTACGGTGGTGCACCTCCTCCTTTTATAGGCGCCCCGGGCCTCCTCCCTGCGCTTGCGCCGCGGATGGGCTATCACATGGCGACAGAAGGGGGGAGCACGGTGCACCGCAGCTCAGCTGTCCATGGACGCGGTCCATGGGCGTAAAGCTGATGCCTGTGGCAGAGAAGCCACCGTCCATGCAGGACGGCCAGCTGGGGCTGCAGAGGTACGTGGGGGTGCCCACGGTGACGTTGGCCGTGGAGCGTAGCGCCGGCCGGTCCCCTTATCACCAAAGAGGAAATCCTTGCAGTCCGGTGCGGATGGCACAACTTTGTTGACTCCTTTAATCACCAGAATGGCAACTGCGATGTCGTCGTCACTGCGCGCAGAGGCGCGCGTCACTCTGCGGCCGCTGCAGTGCCCATGTGCGCTCTGCAGAGGTTGCTTTGCAGCGAAGCAATCCCCACGAGGGCTAGGGTGCCCTGTGGAGGATTTGGCGTTGACCTCTCTCCAGGGGAGATCACCTTGAAGAAGGGGCAGCAGCGAAGAGGGCCTCCATAGGCCTCTGCTGCCTCTAAAGCCCTCGTGAGGCGATTTGACTCGCGAGTCTCTCCAAGCCGTAGGCTTGGTCCTTAGCGAAATTTGGCCATCGAGTGTCGAGGGCCGTGGAGGACAGGCCCAGCACACCTTGGTTCTCACTGGGCCGACAGTAGCCTCCGGGCCCATGATGGGCATGATGTAGTCCAGTGGACGCAGGCGAATCGTCATGAGCCCAAAGTGTCCGGCCGGTCCGAGACACGTGTAGGGCAGTTACGCCGCGACGACACGTTCTCTTCGGAGATGATGGGCGTGGTGGGGGGACCCACCACGTCTCGGTAACTGCTCTGAGGTGATATAAAGCCTGCAGCGCCGGTTCAGGCAGCAGTTACTGCATCATTTGCGCGCCCGTCTCCTTGCTCTTGACTTCTGCGCTTCGTGTCCCCGGCGCTCTTCCTCCTTCACCGAGCTTCTCCGCCGCCCTTCCTTCTTCGTCCATGGGTCCTAAGAAGGACAAAGCGACGATGGTGAACGAGCCTGCTGAGGCGCAGCAGGCGGACGAGTTCGCGCCGGCGCTGGTGGGGACCCGCATCCACACGGCGGAGGCGCTGGACAAGATCAGGCTGATGGCCGCGGGCAAGAACAACGAGCACGGCGCCACCGTTCTCAAGGCGGCGCGCTTTGGCAAGCTCGCGGCGGGGCTGTACCCCATTTTCTTCCAGACCATATTTGCTGGTCTGGTGCCGCCATTTTCCCCATTCCTGGAGGAGGTTCTGGCCTTCTACCAGATCCAACTTCTGCATCTGCACCCCAACTCCATCTTGATCCTCGCCATTTTCGCGTATCTTTGCGAGGCGTATTTGGGGGTGATGCCTTCCGTGGCCTTCTTCCGGAGCTTCTACGCGCTCCGCTCCAAGGCGCCCGGCGAGCGGTCTGGTTGCGTGTCCTTCCACATTGCGGATGGGATGGGAGGCATCTACATCCCTATGTCCTGGGACGGCGACAAGCCCGTCACGCGGGTGACGAAGAAGGTGGACGATTTCCGCCAGAGGTGGTTCATCGTGGACGCCAAGACGCAAAACTCCTTATTCGACGTCCCTGAGGCACCGCCGCTGAAGAACTCGAACTGGTCCAGCGCGGCCTTCCAAAGCCCGAAGATTGCGGACTTGGTCGCGCGCATGAAGCTCGTCCGCGAAGCTGGCCTCACGGGGCAGATGGTTGCTGAAGATTTCGTGAGGCGCCGTATCGCTCCTCTCCAGAAGCACACGGTGCACCGTAGCTCAGCTGTCCATGGACGCGGTCCATGGGCGTAAAGCTGATGCATGTGGCAGAGAAGCCACCGTCCATGCAGGACGGCCAGCTGGGGCTGCAGAGGTACGTGGGGGTGCCCACGGTGACGTTGGCCATGGAGCGTAGCGCCGGCCGGTCCCCTTATCACCAAAGATGAAATCCTTGCAGTCCGGTGCGGATGGCACAACTTTGTTGACTCCTTTAATCACTAGAATGGCAACTGCGACGTCGTCGTCACTGCGCGCAGAGGCGCGCGTCACTCTGCGGCCGCTGCAGTGCCCATGTGCGCTCTGCAGAGGTTGCTTTGCAGCGAAGCAATCCCCACGAGGGCTAGGGTGCCCTGTGGAGGATTTGGCGTTGACCTCTCTCCAGGGGAGATCACCTTGAAGAAGGGGCAGCAGCGAAGAGGGCCTCCATAGGCCTCTGCTGCATCTAAAGCCCTCGTGAGGTGATTTGCCTCGCGAGTCTCTCCAAGCCGTAGGCTTGGTCCTTAGCGAAATTTGGCAATCGAGTGTCGAGGGCCGTGGAGGACAGGCCCAGCACACCCTGGTTCTCACTGGGCCGACAAGCCGTGACCTCACGGGGCCATCAATGGCCGCCACGGCCACACCTAACTATCCTCCTCTCCTGCGTATATAAGAGCACCCCGACCCTCCTTGGAAACTCACACCTCCCTCTCCTCTCTTCCCCTGGACGCCCAGCAGGTTTGCTCGAGGGACGAGCTCGTCTCCTTCGAGCTTCGGCCGTGGCCACCCGAACCATGTCGAGCTCGTTGGCGAGCCGTCCGCACCTCCCAGCCCGAGCCAAACCACCTGCACACCTCCCCCATCTCGACCGCTCCCGACCCCCTGCTCCACATCGTCCAACCGCGCGCTGCCGCGAGCTGCCCGTAGTCGGCCGCCATGGCCGACGCACGCGAGCTTGCGTGCTCGAGCAACCCATCCCTCCCCCGCGCCCCTAGCCCTCCCCTGGCCGCGGTGCACCGCCGCCATCCTATTTCCGCCGTCGGCCGGTCCCCGTGCCACCCCGACGGACGGCTCCATCAGCTCCCCTGCCATGGACGAGAGGCCGCAGTCGCGGGCGACGCGCAAGGGGCCTCCCCGCCGTCGTCTTCGTCGTTTCCCGGCCGCGGTACGCCGCCGCCACTCCTCCACGCCGCTGGCCGCGGCCCTGCTCCTCCCAGCTGCTGGCGCCGGCGACCGCCCGAGCCGCCGTGCTCTCCCCGTACGAGAGGAAGAAGAACGCTGGGAAGAAAAAGAAAAGAAAAGAGAAAAGAAGAAAAGAAAGGAGAAAAGAAAAAAAGAAAAAAAAGATAGAGGCCGACAGGTGGGTCCCGGCCCCACCTGTCAGGATAAGTGGAGGCGCCTTCCCCTGAATGCGCTTTCCTAAGCAGAAGACGTCTTTTCGCTGGAGTACGCAACCAGCCCGGCCCAGTTCGGGATTCAGCCAGTTCTGTTTTTTTCCCCGAGTGAGCAGCAAATAGCTATCCGTCGCCTGCCAATATCTTTTGATCCGTAGCTCCGTTTGAGGTGATTCAAATTTGTAAATTCTTAGTTTGAAAAGCTCTGTCCAGTAGTATCAGTTTTACTTTTTTTGTAAAATACTTGTATGCTCAGCACCCTTGTGTGCATGCGTAGGTGTTCCGCGGCACCCGCAAACCGAGGCCCTAAACCGCGACGTCCGTGACCCCCCAAGCCAAACGGTGTCGATCTTCGGAGGCAAGCTAACCACTTGCTATGAGCTCCTGTCTAGTTTATCTTGTTATGTTTTGCTTGCTAGTCAATGTTGATGATTGTTGATATGATTTCATGTGTATACTTGCCTGCCATGTTTAATTTCTGAGCATATATAGCGATGCCATGTTGCTTTTTAAATTGTCGCATTACTACATAATTGCTTATCTATGCCTCACCCCCATTCCCGAAGTGATGGGCTGGAGGAACCGCCACAGTCAAAGGAGTGGGGTATATTACAACTGTGCGCCTCGCACTTGCGTGGCTTTGTTTGCTTCTTCTTCGCCGAGGTGAGGAGCGGACGAATGTCGTCTTATGATCCTCGGAGTTGGGGGCATTTGCCAAAAGAGTTATTTGCTTCTTCTCCCTCCGTCAAACGTGGTTGGCATATACCCGCCTGGACTGCGATGCTTGAGACATTTGCTTTCCATTTGGTTCCTTTTGCCAAGATTGCTGACACCACGTCAAGTTAATCCTTGAGTGGAATGGATGCTTTCTTTCTTATGAGTGCTTTTCGGTTCATTTTGGAGACTACATGCCCTACCAACTTTGGTAGTTGATCTGCGATGGCGCTGGTCGGAGGTATCTCTGCCACAGTCACCCGATCGACGCCAACAAATTGTACTAACTTTTGTATTGATCTGCGATGGCGCTGGTCGGAGTTATCTCTGCCACAGTCACCCGGTCAATACAAACAAACTATTGCTTGAAATATTATGTTGCTAATGTGTTGTTGTTGATGATATATTATATTGATATTGTGATTGTTGTGTTGGACTAATCCTCTGTTGTTTGGACTTGTTATGATGAAACTTGATTAAATGAAACACCCCTCCAAACATCGATAGGGTCAGTCCATAGTGCCACTAATCTGAACATCGAAAGCACTGCCACTGTCGCTCATATGGGCGGGCCTTGACCTACGTAACCTATTGAGCCTCCTTTGATGCTACCATTTTGGCAAGACTAGTCGGTTACCTTTGTGGTCGGGGCTAGCCTTGTGAAGGTTCCGGAGCTAGGCGTCGCTCATCTGTTGGGGGTGTGCCGGATTCACTTCGTCATAAGATAGAGTTGTGTCGGTAGCTATACAGGAGTGTCTTGGTAGCATGAACGGTCAGGTGAGTGTATCTTGCTGAGTTCGCCTTAGGGATGATATCCTAAAGTACCGGCTGAGTGTGGTGCACTTAGATGGGTGGTATCTGCAACCTCTCGAGAGTGTCAAATCTGGATGTCTAGCCTCGTTCCAAGGTTATGGAACAACAGTTCAGTGTCGGTCACACTATTGTCTTTGTCGAGTCAGGAGGTTAAACATAAGTTCTGTTTGAAAGAAAGTTGAACAACCTGATTTCACTAAATGAACAATAAGATGATGCAGGGAATGTTACTTGAGCTGTGGATGGTTACCGTGTTTCGGGGTGACGGTGTGATCGTTGGGAGCCTAGAGTTAGGCCTGAGCCAACATCAACCGTGCATGCCCAACGTGGAAAAATAAGGCCAGAAGGCCTAGGAGAGTTGAGAAAAGAGATAAGGCCAGTGGGCCTAGCAGGGATGATAAATATTGTTATGTTACTTGGTACCAAATGGTACACCCGTTTACTCGTCACAGGTAAGCCTTTGTATGATTGCCGGTGCACGATCCAACCCCACCTGGCTTGGACTCTGTACTGGCGATACCCCGTTGCTTGCTTATGACATGTTTGGTTGTCAATGCCATGCTACTTTTATGTCATGTATCTAGAGTACACCTTGCCATGTTGTAGGATTTATTTCCAATATATATATCCTTGCATGATTGTTGGATTGTTTGTAGTGAGTGGCGATTCTTGCTGAGTGCATACAAATGTACTCACGGGCCTTGTGTTTGTGGCCAGATTTTGGCGAGGACTCAACTTCTACCTTAGCAAGGACAAGGAGCAGAAGCGTGCTAGGATCAGTAGCCCAGCCAGATACCTGTGGAGTGGAGCCGCTCCAAGCCGTTGCCTTAGCCGTCTTCCGCTGCCAGTTAAACTCTGTCCTGAGCCATGCTTGGCAAGATATTTTGTAATGCCTCGATGGCCTTGTAAACCTTTTGTAGCACTTTGTGCCTGATTGTGTAATGATTTCCGCTATGTTGCATTGTCGTAACGTGCGGCCAGATATCTTGGGCTGGCGCACGGGGCGACCGCCTCTCTGGAAATATGTGCCAGAGCGGGGTGCCACAGAGCATGGTATCAGAGCACCAGGCTGGCTGTAGACTACCCTAGCATGGAAAGCCCAACCATACTTGCGCCCGACAAAGAGCCCGATGGATTTAACCCATCTTTGCCTAACCAGCATGGCTATTGTCAGACAACGGTATGGTGCAGTAGATTCTTGTCTCAATCTTCCACCATAAGGCTCGCCGGTTTCTTCCATGAGAAGTAATCGACATCACCTAGTAGATAAGACCCAAATCCCAGCTGCATAGTTATCCTCACCTTTCTTGCTAACCATGGTACATCTTTTCTCTCTATAGTCGGTTTCCAAGTGAAACTTTTAGGAAGTTCCCTCTTTCCCCATAACCTGAGGTTAGTATGAGTGGCGATTTTGTGCCTATGTTTCTTAAGCAAAAAATTGCGATTTTATTTGCTTCTTCATGGTTCGATTCTTTTTGGTTTTCCAAAAATTTGCCGAGTTTTGTTTTCCGCCTTGTGTTAATTCCGCAGGAGTTCTACCAAAAGATTGTGTCAGCTCTCAGTAATCCAAGCCCAACAGGAGGAAGCACAGCTCAACAGTCTGCCAGAACAGGAAATCCAGCACCCAGTCAATCAGAACAAAGTAAAGTCATATTGATGAGCCCGAGTCTTTCCCAAAATATAATCAACGACAGTCTATCAACGTCAATCTGTTACTTTGAGGACACCAACAACTATGGTATATGTGAAATTTACATTATGTCTTTTCACTTATTGGTGCACACACGTATTTGCGGACGCCAGGAATGAGGTTTGCAAATATGGAAATATTCTTGGTTGCCTGGATTACGATGACACTCATATGCATCAAACTAGTGGAAATATATAATGTCCAATCCAGCTGTTCTGTTCAAACAAAGCAAGCGTCTGTCAGGTCAAAGATTTTACAACAAGTATAGAATATTTCTCCCCAACAAGCAGCCCTCATGTTGGAAGAAATACTACACCGTGTACAAGATTTATCATCGGGCGTCGTTCTCTTGAAACCGACATGCTCAAGAATCAGCAATATCCGTGCCACGAGAAGTGAAGCTCAAGTATTTTCCAAGATGGACTCAAATATAAAGTGAGGAATGCCTCGACGATAGTCTGACATCAACTCCACCGTTAGGATATGCCAGAATTTCAGCGATGCATTTTGGAATCACCAATGTTCCCGCAACCGTCAGGACTATGGAAAATAGTTGTGCTCTAATATTTGGATAAGCGTGGGAGTACCATCATGATCATCATGCCCACATGCTCCCGATGAAGCAAGTAATCACTCCTTCCACTCGGCTGTGCAAAGGAAGCCACGCCACCATAAAATTTCAGCAAGTACCACCCGTACAAGTATGTCAGTATGAGGCAGAATATTTTCAAGGCACTGCTAATCTGGAAATAAAGCTACGCGACCGTCGAAATTTCAGCAGTGTACCACATGTACAACAGCTCAGTCTATACACGAACACTACCGGTACCTACATCAGAAGCTTTCTAAAGAGCAAGCTACAGAGATTTAACCTACGTCATGCCAACCACCATCATGGGAAGAAAAGATTCAGCATGTACTACGTGAACGCGACACCTCGAGCGCCCCAGAAAAGTCACTCAGTCTCTCGGAATAATTTCAGAGTTTGGTCCAGTATTGATACATCAACTTTTGGCACACCTTGGAGCTGAACCAGCGATACAAAATTCAAATGATCTGGATACAAGTTAAGACCGAGCGTCAAAGAAATACAAGGAAAACACGGTTATGCAATCAGAAAATTTCTCGGATAATCATGTTACGCGTTGGAACAACTACTCAGCTTGCGTGACAGTCAACATCAACAAAAGAAAATAAACTGCCTATACATACGCGAGTCAAGGAATTCTCTCGCTACCAGCGTGGTTACAGGCATACGTCACCGACTATTCAGATTTCGCCAGTTATGTCGAGTAGAAGCTAGCAGAAATAAACGGACAAGAAGACCCATCTCCATCAACCGTCCTGGTGAAGATATTGAAGTCTATGGATCTGTCGATCACTACAAACCTCTCGCAGACGCAAGGGAATAAGGCAATATGGAAATAAGAGTCCAAAATTTCAGCTCTGAAGTCAGAAATAAAAGTTCACATACTTGAGGATTTTCAACAACCATTGATGGAAGCGGCGCCATCGATACGTCACCCTAGTTCAAGAATTTTATTTCTCTCGTCCGAGGGAACACAGATGTGCCAAGATGGCAGTACGCAATTTGTGGTGGCACCAAAACAAAGTCAGCTTGCCATCATGAAAATTGTCAGCCGTGACAAACAAAGCTCCAAGCATCCGTGAGATTCGTCAACTTTCTCAGAGTCCTAATATGGATATCAAGTGGCTAAAGTCAGATCGTGGAAAGGCTATCAACGTCAGAAGATGCCTAGGTGATGAGAAAACCATATGATAAGATTGGTACCTTTCAGACCAGACAAGACCCACGTTCCATAAAGATTGAGTCCCTAAATCTTTCATGCAAATGATGGTAAGATGGACCAGTACAGCCAAGGATCAAGTACATACATGGTACGGTTGGCACAGAATCCCAAATGACCACAATGGTCAACCGGGAGTTATGTGATGAATGAACAACAACGAAGAATTTCAACTTGACCCCAGCTTGAGAACCACTGTTGTCAGTACAAATTGAGACGATAGACAAGGCCTGTCAGATGATGATTTCAGTTACCAAGCCCAATAAAAAGCACGCTTACGGCATTGAAGTCAAGATTAAAGACCCTGTCAAGACAGATGAGAAATCAAGAGAAAACGACAAGGAATAAGGTTGACCAACAGGTCAATCTAAAGGTATGTCACTAACCTTGGAAATCGCGAGGACGCGATTCTTTTAAGGGGGGTAGGTCTGTAACACCCGATTTTCACTAACCGGTTTTTCTGAAAAAGGGGTGAACTAAAAATTTGCGAAAACCTTTTAACTTGGATTTCTCTGGATTTTATCAAAACTCATTTGAACTTTTGGTGATTGATGTGATCATGTACCTCTCTTTGTCCCAACCCCGGGAATATTCTCTGAATATTTCTGATCACCTTTGATCCCGTTCATTAGGGTTTTCTTTATAAAACCTTAATGCCTTTTCTATAGAAAACAAAAACCGATATCTCGCCTCTCCAAAGAAACTCTCCTTTATCTTGCTTAGAAAATTCCGCCAAAAATCCCAGAGACACCTATCCTCATGTATATCCCATATATGCATGAACATCGCCATGACCTATGCAACTTTTCGATTGAAGAAATTACCAAATCTGCCACTACCGGGCCATTAAAACCAAAACCCTACTTCCACTCCACCATAAATCTTGACCACCTGAGGAAGTGTTTCATATCCCATTATAACCACCCCAAGAAATTTGGGATCATTTGGACCAACTTTTTCTTGTAGGACACCCATCGAACACCTTCTGCCCTTTTCGAAACCCGAAAATATTTACACATGAAACTTTCTCCAAATTGAGTGAAACTGGACCACATTGCTCACATACCAGTAGAACACCACCAGTAAAAATCCTAGCTCCATTGGATAGAGGAAGTCCATTTTCATTTCATCGAACACCTTGAGTACATTTGAGTTTTCAAAACTTTGTACTGGAATTTTGTCCCAATTTGGTGTTTTGCTTGCTGTGTGTTGTTTGTCGCAGTAGTGGAACCAAGTGACGCGACCCGTTTTCTTTTTTAGTGCCCTGAATCATCGGGAACGCGAACCACGCCGCTCGCGTCGCGCTCTGGCCATGCCGATGTCGGCAAGGCACTGTCCAAACCCTAGCTCCTGCCCTTATCCTCTGCACCAGTGCACCCACGAGCTCCACTGTGCCTCCAGCACGGCTACCTCATCCCCTCCCCCTCCTTATCCCTCCCTGTGGCTGGAGGACGTGAGCCGTGACCTCACGGGGCCATCAATGGCCGCCACGACCACACCTAACTCTCCTCCACTCCTGCGTATATAAGAGCACCCCGACCCTCCTGGGAAACTCACACCTCCCTCTCCTCTCTTCCCCTGGACTCCCAGCAGGTTTGCTCGAGGGACGAGCTCGTCTCCTTCGAGCTTCGGCCGTGGCCACCCGAACCATGTCGAGCTCGTTGGCGAGCCGTCCGCACCTCCCAGCCCGAGCCAAACCACCTGCACACCTCCCCCATCTCCATCGTTCCCGACCCCCTGCTCCACATCGTCCAACCGCGCGCTGCCCGTGGTCGGCCGCCATGGCCGACGCACGCGAGCTTGCGTGCTCGAGCAACCCAGCCCTCCCCCGCGCCCCTAGCCCTCCCCTGGCCGCGGTGCACCGCTGCCGTCCTATTTCCGCCGTCGGTCGGTCCCCGTGCCGCCCCGATGGATGACTCCGTCAGCTCCCCAGCCATGGCTGAGAGGCCGCAGTCGCGGGCGACGCGCAAGGGGCCTCCCCGCCGTCGTCTTCGCCGTTTCCCAGCCGCGGTAAGCCGCCGCCACTCCTCCACACCGTCGGTCGCGGCCTGCTCCTCCCAGCTGCCGGTGCCGGCGACCGCCCGAGCCGCCGTGCTCTCCCCGTACGAGAGGAAGAAGAACGCTGGGAAGAAAAAGAAAAGAAAAGAGAAAAAAAGAAAAAAAGGAGAGAGGTCGACAGGTGGGTCCCGTCCCCACCTGTCAGGATAAGTGGAGGCGCCTTCCCCTGAATGCGCTTTCCTGAGCAGAAGACGTCTTTTCGCTAGAGTACGCAACCAGCCCGGCCCAGTTCGGGATTCAGCCCGTTCTGTTTTTTTCCCCAAGTGAGCAGCAAATAGCTATCCGTCGCCTGCCAATATCTTTTGATCCGTAGCTCCGTTTGAGGTGATTCAAATTTGTAAATTCTTAGTTTGAAAAGCTCTGTCCAGTAGTATCAGTTTTACTTTTTTTGTAAAATACTTGTATGCTCAGCACCCTTGTGTGCATGCGTAGGTGTTCCGCGGTACCCGCAAACCGAGGCCCTAAACCGCGACGTCCGTGACCCCCAAGCCAAACGGTGTCGATCTTCGGAGGCAAGCCAACCACTTGCTATGAGCTCCTGTCTAGTTTATCTTGTTATGTTTTGCTTGCTAGTCAATGTTGATGATTGTTGATATGATTTCATGTGTATACTTGCCTGCCATGTTTAATTTCTGAGCATAGATAGCGATGCCATGTTGCTTTTTAAATTGTCGCATTACTACATAATTGCTTATCTGTGCCTCACCCCCATTTCTGAAGCGATGAGCTGGAGGAACCGCCACAGTCAAAGGAATGGGGTATATTACAACTGTGCGCCTCGCACTTGCGTGGCTTTGTTTGCTTCTTCTTCTTCGCCGAGGTGAGAAGCGGACGAATGTCGTCTTATAATTCTCGGAGTTGGGTCATTTGCCAAAAGAGTTATTTGCTTCTTCTCCCTCCATCAAACGTGGTTGGCATATGCCCGCCTGGACTGCGACGCTTGGGACATTTGCTTTCCATTTGGTTCTTTTTGCTAAGATTGCTGACACCACGTCGGGTTAATCCTTGAGTGGAATGGATGCTTTCTTTCTTATGAGTGCTTTTCGGTTCATTTTGGAAATTACATGCCCTACCAACTTTGGTAGTTGATCTGCGATGGCGCTGGTCGGAGGTATCTCTGCCGCAGTCACCCGATCGACGCCAACAAACTGTACTAACTTTTGTATTGATCTGCGATGGCGCTGGTCGGAGGTATCTCTGCCACAGTCACCCGCTCAATACAAACAAACTATTGCTTGAAATATTATGTTGCTAATGTGTTGTTGTTGATGATATATTATATTGATATTGTGATTGTTGTGTTGGACTAATCCTCTGTTGTTTGGACTTGTTATGATGAAACCTGATTAAATGAAACACCCCTCCAAACATCGATAGGGTCAGTCCATAGTGCCACTAATCTGAAAATCGAAAGCACTGCCACTGTCGCTCACATGGGCGGGCCTTGACCTACGTAACCCATTGAGCCTCCTTTGATGCTACCATTTTGGCAAGACTAGTCGGTTACCTTTGTGGTCGGGGCTAGCCTTGTGAAGGTTCCGGAGCTAGGCGTCACTCATCTGTTGGGGGCATGCCGGATTCACTTCATCATAAGACATAGAGTTGTGTCGGTAGCTATACAGGGAGTGACTTGGTAGCGTGAACTGTCAGGTGAGTGTATCTTGCTGAGTTCGCCTTGGGGATGATATCCTAAAGTACCGGCTGAGTGTGGTGCACTTAGATGGGTGGTATCTGCAACCTCTCGAGAGTGTCAAATCTGGATGTCTAGCCTCGTTCCAAGGTTATGGAACAACAGTTCAGTGTCGGTCACACTATTGTCTTTGTCGAGTCAGGAGGTTAAACATAAGTTCTGTTTGAAAGAAAGTTGAACAACCTGATTTCACTAAATGAACAATAAGATGATGCAGGGAATGTTACTTGAGCTGTGGATGGTTACCGTGTTTCGTGGTGACGGTGTGATCGTTGGGAGCCTAGAGTTAGGCCTGAGCCAACATCAACCGTGCATGCCCAACGTGAAAAAATAAGGCCAGAAGGCCTAGGAGAGTTGAGAAAAGAGATAAGGCCAGTGGGCCTAGCAGGGATGATAAATATTGTTATGTTACTTGGTACCAAATGGTACACCCGTTTACTCGTCACAGGTAAGCCTTTGTATGATTGCCGGTGCATGATCCAACCCCACCTGGCTTGGACTCTGTACTGGCGATACCCGTTGCTTGCTTATGACATGTTTGGTTGTCAATGCCATGCTACTTTTATGTCACGTATCTAGAGTACACCTTGCCATGTTGTAGGAATTTATTTCCAATATATATATATCCTGCTGCATGATTGTTGGATTGTTTGTAGTGAGTGGCGATTCTTGCTGAGTGCATACAAATGTACTCACGGGCCTTGTGTTTGTGGCCAGATTTTGGCAAGGACTCAACTTCTACCTTAGCAAGGACAAGGAGCAGAAGCGTGCTAGGATCAGTAGCCCAGCCAGATACCTGTGGAGTGGAGCCGCTCCAAGCCGTTGCCTTAGCCGTCTTCCGCTGCCAGTTAAACTCTGTCCTGATCCATACTTGGCAAGATATTTTGTAATGCCTCGATGGCCTTGTAAACCTTTTGTAGCACTTTGTGCCTGATTGTGTAATGATTTCCGCTATGTTGCATTGTCGTAACGTGCGGCCAGATATCTTGGGCTGGCTCACGGGGCGACCGCCTCTCTGGAAATATGTGCCAGAGCGGGGTGCCACAGAGAGGTTAGAAGAATTATTAAACATTGTGAGATGATGAATAATCAAGTTGAACAAATGGTTTCTCTTCAAAATCAATTGTGAGAAGAAACAGGTTTGTGGGGTTAGTACTAGAGGTGGTGCAAGTACTCAGGACCCTGACTATCCTGAAAACCATCCCAAGAGAAAAGAGCAAGAGGCTCTCAAAAGGAAACCTTCTGCAGGAAAATCTCCCAATGGAAACAAAGGCATTGATGATTCTCAAGAACAAGACAATGATATTTCTATTTCTGATGCTGAGACCGAAGATGATAATGTTGAAGAAGAGGAATCATCTCCACCTGAAGAGGATCAACATGAAGTTGAAAATATTGCAGAACCTGAACCTCTTGAAAAGGAAGACCCTCAACCATCTACTGAGAAGAACAAAAAGAAGAATCATCCAAATCCACAAAAAGTAAAGAGAGGGATCCATGGGTACAAAGACCCATACCATATCCCCAAGAGGTAATGAAATCTTTGGATGATGCTAGGTTTGAGATTTTTTTTGAGTTGATTAAAAATTTATGTTTGCAAATTCCTCTTGTTGATGCTATTAAAATTCCTCCATACTCAAAATATATGAAAGATATTGTCACTAATAAAAGGAAGATACCTAATGATGCAATTACTGCTATGCTTGCTGATTATTCATTTGAAGGAAAATTGCCTGAAAAGCGTGGAGATCCTGGTATTCCGACTATTCCTTGTCGTATTAAAGAAACTTATGTGAAATATGCACTATGTGATTTAGGAGCTGGTGTTAGTGTTATGCCTTTCTCTTTATATAAGAAACTTAACCTAAATAAATTGGTTCCAACTGAAGTTTCATTGCAAATGGCTGATAAATCAACTGCTGTGCCTATAGGTATATGTGAGGATGTTCCTATCTCTATATCTAATGTGTTAATTCCTACAGACTTTGTTATATTAGAAATGCCTAAGGATGATAATCTATCTATTATTATTGGAAGACCCTTTTTAAACACTGCAGGAGCTATGATAAATTGCACTGAGAGCAAAGTGACATTTAATGTCAAAGGAAATGAGCATACTATCTATTTTCCCAAGAAGAATCCTGTTACAATGATAAACAAGAGTGTGAATTCTATTCAAAGAAATACTATTATGATTGGAAGCTTTCAAATTGCACTACCACCTCCTGAACCAAAATATGCTATCTTGATGATTGGAACTATTCCAATCAAGTATGAGGTATCTTGAAACTCTTCTTTATATCTATAAAATATGAATCATGTATTATATCTTTTGCATATTATTAATGAGACTTGATCAACCTCATTACTAATGTGGAAATGATGAAGACTTGATTCCCATAAAAATTTGTATTGCATTTTAATTTTATTTATCTTAGAATTTTAGAGTATATGCATAATCATAATTATTTCAGAGTTCAGAAATTCCAGAATATGAAGTTTGAAAAATTCTCTTTAGAAAATTGTCTCTGAAAATTCCAGAAAAATTTGGAGGTAAGTTATTTAACCAGAGGGACAATCTGCCAGAAGTGGGACACCAGGAGGCCACCAGGGACCAAAATGGGGTGTCCCACGCGGCCAGATTCCTTGGCCGCATGGGACCCACCAACTTTGTCCCCAGGTGGTGTTAGGTGAGTGTCCTGTGTCCATCTCCTTCCCCTCGACAGAAAACCACTTCCAGGTATTTTTCCCAAATTTTCCCGAGCTCGTTCTTCCTGCTATTCTTGGATCTCCAAGTTTAGGGCAGATTTTTCAAATCTGTTTGGTGGGATTGCTCCTTGGTATGTGACTCCTCCACCCATCCAATTATTTTTTGTTCTTGTGCCTCATGTATGAAGTATTTTGCTGCACTAGGTGTCACCAAATATGCTTGAGAAATCCATGGATTTAAGTTTTCTAGTTGATATGGATGCATGATATTGATGTGGAGACTAGTTATGGATGGCTCAATGTTGTTTTAGAGTGCTACATCTTAATTTTTGTTGAATATTATTTATGGGCAGCAAGGTACCATGATGAACAAAGGCAAGGCATTGCTTGGGATGAGCTCAAGACCGAGGAGAAGAACATCTAAAGTCTCCCTTAATTATGATGACAACCATCTTTGGGAGGATGATGTAGTTTTTGTGGGGGAGAAGCTGAAGATCCATACAACTAGATGGCAAGACCCCCATTTTCCATGCAACTGGTTTGCTTGAGTTTGCCCAAGATCCACGAGGTACATACGAGGAACTCTCGCGAGAATTCCTCTCCACATTCAGGTTTGAGGGCCCCGAGATCTACAAGCACAGTAAGAAGAGTAAGGCACCCACTCCTACCTTTGTTTGTAAATTTACTATGAGGGGGGAGCGCCTTGTTATGTCTTTGGAGGAGTTTTGCAAAGCTATTGGTGTGGAAAACAGGGGTAGTTGGGATGAAACCCGTGCTGACTCCAACCAGGAGCTTGTTGCATTTTGGCACTCTATTTCTGTTAACTCTCATGATAGATTGAATAGGGGTAAATTTACTCATATACAGCACCCAAGTTTGAGATACTTTGCGTTGTTCCTTGCAAGAGGATTTCTTGCTAGAGACAACAATTCTGCTTGCACGGGACCAATGGTTTATTTACTTAAATGTGCAAAAGAAAACACCACATGTGGGTATAACTTGGGAGTCATTCTTGCTAGATCCTTGCATACGGCTGTGAGTAGAAATATTACTGATCAAACCCCTATTTATGCTGGTGCTATTGCTACTTTAGTGTATGAATACATTAAAGATGAGAGAGGTTATGGTGATAACATGGGTACTCCTGTGATAGAGTCCAATTTACTCGATTTTGCTTTGACTACCCGTATGGATATAAGTGTGATGCATGGGGATCATTATTGGTATAACTATTTGAGTACTAATGGACAAAGAGTGCCCATTAGGCTCCCCCGTGCTGACCTTTTTGACAGGAGTACCGGAAAATGGATTGTGGAAGAGATGCCGCCTCAAGAGGAGCCACAAGATCCAGGGATGCAAGGCTACCAACCTCGAGAGGAGCCCCAAGACTCAGGAATGCAAGGCTACCCATATGGTTACTTCCCTGGAGGTGGAAGTGGATACAACTACTACCCGGGATACTAGCTTGATCGCAAGCTTGGGGGAGTACCTCTCTCCCTTTCCATTCATTGTGTTATATCACTGTTATCTTGTTATGTTTTAGTTTCTTGTTCTAAAAATCACAAAAACACAAAAAGATTTCATTTGTTTCTTTTGTTTAGTTACTTCTGGACATTTACTTTATGCATCTTAAAACTAAAAAGAACAAAAACATTTTCGTTTTATTGAATCCAAAGTGAAAACGGAGGTGCAGGAATTGCTGAAATCTGCTCACTGTTCTATTTTTCATATTTTCTCTGTAACTCCGAATGAGCTAAAATTTTAACCACTACTGCAACTTTTCATAACCTACACACCCGTAAATTATGAGATTTTTCTGAGTGTCTAGGTAGGGTAAAAACAGTACTGTATGCAGTAACATTTTATGGCAGATTTGAGTTTTTATTGCGCAGTTCAAATTGGGAGAGGAGAACAACAATGATGAGTTGATGTGCATGAAGTGGATGAAAGGTATGACACCTTTGCCGTGCTTATGTGGACTTTTTAATAACAGCAAGTGCGCACATCATAGTTTCTTTAACATCTAGGGAAGTGGTAGCAAATGTTTATCTTCTCCGTGTTCTAGTATGTTATATTATGATGCAAGTGAGATAATATGTAGCGACAACACTTGGATGTGAGTTGAGTAATTGTGGCTCTAAACAAAGGTCTACGCATCCCATTGTGCTTGCTAAACTTGCCAACCAAAGAATAAAAGAATTTTTCAAATGATAAACATGAAGTCATATGCTTGACAAGCTTAGTGGTTGGGAGTTAACTTAAATGTGCTGACACATGGAAAGCTTTCAACATTGCACTAAATTATATTTAGTTGATATCATGTACCTTTGTTTATGGATGCTTATCATGTGCGAAATAAATGTGGAAACTTAGTAAGTTTGAGGAGTAAGAATAATTGGCTAGAGAGACGCCTGGGCCGCCAACCTAAGCCATGCATCATTCATGGTGGAAATTTACAGCGTACCATAGTGAACATTCAGTGATGCACATCATAATAAAAAGCTACACAAATAGTAAATAAAAGAGTGCTGAGATTGTTCATTGTCTGTTTGTCTTGTCGTTTGGACATGGGCTTGTTCCATGTCTTGGGACAAGAGGTACCCCAGTTGACGCTCTTGATGACGCTTTTATTACTTGCAATGACTGAAAAACTCGAACTTGCCTAGTGACCAGAGTTGAGTAGCACGTGGTGTAGGTACTCGTATTCACGGGGCATGAGACTTTCAACCTCTAGTTGGTCAAGCATATGAGTCATAATAGGGAACACCAAATGGTTTGATAAAACTGAGAGCAAGGTTGTAAGCACAATGAGTTCATTAGTCAATAAAAGAAAGAATCAAAAGATCTCAAAAATCTTGTCTTGATTCAATTAAAAGCGATGCAAGAACCTTTGTTTATTTCTACAGTTGGGCAAACTCATCCAAGTATTGACACTTCATGATATTTCTCTTGCAACATGTATAAATGCTTTAACACTGATTAGATATACCTTTGCTAGCATTTTGTTATTTGTTATGGAAATTATGTCTTGAATACTTGTTGGTATTAAACGGTGTTACATATGCAATGCAAAGTTCTTGTCAAAGTCTTTTTATCGCTTCTGCACTATGTTTGAGTTGTTCGAGGACAAACAACGAGCTAAGCTTGGGGGAGTTGATGCACCTAAAATGCATCTACTTTTCCAAGCACTTTGCTTCATAATTTGCTCCGGAATCTTCCCATATTTGAATAAACCTGCTGAATCTGACGCTGTTTTTAGCAAAGTCTCGTTTCTGGTTATTTTTGCAGGAAATTAAATCGGGGAAAAATACCACGTCATTTTTTATGGAAAAGGAGGACAACGTGCAAAGGATGGACACGAGGAAGCGCCGGAGGCCCAAAAGAGGGGGCCCCACGCGGCCAGATCCTTGGGCCGCGTGGGCCCACCTAATGGAGCCTCGGGCGCCGCCTCTCCTTCGGCTTTTCGCGTACCCCCTCATATATACGAAAAAGTGGGTGCCCTAAGAGGAGAGGAGCTTTCGCGAAACACACCGCCGCCACCACCACGATCTTCGTTTTCGGAGACAGATTGATCCAGGATTTCTCCTCCGGTGGAGGGATCCGGAGACCGTCTTCACCGCCATCTTCACCGCCTTCATCTCCATCGACCATGAGCTCTCTCCATCACCATGTGTGAGTAGTCCGCTGTAGGCATGTGAGGTGGATGGGGATTGGATGAGATTGATCATGTAATGATACCCGTTGTTCGAGATCTTAGGGGTTTATCTTGAGGATATTTTTGTATTGTGTTGATGCACTTATGCTATACTTAATGCTTGTTACTAGGGCCCGAGTGGCATGATTTCAGTACTGAACTTATTTTGCTTCATCATATAATTGAGTTTGGTATTTATCTGCAAAGTGTATCACCTGCTATTATGTTGAACCTGCGAACCCTAAAAGTGACAGTATAGGGAAAACAAGGGGGAGATGTTTTAGTTTGAGGATTCTATGTGTTCATGAAGTGTTAATGCGTTGTTCCGGGCTATTCGAAAGGGTAGACCTTAATTACCTGTAGTTCCAAGTTGGCCCCGGTGAAATGGGCAGGTAGGACAATAGATGTTGTGCAAATTCTCTTGGTTAGTACGCACAACTAATTATGGAACACATACCTACATATATCGGAGTTAGAGATAAGTCCCATTGCTATTTATATCTTATTATATGATCAATCTTATTCATGCAACACCCCTCTATCACCTCATGCCTACGTTTTAAATCTCTGAGTTACACTTTCACTTTTCCGGTGAAAACTGGGAAACCCTTGTTCACTACTGCTGTTCCATTTGCTACTTGAATCATACTACTGCCATTACTATCACTGCTGCAAGTTTATTGATATACAGGTGTGGTTGAGAGTAACGCCTCAATTGCCAAAGTCTTATTGGTATTTATGTGTTCCCATCGTGTCGAACTATAAATTTGGGTAATACTTCCCAACAAAGATTTCAGCGATCCCCTATACTTGTGGGCATCAGCAAGCAACTTCTTAAAACATCCTCAAAATGTGGGAACACAAAAACTCCATGAAAATGTGAGAAGGGAATGATAGCTATCTCTTTTCGAACTATATGATCATTATTGCACACAAGGCATTCTAAGGGACAATTTGTCATCAACCTTGATGCAACAAGAGAAGGATTTGGCAAAAACACACAACGTAGAATGTCCAAAATATCATCATGGTGGCAAACAAAGCACATGAAAGAGCAAGTTTTCAACATATTTGTTGCAACACCAAATTGGTAGAAACCAATAAACTCATGACAAGACATGCTTAAAATGTCATTATGGTTGCAAACAAGCCATTGGAAAGAACAAGTGTTCATCATACTTGGTGCCACACATAAATCATTCATATGAAAGATCAGGGATACATTCTTGCCATAGGGGAAACCAATATCACCAACATGTTTGCAAACAAACCAAAAGCAAGAGAAATTGTTCAACTTGTTTGATGCAAAACATGAGCAAGATTTGAGAGTTGGATTCGATCCACAACTCACATGTATGCTCTCAAGAGCTCGTATTGTCAACTCATGCTCAATTGAGGTTGACATTATCATGCGTTTACCGGCACACGTAAGACACCAAATGAAGAAATTATGTGCACGGTAGATGAACATATCATCCATCATGAAGTGTCTCTTCATTTGCACATCACCAACCACACAACAATCAATTGGAAAATATGACATATGTGGATGGTCACTAAGCAAAGTGAAGGATGGAACAAGGTCCATAAGAGGAAACGAAACATCTCCAAAAAGTGAGAAAGCTATGGGGGCAATCTCATTATCAATCATTTCAACATTAGTGCAAGCAACACATGTGAAAGAGAAATTGTTCACCATGTTGCATGCAACAATGGGAGAAAAGTGGAAACATTCGTAACAAGGCATGCTCATGGCAAAATCATCACAAATAGGTAATTCCACATGATCAACATTTGTTTCAAACAAAGTATCACAAGGGAATAAGAACTTATCATATGATGGGGCAAGAAAATCATCCATAGCATGCAAACAATCATAGTTCATCATGTCCACTAGAGGGATCATGGTCACATCAACACCCATACCTTGGTAGTCCCGCTCATGAGAAGTAGGTGTTGAAGTAGTAGGGGCTTCCGAGTAGCCAACTTTTTCATCGTGAAGTAGACATGGGGTGGCATCATCATCATCCTCCATGTACATCTTCTCCATTTGAGGCATTGTCAAGTCGAGTAGTGGCGTCTCATCATCCATGGAACCTAGCACACAATGAGAAAACACACTAGAGGAAGGTGGTAAGTTGTTAGAAATCGAAATGGCCTCACAAGACCTATCAACTACCTCTCTCAACTCAAGTGGTGTATCACTCATTCCCTCAAAGTGAAAGCACTCAAACTCACATATGGTGGAGGCACTCAACTCACTCTCACTCTCACTCAAGTGGGCTAAGTGGCTCTCATGCTCACATGGGTTTGGTACCATCTCATAACTCAAGCTCATAGGGATAGGCTCGGTTTCCTCAACTCCATACGCCTCCAAGGTTGAAGGGAAACTCCCATGCTCAACCTTCTCAACCAACTCACCTCCAAAGGTCAATGCCATAGTGTAGGCATCATCACCCGACTCCTTTGCCGAAGGGAAAATCCCATGTTCGGCATCATCATCACTTGACCCATGGTCAAAGGTGATAGCATTCTCCATGCTCGCCTCCATGGTCGAAGGGAAAATCCCAAGCTGGACCATCTTCTCACCATCTTGGTCTCCATTTGTGCACTCCCACATCATGTGACCTCTTCTATTGCATAGTGGGCACAAGAGATTAGGACATTCTCGTGAATCATGGTCTTGGCCTTGGTAATTGTCACATAGAAGGTCTTCATTTTCCCATATGGGGGCCAATGTGGTGATGGCACTTGGTGTAGAGGCCATATTGATCCGTCCAAAACGTATCTATAATTTTTGATTGTTTCATGTTAATATTATGCCTTTGACACTTGTTTTTATATTAAGTTTATGATTTATTTGGACTAACCTATTAATAGTTGCAAAAGTGCACAATGTTCTTGTTTTACTCTTTGATGTGTAGGAATTATCAAAAATAGAAGAGGAAACCTTGTTGGAGTCGAATTGGGATTTTCCTGAAATCTGTCTGAAAACTCTTTTTAATGATTGTCACGTTACGGGTCGAAGACGGCGTCAAACAGAAATCTCGCCGAAGACAAAGTTGCAGGAAATTTTCCGCCGAACGTTCTAGACATAAAATTCGCCTGATTCCCAGTCCGGACGGCCGAGATAAGCCTGATTTACTGCAACCCTAAATGGGATGACGGGAATCCGAGAAGCTATATAAAGTGAGGAAACCTAACTCGTGGAGAACTCCTCCACCCACGAATTGCAGCCACCAAAAGCCACGTTTTGGCCTCCCCCATGGATCCCATCTCCATGGGGGAGGGCTCCCAAGAAGCCATGAAGGAGGGCAGCTAAGGGCGGCGCTCCCACATGATGCCGGCGGCGGGGAAGGAGCTCCCCGCGCCGCCGCCCTGCGCCACCGCGCTGCCTCTCTGCCGTCTTCACCACCATCTCCATCACCAACTGCTCCTTGTATTCAGTGGTTCATCCTCTCACAAACCTTTGTACCGTCCTATGTAAACATGTTGTTTGATGCTATAATATTTATCCTATGATCTATGACATGTTTGTGTAGTTTATTTGTCTTTTGATTGCTTGGTTGAATGTCTTTGGTTCATTAGAGTTGTATGTTGATATGGTACTGTCCTTTGGTGTCCATTATACTTGTGCGCGCATGGATCAAACATCACGGGGTTGGTAGTATTTGTAAACGAAGGGGGATTCCTGCCGGAGTGACCGAAACCTAAGGGCACGAACCGGTTAGTTACACGTATGGGAGTAAGAGGACCTTAAACTTAAGGCTATGGTTGGGGAAACCTTAATGCATTGTTAGTATTCGTGGATGCTTTCTAACAATCCATTCATATAGTACTTGTAATCCCAAGTAGTGGAGTGCATGTATATTTAGCCTCTCCCACATAGAAAAATGCATCGAAGACAATGAACCCGATATATTTGGTAATTAATCTTGGACAAAGCCATCACAATTACCACCACTTTTCCACACTAATGGTACTGTTAGTTTATGGTTACTTAGTGTACTTTATTGCTGCAGCACTAACATTTACTTTCTTGTATTTATTATCTCGCAAAGCTATCTCTCATACCCGTATTGTTACTCTAGTATTATTTCCTAGATAAAGTAAACGTTTAGTGTGCGTAGAGTTGTATCAATGGTTGATAGAACTTGAGAGAATACTTATCCTACCTTTAGCTCCTCGTTGGGTTCGACACTCTTACTTATCGAAAAGGCTACACGCGATCCCCTATACTTGTGGGTTATCACTTATCATGAGAAGTGCTTGAGAGGAGCGCCGTCTTGGTTGTGTCCTCACAAGTGTTGCCATGCTTCTTGCGGTGTCGACGTGAGCTTGACCGTTGCTCGAAGAACTTGTCGATGTCGGCCATGAACTCGTCAACAATAGCATCAACACTAGATTGAGACACCATAGAATGTGCACTTGTCGACGTCTTGGATGTAGAGGTTCTTGACTTCTCCTCATGTCGGCGTTGACGCTCTTGAGTGGAGGGGTGTCGCCGAAAGTCGTTCGGATGCTTCTCCGCATGTTGGCGTCGGCGTGCTTGTTGCTTTGGTGACCTTGGCTTGGAGCTTCCACTAGAGTTTGGCGACATGTTGTGGTCCACCGTGGCATCTTTATTGTGGCGTCTTGAAGAGCTATATGGGCCTTGGCTTGGCTTGGCCCTGTCGATGCACTTCTTGGGGCGCCGTCTAGTTGTCGATGTAGAGTGGCGGGGCTTGGCGCTCTTGGCGTTGTCCTTCTCATGGCGCCTTCTTGAAGTAGATGGAGCTTCATAGGATGGACTCATGGTGGTCTTCTTGTTGCTCCATCTTGAGCTTGAACCATAATGGGTTGTGCCATGACGCTTTGTGGTGCCGCTCTTGTACATGGTGATGATGGGGTTCGTCTCCTCTTGCATGTTATCGAAGTCGTCGCACATGCTACAAGAGTAGTAGTCGTAGAGGTTCTCCACCATGTCATCGGAGTGGTAGTCGTAGTAGTGGCTTTCCACCATGTCGTTGTTGTCGTCGGTACCATATGTTGAGACATGTGAAGACACTTGCGCCTCATTGTCGTTGGAGCTTTTGTAGTCGGAGTCGTCGTAGATTCGTATGTACTTGGAGTCGATACCATATGATGAAGGTTGCTCGACGTCATGGTACCGCTCCTTGTCGTGGACGCTCGAATAGTCAGAGTAGTTGTAGCGGAAGTCTTGGTGATGATCCATCATGTCATAGGGGTCATTGTCGGTGTAGTCGTATTAGTCCCCCATGTCCTCAAGTTTGAGGCACCATAGTTGTTGTGGCCCATCATGTACTCAACATCATCTTGGCCTCCATAGTGGCATTCACTCTCCCTAGACATGTCAACTCACAAGACAATTGTATATATGTGGAGTGGAAAGGAACTAGAACACAACCTCTCACCTTGTAGATAGTATTGGACGTCGTGGACAACCAAGAGAAACGATCACAAAGTAAAATGTTTGTGTTCAAGTATCCAAAGCAAACTCCAAAATACACACGGCTTAAAAGTTGGTAGGAAGGTATGATAGGTGGAAAGCAAATTGAACCAACCGGAAACCAAGATATTGTCAAAGCAAGTAGAGAACCACGATGATCACAAAGCAAATACAAGTCAATCTCAAAAGATAGGAATGTAGTTCAAGGAAACACACGTGCGGAGAGATAAATGGGACTCATGCAACCAAGAAGTGAGGTAAAGAACCATATGATCCTAGCGAAGACTATAAGCTCGGTGTTGCACAAGTACAAGGAGAGCTACTAGCTCGATTGCAATTTATTTGGTGGGCTACAAGATTTGCACAACAATGCACCACCTACTAGATGTTCATCGAGCTTACGCGCTTCCTACAAGATATGGCAAGTGGTGTTTCTTTCTTTTCTTTTCTTGCACTTTTTGCTTCTTTTCTCTTTTTGATTCTTTTCTCTTTTGCACACCCACTTCTTTTTTATGCCAACAACAAGATATATGATATATGAACTAGCGCACAACTTTTGCTCGGAAACTACACGGTGCAAATGTGCAAAGCCCAAGCAATCATCAAGAGCTAGCCTCAATAGGACATGGTAATCGCAAAGATATAGTGTGGCTTTCAACGGAATGGCAAGGGGTAAAGATTGGCGATGCTATACCTTTCGTCGATGTTCTTCACCCGTTGTTGTAGAAGTGCCGTGCTTGCCCACGGAATTTGGTGGTGGTGGATGATGGATCTTCCGCAATGGTGACGAAGCCCTTGATCGTAGTTTCGAAACGAGCCAAAGAACACAAAAAACGGAGTCTGGAATCAAAATATATGGCCAAAACAATTTTCTGAAATTTCAGTTTTCCGAGGTAGCGCTTAACCCAGCGGTAGTACCGCTCGAGGTACCACTCGGGGGTCCAGAAAGCCGTTTTCGGCGGTACCGAATGGCGGTAGCACTGTAGGGGGCGGTAGTACCGCTAGGTATGGCGGTAGTACCGCTGCGGGTCGCTGTTCGTGCTCGAGAACGCGAAAATTCGCGATTTTGGCGGAAAAACTCGCCGAAAAACCTCAAATCGAAGGGGCAAATTATGGAATTAGGCCATGGGAACGCAAAGGAAGGTAGATCAACTCGTAAAGCAATAGATCTATGGATCAAAACTTGCAAAAACGCACTCGAATCTCAGATCGGTCCACAAGCAAATTGGGGCTATTTTTGGTGGATATTTCTGAATTTCTCAAAATCAAAGAAAAATTTGGGAGATTTGTGGGGGAAACAAAGTCAAATCCGTGGCAACCATGCTCTGATACCATATGGTGTAGTACGGGACTACTAGGGTGGCCCGATCTTCACGGATTGACGGAGGATGTGGACGAACGCATGCAAGAACACGAGGAACACGAAGATCACCAAGAAGAACGCCCCGAACACAAGAACACACACACGATACATGAACCGTTTCCCTTACCGGTCGGTCCAACCGGTCCAATAGAATCCACACGAAGGTGGGAGATCGGCGAGTAGATACAAGAAGGGATCTTGGATGGTTGTTTCTCCAACGGTCAACCGAACCGCTCCAATAAAGTCACCCGAGGATGAAAGATTGGCAAGTAGTCAAACTATAAGTAGAGGTCTTGAATCCACTAGAGGGATCTTCTCCACAAGTGGAGGAACCATCCCCGCAAGGGGAGGAAGGAGACCGTCTTGAGGTGGGGAGCACAGCTCTACTCTAATATCAAAACATAGTCTATCCCTGATCTGAGCAAGGGAAGTCCTATTTATAGTGTTGACCAAACGGGGGTAGGAGGGGAGTGGATAAGGGCCTCCAACCCGTGCTGATTCCCGCAGCGGCGGTACTACCGCTTAACCCAGCGGTTGTACCGCTGGTGCGGGTTGTCTTCGATTCCTCCCACCTCGACGGTACCGGCGGCGGTACCGCCAGCGTACCAGTTGGTACCGGAAGAAGCTCCAGACTGGCGTTTCTGGCGGTAGCGGCGGCGGTAGCGGTGGCGGCAGCTCTCGGGCAGTAGTACCGCCAAACCCAACGGTACTACCGCCGCCTGGGTCTTTTCTCCTCTTCCTTCGCCTCTTCCAAGCTATCGTCTTGTCAGCCTTCGTTCCTCTTGCGCCTTGGTCATCCTCCCGTGTACATGTACTCGTCATGACATACCTAGCAATGTAAAGTGGACGATGGTCAAGTAGCATACCGTTCAAAAGCGACATATAGTGAATCACATAGTGGAAGGAGTTCACCTTTGATGTCCATGTTGACTTGTGGAGTGTTGGAGTGCTTGACATGGTGATGGTCCTAGGTTGCACTACATCACAGGGCAAGCAGTGTGGCAGCGGCATGAGGTGGAGACCATCTCGAGAAAGGCAGCGGCAGCGGCGTCGTGGCCGAGCTGCTCATCCGCCGCAAGGAGCAAGGGGCAAGGCGCGGACGCGGCCGGGAGGAGCAAGGCAGCAGGATGAGAAGAAATAGTGCGCTGTTTGACTGACTTGTGGGCCAGCGATCGCGATGGATGTCCGCATCGCATGTCCGACACCCCAGAATGGAGGCCTCTTCGTGGGTGCCGAACATGTTTTTGCTCGGGGTGACCCTTTGGGGGTGCCGCTGGTGACGTTTTAGTCGTCCGGACCCCCAATGGGTCTTTGGGGGGGGGGTCAATTGGAGGCCCCGGTGGAGATGCTCTTAGCAAATGCATACATATCCGATAGGATGTTCAGAGGAGGACGACATCAGGTTGCTATCCAGTCTGACAATTAACTCGTCTCCTTCGATGCTTCCATGCTTACGGAATTTTTTTTTTAGGTAATGTTGTGGTCGTTGGTAAAGCTCCCATCGCATCAGCAAGTTGCACCTGCTCAAAAGAATATTAGTCGTCTTCAACAGTTTTCAGTGCTGCAGTAAGGTCAGGCCTTCAGAAAAATACTAGCTTTGGACCACTTCTACAAAGTAAGAGCAGACAGTGATCAAACTAATTCAGTGACATCAGAGCCTAAGCACGCCACGGTAATCATGACGCTGCAGAGTGAACTTCTTATCGCTTGCAATAGCTACAGATTTAACTATAGAGCACAAAAGGAAACTAGCAATTGTGCAGGAAAATTCATTTGAACTCAATCCTAGAAATTCCGAAAATAAAATCTCGTGTCTCTGATGGAGATAAAATGCTCTTAATTGGGCACAGGAAAGAGGGGACTTGCTCTACCACTGTTTCCTCCTGCTGTCGCAACAGAGAATATGGGTTGTTGAACCTCCAAAAGGAAAATATTAGTTGGCAACGGATGGACAAAAGTTCGCATAGCAGTGCTCATTGTCTATTCTGAGACAGCATGTTTGACATGGGCCATCATCACAAATGATGAGAACAGGACAACACTCGCTTAGTATATTATTACTGAAGTTTTATTTGCATATATTCAGCAGAAAAAGGGGAAAAGAAGAAGCACAGATAAAGCAAACGAAGAAAGGAAAAGCACAAATATAAATGTGAAACAATGAGTCTAACTAATACAGATGACCTAAAAGTAGTTATAGAGTGCGTCGTTTTGGGGCCCGGGCTTCATGGAGCTTGATATTTAGGACAAAAGAAACACACTATTTAGATGTTTCCAAAATTATGGTTTTGGGTACATGGATACCTATTTATATTATCTAAACATCTGCAATGTTACCGAACAATATTGAACATTTTGGGCTACACAAACATGACAAATTTAAGGCTCTAAAAATGAAAAAAAAATGATTTTGATCTCAATTTTTGTGTGTGTAGATCACGGATAATATTTTTCTACGAAACTTGTGTCATATATACTAGATGTACTCCCAATTTTTTTGAGATTTGAAATTTTGATTTTCAATTTATTAAAGGGCCTTGCTAAGAAGGGCACGTGTCCCGGATTAGTTTTTCGTGGACATGAACATAATATGTTAACTGAGCCATGCATGCAGCCACATAGATTTCTTTATCCTTTCAAACTTTTAAAATGATTTATCTTTTAAACCGTAAACGAAATTCAGATCCGTTTTCACGGTTGGCTTGTCGCGACGAGATCTTCAAAATTAGATCCAATCGGGATATATTTGACAACTTTTTTTCTGACACTAGTTGCCAAATTATAGTCACTTGGTCACGAGGTATTGTCAAGTTGGTTACCACGTTAAAATCAAATGGTTCATTTTTTGAATTTTGCTACTCACCAATGTAATCATTTCATGACGGTATTTCCATATTTTACGTGTTTAGAGTTTATAAAATACTCACTCTGTGGATATGGAGATCATGACTATGACAAAAAAAACATGTAAAAATTACCTGGTAATTATGTATTATGTGGGTGGTAACTTTTTTTGCCGTCAATGTTTGCGAGCTTTATTGAATAGAAGACAACCGATTACACTCAGCCAGAAGGCTGCTTACAAGAAATGATGGACTCTTGTCAATCCAGCATTCTGAACCCATAAGGGAACAGGCATGCTTTGCACAACAATCCGCAGACTCATTAGCCTCCCTCTTGACATGCTTAAACCAAGAAAGAAATGAAACTAGCTGAGATCTCCCCAACATCGTCTAAGATAGGCGCCACGATAGAGCGAGAGTCGCGACGCGAAATCCAGAGGTTAACAACCTCTTCACAATCCACCTCTACTATCACATGTGAGAACCCACGCAGTTGAGCAAAGATCACTCCTTCTCGCATTGCTAGGGCTTCAATTATTAGTGGATCCGTCACACCCGCAAAGGGCTTGCACCAAGCTCCCATGAAGGCAATATGTGAACGAACCACACCACCACACCCGCCATTTCGGCAGTGAATATCCAGGGCACCATCTATATGTGGGTGGTAACTGTTAACTAGTAATCTGATACCTACAGTATTATAATCTCGCAAAAACCTATTAAGATAGGTCTTGTTTTAAAGTATTGGTCGAGACTAATCCAGCGGTGAAAACGGATCATCTATCGGATTAGCGGTTTAAAAGATAATTTATTTTGAATTTTTGGATCACGGAAAGATTCCTTACACGCATACATGCGTTGGTCCCGCCGTCCTTATAGAGACGAATGCTAATTCTTTGGGCGCCGGAAAAAACATACCGGTAAGACAGGTCTTCATAATAGATTAACCAAAAGATAATTTATATTGAATTTTCAGATGACAGAAAAATTCCTTACACATGCATGCGTTGGTCCCGCCATACTTATTGAGACAAATGTTATTTCACGGACACGTGAGGGAAGGGCACGTCTTCGTAATAGATTAATTGTTCATTAAAAGGGCTCCAGGGAGACGTCGCGGAGCGTGAAAAACATAAGAGGGGGTCAAAATTTCATAGGAAACAACGAATAAGCATATAAAAAATAGGACAAGTCATAGAACAGATATAACTAGTTTGAATATATCTTCATCTTCCCATTTGATTTAGATATTCCACAATAGCCATAGCATCGGGAACGGATGTATGTTCAACAACTTGCCCATCTCTTTTCCTCACAAAGAAAATACTGCACGTTCCGTTGTTTCGTCATTGCAACCTAAATCAGAATTATTATTTTTGCATCAATTGACCAATCTAGTTTAGTAATGGGCATCTAAATCACGAGTGCATCCCAATTCTCAATGAAAAAAAAAATCAGAAATCTGGCACAAAGCTAACTTGGTGCTGGCGGACACGGCTCTAGCCGGTGACCTGCGTGTAGGACTGGGGCGCTGGGCGCCGGGACCGGGCGGAGCAGCAGAAGTTCGTGCGCCGGGGCCGGGATAACGACGCCAAGCAAGAGGATCGAGGGGTAGGAGGAGGATCGAAGACCTGGAGATTAGGCGAAATCGCCATGGAAGGCGGCGGACCGCGGACGGGTAGAAGCATAAGAGAAGTTGGGCTGGATCTGCTAATGGGCCGAGTTATAGTAGCAGCCTACCTAGTAATTTCTTTTTGCGCTTTGGAAAGGGGGGCTGCAGTCCAGTTTGGCCTCCACGAGGCTCCGCCAGTGCCAGCCTGCCAGGGAGGTCAGGTGCCAATAGCATGTCTATGTAAAACTAAAAGAAAAAAAAAATGATATTGCGTCCTTCTGTGAAAGCCCTTTACAATAGCGACGCATAAGGCAAATAAACACATTTTGTTAAGGCTCAGGAATCAAAGGGAATTTGCGGCCCAAACTGGTGAAGCATCTGGCTCTTCTCTCCATCTCACCGATGGGAGGCGACGCTCTATGGATCGACGTAAGGATGTCAACGGGTAGGATATAAGGTGGGTAGAGCAATACCATATCCATACCCGTGTAGGTAAAGGGTAAAAGATTCTACCTATACACGTACCCACGGATATGAAACTTTACCCGTACCCATACCCGACGGGTACGCATATCCAACGGGTAGATTAAAGAGTACACAAGTTATTCATAATTTTACATTCATCGATAGCACATTTCACAAAATAAAAACGTTTATCTCAACTCAATGAGTACATGACAATTATGTCAACTCAAATTAACAATTGATAATATTTTAACATAGGTTAAGAATCTCACGAGAATGAATGTTGAAACTCCACGAGTAAGGTCCACATGATAGCATAAACGGGTAGGGTATGTGTATACCCACAGGTACAACGCCATTCCTGTGCCCTACCCGCGACTTAACGGGTAAGATACGGATACTACCCATGGGTATAAAATTATGCCTATATCCTATCCATGCGGGTACGGTACCCACGGGTACCCGTAGGTACAATTGCCATCCTTAGATCAACGTCGTCAGTATCTATGGATGACAGAGCAGACCTTATACCCAAAAAGATGACCAATGATCTTTGCTTGGTGATCTTTGATCGGGGTGGTTCCGGCCGATGTGGCACGCCATTGACAGAGGATCTAGGAGACTAGGACTCACCTAGTGGCTAGTGCACTATGGAAGAGATCGGATTGAAGGTCGGGAGCAGCGGCCCTGGGCACAGAAGATGCAGCGGCGCTTCGACCGGCCACCATGGCCGCATGGGCATGGCAGGGTCTTGAAGCTGTACGAGGGACGCACTGATCGGCGTCGAAGGCATCTTTGTCTTTAGCCGTGCACAACGACTTTTACTACTAAGGAAATTAAATGTTTTAAACTAGCAATAAACAAGTCTGGAAGGGAAAAAGACGCAGTGGTAAACCTTTTTCCTAGAATTTGCCACGGCGTAGCAAATGCTAGAGTAAAATGCATCTATAGTCCTGGAAGTTGCAGGCCATGTCCACAATGGTCCTGGAAGTCACGAAATGCTCCGTTTCAGTCCTGGAAGTTGCGCACGATGTCCACATACGGTCCTGGATACGGTATGAGCTGACGTGGCTAGTGGGGATGGCGCGGAGCGAGGCCTCGCAGAACAGTTATGTTGTTCTAATCGACTGTCTCTTAGCGCTGGAACCTAGATCGAGAAAATTCCCCACCCGAGGCGCGAGAGAGGAAGCTAGCGGCGACTGGTGGAGCTTGGAGGCGACGGCGGGAGTTCGTCGGAGAAGCAAGGAAAGCGGAGGCGAGGGCTGGTGCTCCGTTCCTGCCTCTATTTCTTCATGGGCGGAGACGACAGCTCGTCGCAGGACATGGAGATGCGCCCGCGGTTTCCGCTTGTAGGCTGAAATCGGTAGAGGAGGGAAAGGAGGCTGCCGGCGGCGAGGTTGCTGCCCACACGCCTCCACGGTCTAGGACGGCGTCGAGATGCTGGCCGTCGCACTCTCTTCTCCAACAACACCATGCGGTGGCTGTCGTCTCCCGGGGCAGCACCACCGCCGGCCGGCAACAATGAGGCGCCGCCGGAGCTGGGCGCCTGAGCAGCAGAGGACGTACGGCGACCCGTGCAGCTCTGCTCCAGTCCATGTACGTCCTGCATTTCTTCAGCTCCGAGCTGCTGCAGCCCCCGTCCTGCTTCCCCGCCACTGGCTGTCCGTCGCAGGTGAGCTCCGGTGATGGCTTGGGCTCCTCCAGGCCGACCTCCTCCTCCTCCTCGTTCCCCCACCTACAGGGCCGGCACCCTCGCGTCCGACGACTGCAGCAGCAGGGCCGGTCCCCACCTCCAATTTGCCATGACAATCAGTTTTAATTATCGGCTCTGTTGCATGTTTAGAGGGACATGCATCTGCAGCTAGCTGCACCACCACCATGACCGCATTATTTCTGCCAAACATCCTAGCTGTTGATAATCCGTGGGTTGCCAAAAATTAATAATCAGTGGATCTTAGGGGTAGTTAATCAACCTTAGCAAGTGGATTGAAACCTGTTCAGCCTAGGATATTTTAGGTTACTTTGTGAATTGAGGATCAGCGTACTCTGAAGTGGCAGAGAGATTGGAATCAGGAGTATTTGGTGGTGAATTTCTCCTTCTATTCTGAATTTGCCATGGAGAAAACAGAGGACGTAGACTGGAACTGACTCGTCCCTTCGATTGTAGGGGCTGAAATGCAAATTTTCCATGGGGTCCTGGCTTTGCTCCGCGCCATCATGGGCCCGCCCACTAGCCACGTCAGCTCATACCGTATCCAGGACCGTATGTGGACATCGTGCGCAACTTCCAGGACTGAAACGGAGCATTTCGTGACTTCCAGGACCATTGTGGACGTGGCCTGCAACTTCCAGGACTATAGATGCATTTTACTCCAAATGCTATCCCAACCAAACGCTTGGTCTGACTCGAGAGCGAGGCGACTGAGAACGAGCGTAGTTCTCATGTTTCCACTGAACATCAAGCCAAGACCGAACGCAACTCCATGAAAAACGAGGCAGAACATAACAAAACAAAAATAATCAACATCTGGCATGATTAATGGAGCAGTTAATCATGGTCTTATTAGGGCATGTACAATGCAGACGCTAAGCGAGAGGTGCTAGAGAAAAACTCCCAGCTATTGTGATGGTTACTAAAAAATCCTAGCTGTTTTTTGAAGCATCGCTGCATACGCAAGCGTGTCAATCGCTTCGGAAATAAACGGAAAATACCCTAGCGTGCGGCGCTGCCACATGGCCAGTATTTGACTCGACCGTTCGTCAATAGTGCAATATGTAAATGACACAGTCCTTTCACTAGAATATTTAAATCAAATTACAAACCATAAACTAAATTTAAAATAAACTTTTCTGAAAGTGAGGTTTACATCAAAAGATATATGTATTACTTGGAGGAAGTTTTCACATGTAAAACAAGGGACCTACCTATGAAGTACTTAGGAATCATCGATTGTATAATAGGAGGGCAAATTCACGGCCTGAGAGAGCCCCACGCTACTGTACTGTAGCTATCTACAGTGCTACAGTGCGTGGTGGGTCCCGCGCGTCAGCGACACAGCGGGCCGTCGATTTTTGCAGAGAAGCACACGGGGAGGGGCGAAAATTCCATGTCCTTCACAGAAAATTCGCCGCGAGGGACCTTTTTGCAATTACGCGAAACTTCCGGTTCTTTTTTGTAAAAACGTCACAAACCCCCACCTTCCTCCTCCGCGGCCGCACGCCGCCACCGCCGCCGCCGCGCGTCCTCGCCGCTCCTGCCCTCCCCGTCCACATCCACGCGCATGGCGGTCTTCGCCGTCGCCGCCTACCCCTCCTCGCCGCATCTCGTGTCCCGGGGCGCCGCGGAGTCGCCGGAATCGCCGCGGACGCGCCCGCGGCCCGCCGCCGCTTCCGCACGCCGACCCGGCCGCTCCGGCGACCAAACAAGAGCGGCGCCGCCCGCTGCGGGTTCCCCGCGACGACGCGAAGCCGATGCGCCCGCTCCCAAGTCCTGCATCGCCGTGAGTCGTCGCCGGCGGCGCGGTCGCCGCCGCGCCAGTGTGATGCCACATCCCGGCCCCCGGCCACGGGTTACGTCATGCTGACGTCCCCGCGGGCCTGGGATGGCTAGGTGGGCCGCTGCTGGGCCTGGCCGGCGTGCGCGGCTCGCTTGGCCCATTTTTTCCCCTCCTTTTTTTCTATTTTCCTTTTCCCACAAACAAAAAAAAAACTATTACACCTATTCAAATACAATCAAAAAATACAGATATTTCCCGTATTTTCCTTCTGCAAACTCATTTCAAAAACAAATAAATTTACTGCTTATTTGTAGTACTTAGTTCCAATAAAAAAAATGAATTGCTACTTACTTCCAGATAATTTGGAATACATCAAAATTCGCGAAGAAAAAAAAATACATTCGAACATTTGAAATTGACCACGATATTAGACGTATTACTTATTTGTACTACTTATTTGCAAAAAAAAAGGATGCAAACAAATTGAGCTACATCAAAAATTCACGGAAAACAGATCAAAAAAAAAAAAACACATTCGAACATCTTTTATTTATTTTTTTCCCTCTTTTTTTTTCCCTACTTTCCTTTTCCCACAAAGAAAGAAAAAAAACTGTTACACCTGTTCAAATACAAAAAAATGGCAGATATTTCCTGTATTTCCGTCTTCAAATTCATTTCAATAAAACAAAAAAAAATATTACTTATTTGTAGTACTTAGTTCCAAGAAAAACAAAATGGAATGCTACATACTTCAAAAAAAATTGGAATACATCGAAATTCGCGAAAGAAATGAAACACATTTGCACATTTAAAATTACCCACGAGATTAAATGTATTACTTGCCGGCCTACTACGTGGTTTTTTTTCTGAGATTTAAAAAAAAAACAGGGTATTCCAAATACATAGTATTTACATATGTGATGAAATACAACTCCAATGGCAAAAAACAAAATAGCCATTTCAAATGTTTTGGAACTTTCTTCACACTATTTCAAATCTTAATTTCCAACTGAATAAAAATAAATCAAATTACAGAGTTCAGAAAAAAAAACATGATTAAAAAAAATATTCAACCACTTCACAACTTATTCCATCATTTCAAACAGATTAATTCCATCAAACTACAATTTTTTTTAAAAAAAAATGATTCAAACAATTTAAAACAGTTCACACCTTATTACACCATTCCAAAAAAAAAAAAATCGCGATAATTTAACTAAACTGCCTCCAAATATGCGCACAAACAACTAAATTCATTCATTCAAATTATTAAAATTTGCCTACACCAAAAAACACAGTGTTAGATTACTATGTTTGCAGACATGTCCAACTTGCATATTTCAAAAATGTTAATTTGTGTGGCCTTCATTATTACTGAACCACCACTGCTCTAAAACAATATTGGATTTTCACTTTGAATTGTGCTAATCTAAAAAAATGTGTCCAACTGTTTTACAAAACCGATAGCAGTCAAGAAACAATATATCTCATATTTAGATGGGCTTACAAATATCAAAATAAATAATCCACACATGTAAATACTGAGGTATAAATAATTTTAAAAACTTCATATATACTGCCTTACGGTGTTTAGACAATTTTGCAGAACTACTACATGCTGCCAAAGCAGTAACTTCAACTATACCCCCCACAAAAAAATCAAAAAAAATCATCAAAACGGTCACAACAAAATAAAATGCTGACTATTTCTAAAATATTACTAAATTTCAAAATTGAATATTCTAAACATATAATTACCCATTTATATGATGGGCTTTCATACGATAGGAATAAATATACCAAAATAAAATAGTACGAACGGAAATATTTAGAAATAGCTGTTCTAAAAATATTTTCCATGACAACATATTTTATTACAAACCAAACGCAGCTATATCCACCAGCAATAATTGAAAAAATTCATCAAAACGGTCACAAAAAAAATATGCTGACTAATTACAAAATATGACCGAATTTATGCCTCGCAAATCCACCAAGGGCATTTCACAAACCAAAAATGATTCGAGCCTAGAAAACACCCCAACTTGAACAATTATCAAAATCTGAACAACAACCATATCTCAGCACTCCAACAAAAATTATTTCGATATTCTCTAAACTATATAACAAATGCCCATAAAAACCAACACTAACCATCTATGGCAAAACACAAAACATAATTACAGAATTCAAAATAGTCAATATTTAGATGCAATATAAATGAACTTTTCCGAATTGTAGACTCGAATTCAAAAAAAAAATGCATTACTACTAACAATGTACTTACATTAAATATTATTTGGAAGATAGAAGTATATTTGCATATTACAACTTCCTACAATATTAAAGGTACTACAGAATATATCTACATGCTCACAAAAATAAATAATACTTATTAATGCCAAAATACGAACTTATTTACACATTTCAAAATTAACAAAAAAAAATCACACAAACGCGGATGGGGTCTACTTAATGATGGAATATAAAATCTGTTTATATTTCATTTGAACGAATCTTTTCTTATGGTCTACAAAAAATAAAAGAAATATGAAATATTCGGAGTTTTGTTTAAACAAAAGAAATAGATAAAAAAAAGACTTTTTATGCAATGTTCCAAATTCTTAAACAAATGATAATGGAATCATTTTTTTACAACACTCCAAATGCTTCATGTCTCACTTAATAATGGCGTCATTTATCTAAGAACTACATGTATTGTTCAACTTTACAATAACAAAATAGAAAACATGCTCTCAAGTTGCAATTTGTCTAACATTTGAGCGAATATTCCGATATTCCGTAAAATAAAAACCAAAATGCTCATAAAAAATAACCGAAGTGCACTCAAAACAAATACCAAATTTGTTTCAACATTTCAATTTGTCTAGCAGTTCAACTCGACACGAGCAAACTTTCCCCAAATATGGAATCAAATTCAAATGGATTGTTCTGATTTTGATTAAATATTGACGTCCAAAGAAAACATGTTTGACCATTTCAAGCCTTCAACTATTTGAATATTGTACACAACATATCACAAATGCATGCAAAAAATGCTACTTATTCATAACAAAACAAACAAATGTTCCAACACACCAATTTAGCCAACATTTTGGTTAACAAAAAAAAAAATATAGCACAAAAAAATACCAAGGACGTGGCGTGACGGCACGCTAAAAAAAAGTGAAAATACAAATTTTGTCAACATTTAGAGATGATCCACATGCCTTTTTCCTGATTCCAATTAAGAAAAAAAATTACCAGCATTTGGAGATAGTTCATGTGCACTTCTCCTAATCTCGATTAAATGTTCACGTCGAAATACAAACATGTTTGGACTTTTCAAACTACTAAACATTTGAATATTGTACAAAACATATAAAAAAATGATCGTCAAAATTGCTACATACTCACACAAAAGTAAAAACATGTTTGAATATTCTAATTTGGCCAAAATTTACGCGAATATTCCGACATTCCATAAAATATAAAAAAAAATGCTATAGAAAAACCGTTATCTACATATATCTAAAATGTAAATATATTAATTCATCAAGAATTTTCTATTCAAACATACTCATCAAAAAAAATATGAAAACATACCAACACACAAAAAATGCTAACATTACGTGCCACATTGCCGAAAATCAAATTCGAAGATTCCAAAAAAAATGCCTTACAAAAGACTCACACATTTTGTCTTCATTTCAAACAATTTAAATCTGAACATTTCTCTTTTTAAAAAAAATTCCAAACCATCATCAAAATTTGACATCGCACGCCGCGCCAAATACCACTAGTATTACCAACCGATGAGAAAACCAGAATTTCTAAAACTCGTTCTTCTGAAATTTAACTAAATCACAGTCGACTCCTCAACCATTGGATTTGCGCATGATTCGTTTTCATCTGACAGTTGCAAATGAGAAAATAATTCATGTAAATATTAGTCGATTAGTTACCGGTTGGATTTATGTCGTGATTCGTGCTGGCCTAAGAGTTGCACATCATTTCCAACTGTGTGCAACTAAATGAGACGTAGTTAATTTTTATTAGACTCCTTAGGCACTGGATTTTTTTCGTGATTCGTTCTAGTCCATAGAGTTTCTCACGGGTTGCAATTATGTGCAACTCACTGGGAATTTGTTAAATCTAAGTGGAATGAGCGTTAGACGGTTCTGAAAAAATACTAAAAAGGTGATTGGAAACTGAGAATAGGTTTGCTTGTTGGTAGGCAAAAACCTTGCAACAGGTGGCAGGATTATTCTCATCAACTTCTATCTCAATTGTGTGCCATTGTGTAGACGACTTTCCTTTTTTATAGGCTACCTTCATGGGTGAAATTCTAAAGTATAATTATTACAGAGCTAGATTTTTGTGGACTGGAGATAGGAAGATGAAGAAATACCATATGGTCAGTTGGCTACTTGTTTTGAATTCTAAATCTTGATACTATGAATATTGTCTTAGATTCCAAATGGCTTTAGAAATTAGTGAACGAATAAGGTGCTTAGCAAGATTTTGGCCGACATAAATTCTTGAAAAATGTGCTTTAGACCGGCAAGTTAAAATTGGAGAATCTCACTTTCGGCAAGGCCTAATGGAAGTTAAAGAACTTTTGTTTTGTCATGATGTAAGATAAAAGTGGAAAATGGGAGAAAAAATGTTTTGGGAAGAAGTGTAGTGAGAGAATCATCATTTGCTACAAGATTCCCTAGAATGTATTCCATTTATCTTAACTAAAATATTAGTGTTGTTGAGGTTTTTGATCATGGGATAGATTGTCTACCTTTTAGACGTGCACCACTTGTTGAAAAGAGCATCCTATGGAATGGGAGTAAGAACTTCTATGGTAATGTTGCCTTGGACGATTCAACAAATTCTCTAGTTTGGACCTTATCATCTTTTGGTATTTTTGCTGTGAAATGCCTATATACTGTTATGAAAAACTGTGCGCTTTTATTTAAAAGTTTTGGTGGAAAGTTAAATCTCCATGCGTGTAAACACTCTTTTGGATTATGCTTAACGAGAGCATCTTGATGAGACAGCCGCATCTTCGAATGTAAGTATGCCTGTCCTACATTCATCGATCCAGATAACAATAACTTGTATGCACTCTGTAGATATATTTGGCAATTGGATATGGGTATTGGTCGCAATTATATTTTGACTCATTTGCTATAACATATGTAGAAAATGATATAATTTTTAATTGTAAGAAAGATACCACCCTAGATGACCTACCAGTGTGTATGTATTAGCTGAGTTCGTGGACTATTTTTCAGCAACCGGAGTAACGACAATGTATACACACTTGGAACAATGGCTAATGTTGTTCTTATTGGTCTAGTCTGTGGATCGGCCCTCCAACCTCTTAGAGCATCTCCAGCGGCGCACTCCAAATGACCTTAGAAGGTCTAATGGGGGTCCGGACGAAAAAATCGGCCACAGCTACACCCCCAAGTGTCTGGGCCGAGCCAATTTGTGTCCGGCACCTCCGAAAGGGCCTCCAAGTTTGAAGGACCTCTCGGGGTGCCGGACACTAGCCGAACACACCCTCCGACAAGGGTGGCCCGCCCGTCATACACACAGCGCGGCGCATGCGTTATTAATAGCGCCGTCCAGGAGCCTGTCTGGCCGCGTTAATGGCGCAGTCGTCGGCGGTTTTCAACGCGACGCGATGGGACGACGGTGTGCCTGTCCACACGCATGCCATTTATAGCGGCCATGCGACGCGACCGCTCCCCAGGCCACGCGGCCGGCGTTGCGGCTGCCCCACACGTCGCATATACGCCGGCTACACCATGCTTATCCACCACGCCACCCTTACTCTCCTCCTCACCCTCACTCTTCTCGCCTCACCCGTATCCATGGCGTACCGGGCAGGCGCACCATCAGCAACGATGACGCTTGGGAGCTGCACCGGTACGGGCTCCTCGCCACTCCGGACTGCCGCCTACCCAAGCGTTGGTCCGTCTCGGCTGCTGGCCTTCCCGTACCGCCACTGTCCGAGACGGCGGAGCAGATCCGGCGCTTCATAGCTCGCCGCCGAAGCTGGATGACGCGGGAGGAGCGGCGCCTCCCCGAGAACGACGAAGGCCAGGCGAACTAGGGCCACTAGCTCGACCGCTTCGAGCACGAGCGGGAGACGGTCATCGCCATCGTCGACGGCCCCAACGCGCTCCAGACGCGATACAATTCCGCCGGGCGGAACGAGTGGTGGGAGTCAATTAACCGACCACATGGTTGCCTGCGCGATCGAAGCCGCCCGCCAACACGCCGCCACGGGAAGCGCGATCCCGTTCTGCCTGCTACCACCGGCGTGGCGCGTCCCTTCCCCGCGCCCCGCGCTGCACCCGGCGGTGAAGCAGGAGCAGCGTTCACCGCCGCATCGTGGAGGAGGTGGCGCGGCATCGTCATCCGCGAACGCCGCCGCGAGCGTTCGCCACCGCGCAGCCGCCTCTACCTCTGTCGCTCCAAGACGGAGGCAATGCCGTTGGTGGTCATCCCGGCGGGCTACGACGTGCCGTCCGCGCTGCGGAACGAGCACGATGGTGACACTCCCGGGTTCCTGGCGGCGCTCGCCGACTCGGTGGCCACCATCGAGCGCGACAGCCTCGGGTACATGGCAACGATGGCCACCTCGTGGAGACGGCGACCTCCTAGAGCCGTGTGCCACGCCGCCAAGACGGCGCCTCCACCAGCCGTGCCGCCTCCTCCTCCACGGTGGTGCTCCTCGACAACGACGGCCAGGATGATGACGACGCGGCGTGGTGGGACGAGGACGAGAAGGAGTAGGGAGTTGGCTAGGGTTAGGGCGCCGCCTTTGCCCAAATTTCATTCAAACTATTGGTAATATGTAACAAATTTAAATGAAATTTCGAAACCGTTTTAATTTCTTTGCATTCGTTTTTTTGGTTTTTGGGGGGGAGGGGCGCTGTGGGCTGCACCCTCCATTCGGGCGGACACATGTCTAACACTCCAATTGAGACCCAATTGGAGATGCTCTTAGGCATTGTATATTTTTTTTGAATTTTCCATATATATATAGATATATATGCAAAATAGTGGGGTGCCATGGGGTAGTGGTGCACCCTCATCCAACCGTTGGATATACTATAGGGAGCACAAGATTGGTTCCAATGTAAACGTCAAATCTTCACGGCGTCACACCGAGAGCACAAAAATCATGCATGTTGATTCCTCTTTCTCTCTCCTATTCATCTCCTTTAGACAATTCTACACCCCATGACATGAAATGTTGCATGGCTGGATCTAGTCCTTTAAGGAATTCAAGCGAGTGAGGGAATTGTCTAAAGGACCTAGACACCATAGCTAGGTAGGTGACATTTCATGTGAAAAGCACAACGGTGGTGGAACATTGCAGCTAATAAATGTTCTGTTGTATTCCTGGACTTCATTGAAAGAATGAAAAAAAATACATGTAGTGTTTTTTCACGCAAAATTTTGTTTTTAACATAAGTACTGATTTCTTGGATATGTCACGGGATGGGAAGAGAAATATGATAGGAACATGGTAAATCCAAATCTACAAGATTGTAGTAGTGTTTCATCCCGGTTAGCATTACTACTTATTTACTATAAAAAGGGTTGTCGTCACTTCTATGCACTTTTAGAGCATCTCCAAGCGGAGTTGCCAAACTGCCCCCAAACGTCCGGGCGGACAGCCCGGACAAGGTTTGAGATAAAAACATGCACCCAACCATCGTCTCCAAACACTTCTCATAGGTCCGGGCTGTCCGGCAACCCCCAAACCCACCCCATATGTGGGGAGGGTTTGGGGGCGACCGGACGCGACCGGACGCGTCCAGGCGGACAGCTTTTCCTTTATTTTCTTTTCTTTTGTCCTTCATTGATCCTTCTCTCTCCTTCTCCACCAATCACATGCAAGTGACCCCACAATTTGGGAGGATTTTGGGGGACACGGTTGGAGGAGGCCACTTTTTGAGGCTGTCCGCGGACACGTCCGGACGTGTCCGCGGACAATTTGGGGGCCGGATTTGGGGGCTCCGCTTGGAGATGCTCTTACGGACCAAAAATGCAACAGCTATTTCTGCCAACCCGATGGACTAATCTGGAGATTTTTTTTTCGGTCGTACGTGGACGAATAGAAAATATCCAGCACCCCTATAGAAATGGCCGTCTACATCTCAAAAGCTGGCACCTACTCGGTTGAATTCTTTGGAGACCATGGTCCAGCACCTGACACGTTTCGTGCCACTGTTGTAGAAATGTCCAAATTAAGGTGCTTGCTTGCTCTGCATCACCAACTGCCCCTAGTTATATATGGGGGAGGTGAAAAAACATTGCTCTTCGCGGCGGGAGAACATTATGGAAGGTAAGCTTGCTCGACAGAGAGTTTCCCGCGAAAAATTTGTCGTAACTTTTTTGGCCAAAGTTTAAGAAAAAAACGAAACACCACCATGCCGGTACAAAACATGAATTGTCTTGTGGATATGGTGTTTTTGGACACCGCATCCATCCACCACATTTGTGAATTTTCACCTTTGGAATTGTCTAAAGGTGTGGCCGGCTAGCACATGCAAAAGATTCACAACAATGTACTGCGGGGTGGTTTCCACCTCTAAGATGCACATGCAGTAATCAGTTCAGTTTATGTAATCTGTGGGGATATTTTTCAGTTCGAGACTGCATATGTAATCTGTGGGATTTGTTTTTCAGTTCATGATGCACATGCAGTAATCAGTTCGGTTTAAAGTAAAAACCAATTGATTGCTGATTCTATTTTTTCTTGGCTATCTAGCCGAATAAGATAAAGACATGGTGCCATGGGCAAAACTTTTTTTTCACGGCCGACACGACGATTACAAACAACACCGCCCGCCGCATGGCCAAATTCGTAAAAGAAAAAAAATGGACACTGGAATTCTTTGCCGCAGTGTCAATTCGTAAAAGATAACCTGCGGCCATAGACAAATTGTTTAAACATGAAATTGAACCATCTCGCAGAAAAAAACACTGGAAAACTAATTCTTTGCCGTACGGTACCCAGAAACCAAGTACCACGGACCCATACTAGGTGTGGTTAAAAATGCGGAAAAAACCGTGGCACTGTGCACGAAGTTACAAAATGTTATAGTTAAGGCGACCCGTACCAGCCTATCCAAATGGTCATGGAGATTTAAAATAAAAAAAGAACATGCAACGCCGAGTCACGCCACCAATAGAAATCCAAGACGAGATGTTGCATGAAATGTTGCATATATGTGGAGCTTGTGGACCCCGCAGCCACTCATTATTTCACCTTGATGAAATGTCGTATGGCTGAGGATGCACTTTTTTTTTTTGAACAAAACGGGCAACATTGCCTCATTTTATTTAAAAAAGTAGAAGAGAATTGACCGGTTCATTTGCAGGGGAACCGGCCGAAAACCCGTACAATGCACCAATGTCGTCATGGAACACGACCACACTGGGCACACCACCACAGCCAACCCGGCTACCCACACGAAGCACAAACACACAAGGAGACCATGTCGAGGTTGCCACGAAGTTTCATCGTCATCACTCCTCCGCGAGCCAGCGACTCCGACTTCACCAGCAGCTTCCCAAACGGAGCCTCACAAAAGCATCGGAGCCCATGCCGGCCTATGCCAACAATTGGCCACACGCGCCAAGGACAGACAGCTCCGAATCTGACGACGAGCTTCACAAGGGAAATATGCTGAACCTGCGCCGATCGAGAACTCTGCGAAGCCACCGGCGGCCGGTCATCGTCGCCGCCTGGACACCCTCCACCGCAGCTCTGACTCCACAGCAACACAACGGAGCAGAAGGACCCATCGAACACGCCGAGAGACTCGACTACCAAAGTCCAGCCGCGACCCATCTTCCGCCCAAAGCATCCTCTTTGCCAAACTGCACACTTGGACCTTGCACAGCTATCCGACAACCAGCCACCTTCATCGAACCCCTAGGCGACTCCGAGCCGATGCCCCCAAGAAGGAAAGAGACGCAACAGCGCCTCCATCGCCCGATCCCAGATCCGAGGTTTCCCTCCGGAGTCAAGGCCGCAGGAGGAGGAGTGAGCACCACACATGACAATGCTTCCAAGGAAGACCGCGACACCCACGGGCGTCACCACTGTCAGCTCTGGCAGGAACCGGAGCAAGAATTTCTTCCGGTGATGCTCAACAACACTCCACCATGAACCGGCCGCCCACAAACCACCACCGAACGCGCCGAAGCCGCCGGCCAACACACCCTGCCGGGATAGCCCTGCACCACCAGGCCGAAGACACCGGCGCAGCACTTCGCGCAGCACCTGCATGACACCGGCGCAGCACCTCGCGCAGCACCTGCATCTCGCCACGCTGCCAGCCGGCCGACAGCACGTCACCACCACCTCTTCCCCCTCCCGCTCTGCCAGCACCACCACGCCGCAGACCAGCGCCTGCAGAAGCCCGCAGGGCGCCGCCTGCTGCGAACCCACAGGCCGCCGCCGAGCCGAACTCACCGGACAGAACCAGGAGCGCCGCCTGAGGCCGCCTGCACCGCCCTCGCCACAGCCGTCTCCTCCTCAGGCCTCAACGTGGCGCCGGCCGCCGGCTCGCCACCGGGCACCATCGCCGCACCACCGCGCCCCGGGGCCGCCGCGCACCTCCCGCGCGAAGGTCGCCGACGCCACCCACCGCCAACCCGGGGCCGCTGCCCCGGCGTCCATCCTCAGCCACCTGCTCAGCAGCCCAGCTCGAGGGTCCCCGCCACCCTTTGGGCGGAAGGGCCCGCCGCCACCGCGGTCGAAGCCGGCGGCAGCGGCGGCGCGGCTCCCCTTCGTCGATCTCCGCGAAGCGCTTGTCGGCTCTCCCCCGGGCCGCCCTGGCGCGGACGGCACGGGGTCGGGACGAGAGGGAGGGAGGAGAGGGAGGAGGGGGGGGGGGGGGGAACGCCGGCGGGGAGGGCTTGGCGGCGGCGGCGGCGGGTGGGAACCCTAGAGGAGAGGAGCTGCGGGTTTTTTCCCAAACTAGAAATTTGAGGATGCACTTGTACTCTACTTGCTAATCTATACTACTATTAAAAGAGCAAACTTAACTTGTTGGGATATTTTAAATCTGGACCGTTCAATATCTGATCAAACGGTCCAGATTGTCCCAATGTTTGACAACTCAACATTGTCCGTTTTGGACCGTTTTGCCCTCCCACCAAATCACATAATACAACAATATTACCACCGTACCGGTTCAGTATTGTTTTTCTGCCACGCAAACACACTACGCCTGCCTCCCTGCCGCCCACGCCCTGCCTCCACCGCGCCTCGGCAACCACCACAGCGCGCCACGCTGCTCCGCTGACGCAGATATCCTTGTTGCTCGCGCTCTCCTTTCACATCCTCTCCTGGCACGTTTCTGCGTGCGCGGCTGTGGCCGTCGGCGAGGTTTGCGGGGAGGCAGAAGACCTGGCCGCCGGCGTCAGTGAGATTTGAATCTTCTAAATCGAGATTTCTCTCCGTATCTCCCGTCCGTCTCGCCGGCGTCCGTATCCTGGGCCCCACCCACGCCGGCCGGCCGCGGCAGCCAACCCAAAAGACCAGAACAGCGATGGCCTCTGCGCTCTGCTCCGTGCGCTACGGCGACAGCCTCTCGGTGCTTGCCATCTCGGGCACCTCATCTACCGCACCTCCACCTACAACTACCTCCACCCGCCAACCCCAGGTCACCCGCCGCTGCCGCAGCTCACCACCAACTCGCCGCCATGGTCTGCAACCCTCCCTCTCTGGTTGACTGTCTCGATGCGCCAACCATAGCGACGGCCTAAGCAGCGGCAGCAGCTGAGGGACGCGCTGGAGATGGAGGATTACCTCCGCTGACCGCTGCAGATAAAGAGCAGGACCTCCCGCTGCTCGGCCACCTCCTCTCCGAGCTGCTGGCGCTGGCGACGTCTCTGGCATGCTCTGCCTGCAACGACCACCTCCCAACATGCATCTGCCCGGTGAGGCCCCTCTCGCCTCCAGCATTCATCGTAAATTTAATCTAAGCATGCTTGTAGCTGTAGGTAGGGGATAAGTACTCCGTATGTCTTGTTATCCAGTGGCCGAGCTAGCTAGCTACTTGCACTTTGAAGCGGATCCGTGCTTGTACTGTACAGTACAGTGTACACAAGTGTTTGATTGAGTAGCGATTTACTTTTTAATGGAACCTGTAAATTAAATCGCAAGTATGTAGCGATATTGATGTCTGCAAATTCAGTAAGGTGATGCAAGCAAGGGCATGCCATCACATGTTAGACCACTGGCAGAGCCGTTACATGTCATAATTCTTCTTTCTTTCTTGGGATTTTAGTTTACAATATGTGAACATCATAGGTCAAGTAAATACCAGTATCTAATATAACACATATTGTTGCCTAGGTATTTACATTTACATATGTGCAGAAAATTCAGATTAAATCAACTGAATAAAAAAGATATGCCATTTAATATTTTTCTTCACTGAATTATTTGTGTAAGACATAAAAAAGAATCAAGTCTAGATTTACATGACAAGTTATCCTTTCGATGTTCCGTGTGTGTTCAATGCACTCACTGTTGAGATTCTAACCTTTTTTAAACCGTTCATCAAGGCAATGGTGCTCGTGAGATTCTGAAACTGTGTCGCTTGTGCTGCAGGTATATGCCTTGATGGAAAACAATTGTGTCTCTCAATATACGTAATATATTCTAATGGCCTAACTGCTGTTATAAGGTGGAACAACTAAAAACTATATACATCCTTGTTTCAAATATATATACACATGTTCTAAGTATTTTTCATTCAATACATCATCATCGATTATATTATTTAATTTGACAAGTTATTATGCTCTTTCCTCTATAGTTCACATGTGTTTCACAAGCGAACAAAAGATAAAGTATTTCAACAATCTAAAAAAGTAGCAAACACCATCCTCCTATATCACCATTGCTAAGCGGTCTAATCTTTGTATTATGAAATCTAATTAAATGGCTTGGTAAAATAACTGAATGAAATAAATATAGAGTTAAAGATGTGTTTATATTATAATAAATCATGAGACGTGCGTTGCACGTGCACGTTCACTAGTTTTATAAAGGAGACGGAAGACAGCCACCGTCACATGCACAAACGGCTTTACTCAGCATAGATTCATCAAGGGAGCATTTGTCTATTATATCCAACGGTGCTCATCGCATGCACCACTACCACCCATGGCACCAAATCCGCGTAAATTAACAGATGCTCCCTGGTGCCCGGGCACCTGGATAGAATATAGTACATTTTGGGTATGTAGATGACACATATAACTCGGGTATTCACATGTTGGGTATATAGGAGGTACATATAACCTTGGGTATGTGTATTCGAGGTATCTACATGTTATATATACCTCGGGTATGTGTGTTCAATTGTACGCGTACATATCAGGTATATATATAAATAACTTAGGTATGTGCACATTATTAGGTATGCATACCCCATAATGTGCATACCCAAAATCATATGTACCTCCTACATACCTAAGATATACATACCCAAGGTATATGTACATGTCTACATATCTAAAACTGTTCGTATTCCATCCTGGTGCCCATGCTCCTAGGTGCCCCATCTGAGCTATCTCTACTATATAATATGGCTTGAGGAGGTGTTAGTACGTTTTTTCAGTTTCCGATTCTGCCCTTGCGTTTAGGAGATATTACAGCACTGCCACCGCCAAGTGATTTACCGGTTCGTCATAAGAAAAAAAATCCCCAATCCTACCTCTCCATTGCCTCGACCCCGAGTCAACGTCTTCATCCTGCCTCGCCGGCGATGGCCGAGGCGCCGAGCCCCCCTAAGGCGGAGCAGACGGCGGCGAGCTCGGCCTCGGCGTCGGCGATGGCCTGCCGCAGCTGCGCCCGTGAGCGGTTCGCCCATCCCGGTCCCGGCGAGGGCGCGGAGCAGCAGCGGCGGCTCCCGTTGGTGACCAAATTAGAAATAACCTGCCTGACGCGGACGGGCGGCTCGCCTAAGGCGGAGCAGACGGCGGCGAGCTCGGCCTCGGCGTCGGCGATGGCCTGCCGAGCTGCGCCCGGGAGCGGTTCGCCTGGTCCACCTTCCTCCTGCAGGCCTGGAGGCACTCCTGGTGGAGCTCCAGCAGCGCCCTGAGGCGGAGCAGACGGCGGCGAGCTCCAGTTCGCCTCCGTCGGACCCTGCTCGGGCCAGCCCTGTTCCTCCACGCATCGAGCCAGCAAGCTGCTTTTACACATGTATCCCTCTCCTCTATATGAAGATGAGATAGTAAGAAGCGGCGACGGCGGCATCGAGGTCTACTTCTCGATTCTGGTATTTATGTATCAACTTGACAAGCTCTGAACTGAAAGCTCGGACCCGTCGTAGGCTGTAGGTGGCCGCCATGTGCCGCTGGGAGCCCTACAAGTCCAGCCTCTGCTTATGTAACTAGATATTTGCTGAATAAAGTTGTCTCGGGGTCGATATAAGACACGGTAAACAAGTATCATTTATTCATTGTTGCATGACTGATGGATACATGCTATACCGTCTGTCAAACTATTCCCCGGTGTCCATAAAACCGTTGTTCAATCTTCCTATTATGTCAATTTGCAGCTGAAGTTTGGAGCAGTACTAACACTGAATTCGGTGTACATCTGAACCTACAATCTTTCAGCAGTTCCAGGCAATGGCTACTTCAGTTGTTTACCAAGGCGTCTGTCCGTCTAATGTTCATGCCACCATTTTTGCCGTCACATGTTTACATATTTGAGAGGCTAAAAAAGTTTTACGAAATGGGGAAAAGATGAAACAGATGAAAATGCTATGTGCTCCACAACGGAAGATGAACTGCGGAAGTTTTTGTCAAGTCGCAAGGTTCCTCTTCACCTCACTTATGATCTGTTCTTCAACACAGAGAGTTACTACGTATACCAAATGTTTATAGTCAATGCTGGTTTGGACTTTCGGATGTTATGGAACACAGGATGCCTTGGTATGGCTTATTGGGTTCATGCTAATCAAGTATCTATTACCAGTTAGTTTCCTTTCCTGATTTCGCTTTCTAATATGCTTAATTTCGACTGCAAGGTCTGAATCTGAAGGTGACGATGTAACTTCACCCAAAGTTCTAAGAAGGTACATCTCATGTTTTCCTTAGTCTTGCAAACACTGCCATATCTTGAAGAGAAGGTTCAGACGCTACAAGAAAAGCTTTCGGAAATGCAATGCGTGAAAGCAGAGTTGCTTAATGCAGCTGTCCACCGCCTGGATGCACGGGAAGCCGAACTCATTGTAACAAAAAAGGCAATTCCATACTGCCCAATAGCTTGTTGCTCGCTATTTTATTTAGAATGCAAATACCACATCTGATCATGCAAATACTGCATAACAGCTTTTATTAATAAGTTGATTGGCATTCCCTTTGCGCATATGCCACATTCATTCATCTTTTACACTCCACAGCCAGAGGGGATGTCTATACTTAACGTGGATGCAGCATTTCAGTCCGAGCTACATCGCCTGGGCTATTCAAACTATGCCAATCCTGGACGAATGCATGAGCGTTAATTTGTGAGATCAAGCAATTAGCTTCATCAGTTTTTTTACCTACATCCCTTTTATTCATGCCAAGCGTGCTTCTAATGTATTGGCTTCTGTTATCGCCTAAGTCTGCGATGCATGCCGTCGACGTTGTGTGGGTCGGCGATATGCCCGAGCTGTACCGGTCACTTATTTGTACAGAAATAATCTGTTATGAATCAGCAAAGCACAGATGTTTACCAAAAAAAGTCCAGCCGGTTAAATGTATGATGAAATGATTCGTAGAGCAAAAGATTCTTTTGCAATAAAATAGAACGTGTGATACATGTAAGTGAGATTTCATCTATGTAACACATGACTGTGTGCATTTTACCGATATAATTTTTGGAGATGCATTTTACCGATATTTGTAATTGTTTTATGCAAGTATACATGCACTCTTCGAGCAGTACATACAATCATATATAATATATTCAATGTAAATAGTATACATGTGACATAGAGGGAGTGCAAACTTTCGGCCGTGGAGCATACCCATAGCAAGTCACACATCATTTGCATTCGATTAAATGGTCAAGATATGTTTCAAATATATTCTCCAGCCTCCACCATGTCACCTGTGAACATCTTCTTAGTTGAGTGCATCGACAATTATAATAAGCCCGTTGATATATTCTCCAGCCTCCACCATGTCACCTGTGAACATCTTCTTAGTTGAGTGCATCGACAATTATAATAAGCCCGTAGCAACGCACGGGCATGTTTGCTAAGCGTAGTACGGCAAGGATGCGACTATATTCTATAAGTACTCATTGATTAGTGCTAATTAATGAAGGTTTTGATGTTTTTCATTGGGGTCAGCTGACACCATCGCCTCTAAAGCAGCTCCGTCCTTCGTAACTGAATATCCTACTGTACTTGATTATTATGGCGTGAATGTCAATCATGGCCTAAAAGGTATTTCCTCGCTCAGATGATTACCACCCCATTTTGTATAACTTTCACTATTGTTCCGTTCCAAATGGATCAAAGTGACTGCCTCGCACAACTAATGTCATTTGTTTGGTCAAATAAATGAAGTTTTAGCAGAGAATCAAACACATTTTTTGCTCAAACATTTTACAAATCCATGTAATACGCCGGTTTTGTGTCACGACTCAAGGAACGACAAATTAAACGGGCCTTCAGTTTACTTTATCTCGCCCGTTGCAACGCACGGATATGTTTGCTAGTATATATATATAGGGCGGGTATATTCAACAACCGGTTGTAGATTAAGGATCTGCAACCGGCGTCTCCCTACAGGGGAGCGATTCCATCGGAAACAAACGACCGACCGAACCAACCTCCTCGTCACTTCCCCACCAAGACCACCACCTACCTATCGGGCCGAGCGAGCGAGCGGCGGCGGGACGCCGACGCGAGGGAGCTCGGCCCGTCCACGGCGCAACCCCCACCCTAAAGAGCTTGTTCTCTGGCGACGAGGCGAGCGAGCTCCGGCGGGACGCCAGCGCGAGCGAGCTCGTACCGTGTCCCGATTCCCCGCCTCCCCAATTTCTTCCTAGCCGGGGCCCCCGCAACTGCCCCCTCCACGGCGCGCTACAGCCATGGGTGCTCCCGCCGCCGGCCATGTCCACGGCTGGCCCACATACGACCCGTTCCTGCCCCTACTTTCCCACGCCGCGCCTCAGTCCGCCTGGAACCACTGCGTGCTGCCGCCTAGGAAATTCGCGTGACCCAGAGCCCCACGCCCCCGTCCCAGATCCCCCATGCTGGCGGATGAGCGAGCGACAAAGACCATCGCCGCCGTGCTCGATTCCCTTGTCGCTGCAGCCCGGGACAGGTCCTCCAGCACCCCGCCGAGGCCCCAAATCGATTAATCCCGTCGCTGGAACTCCCGAGCCACGGATGCTCCACGAAATCGATTTATCCCGTCGCTGGCTTGGGACTCCACCCACACGCACCTGAAATTCCCGCCGCCTTCTTCCTCCATTAGGACACCGCCCCAGTCTAGCAGCTGCATCCACACCTCGCCATATTCCTCCCAGCTTCTATGGCCAGTGTCCTGCCGAGCCGCTGCCGTGTACTTCTTCACCGTGGCGTTCTTCACTTCCTCGCCGCTGAACCTCGAGCACGCGCAGGCCAGGTCGAGGCAGCATGGTGAGAGCGATGAGCAGGCGCTGCCCTTGCCTGACCCGGCGGCACATGCAACATACACGCACCACACTGCGATGTGCATCCAGGGAACGGATTAAGACGCTCGTTGCTGCTTGCGCATGTGGTTCTGTGAGTTAATTGCCCAACGATTGAGAATTTTATGATAATATAACTATGTTTGTGTGCGCACGTACTGTTTGTGTCAATGCCTAGCCTGAGTATGAGAACTTGAGGATAATATAAATACGTACACAGGTGCCCGCTGGGCACTCTCATGCCCATCTCGCGCGTCGCGTTTATCGGGGGCACCGCTGGCAGCTGGCTACTCTCCTGTCCGTCGTGGACGCTCACCCGGCAAGCTGCATGCGTGGCCGAAAAATCCATCCACGCCGCTGCCGGCCGTGGTCTTTGCTCACCGTCGGACGGATGGACTGGAGGTCCCCGCGAGCCGTTGCGCCGCGCCGTCGGCAAGGTGTACGCGTCAACGCCTGCGGCAGCCACGGCGTCGCGACGAGCGCTCCCCGTCCGAAGCCCCGTGCGCATGCCGGCCGAAGCCTGGCCCTTGTCCCGCGGTGTTCTGGTTTGGCGCGCTGGTAGACGTCGCGGCGGCCGTCGGCCGACGCAGCTTATGTTCTTTCTCGCTATTGCTACAGTTGTTTTACTTTTTAATTTGGGACAGCAGCAACTTGATGCATTTCTTGATTTCTCAGTACTGTGGCCAGCTCGATGCTACCTCTGTATTTTTCCTCTGTTTGTTGCATTTGAACGACAGTACAGATTGACTCTGATGAGAAGGGCATTTGTAAGAAAACGGCAGCACAAAAAGACTAGTCCACGCCACATTGCCAAGTACTAAGTGCAAACGTACAGCACGGAAGTGCAAGTTTCCGATCTGGGAAGTGCAAAAATATCAGAATCTTGAATTGCACAGCCCCTCTCCCTGAATCTGATCCTGTCTTGGTGTGGTGCAGTCGGGGGTCTTTCTCTCTTACTTTTTCTTTAGCCAGTTCGCAAGATGAAAACCCGCACTTGCATGGCGCATCAACCGAGAAGTTCAAGTATAGTTCTAGGGAAGTATAGTTATTTTGTTTGAGAATTTCACATCCCACCGGGAAGTTTAATGAAGCAATAAATAATCCTCGCCGCCGGAAGTCCCCGGGCGCCGCCCCGGCTTCCTTGCTGCCGCCAGGCCCCGTGCGCCGCCCCGGATTACTCGCCGCAGGCAGGCCCCGGGCGCCGCCCCGGCTTCCTCACCGCCGCCGGGCCCCGCGCGCCACCCAGATTCCTCGCCACCGCTAGGCCCCACGCGGCGCCCCGGCTTCTCCGCCGCTGGCAGGCCCCGCGCCGCAAAGGATCCACCGCCGCCAGGCCCTCGCACCTCGTTGACGGCGACGAAACCTCCAAACCCTAACGCCATCGCTAACGCACCATGGGTTAAACATTTCTCCCATTAATTGGTGAAAAATAAAGTATGTGAATTAGTTACCTTCACATATGGGCGATGCACAAAACCAATAGGAGTCACAAAAAAATAATCACAAGTTAGACTCACAAAACAAAGGGCAGTACAGTATTGCCAACGTAGACAGTACAAACTTTAAGCACATGAAGTACATGTACAGGACATAATATTATATTAAAAATAATAATAAATCGAACTTCTTGTTATTACCTTCGCGTCGACAACGACTCAGCCGAGCTCGTTATATTGTTCTAGAAAAACAAACGACGACACAAAACACGGCAGTACAGGGTTGCAACAATCGGCAGTACAAACGAATCAACAGACAAGTTCAGGTATGTTTCTAGGAAAGTACAAGTATTTTGTTTGTAAATTTCACATCCCACCGGAAAAAGTTTAACGAAACGGTAAATATAAAGCCTAGAAGTGCACATAAATAATCCGGAAAGTACAGAACTCACTTTCGAGAAGTACAAGTGTGGGACGCACAAGGTTTGACCGAAGTTTGACCGCAAAAAAAAACCCACTTAGAAATCGTTTTTTGAGATTTTCGTTACCGGTTTTACCGGTAAATTTAATAGATGTGTATTCTCCGGCTGAACATTTCGAGTGATCATACACCTAAAATGGACACTATATGAGAAAGTTGTCGCTGATTTACTGAACACTAATCGTGAAAATACCCCCTCGACAGTACACACGCATCAACCGAGAAGTTCAAGTATGTTTTTAGGGAAGTCCAGGTATTTTGTTAGTGAATTTCACATACCAACGGGAGTTCAACGAAACCGTAAATACCCCGCCTAGAAGAACACATAAATAATCTGGGAAGTACAAAACTCACTTTTGAGAAGTACAAGTCTGGTAAGAACAAGTTCTAGTGAATAATAGTCGCTATATATTTTGCTACACATATTTTTAGTATGAACAAGTTTTAGTGAATAGTACCCCGTTGGCAGTACATATGCATCATCTAAGAAGTTCAAGTATGTTTCTAAAAAAGTGCAGATATTTTGTTTGTGAATTTCACATCCTGTCGGGAAGTTTAACGAAACAGTAAGTATCCAGCCGAGAAGTACACATAAACAATCCGGGAAGTACAAAACTCACTTTCGGAAAGTACAAGTGTGGTATGAACAAGTTTTAGTGAATAATAGTCGCTACTTTGCTACAAATATATTTTATTTTTATTTTTATTTATTAGTAGATACTCCCTGACTTTATCTTTACAACGCAACCAGAATCACTCAATTCCGAAGTCGGATGGGTTGCTAAATAATTTATCAAACGGGTAAAAATGGTTTAACCAAACTTTGATAGAAAAAAAAACACTTAGAAATCGATTTTCGAGATTTTCGTTACCGGTTTTACCGGTAAATTTAATACAAGCGTCTTTTCAGTCTGAGCATTTCGAGTGGTCATACACCTGAAACGGACATCGTATGAGAAAGTTATCGCTGATTTAGTAAACACTAATCACGAAAACTACGTCGGCAGCACAGACGGATCAAACGAGAAGTTTAGGTATGGGTTTGAGAGAAGTTCAGGTACTCTGTTTCTTCGGGGCGGAAATATTTCACAATAATCTCGTCGATTTGTGCTTTGTATGCCTGAAATGTCAGTAGCATAGGCTTCATATGGTGTAATATGAGTCTAATTGTAATAAGTATTGCATCTCATAACGAATTAAAGTGCTAAACTCGTCAATTTGATCTCGGCACTCCCGTGAAACACCGATATTGTGATGTTAGAACTATTAAAATTACTTTTAAACGGTAAACAATTTGCAAAATCGACCAACATAAAAAAGTTGCGTATCATCGGTATCTTTCCAACGCCATATCACTTGAATCATTCCGATAAGTGGTTGAAAAACGACGGTCAAAATTTGGTCCGCCCATATATGTTATTGTGATGTTAGAACTATTAAAATTACTTTTAAATGGTAAATAATTTGCAAAATCGACCAACAAGAAAAAGTTGGGTATTGTCGGTATCTTTCCAACGCCATATCATTTGAATCATTCCGATAAATGGTTGGGAAACAGCGGTAAAAATTCGGTCCGCCCGTATATGTTAACTACAGATTTGTGTATTTTTTAAATCACTTTTAATCGGTGAAGAATTTGGAAAAACCGTAAAAGTATAAAAGTTGCGGAATTTCAACAGCTTTCCAACGGCATATCGTTTGCATCATTCCGATAAGCGGTTGAGAAAATATTTGAAAAATACGTTCGCTGTTATATTTTCAGATTTGAATACTTTCAAAATTAGTTTCAAACCGTAACGAATTTGAAAAAATGTTGTGAGATAAGAAAGTTGCGGAATTTCATTAGCTTTTCAACGGTATATTATTTGCTAAATTTGGACAAACGGTTAGAAAACTACGTCAAAATTACGGAACTTGTACTTCTCGATCATACGAGCAGTACATGTAGAACAGAAGGACAGTACAACTTCGGTTGTAGATCCTTATTCTACAACCGGTTGTAGAATAGCTCACACACACACACATATATATATATATATATATATATATATATATATATATATATATCGACGCGGATTTTCTACCATGGTGGGTAGCTGTGCACACCCTACTGGCCGTTGGATATAGAGAGTACGTGATCACTATGTTCCGGGCTGAGTTAGATGTATTGACGCCGTCTATGCTCCGTTTACATGCATGGGTGGTTAGACGGGTGTGTGCTGGCGCGTTTAGTGTGTGGAGCGGACTGGTTAGCTGTAACACCGAGCAAATGAAAAACTGTTTTAATTTTTATATCCCGTGTTGCTTTCCCGTATCCCGCCGATTTTGTGTCCATGGTCAATTTTTCAACGTGTGTCTACAGTCAAATCAAATTAATGCCAGAAATAAATTATTTTAGTTGACAAAAATAAATTCGTCCAGAATCAAATATTTTAGTAATATGCATTTTTTGGAGCTTAATATAGATCTGGAACTTGGTAATTTTGCATGATAAACAAGATGAAATCCACCGTACATTTTACTATAATACTCGGAATAAATTGCATTTGGACCACGAAATTAGCAGAGGTTAAGAAATTGCTCCTGTTAACCAAATCTCTTGAAACACCGGCGTGACTGCAAACCATGAATCAGTCAGTCCTAAATGGAAAAGAATTTCTAAATAGAATCCAATCCATGGAAAACACAAGCTAGCGAGATCTCCTCTCATGGCATGAACAAACACATGCCTTACAGCAAGCATCATGCTAATTAGAAAACCAGTTCGGCGAGCTTCCCGAGTGATAGCATCTATTCCGCGGCGTCCTTCCTCCGCGTGAAGACGGCACGAACGGCGCCGGAAAGCACGGGCCAAGGATAGCAGAACCGGTGGAGGACGTGATTTCCGGGCGAAGTCCTCTGAAATGCATCGGCAATAATACAACTGATGGATATTCATGATCCATTTTTCTTCACAAAAAGATATGTTAGAGGAAGGACATTTTTACAAAGCCCAAAACATGTTCAGATCTGGACAGATTTGGGACAAGAACCATCGAAGGAACAGACATACAAAATCAATTCGATACAGAAATATCCAAGGGGTGACTAAAAATAAGGAAGTTGAGATCAGGAAATCTGGAGCTTTTATGGTAGATCGCAAACGGCCATATATGTACAGTAGGAAGCAAATCGATCAGGTGAAAAGGAAACAAACACATATGGGGAAGCGAAGCAAATCAGACCGGGAAAAATATGGAAACTCAAATCTGCTCAGTCCCCCGTCACCGGCCACAGACAGTCCTCTCGAAAGCAAATCCTGAGTGTCTGAGTCCTTGCCCATCCGGCAGTAGGCGTGACCTGGCCCAGTTCCACCCAACGCCTGCATCCCAGAGGCGCCTCCCGTTCCGGACTGCCGCATCGTGGTGGACGCGTGGATGCAGGTGATGCGGGCGGCGCGGGCGTCCGTGCGGAAGGAGCAGGGGCTTAGCCGTTGCGGGAGGAGCAGGGACGGCGCAGCACGGCCGGTGAGGCTGCGTGCGGGGCTGCTTGCCGGGCTAGCTCGGGGCGCCGTGGGAGGGCCGCGCCGGTGAGATAGGAGGAGGACCGCCGTGCGTGGTTGTATGGCTGGGAGTTCCGTGGGTGGGGATTTGAAAAGGGAGGAGAAAAACTCGAGACGGCATGGTCTCGACTCTCGTCCACTCCGTAATATTTACTCGTACTGCGCCGTCCGTGGGTGTAACGGCGTCGGCTCCGCTTTTAGGTCCAGATCACACAATCTGTGCTCCCATAGTTGATCCAACGGCTGAACGAGGGGTGTGTAGCTACCACCCTAGCTAGCCCACTATTTCCCATATATATATATATATATATATATATATATATATATATATATATATAAACACCCACCAGCAAGCCGCCTCATTAAAAACCCTCCAGTCCCCTTAGGTACCCTGGTAGGGAAAAGAGTGTGTCTGAAACTTGCTAGCCTCAAAGTTCGAACAGAGTTACATCGTCAATTACCTCCAGAACAATAAAACTAGGGGGATCACCATCCCAAACAAAAGAACTATCAGAATCAGAAGCAAACCTAGCTAACTTATGTGCCACTGTATTTGCCTCCCGACTACAATGACGAAGAGTGATCGATCCAATATTTGCAGCTCAGACGAAGCAGTCCACCAGAAAATCACCGTATAAGGACTCCAGACTTCAATTTCTCCATTATATGCTTGACATAATTCCAAGCAATCAGATTCAATAGTAGTAGGAGCTAGAGCAGCCCATTTGTTCAATCCGCAGTAAACCTTTTTGCAGTGCAATGACTTCAGCCGTTGCGGCATCAAGAAGATTAGAGAGAGGCCAATATCCACTAGCCACTGCCTCCCCCTATCATTTCGAAGAACAATTCCCGCAGCACCATCACCATTAGGAAAGAATGCAGCATCAATATTCAGTTTGTATGAATTCCGATTCGGTTTTGACCATGTCATTTCATGTGGCTCAACACCCGGTTTTGCCCCTTGAAAATTCGATGTTAAAGCTAAAATTGCAAAGGCTGAACGAGAAGGTGCTTGGACTTTCTCACATTTTACAGCCTCTCTCCGCTGCCATCAAATATACCAAGCACCTACCACAATCGCTTCCTTAAACCCAATACGTCCCAAAGATGGAACCGTAGGACTATTCGATCTCAGTATTTCCTCCAAAATCACCGATCCCGATCTCTCTGTGGGTAAAAATAAATCAATTGCCTCCATTAAACCCAAGGAATTCCAGACTTGGCGAGCTCATAAACAAGAAAACATCAGATGTTTTACATCCTCTGGACCCTGCATGCAGATCGGACATTGCACATCAGTTTTTATACGTCTCCCCGCTAGAACAGCAAGTCCAGGGAGGGTACCATGCAGCGCCTTCCAAGCGATTTTTTTACCTTCGCTGGCACACTTAAGTTCCATAAAGTTTCCCACACAGGATTACACTCCGAATTACCTTGACCATCAGGATGGTGTACCTTTTGCCAAACGAGTGCCACCACTGGGCATAATAAGCAGACCTCACCGTAAAGCTATAAGTTTTTGTTAAGTGCTAAGCAATGAAATCCTTTGTCATATTTGCATTCAGTGGAATTTTCAAAATCCTCTGAACATCAATAGGATTAAAATTCTCCCTGATAAATTCTTCGTCCCATGAATGGGTTTCTGCATCAATCAGTTCATCTACAGTTCGAAGTAAGCACTGACCCTTGGGAGATAGTATCATGCGTGTTGGGCTACTAGGGACCCAATGATCTTGCCAAATATTAATTTGTGTACCAGATCCAACTCTCCAAATATGTCCACGCTTGAAAGTACTCAAACCTGCCACAATACTTTGCCATGTGTAAGATGATCCACTTTTGGGACCTGCTTTCAGAATATCTCCATGTGGATAGTATTTTGCTCTCAAAACTTGAGCAGAGAGTCTGGTTTTGTAATTAACCGCCTGGCTTGTTTAGCTAACATGGCTAAATTAAAAGAATGTAGGTCTCGAAACCCCATCCCTCCATTCTTCTTCGGGATACACATACGCCACCAAGCCATCAAATGCATCCGACGGTGTTCATCCGTATCCCCCCACCAAAAGCTTGACATTGCATCAGTCATATCCTTACACAACTTCTTCGGTATTTGGAACACAGACATGGCGAAAACAGGAATGGATTGAATTACTGCTTTTAGTAAAATTTCTTTACCTCCTAACGATAAGAGCTTCTCATTCCAAACTTCTAGTCTCTTGATAATTCTCTCAAGAAGGTGAATAAAGCTGTCAGTTCTGTCTAAACCGACCATAGAAGGCAAACCAAGATACTTATCAGATAGAGCCTCTGTCATTATGTTTAATTCCTCACAAATCTCAGCTTTCAGATCCACTTCGACATTTGGGCTGAAAAAGATACTACACTTTGCTGCACTAACCATTTGTCCCGAGCTTGCACAGTATTGCTCAAGCACCTCTCTCAACGAGGTTGCATTAGTCATATTTGCCTTCATAAGAATCAGGGAATCATCGGGAATAGTAAATGAGGATACTGATGGTGCATTTCTGCAAACCCTAACACCTTCAATGCCACGAACCTCCTCTTTATGAGCCAGAAGACTTGAAAGTCCCTCTGCACAAATAAGAAACAAATAGGGTGACAAAGGATCACCTTGTCTCAGCCCCCTCGATGGGATAAAGGAATCTGTCTCTTGACTGTTGAATCTAACTTTATAAGAGACCGAACGAACACATGCCATCAACAGCTCAGCTACGGATGAGTGAAACCCCAGCCGCCTCAGCATACTCTCCAGGAAATTCCATTCCACGCGATCATAGGCTTTATGCATATCAAGTTTCACCGCACAATAACCCACTTGCACTTCTTTTTGTTCTTGATCGTATGTAAACTCTCATAAGCCAAAAGAATATTATCAGTGATTAATCTGCCAGGAACAAAAGCACTCTAGACAGGAGAAATAATATCATCTAGACCAAATTTAATTCGAAGGGCAATCATTTTTGATATTACCTTGTAGAGCACATTGCAAAGGCTAATTGCTCTATATTGAGAAATAGACTCTGGATCATCAACTTTAGGAATTAGAACGATCACCGTATCATTCCACCCTTCCGGAATCACCTTGTTATTTATTGCACCAAGAACTTCAGCTGTTAACTCCCCTCCTAAAATATTCCAGCACTTTTTAAAGAAAATTGCATGCAATCCATCTAAACCAGGTGCTTTCATATCACCGATAGAGAAGAGAGCTTTTTTTACTTCTTCAGGCTTATAAGGTTTCATCAGATTTTAGTTCAGTCTCTCAGTCACCTTCGGAACCACCTTGTCTAAAACTAAGGGATCCGGTTCCTCAATTTCTGTTGAAAACAGTCCCGCAAAATATTGTGAGATCATCGGATTGAGCACCGAGATTCCTTCCTGCCAAGTACCCGTCATCTTTAAGTTTCTTTATCATATTCTTCTTCCGCCGTGCACTAGCAAAATTATGGAAATAGTTGGTATTTTTATCCGCATGTTGAAGCCAATTCAATCTACTTCGTTGTGCCCATTTGATCTCTTCTTGTTCAAGCAAGAACTCTATTTCTCAAGCTAGCTCAGATTGTCTTGCAATATTTTCATCCGAAAGAGGAGCCGCTGCCACCCTTTCATAATCTTTCCTCGCTGTACGCAGCCTTCTATTAGTACTCTGTAAAACTGTGCGATCCCACTTGTGAAGTAAGTCATGAACCACTGCTAGTTTCCCTGCCAAATCCCCATTGCCAGCTCTCATCTGTGATTGTTCCCAAGCATCTTCAACCACATGCTATACTTAGGCATTGTATATTCGTCGTGCTTGCCTATACATTTTCCCTTCTTTTGCATGTGTGCGGTTGTGAATTTATGACGCCTCTGTGCAGGCTAGTTAATCAACAAAAAAATTGTGTTCTTCACCATAATAATTACATAGGTATACAGTTGATTGAACATACATGTTCACAAGCAGAGAAGGTGGAAATGAATGGAAAGAAAACCTCTATACAATGGATTACAATCCTCATCCCTATGTAAAAATCGAGTCAAGCCATTCGTTCCTGCAAGCTCTGTAATTCTGCAGGGAGTAGGCTCGCTGCAGCCATCAATGCTCTTTGTTCAAGCTCTGCAGCTCGGCAACCCGCTTGGCATGGTAACGTCACGATTGAGATCACATCACCCGGCCGACGGATCCGATCAGCTTCGAGTCAGTCGCACCGATCACGCCTTGAAGGAGTTGCTGGAGCTGCCCATGGACTTGAGGTCCCTGTACGGGCCCGGCGTCAGCTCCTGCTCCATCCCCATACCGCCGGCCCGTCGCCGCCGCCTACGCTCCCAAAGCAGGTACCCAGCGTACGCCCCGGCCGCGGCCAGCACCAGCGACAGTACGACCGTCGTGGCGGTCACGCCGGACGACACGGTACGGGCCCGCCCCGCGGTCTGCTGCGCCTTCCTGATCTTGAAGTAGCCCACCTTCCGGTCGTCGGCCTCATACACCACCGTCTCCACGGGGAAGCCGATGAGGTAGCAGTACCCGCTTGCGCCGTTGTACACGGCGCCCCAGCAGGTGCAGTTGGTAGCACACGACGCCTCGCACTCCGCCGCCGTCTTGTACGTTTTGAACGGCACCTGCTCCTTGTACGCCAGCGACACCCGGCTCCGCCGCACCACGTCGAACAGCTGCCCTGCATCGCCGCCGCAGAGGTCGGTGGTCTCCACAGCGGCGCACGGCGGGGAGGTCCTTCCGCCGGTGGTGCTGTTAACAAGACACTGGCACTGCGGCCCAGCTTCTCCGGGGACGCACAGGCCGTAGGCGCCGCACGAGGTCGGCAGCTCGCACTGCCCCGAGATCGCCTGGTAGTCGGAGGTCCAGGTCTTAGAGGCGTCGGTCCAGTAGTACGCGCGGAGGTTGCCGTCGTCTTCTAGCGTCATCCGCCGGAATGCCCCGGTGAGGTTCTGGACGAAGGTGTCGAACGCGAGCGTGTCGACGCTGTCGTTGCCGCCCTGGAGGTAGAGCCCGAAGAAGCCCCGGCCGTCCAGGCGGCCGTACACCGGCGGCTCCGTGGCGTTCTCCGGCTGGGCCATGAGAGCCGTGTGCTGCCAATACATGGGCCTCGTGCGCCCGCCGTAGAACTCCATGTACAGCGCCATGTACGTCTTGCCAAGCCGCAGCGCGAAGCGGCGGTTCTCGGAGATGAGTGGCGGGGAGGACAGGGTGAAGTTCTGGTTCAGCACCAGCGTGTCCGACGGGCTGTCGAAGCTTCGCCACGGCGTGCTGGGCAAGTCGAAGAGGCGAATGACGAGGTCGGAGGAGTTGAGGAGCTTGACGGTGTCGCCGACGGAGTTGAGGTGCTCCAGAGGACGCCGCCTGCCCCGGGGCCGGTGGAAAGGACCAGGCGCCCGTCGAAGGAGAGCGTGGCCGGGCTCGACCAGTCCGCGAGGCGTGCCGGCGTGGCGCGCCAGAGAGGGAAGGACGACGGGAGGTGGACCACGGCGAGGTCCAGCGACGACGTGCCGACGCGGAGGAAGCCGAAGGCGAAGACGCCGTTGGTCGCGTACAGCAACGGCTCGAACTGCCCCGGCGCGTCCGCGGCATGCCTCGCGGTGAAGCCGTTCGTCAGCTCCGTCACGGGTTCGTCCCAGGGCCCTGGCTCTTCCCCATGGGCTTCCTCGACAAGGAGTGCCGCACATGCAACGAAGAGCGCGGCGAAGATGATGTTGATCGCCGGATCACGCCTGCCTTCCCTCCTCATTGCAGGGACAAAGAAAGTCAAATGCTCCGGACAGAGTAGCAGATACTACTACATATAATGTGCATATGCATCACCAGATCGAAGGTCAACTCACGCAATCGTCTGCAACTTTGCAAGTTGACGAACGAAAGATTAAAATGAAGGCAAATTGCATGGCTGGGTTCATGGACGAGATGAACGCTAGACTGCAACTTGCAACTGCTCGATATACAAATCTATACCTAATGTGCAATGCACTGGCAATATGTCAACTCTATGTATTCGAGCACTAACCTTCTTTTTCCTCGAGTAAACGTAGGAGGAAAATGTCATATTGCTAGGTAGATTGCTGCTGGTTCTTGCTTCTGCTGTGTGCTGTTCTTGACAGCAGCTAAACATGCTTTCAGTGTTATTTTGATGTGATCTAAATTCATATAAAGAGAGAAGGCTAACTTCGAATCGAAGCGGAGGTCCGTCGTCGGAGGCTTGGTACGCATCGTTGCCGAGTCGGACTGCAGCCGACTTAGGATTTTACCACCATAAATACTTCTTGTAAGCTGCCGGTTGAGATAAGTCGCAAGTTGTAAATCCCCGGCGTTTGCAACCTCACCCGATCATAGTGAACATTTGCTGGCTGGCGCACGTGGTTTTTTCTATCCTATTGTTGGGAGGGTTTTCCACGTTAAATCTCGTGTCCCTATTGGTTTGATCTTCCGCTTTCTTCGTCGTTTTATTGCCTATCGTTTATAACATTCAGATGTCACGATCCTTCGGTTCAATAACACATGTGCAGCTGACCGGTAAAAACTTCGATCTGTGTAGGTGTTTACTGTCGGACTAACTTGTTTTAGGATCCGGATGGCGTGGGGCCATGAATGGAGCTACACATCATTCCTTTGTTTTCTACCTGCGAGTTGACCTTCGATGGTGTGAATGAACTTACAATCTAAATCGGGTGACGCAAGAAGTGAGCCTAGCTCGATTGGTTGGAGAAGTGAATGTAGAACTCTGCCACTTGCGGTTATGATTTTTTTGTTATTATTCTTATGAAAAAATTCATTACGGGCTCTCGTCCACCACTTTATTTTCAAATAACCGTGTGACCTTTGTTTTGTCTTTGCCAAACCATGTACTCCCTCTGATCCAAACAAATTGTCGCCAGTTGTACAGATCGGAAGGAGTATAATAATTGATTACCAATAGATCATTAATACACAATATTCCGTCTCTTGCCGGTCTGATGAGTATATTTTAAACTCATCATTTGCTTACTGTTGATATTGTTGGGATTTTGCTCAGATGTCCATGTTGTGTCTCATTGTGCACTAATTAATTGCAAGTTGCCAAGTTGTTCAAATTCTTTTTGTATTTTGGTGTATGTCTAATTGAAGACCAAATTTCATGTGCATTTTCATTAGTGAACTGTCACAGTGGAACAACAAACACTGTCAGACGGCAACATGTTTTGCCTTATTCTATGCACAATAAGTAACTATGATTCTAAGAACGCGGTAAAGATCAAATGCTTGAGACCAAGTATCATATACTACTACATTATGCATCATTAGATCGAAGTTCAAATGCATCCATTTGATCTGATATGTATCCATATCACATAATCTGTGACAAGTAACTTAAGGGTACAATGGTGTTATCTTAGCAATGACACGTAGAACGATTTCTTTGTTCAAAAACAGAAATGAATTTTTTTTACCTTTTTTCTTATCTAAGAGATGATATTGCCTTATCTTAGTCACATGTTTTCTAGTTTATAATCATATAATTGAGATCATACAAACATTTATTATTAGATATAATACTAATCGATTATTTAACATGCTTTCGTGTGTTTTCTCGGAGCGACATGGAATCCATAAGATAAAAATATTGTGTTATCAGGCGCATTACATGCTCTTTATTCCTCGAAAGGGAGGAAGTTTTAATTATTACAATGTAAAAATTTGTACAACTAAAGTTTGCTCTATAAGAATAATTGAAAAGATTAAATATAAATAATAAGATTACGTCAAACAGTTATGATCTGTGAATCCTATTACTAGGCCGCTAACCATATCGGTTTAAGATATCCCGTGCAACAGTCTCCAGAAGGTTGCACCTAGAGTCCATTGTAGCCCGCTCCTCCACATACTGAAAGAAGGAGCATGTACAGATCTAGTGAGTGAACATAGGGATAACGAGGGAAATTGATTTTTTTTGTTAAAAATAAAATTGTTATGATAATTCTAAATATCCCACCATAAAGCACAAACACCGACCCAAATTTGTATCTTAAGTTTCTTGCCAAATCCCAACAACCAGTTCCCGAGCATATTTGAAATACATGTCGGTGATTGAATACTAAAGGCAACAAACACTATGTGCTAAATTATACGTGTGAAACGACATGCGAAGAACAAATGTTGAATTGTTTCGTCCTCATCACCAAAAATATATAAATTCTGTTACAACTCCCTTTAGCTAGATTGTGCTTAGAAAAAGTTACCCCTTGCACAAGAACCATGGAAAATTATTGACTTTCAGTGGTACTTTAATTTTCCAAATAATTTCTTGCGGAAAGAAAGCCCATTGTTCACCAAGTCAAGATACATTTTTTTTTCTAAAATGGAGAGCTTACCCCAGCCTCTGCATCAAATTGATGCACACGGCCGCTTTATTGCAAAGTTTCAAAGTACGAGTAGTGTGTTACAATTCATGGATCACAAAGAGTGGATACTAAATCAGCCACACAAAAACCGGAGTCTAAACATCTAATCTTCTAGTGTGCAGCCACCCACCTAGGCTGAAGATAAAGCCAAGGACAGCCATCAAACGTGCACATCCTGTATCCATAAGTCCTCAATGGTCCCTGTAGAAGAAGAGGCCACATGTATATCCAGTAGACTACCTTGTTGATTACCTAAAAATAATGCACACCTTCCATCCTTATTGAACACAACATCGTTTCGAACAATTCCAAATTGCCCAACCGAAACTCTAGATGCGATATGTGCTTTTGTTTTCTTATCCGTACCATTCAAACCAATTACCAAACAGATTAGTAAATACTAGTTGGAGGGTAGATATTAAATGTGAAGTGAATAAGTCTCCAAATATTCTTGCAAAAGGACAGTTAAATAAATGTTCAACAGATTCATCTGCATTGCAGAAAATGGATTTCTGCAACCAAGAAGAAACCAAGAAACCCACTTTTCTCCCTTTAAGGATCTGCTAAAGGCAATATTCAAAGGTATATTCGACACCATCTCAGCCACCGTGACATGCTTCACGGAACTTTGTGGCAATTTTTAGCCTATTTACATGCTCTAAAACTACAGAATGCAAATTCCTGGCATGGCTGAGATTGTGGGCAAGATGAACATGCATGACTCGGAACTTTGCATCATCCTCAAGTTGCAAGTTGCAACTAGTCTAAGAATATCATCGTAAAAGAAAAATAACAAAGCTACTATAAATATCTGTAGTGGTTTGAGCCTAGAGTCAACCCTCTGTTCCAGCAGACTAGAACTAATTTATCACCCTGGGAGGCAAGCATTCGCTTAGCATAAACATTTGGGAATATGATATTAGATGGTGGATTGCTGTTAGCCGGAGCTGGTTCTTAGTTGTATTGTGCATACGTGAATAGATGGTTAAACAATAGGCTCTCACAGTCCAGACATTATTAGCAGAAGTATCAAACTAATGAAAACTTCGCGTCGGCAGGTGCTTAATTCGACTAATGTCCATGTGGTGTTGTGTGCAGTTTGCTGATTTCGAGTGTTGACTTTGAATGGCTTGGATATAACTGAAACAATGTGAATGTGGCCAACCGACAGAATGAGTACGGAGTAGTACTACGCACATTCTCTTATGGTTTCGAGTTTGATACAAATATTGTGCAGAAATTTTACAATCAACGTGTAACCAAAAACCGAGTCTAATCACGTCCTATATCTACTGAGAATCCTCGCGATCCTATTTTCTAGGAGAAGCGATCCACGTTGCCGCCACCTGCTCCTCCCCCACCTCCCCTCCCTCCCTCGCTCGACCCCATATCGTCCATCTGAGCGGCTTGGGGAACAAGGACTGAGCGTGGCGGCAGTCCACAAAGACGTGTCGTGCCGCTGCTAACGCCGGCGTTGATCACGGTGGCGGCGGGCCTCGTTCCCAAAGCGGGATCTCCGACTGCTCTTTTGCAGCGGAGCCTGGATTCCATGGCGGCGGCTGATGACGTGGAACGCACGTTCACTGGGAAACCCAAGAGGAAGGTATGATGTAGTCAGCAGTAAAGTTTTCCCTTGATTACAAAACCAAGGTTGTCAGATCCAGTAGGAATTGGAAGAGCTTCAGAAAGGTGTCAGCGGCGCCGTTACCCGATCACTGACGTGGACCTGCACACACACAATCAAAGTACTTTGCCCCAACGAAACAGGAAGGTTGTCAATCTCCCCGGCTTGCTGAATACAAACGATTAAACGTATGGTGTAGAATATGATGATGAACACAAAAGTAGCAGCAGGAAGTAACGTAGAGCGTGGTGAAAACGTGTTTGTAATCAGTATGGAATAAAGGACCGGGGTCCACACTTCACTAGTGGTGTCTCTCCATAAGACAAATAAACATACATGTTGGTGAACGAATTACAGCTGGGCAATTGACAAATTGCAAACGCATGACAATGCAATATATGACAAGCACATGTTCATTGTTATATCTATTGGGCATTACAACAATATACATAGACCGCTTACTAGCTGCATCTATGACTCATAATCCACTCACAAGATAGCTTCCGGGTCTCCCATGAGTATTAAGTTGCAAGCAACAGATTATAGCATTAAGCAAAGTGTGTAATGTAAACAAACGCATTAGACTTAACATCAGTACCCTTAAGCTAAGCATCGTTTATTTTATCCCTAGTGGCAACAGCACATCTACAGCCTTAGTTGTTTCTGTCTATGAAGCCCAGGCTTCTAGAGGCATGAACCCACTATCTAGCATAAATACCCTCTCTTGAAGTCATTAGCATCTACTTGGCCAAATCATCTACTAACAACGGAGAGCATACAGGAACATAGGTAAAACATAATATAGATAGATTAACAAACTTGATCATAACTTCACAATTCATCGGATCTAAGCAAACACAACATGTAGCATTACATAAAGATGATCTTGATCATGTTAGCCAGCTCAGAAGATCTAAACATGATAGCACAAGGTGGAGAGACTACCAACTAGCTACTGCTATGGACCCGTAGTCCCGTGGAGAACTACTCACGCATCACTCCGGAGGCAGGCATGGTGATGTAGAGCCCCCCGGTGATGATTTCCCCTCCGGAAAGGTGCCGGGAAGAACTGCAGAAACCCTCCCGAACTAGGGTTGAAGACGACGGCGGCCTCGGAACTTTTTGTGGATTTTTGCTCGGGTATCTAGGGTTTCCCGAGTAGATGCAATTTATAGGCGAAAGGGCGGCGTCGGTGGCCAGCTGAGGTGCGCGGTCCCACCCTGGGCCGCGCCGTGGGCCCACCGGCCTGCCTGGTGTGGCCCCCGGCTCCGTCCTCCTGGCTGCTGCTCCGTCTCGGTCCAGAAATAAATCAGTTAAATTGGTGTCTGTCGTAGCGTAAAGGCTAGGCAGTAAACTTATGGCACCCCCGTGCAGGTGTAAGGACCTACGAGGGGTGCGCGGTTGCAAGAGGCGGAGACACGCGGGCCGCGTCGACGCCCGACGCGAGGCCACCCTCCGATGGTACAAGACCAACAAACATGGCACACATTCAACAAAGCTCTCATATATTTCAGATTTTGGATCCCCTCAAATGGGAGGGGCCTCCTCTATTTATAGGAAATGGAGAGACGGGGTGTGAGATTACAATTTTGCCCCTCAGGCTATAACATAGGAGGAGGGGCACATCCGTCTTTACATGGAATCTTATGGGAATATTCCTCTTGAATATTCCGACTAACTATCCTCCGTCGAGAAATGTTGGTCGGTCGGACGGCACGGCTGTGATGACCTGTGCGCTGGGCTGAGCGTTCCTGGTGATAGCATGCACGCCCTCGACGCCGCACGTGCCCTTCGCCGCTGGGGGGCTGAGGCCCGCTCGAGCGCAACTGGGGGCGGGGCCTGCCGGGCGCCTACTTCAAGGTGCTAGACGTGCCCTTGGCATCGCACCCTACCACGCGGGCTTAGTCCCGCCGGTTCCCCTGTTGGAGTACCCCCGCCACATGCACCTCCCCTGCGCAGGGGGTGACCTCGATGATACCGTCGAAGCTGGGTAGGTCCTTGATGCATCAAGCTCCTGCGCTGCACGGGACGTCTTGTGTCATGTCGTCTAGGGGCAGCGCGAAAACCCTCCTCCAACAGTAGCCCCTCGCAGGTGCGGGCGGTAGCTCTGCGCCCGTCCGGGCCGGCGCATTAATCCTGGGGGGGTTGCTGCGCTGACTAGGACAACGCACGCCGGAAGAAGCACACAATCCGCGTGCTGGCGCGCGATTGGCCAGGCTAAGGGAGGCCACGGATCGGTGACGTGGCTCAACTACCCACCCCTTTTCTTTCCTTTCCTTTTTTTTTCACTTTCTTTTTTTCCTCCTTTCCTTCCTTTTTTCCCCCGTCGGGGTCCTTCTTTCCTCTTCTTTATCCACTCACAGCGCTCTCTCTTGTGCAGGACGCCGCCCAAGGAGCACCACGCCGCCAGGCCGCTCTGGCCGCCAGCTGCGCCGTCGGGTGTGGAGCGGGGCGCGTCACGCCGTCTGGCCGCTCCGGCGCCCGCGAGCTCGGAGCTCGCCGCTGTCGGAAGCACGCCGCCGCGCCGACGCCGCTAGATATGCCGGCGCCCGAGGGCTCGGAGCAGCGACGCCACCTCCGTCGCCGTCCTCGCTGCGTCGGGCCCCGACACCGGAGTCGCCCGGAGCTCGCCGTCGACGGGAGCGCCCCGCCACGCCGACGCCGTCAGGAGGCACGTCGCGCCGACACCTTCGTCCCCGTCCCGCGGCCCCGCGCGCGCTCGCCTAGAGGCAGCCGCCGCCTCCGGCCAGAGCGCCCCCGCGCGTGCTTGCCACGAGGCAGCCGCCGGGGTGTCACTGCCTCCGCCAGAGCGCCCCCGCGCGTGCTTGCCACGAGGCAGCTGCCGGGTGTCACTGCTCGCGTCGCCGTCTCCGACCAGCGCGCCCCCACGCGTGCTTGCCACGAGGCAGTCGCTGCTCGCGTCGCCGTCTCCGACCAGCGCGCCCCCGTGCGCGCTCGCCACGAGGCAGCCGCCGGGGGGCCGCTGCTCGCGTCCTTGACGTCGACTCCGTCTCGCGAGCTGCCGCCTTCTCCCTGCACCGGACCAACGGAGCTGGTGTCCTGTCGGTGGAAAGAGAGTGCACGCTCCCAGGGTAAATGCTCGATGCACTGGTCCGGTTATAATCAACCTTGCAGTTCATCCAGCGCGAGGCAGTATACACTTTCAGAACCGAGTAGCGCAACATGCATGAGGTAGTCAGTGCACGAGAGCCTCTTTTTTTTCCTGGGATGTACGAGGTGGTATCTGCTGTACGTATGCGAGCCGTGACGCACGTGAACTGTGATACACACGCCCCCGCTTTCATGAATTTGTGATGCACACGCCCCCACTTGGAGCCCCTATTTTCCTTGTTATTATTCGCAGGTTGTCTAGCCGTGGTTACTAATTGCCGCCACTTTCCTTCACAACCGCCATGTCGCCCACCCAGCCTCGAAGGGAGGTCCCGCCGAGCAGCTAGCGAGAGACCCGGCGTCCGAAAGGGCCACGGTGAGGGTCACCGTCAAGGCACGCCCGAGCGCCCCTGAGAGCGAGTCCTTGAGCGGGAAGGTCCACTCCGCGAGCGCGCGCCCTCCGCCTCAGCCCCCAAGGGCCTCTGTTGCTAAGGCGGCGCACGACGGCCTTGGGACCGACCCCGAGGCTTTCGACCAGTACACGCGCTACCTCGGGCGCTCTCGGCTGACGCGACGTTGGTCACGCGCCTGTTCGGGGAAGGCAAGATAACTTCGGTTGACATGGTCACGCTTCCGGGGGCCAGGACTCGGGGCCACCCCGGCGCTGGCCAGGTAGTGGCCTTCGCCGCCCAGTTTGATGCGGGCATGTGCCTCACTTCGCTAACTTGCTAAGGCAAGTGCTCAAGTTCTTCCGGCTGGAGGTGGCGCGCCTCGCTCCGGGTGCCTTTGTGCGCCTGGCGGTTTTCGAGTGGGCTACCCTGCCAAGAGGCATGCGAGGAAGCCAGTTGAGACTGCCACGCGAGAGCACTTGAGAGGGCAGTGAGGGTGCCCGCTGAGGATTGCCACCGCCTGTGACCCCTTGTTTTGCATGGACACCATGTCATGCCCGTTTGGCAAAGGACATGGGGTGTGCCTCGGCATGTGGGGCTATGAAGGCAGCCGCTAGGTGCTGCTGCCATGGGCCGCCCTCGCACGCGGAAGACCTAGAAGGCGACAACTGAGGTGCATGAGAGGCGACCATTGAGTTGGATGAGAAGTTTAGACCGCACGCGGTATTGCATGCGATTAGGTGGGTGAAGCACGTGGTGCTGACGGCCTCCGAGCCCCTGGCGGGGCGGGGCGTGGCAAGGTGCGCGAAGCATGCGACGCTGATGCCCCCTGAGCCCCTTGCCACCTCAATATACCAACACGGGCGCGCGTGGCGTGTGCACAATGTTAGGAAGGGGCGCCTTCAGATCCACTCTATGGCATTGAGTGTTTAGCATTTTGGCACTCCGACCCGTGCAGGGCAAGAGGCTTGCCTCCGACGAGCACGAGGAGGTATACCGGCCCCTGGTGGCTCTAGGTTAATAGTGCCAGAAACAATTGCTTGTACGTCACACGTCAGTTGGGAACCCCAAGAGGAAGGTATGATGAGTGCAGCAGTAAGTTTTCCCTCAGTATGAAACCAAGGTTTAATCGACCAGTAGGAAAACGAGGTTTGCTTCGAAGGTGTTGGTGGAGGAGTGTAGTGCGGCGCAACACCAGGGATTCCGGTGCCAACGTGGAACCTGCACAACACAATCAAATACTTTGCCCCAACTTAACAGTGAGGTTGTCAATCTCACCGGCTTGCTGAAAACAAAGGGTTAAACGTATCGAATGGAAGATGATGTTTGTTTGCATAAAACAGTAGAGAACAATGATTGCAGTAGATTGTATTTCAGATGTAAAAGAATGGACCGGGGTCCACAGTTCACTAGTGGTGTCTCTCCAATAAGATAACTAACATGCTGGGTAAACAAATTACAGCTGGGCAATTGACAATTGATAAGTGCATATAACATGCATGTGTGAGCTGTGGTGTCTACTATGAGATTCATTTGGGCATTACGACAAAGTACATAGACCGCTATCCAGCATGCATCTATGCCTAAATAGTCCACTTTCCGGTTAACATCCGTACCCCTTCCAGTATTAAGTTGCAAGCAACAGACAATTGCATTAAGTAATGTGCGTAATGTAAACAATACATTCATCCTTGAATAAAGCATTGCTGTTTTACCCCTAGTGGCAACAACACATCTACAACCTTAGAACTTGCTGTCACTATCCCAGGTTAAATAGAGGTTGAACCCAACTATCATGCATAAATACCCCCTCTTGGAGTTACAAGTATTCACGTGGCCAAGGCTTCAACAAGTAACGGAGAGCATGCAAGATCACAAATGACATAGACATGATAATATAATATTCAGCTCCACATAGGTATCAATATAAGTCAGATCCCAGCAAACACAACATGTAGCATTACAATAAGATGATCTTGATCATGATAGGCAGCTCACAAGATCTAAACATGATGGCACAAGTGGAGAAGACAACCATCTAGCTACTGCTATGGACCCATAGTCCAAGGATGAACTACTCACGCATCACTCCGGAGGCGGGCATGGCGATGTAGAGCCCTCCGGTGATGATTCCCCTCTCCGGCAGGGTGCCGGGAAGAGCTTCAGAACCCCCCGAGTTAGGGTTGACGACGGCGGCGGCAGCGAATATGTTCTGGATGAAAGGCTCGGTGTTTTAGGGTTTTCGCGTCTCGGGGAATAAATAGGCGAAGGGGCGATGTCGGCGGACCCCCGAGGGGCCCAAACCACCAGGTGGCGCGGCTGGGGCCCAGCCGCGCCAGGTGTGTTTGGCCACCTCGTGGCTCTTCGTCTCTCCTTCGGACTCCGTGTACGTGCTGGAAAAATAGGGACCTGGCCTTTTGTTTCGTGCAATTCCGAGAATATTTCCAGAAGTAACTTTCTGAAACCAAAAACAGCAGAAAACAGGGAACTGGCACTGTGGCATCTTGTTAATAGGTTAGTCCCAGAAAATGCATAAAAGTGATACGAAGTGTATATAAAACATGTAGCAAATGGTATAATATAAGCATGGAACAGCAGAAATTATGGATACGTTGGAGACGTATCAAGCATCCCCAAGCTTAGTTCTACTCGTCCTCGAGTAGGTAAAACGATAACAACAAATAATTTCTGAGGAGACATGCTTTCACACAATCTTGATCAATATATTGCAAGGCTCATGTCATGAATGAAGTGACTCAAAGCAATGATCTATAGTTTGCTAACAAATAGATAAAGAGTAAACAATGAATCATATAAGCAAAAACTTTTCATGAATAGTACTTTCAAGACAAGTATCAAAAGTTTTGCATAAGAGGTAACTCATAAAGCAATAGATTCAAAGTAAAAGGCATTGAAGCAACACAAAGGATGATTAAGTTTCAGCATTTGCTTTCAACTTGTAACATGTATATCTCATGGATAGTTGTCAACATAAAGCAATATAACAAGTGCAATAAGTAAATATGTAAGAATCAATGCACACAAAGTTGACACAAGTGTTTGCTTCTAAGATAGAAAGGAGTAGGTAAACTGACTCAACATAAAGTAAAAGATAGGCCCTTCGCAGAGGGAAGCAGGGATTAAATCATGTGCTAGAGCTTTTTAAGTTTTCGAAAGCATATAGAGAGCACAAAATAAGTATTTGAGAGGTGTTTGTTGTTGTCAACGAATGGTAGTGGGCACTCTAACCCCCTTGTCAACCAGACTTTCAAAGAGCGGCTCCCATGAAGGACGTTATTTCTACCAGCAAGGTAGATCATCCCTCTTCTCTTTTGTTTACACATGTATTTTAGTTTCTTTATAGATGACACTCCTCCCAACCTTTTGCTTACACAAGCCATGGCTAACCGAATCCTCGGGTGCCTTCCAACATTCACATACCATGGAGGAGTGTCTATTGCAAAATTAAGTTGCTTACTGATAAATCAGGGCAAAACATGTGAAGAGAATTATTAATGAAAGTTGTAATTAATTGGGGCTGGGCACCCCGTTGCCAGCTCTTTTTGCAAATTATTGGATAAGCGGATGTATATGCCACTAGTCCATTGGTGAAAGTCTGTCAGAAGTAAATGACAAGATTGAAAGATAAAACACCACATACTTCCTCATGAGCTATAAAACATTGACACAAATAAGGAGTAATAAAGTTTTGAATAGTTTAAAGGTAGCACATGAAATATTTACTTGGAATGGCAGGAAATACCACATAGTAGGTAGGTATGGTGGACACAAATGGCATGGGTTTTGGCTCAAGTTTTGGATGCACGAGAAGCATTCCCTCTCAGTACAGAGTTTAGGCTAGCAAGGTTGTTTGAAGCAAACACAAGTATAAACCGGTACAGCAAGAATCACATAAAAACATATTGCAAGTATTATAAGACTCTACACTGTCTTCCTTGTTGCTCAAACATTTTACCAGAAAATATCTAGACCTTAGAGAGAACAAATATGCATCCCAAGTCTCAACAAGCTCTACGGTAGTTCTCCACTACTAGGCTTTAACTACATGATGCAAGAGCTTAAACATGATCTACTTGAGAGCTCAAAACAATTGCAAAGCATCAAATCAAAACAAGACAATGATCTACAAGAATGCATATGTCTTTTCCAATACCAACTACTACATGTAGCATTTTCTTTCTTCCAAACAAACACCAATAATTTATTAAACATAAACTCTCCAAATGATAATATAATGCAGCAAGAGAGTATTTATAAACAAGTGCTAACAGCTCGAAGAGATGCATGAAAAACAGGAGCTAAAAGCACTGCAGTAGCTAGTTAAGAATACTCAACAAATATAAGTGAAGAACATGAGTATTCACATGAAAAAGCGGAGCGTGTCTCTCTCCCACACAAGGATTGCTAGGATCCGAATTTATTAAAAACAAAAATAAAAACACACAGACGCTCCAAGTAAAGCGCATAAGATGTGAAAGAATTAAAATATAGTTTCACTAGAGATGACCTGATAAGTTTGTTGATGAAGAAGGGGATGCCTTGGGCATCCCCAAGCTTAGACGCTTGAGTCTCTCTGAATATGGTTGGGATGAACCACGGGGGCATCCCCAAGCTTAGGCTTTTCACTCTTCTTGATCACATAATATCACCCTTCTCGCTTGATCCTTGAAAACTTCCTTCACACCAAACTCAAGACAGTTCTCATTAGAGGGTTAGTGCATAATCAAAAATTCTCATATTCTGTAATGATACAATCAATCCCAAAGCTTCTGGACATTAGCTACAGCCACCAATGCTTTGTGGAGCAAAGAAATCCACACAAACACAGTAAAAGAGCGAATGCAAAACAAAAGGCAGAATCTGTCAAAAACAGAACAGTCTGGAATGACGAATTTTTTCGAGGCACTTAAGTTGCTCAGATGGATCTGGCCTAAAATAATGAAAGTTGCGTACATATCTCAGGAATATGCGTGATTTTTCTCAGAATTTTTTGAATTTTCTACAGGGAGATAAGCTCAAATCCGTGACAGCTAAAAATCTGTCACTGCGCAGAAATCCAAATCTTGCATCAACTTTCAATATAGAACTTTACTTGGCACAACATTGCGATAAAATAAAGATACAAAGGAGTTGCTACAGAAGTAACAAAAATCCTTGACTCAAAGAAAACAAAAAAACAGCAAATAAAAACGATGGGTTGTCTCCCATAAGCGCTTTTCTTTAACGCCTTTCAGCTAGGCGCAGAAAGTGAAAATCAAGTGTTGTCAAGAGAAGAAGCATCAACATCATAACTTGCTCTAACAATAGAGTCAAAAGGTAACTTCATTCTCTTCCTAGGGAAGTGTTCCATACCTTTCTTGAGAGGAAATTGGTACCTTATATTACCTTCTTTCATATCAATGATGGCACCAACAGTTCGAAGAAAAGGTCTTCCCAAAACAATAGGACAAGATGCATTGCATTCAATATCCATAACAATAAAATCAACGGGGACAAGGTTATCTTTTACCGTAATAAAAACATCATTAACTCGCCCCAAAGGTTTCTTCATAGCATTATCAGCGAGAAAAACATCCAAATAACAATGTTCCAAAGGTGGCAAATCAAGAATATCATAAAGCTTCTTGGGCAAAACTGAAACACTTGCACCAAGATCACACAAGGCATTGCAATAAAAATCATTCACCTTTACCTTAATGATGGGTTCCCAACCATCTTCTAATTTCCTAGGAATAGAAGCTTTAAGTTTCAACTTCTCCTCCCTAGCTTGCAAAAGAGCATTTGTAATATGCTTTGTAAAAGCCAAATTAATAGTGCTAGCATTGGGACTTCTAGCTAATTTTTGCAAGAACATAATAACTTCAGAGATGTTACAATCATCAAAATCAAAATCATTATTGTCAATGGTGGTGGAACCATTGTCTCCAATAGTTTGAAAAATTTCAGCACTTTTATCAGAAAAAGTTTCAGCAGTTTTAGGCAATTTCAAACGCTTAGCAGAAGTAGTAGAGACATTACAACACCAATAACATTACCATCAATAGTAGGAGGTTACTAGCATGTGAAACATTAGCATTACTAGTGGTGGTGATAGTACAAACTCTAACTATACTATTCTCTTTTTCAAGTTCTTCCTCTTTTTCCCACCTAGCATGCAATTCAGCCAACATCCTAATATTATTATCAATTCGAACTTGGATGGCATTTGCTGTAGCAAATGACTTAATATCTTTAACTTCATTAGGCATAACTTTCAGTTTTAGAATTTCAACATCATGAGCAAGACTATCAACTTTAGAACAAGATCATCAATTTTTTCAAACTTTTCCTCAACAGTTTTATTGAAAGCTTTTTGTGTGCTAATAAATTCTTTAAGCATAGCTTCAAGATCAGAGGACACACTTCTATTGTTGCTGTAGGAATTACCATAAGAATTGCCATAACCATTTGAAGGATAAGGCTTATAATTGTTGCTACCAAAATTATTCCTATAAGCATTGTTGTTGAAGTTGTTGTTTTTAATGAAGTTTACATCAACATGCTCTTCTTGAGCAACCAATGAAGCTAAAGGAATATTATTAGGATCAACATGAGATCTACCATTCACAAGCATAGACATAATAGCATCAATCTTATCACTCAAAGAGGAGGTTTCTTCAACAGAATTTACCTTCTTACCTTGAGGAGCTCTTTCGGTGTGCCATTCGGAATAGTTGATCATCATATCATCAAGTAGCTTTGTTGCTGCACCTAAAGTGATGGACATAAAGGTTCCTCCAGAGGCTGAATCCAATAAGTTCCTTGAGGAAAAATTTAATCCTGCATAAAAGGTTTGGATGATCATCCAAGTAGTCAGTCCATGAGTGGGACAATTCTTCACCAAAGATTTCATTCTTTCCCAAGCTTGAGCAACATGTTCATTATCAAGTTGTTTAAAATTCATAATGCTACTTCTCAAGGATATAATCTTAGCAGGAGGATAATATTTCCCTATGAAAGCATCTTTGCATTTTGTCCAAGAATTAATACTATTTCTAGGCAAAGAAAGCAACCATTCTTTAGCTCTTCCTCTCAAGGAGAAAGGAAAAAGTTTCAGTTTTATAATATCCCCATCCATATCCTTATACTTTTGCATTTCACAAAGTTCAACAAAGTTATTAAGATGGGCAGCAGCATCATCAGTACTAACACCAGAAAATTGCTCTTTCATAACAAGATTTAATAGAGCAGGTTTAATTTCATAAAATTCTGCTTAGAAGCAGGTGGAGCAATAGGAGTGCATATGAAATCATTGTTGTTTGTGCTAGTGAAGTCACACAACTTAGTGTTCTCAGGAGTATCATTTTGAAAAACAAAATTAACTGAATTAAACAAGTAACTAATTTTTTTGTGTTTTTGATATAGAGAAAGCAAACAAAACAAAATAAAAATAAACTAAGCAAGACAAGTAACTAATTTTTTTGTGTTTTTGATAAAGAGAGCAAACAAGATAAATAAAAATAAACTAAGCAAGACAAATAACAAAGTAAAGAGATTGGGTGTGAGAGACTCCCCTTGCAGAAGCAATTCTGTTTTCCCCGGCAACGCGCCAGAAAACGTTGCGTCGAAGGGGAAACAGAAATCTTCTGAATCCAAAGCAACTCGACTTCCCCGGCAACGGCGCCAGAAAACGTTGTTGGTGGCTCTAGGTTAATAGTGCCAGAAACAATTGCTTGTACGTCACACGTCAGTTGGGAACCCCAAGAGGAAGGTATGATGAGTGCAGCAGTAAGTTTTCCCTCAGTATGAAACCAAGGTTTAATCGGACCAGTAGGAAAACGAGGTTTGCTTCGAAGGTGTTGGTGGAGGAGTGTAGTGCGGCGCAACACCAGGGATTCCGGTGCCAACGTGGAACCTGCACAGCACAATCAAACTACTTTGCCCCAACTTAACAGTGAGGTTGTCAATCTCACCGGCTTGCTGAAAACAAAGGGTTAAACGTATCGAATGGAAGATGATGTTTGTTTGCATAAAACAGTAGAGAACAATGATTGCAGTAGATTGTATTTCAGATGTAAAAGAATGGACCGGGTCCACAGTTCACTAGTGGTGTCTCTCCAATAAGATAACTAACATGCTGGGTAAACAAATTACAGCTGGGCAATTGACAATTGATAAGTGCATATAACATGCATGTGTGAGCTGTGGTGTCTACTATGAGATTCATTTGGGCATTACGACAAAGTACATAGACCGCTATCCAGCATGCATCTATGCCTAAATAGTCCACTTTCCGGTTAACATCCGTACCCCTTCCAGTATTAAGTTGCAAGCAACAGACAATTGCATTAAGTAATGTGCGTAATGTAAACAATACATTCATCCTTGAATAAAGCATTGCTGTTTTATCCCTAGTGGCAACAACACATCTACAACCTTAGAACTTGCTGTCACTATCCCAGGTTAAATAGAGGTTGAACCCAACTATCATGCATAAATACCCCCTCTTGGAGTTACAAGTATTCACGTGGCCAAGGCTTCAACAAGTAACGGAGAGCATGCAAGATCACAAATGACATAGACATGATAATATAATATTCAGCTCCACATAGGTATCAATATAAGTCAGATCCCAGCAAACACAACATGTAGCATTACAATAAGATGATCTTGATCATGATAGGCAGCTCACAAGATCTAAACATGATGGCACAAGTGGAGAAGACAACCATCTAGCTACTGCTATGGACCCATAGTCCAAGGATGAACTACTCACGCATCACTCCGGAGGCGGGCATGGCGATGTAGAGCCCTCCGGTGATGATTCCCCTCTCCGGCAGGGTGCCGGGAAGAGCTTCAGAAACCCCCCGAGTTAGGGTTGACGACGGCGGCGGCAGCGAATATGTTCTGGATGAAAGGCTCGGTGTTTTAGGGTTTTCGCGTCTCGGGGAATAAATAGGCGAAGGGGCGATGTCGGCGGACCCCCGAGGGGCCCAAACCACCTGGTGGCGCGGCTGTGGGCCCAGCCGCGCCTAGGTGTGGTTTGGCCACCTCCTGGCACATCTTCGTCTCTCCTTCGGACTCCGTGTACGTGCTGGAAAAATAGGGACCTGGCCTTTTGTTTCGTGCAATTCCGAGAATATTTCCAGAAGTAACTTTCTGAAACCAAAAACAGCAAAAACAGGGAACTGGCACTATGGCATCTTGTTAATAGGTTAGTCCCAGAAAATGCATAAAAGTGATACGAAGTGTATATAAAACATGTAGCAAATGGTATAATATAAGCATGGAACAGCAGAAATTATGGATACGTTGGTGACGTATCAGCCCTAGCGAGGTATGACCATGTGGGCACGTGACACTGACGCCACCTCCGAGCCGCTTTCAGAGCGTCGCATAAGCACACGCGTCCCTCTGTACAAGAGGCGACCATGTATTTGAGTAAGATTTGCATGTCTTGGGGGCGAGGGGGTCGCCATATTTCTTCTAATCCTTGCGCAACAGTCATGGAGAGGCGATCGTCTCACCATACTTGCCCATTATACCAATAGAGGCGCGCAGGGCTTATGTACAATGGTAGGCAGGGGCGCCTTGAGATCCATTGTACGCCGTTGAGGGTTAAGGCTGTAGTAGGACACCATAATGAAATCATGCTTAGGGACACTCTGTGTGCGCTTGAATCACGCGAGGAAGCCTTTGCCTTCCCACGAGGAGATTGCCTTGATTTTCGCACTCGACCCGTGCGTGGGTGGGGTGGCCTCCCATCGCGCACAAGGAGATTTACCGATGTTTTCGCACTCGACCCGTGTGGGGGGAGGTGTTGCCTCCATCACACGAGGAGGTTTACCGATATTTCGCACTCGACCCGTGTGGCGCACGGGAGGTTACGATATTTCGCACTCGACCGTGCGACGCTGGGGGAGGTTTACCGATATTTCGCACTCGACCCGTATGGCGCACGGGAGGTTTACCGATATTTCGCACTTGACCCGTGCGACGCAGGGGGAGGTTTACCGATATTTCGCACTCGACCCGTGCGACGCACGATGAGGTTTACCGATATTTCGCACTCGACCCGTGTGGCGCACGGGGAGGTTTACCGATATTTCGCACTCGACCCGTGTGGCGCACGGGAGGTTTACCGATATTTCGCACTCGACCCGTGTGGCGCACGGGAAGGTTTACCGATATTTCGCACTCGACCCGTGCGACGCAGGGGAAGGTTTACCGATATTTCGCACTCAACCCGTGCGACGCAGGGGGAGGTTTACCGATACTTCACACTCGACCCGCGTGGCGCACGGGGAGGTTTACCGATATTTCGCACTCGACCCGTGTGGTGCACGGGGAGGTTTACCGATATTTCGCACTCGACCCGTGCGACGCAGGGGGAGGTTTACCGATATTTTTGCACTCTACCCTTGCGGGGAGGGCTTTCCTCCATCGCGCACGAGGAGGTACACCCTCACTTGGGGACATCCCCTTTGTTAAATGCAAGGCATAATCGTCATCGAGCCCCTTGCATTGTGGGGCGAGGCGGGATAAGTGGCGCTCAAGTTCTCTGATCCCATGAGTCATTAGGCGAGGCGGGCAAGGCATAGATGGCGTCTAAGCCCTTGCATCGCGAAGCCGAGCAAAGCGTTGAAGGCATCCGAGCATCTTGCAGCGCGGTGAGGGCGAGGACACACGTGGCGTTCAAGACGTATAAGCCTCTCGCGTCGTAGGGCGATGACGATGATGCTCGTGGAGCTGAAGACGTATGAGCCTCTCGCGTCGTAGGGCGATGACGATGATGCTCGTGGAGCTGAAGACGTATGAGCCTCTCACGTCGTATGGCGAGGGCGATGATGCTCGTGGAGCTGAAGACGTATGAGCCTCTCATGTCGTATGGCGAGGGCGATGACGCGCATGGGGCTGAAGTCCTTCGAGCCCATTGCGGCGCGGCGAGGGCAAAGACGCGTGTGGCATTCAAGACCTCTAGGGCCATTCCGGCACGTGGCGAGGTTGGTGACGCGCTTGGTGATGAAGACGTATGAGCCTCTCACGTCGTATGGCGAGGGCAATGACGCACGAGGTGCTTAAGACCTTTGTGGCTCCTGCGACGCAGGGCGAGATCGGTGGCGCGTGTGGCGCTGAAGGCGCCCGAGCCCCTTGCGGCGCGAGGCAGGGCGATGACGCGCTGGGCGCTTAAGACCTTTGTGGCTCCTGCGACGCAGGGCGAGGTCGGTGGCGCGCGTGGCGCTGAAGGCGCCGAGCCCCTTGCGGCGCAAGGCAGGGCGATGACGCGCTAGGCGCTTAAGACCTTTGTGGCTCCTGCGACGCAGGGTGAGGTCGGTGGCGCGCGTGGCGCTGAAGGCGCCGAGCCCCTTGCGGCGCGAGGCAGGGCGATGACGCACTGGGCGCTTAAGACCTTTGTGGCTCCTGCGACGCAGGGCGAGGTCGGTGGCGCGCTTGGCGCTGAAGGCGCCGAGCCCCTTGCGGTGCAAGGCAGGGCGATGACGCACTGGGCGCTTAAGACCTTTGTGGCTTCTGCGACGCAGGGCGAGGTCGGTGGCGCGCGTGGCGCTGAAGGCGCCGAGCCCCTTGCGACGCAAGGCAGGGCGATGACGCACTGGGCGCTTAAGACCTTTGTGGCTTCTGCGATGCAGGGCGAGGTCGGTGGCGCGCGTGGCGCTGAAGGCGCCGAGCCCTTGCGGCGCAAGGCAGGGCGATGATGCACTGGGCGCTTAAGACCTTTGTGGCTCCTGCGACGCAGGGCGAGGTCGGTGGCGCGCGTGGCGCTGAAGGCGCCGAGCCCCTTGCGGCGCAAGGCAGGGCGATGACGCACTGGGCGCTTAAGACCTTTGTGGCTCCTGCGACACAGGGCGAGGTCGGTGGCGCGCGTGGCGCTGAAGGCGCCGAGCCCCTTGCGGCGCGAGGCAGGGCGATGACGTGCTGGGCGCTTAAGACCTTTGTGGCTCCTGCGACGCAGGGCGAGGTCGGTGGCGCGCGTGGCGCTGAAGGCGCCGAGCCCCTTGCGGCGCAAGGCAGGGCGATGACGCGCTGGGCGCTTAAGACCTTTGTGGCTCCTGCGACGCAGGGCGAGGTCGGTGGCGCGCGTGGCGCTGAAGGCGCCCGAGCCCCTTGCGACGTAGCGCGATGAAGCGACATTGCCATCGGGTGTCCTTCACGTCGGTCCTCAACGACCGCGGTCTCCTGGTTACATGGCTTCTTGCTAGGTTCCCACAGACTGCGCCAACTGTCGTAGCGTAAAGGCTAGGCAGTAAACTTATGGCACCCCCGTGCAGGTGTAAGGACCTACGAGGGGTGCGCGGGTTGCAAGAGGCGGAGACACGCGGGCCGCGTCGACGCCCGACGCGAGGCCACCCTCCGATGGTACAAGACCAACAAACATGGCACACATTCAACAAAGCTCTCATATATTTCAGATTTTGGATCCCCTCAAATGGGAGAGGGCCTCCTCTATTTATAGGAAATGGAGAGACGGGGTGTGAGATTACAATTTTGCCCCTCAGGCTATAACATAGGAGGAGGGGCACATCCGTCTTTACATGGAATCTTATGGGAATATTCCTCTTGAATATTCCGACTAACTATCCTCCGTCGAGAAATGTTGGTCGGGTCGGACGGCACGGCTGTGATGACCTGTGCGCTGGGCTGAGCGTTCCTGGTGATAGCATGCACGCCCTCGACGCCGCACGTGCCCTTCGCCGCTGGGGGGCTGAGGCCCGCTCGAGCGCAACTGGGGGCGGAGGCCTGCCGGGGCGCCTACTTCAAGGTGCTAGACGTGCCCTTGGCATCGCACCCTACCACGCGGGGCTTAGTCCCGCCGGTTCCCCTGTTGGAGTACCCCCGCCACATGCACCTCCCCTGCGCAGGGGGTGACCTCGATGATACCGTCGAAGCTGGGTAGGTCCTTGATGCATCAAGCTCCTGCGCTGTGCGGGACGTCTTGTGTCATGTCGTCCTAGGGGCAGCGCGAAAACCTCCTCCAACAGTGTCCGATTACGAGAAAATTTCCAGAATATATTTTCTGAAATAAAAAGACAGCAGAAAACAGGAACTGGCACTGTGGCATCTTGTTAATAGGTTAGTCCCAGAAAATGCATAAAAATGATATAAAGTGTAAGATAAACATGTGGTAATCAATATATAATATGCATGGAACACTAGTAGGAAACTGCCTTTATGTGGATCACTTTTTGTGGCGCACCAAATAGCCATGCGCCACAAAAAAAAAATTCTGTGGCGCATTATTTCGCATGCACCACAGAAAGTCACAGGAATCGCCTTTTCAAAAATTTGTGACAGAAATGTGACCGAAATTTTTGAAATCAGTTCCCACCCCACCCCACCCCGCCACCCCCGTGGATCGCCTTTTCAGTTTTGCAAAATTGAAAAGAAGATGATAAAATCTTCAAAAAATAAAATCCTTTGACATGTAGTTAGGTTTGAGTGTCTAGTTGGTATAGAAATTTTGAAATATGAATTTTGACCTTTTTTGCAAAAAAAGAAAAAAAAATATTGACACGGCCATAACTTTTGCATACGACGTCGAAAAAATACGTTTAATATATCAAAAAAATCGTGAGAAAAAAGGAGCTCGATTTCACCGGGCTTACCCGGTGAACTTTTCCCAGATTCGGAAAATTCCAAAAGAGTAAAAAGTTATTTCAAAAAGAAGATTTTTTTTCTACAAAATCGAAAAAAATCAAAAAATTTTGAAAAGAAAATTCTGTGGCGCACGGTGGTGGGTGTGCCACAGAATTGTTGGGCGGGATTCGAAATTTGAATCCCGTCGGCGCCCTTTTCTTCTTCCTCTTCTTTCTCCTTCTCTCCTTTCACTTCTCCACTTCTCCTCCACTTCTCCTCTCCCTTCTCCTCCACTTCTCTCCTCTACCTCTACTTCAACTCAACACCGGCGACCTCCTCCTCCTCCACCACCTCCGGCGAGCTTCTCCTCCTTCTCCTCCTCCACCACCTCCGGCGAGCTTCTCCTCCTCCTCCCCTCCACCAACTCCGGCGACCTCCTCCTCCTCCACCACCTCCGGCGACCTTCTCCTCCTCCTCCTCCTCCTCCTCCTCCTCCTCCGGCGACCTTCTCCTCCTCCTACTCCACCACCTCCGGCGACCCTCCTCCACCACCTCCGGCGACCTTCTCCTCCTCCCACCTCTGGTGACCCCCTCCTCCACCACCTCCGGCGACCTCCTCCTCCACCATCTCCGGCGACCCCCATCCTCCACCCACCACCGACCAAGCCACCTACGGCCATGGCCACGGGCACCACGGCCTCCGACGAGCTCCAGCCAAATTCCGGCGAAATTCCGAAATTCCGACGAAAAAGGCGGCCAGATCAAGATCTGGCCGCCTTTTTTTTTTTGAAATTCAAATCTGTGGCGCATGCCTGGGGATGCACCACTGAAATATTTCTGTGGCGCACGGTTGGGGTGCGCCACAGAAATTTGGTCTTTCTGTGGCGCACGGTGGGGGTGCGCCACTGAATTTATATTTTAGTGGCGAGACTTCTGTGGCGCACCCACCATGCGCCACAGAATGTCTTTTTGGTGCGCCACTAAAGGCCTTTTCCTACTAGTGGAACATCAAAAATTATAGATACGTTTTGGACGTATCAAGCATCCCCAAGCTTAGTTCCTACTCGTCCTCGAGTAGGTAAACGATAACACAAAGATAATTTTTGAGGTGACATGCTACCAACATAATCTTGATCATATAGTAATGTAAAGCATGTGAGCTGAGATCAAATCATTCAAAGCAAAAGTCTATGTTTGATATTAAACACATAAATGAATAAAGCAAGACAATTAAACAAGTAAAAACTTTTCATGGAAGATGCTATAAAGACATGAAACCGTACAAAGTTCATTATAGATGTTTTAAGCATTCAGTATAGAAGTTATCCTTCTACTCAAGCATCCAGCAATCTTTCACAAACATGGAAATGATACAGTCAAGCAAAAGTATCACAAACGTAATGAATTCACTGGTTAGAAGTTTTACTCAACCGGTGAGCGTAAGCATTTGGTATTGGCACCAGGATGTTATGGCAAAGAGAATAATAATGGGGGTTTGGAAGGCCAATGGAAGAAAGGCTCACAAAGCTATAAATGATCATTAGACAAGAGGAAGTTTTATATCGAAGCTATGCAAGGAGTAGTGATTGCCATGCAACGGATGCACATAGAGCTATAAGTGTATGAAAGCTCTCCAATGGAACTAGTGGGGGTGCATCCAACTTGTTTGCTCATGAAGACCTAGAGCACTTTGAGGAGGCTCATCATTGGAATATACAACCCAATTTCTATAACGTAAATTCCCCACATAGTTATTCTAATGAAACATGAGAACTCTCTCATATGAAGTATAGGTGCTACTAGCACAAATGATGACTATAAAACTGGCGCTAAACATGAGCACAAGTGTGGATAAAGGATAGTAATGTTGCCCCCTCTCTCTTTATTTCTTTTCTTTCTTTTTTTTTCTCTTCTCTTTTTTCTCTCTGTTTTTCTTTTTCAGTTTCTCTTTTCAATGGCCTCCGTGGCTTTTCACTTTTCTCTCCCTCACTGTAGGGGCAACACTCTAATATGACAACACACTTTTTTGTACAAATAACTCATAATGAACAAAACATGATGTATAAAATTGTATGCCTCTGCCAGTGTACCAGGATGTGCAATGATCTAGCGTAACATGGGTAAAACCACACATCAGCTGTATAGAATCATGCAAAGCTATAACAATGATGAATGACAACAAGTCATGTAATGTAAGGTGGAAGTTGCATGGCAATATATCTCAGAACAGCTATGGAAATGCTGTGATAAGTAGTTATGGTGGCTGTTTTGAGGAAGATGTTTGGCTTATGTGTAGGAGAACAAGATGAAGTTCTCCCACGGGTTGGATGTACTGGCGAAGTATGCACAACTCTCAATGTGAGTAGAAGGCAATGCACATCACCGAAGAGGCTAGCAAATATGGATGGTGGAAGTGCCAAAAACCGTAGCTCAACATTAGTCAAAAAGAACTCACAAGTTTATTGTAAACAACTAGCAGGTTCAACATTAAGAGCATGATTAAATTTACCCAAGGAGGGCCGTTCACGGAGGCACAAGTACCCCGCTAGATCTCTCGACCTTACATGCAACTATGTTGTTTCCAAAAACCTTCAGACATGAGAAGCTATCAAGTCCAACTACACCTTCAGCAATTTTAAGAGTTTGTAGTACGGTACAAGTTTTAATAACACAACCACTAATCAGATTTTAGCTTTAATTAACCAGCAAGCATTTAACATCTAATTTCTTAATATCTCAAAATATTTGCAATGAATCAAGTTATCAAAGTTCAATGATCTACAAGACTATGCAAGTTTTTCCATTATACAACTACCACACACTTTAGCATTTTCTGTTCCAACCAGACGCCAATTATACAACTCTCCTAACAAATCTAAGTGAAGCAAGAGAGTACTTTCTATAAAAGAACTAATAGCTCTGAACAAGAGATACATGAAAAACAAGAGCTAATTGCATAGCAGTGCTAAACAAGAATACTCAACAAGTATAAGTGAAGAACATGAGTATTCTAAGCAAAAGCGGAGCGTGTGTCTCTCCCAAACAAGAGTGCTAGGATCCAACTAAGTTATGATCAGAAAACAAAATAAAAACAAAACAGAAAATAAAACACAGAGACACTCCAAGAATAGTACACAATATGTGAAGCAATAAAAATATAGTCTCACTTGAGGTGATCTGATTATTTGTTGATGAAGAAGGGGATGCCTTGGGCATCCCTAAGCTTAGACGCTTGAGTCTTCTTGATATATGCTGGAGAGATCCAAGGGAGCCTCCCCAAGCTTAAGCTTTTCTCTCTTCTTGATCTTCTTATATCATCCTCCTCTCCTAATACTTGAAAACTTCCTTCACACAAAGATAACTCGCAAACTTCATTAGAGGGGTTAGTGCATCAAAACATAAACTCACTTGGTTCTGTAAAAACACATTGGATACTTTAGTTCAAACATTAGCTACTGTTACTAAGCAAGATCGTGATCTCCCCCGAAGAACGTGAATCTATACTTGCAAAAGAGACAATGCAAAACAAAGACATAATCTGTCAAAACCAGAACAGTTCGTAAAGACGAATTTTTTCGAGGCACTTCCGATGCTCAAATCAGAAAACGGTTAACTAATGAAAGATAGGTAATAAGTTCAGGCTTCTATTCAAAAAATTACAGATTAAAATAGTAATCCATGATTGTTCATGAATTTTTACCGTGATTTACAGAAATCTGTTTTTGGACAGCAAATAAAACTTTACCACCCTCTTGCATTAGAGGCTTTTTTTGGCACAACAAAAATGAAAATAAAAGATACAAAGGAGTTGTTACAGAATTAAACAACCTCCTTGACTCAAGAAAACAAAAATAACAGGAAATAAAATTGGGTTGTCTCCCAACAAGCGCTTTTCTTTAACGCCTTTCAGCTAGGCGCAGTAGCGAAAAGATCAAGTGATTTCAAGAGTGGAAATGCCCTCTAGGCCAAGACTTTCAGTTGGGTCATTCTTCTTTATAGGAAAGAAAATTTTCCCATTATGTAGTTTCATGAACCCAAACTTAACATTAAGCAAACACCCAGACTCTTTTAGAAAGGATCTTCAAGAACAATGTTACTAGGCGATTTAGCCAAAATCACAAATTCAATGGGGATAGTTTTATTCCGTATGGTGATTTCAACCTGCGTTCTTCCTAAACTTTTTGAAATGGTACCGTGTAACACCCGAATTTCACTAACCGGTTTTCCTGAAAAAGGGGTGAACTAAAAATTTGCGAAAACCTTTTAACTTGGATTTCTCTGGTTTTATCAAAACTCATTTGAACTTTTGGTGATTAATGTACCTCTCTTTGTCCAACCCCGGGAATATTCTCTGAATATTTCTGATCACCTCTGATCCCGTTCATTAGGGTTTTCTTTATAAAACCTTAATGCTTTTTCTATAGAAAACAAAAACCGGTATCTCGCCTCTCCAAAGAAACTCTCCTTTATCTTGCTTAGAAAATTCCGCCATAAATTCTAGAGACACCTATCCACATGTATATCCTATATATGCATGAACATCGCCATGACCTATGCAACTTTTTCAGATTGAAGAAATTACCAAATCTGCCACTACCGGGCCATTAAACCCAAAACCCTACTTCCACTCCACCATAAATCTTGACCACCAGAGTAAGTGTTTCATATCCCATTATAAGCCTTCCCCAAAAATTTGGGATCATTTGGATCAACTTTTTCTTGTAGGACGCCCATCGAACACCTTCTGCCCTTTTCGAAACCCGAAAATGTTTACACATGAAACCTTCTCCAAATTGAGTGAAACTGGACCACATTGCTCACATACCAGTAGAACATCACCAGTAAAAATCCTAGCTCCATTGGGATAGTGGAGGTCCATTTTCATTTCATCGAACACCTTGAGGGCATTTGAATTTTTCAAAACTTTACTTTGGAATTTTGCTCCTATTTGATGTTTGGCTTGCTAGATGCTGTGTGTAGTGTTAGTGTAACCTTGTGACGCGACCCGTTTCCTTTTTGGTGCCCTGAATCGCCGGGAACGCGACGATGCCGACAATATCGCGCTCTGGACATGCCGGTGTCGGCATGAGCCAAACCCAAACCCCAGCCCCTGCCCTTATCCCTTGCTGCAGTGCCCCCACGTGCGCCGCTGTACATACAGCATGGCAGCCCTATCCCTCTCCCCCTCCTTATCCCTCCCTGTGGCCGGAGAACGTAAGCCATGACCTCAAAACTCTATTAATGGCCGCCACGGCCACGACCTAACTCTCCCCTCCCCGGCCTATATAAGAGCACCCCGACCCTCCTGGGAAACTCGCACCTCTCACTTCCCCCTCCCCAGTCCACCAGCTCGTGGTTTGGAAGTCCGCGGCGACGAGTTCGTGCTCGACCACCATGGCCGAGCGAGTTGAGCTCGCGCGCGACGCGTGGGAAGCCTCCCCGCCATCAGCTTCCCCTCTCCTGAACGCGGTCCTCCACCGCAAGCCGGTCGCGCCGTTAGCCCGCGCCCGAGCCCTCCCAGTGGTCGGTGTCGACGACGTGCGCGACGGTCGTACGCGCGTACGCGTCGCCGCGAAGAAGAAGACCGAAGCCTCCCCGGGCGCGGTGTGGCGGGAGGGAGCCGTCCCCGCCGTCTCCCAGTGCCCGGCCCTCCCAGCAGCCCGCACCGGCGCGCCCGAGCCACCCGTACGCTCTCCCGCGCGAAGGAAGAAGACGAACAGAAGGTCAACGACCGGATCGAGCGATTCTGTTTTTTTTCTTTTTTTCTTTCCCAAGCAGCCACACCAGCCCAGCCCAGCCAGCAGCAGCTCGCGGCCCACCCACGGCCCGGCCAGGCGCACGCAGCGCGCAGCACAGTGGCGCGCAGTAGCGGCCCATCTACGGCCCAGTTCGCGTGGCCGAGCGGCCTGATACGTCTCAAACGTATCTATAATTTTTGATGTTCCATGCTTGTTTTATACCAATTGCTACATGTTTTGCATCTACTTTATATCACTTTTATACATTTTTTGGGACTAACCTATTAACAAGATGCCGAAGTGCCAGTTCCTGTTTTCTGCTGTTTTTGTATTCCAGAAAAGCTAGTCTGGAAATATTCTCGGAATTGGACGAAACTACACGGGGGTGCCTATTTTTCCAGAACACGCCTGACGGAGCGAAGGAGCAGCAGAGGAGGGCCACCAGGAGGCCACACGCACCAGGGCGCGGGCCCCCTTCTGCCGCGCCCTGGGGTGGTGTGGGCCCCTCGGGGGTCCGCAGCCGCCGCCCTTTCGCCTACTTATTCCCCCCGACGCGAAAACCCTAAGTACCTGAGCAAATATCCACGAAAAGTTCCAGAGACGCCGCCGTCGTCAACCCTAGCTCGGGAGGGTTCAGAACCTCTTCCCGGCACCCTGCCGGAGAGGGGAATCGTCACCGGAGGCTTCTACATCGCCATGCCTGCCTCCGGAGTGATGCGTGAGTAGTTCATCCTTGGACTACGGGTCCATAGCAGTAGCTAGATGGTTGTCTCTCCACTTTGTGCCATCATGTTTAGATCTTGTGAGCTGCCCTACATGATCAAGATCATATTATTGTAATGCTACATGTTGTGTTTGCTGGGATCCGATGAATATTGAATATTATGTCAAGTTGATTATCAATCTATCTTATATGTTATTTAAGATCTTGCATGCTTTCCGTTACTCGTAGATGCTTTGGCCAAGTAGATGCTTGTAACTCCAAGAGAGAGTATTTATGCTAGATAGTGGGTTCATGTCTCCGTTTAACCTGGGACAGTGACAGAAAGTTCTAAGGTTGTGGATGTGCTGTTGCCACTAGGGATAACCTAACGATGCTATGTCCACGGGCATATGTGTTTGTTTACATTACGCACTTTACTTAATGCAATTATCCGTTGCTTGCAACTTAATACCAACGGGGGACTCGGATGACAACCCGGCGGTGGATTATTAGTCATAGATGCTGTTGGATAACGGTCTATGTATTATGTCGTAATGCCCAATTAAATATCATAGTAGTCAACATGTCATGTATATGCATTGTCATGCGCTCACTATTCGTCAATTGCCCAGCTGTAATTTGTTCACCCAACATGTTAGTTATCTTTTATGGAGAGACACCACTAGTGAACTGTGGACCCCGGTCCATTCTTTTACACTGATTAAACAACCACAAACTGCAAACTGTTCCTTTTTCATTCTCTGCAATTTAATACTCATTTTCCACACCATACGTTTAATCCTTTGTTTTCAGCAAGCCAGTGAGATTGACAACCTCACTGTTTCGTTGGGGCAAAGTAGTTTGATTGTGTTGTGTGCAGATTCCACGTCAACAGTCCAGACTCCCTGCACAGCTATTTTTCTGGCGCCGTTGACAACCTTCTGAAGAGTTGCTGCTCCTACTGGTTCGATAACCTTGGTTTCTTTCTGAGGGAAAACTTGCTGCTGACTACATCATACCTTCCTCTTGGGGTCTCCCAACGAACGTGTGTTTCACGTCATCAAGCTATTTTTCTGGCGCCGTTGCCGGGGAGACAGCAGTCTTCTGCAAGGGGAGTTTCACGCTTCCAATCTCTTTACTTTGTTTTTGTCTTGCTTAGTTTATTTTATTTTATCTTGTTTGCTTTCAATTATCAAAAACACAAAAAAATTAGTTACTTGCATTTAGTTTATTTTCAGTTTTGTTTTCTGTTAGTTATCATGTCTGGTTCGGCTCATCATGTTTTGGTTCCTGAAGTTGAGGTTCGATCTTTTAAGCAACAAAGTGGAGAAAGTTTGAAAGATGCTTGGTATAGAATCAGCGATGCTCATCGTAGGTGTGCTAAAAAATATTCCACTATGATCCTGCTTAGAAATTTTTATGTTGGCATAACTAGCTGGTATAGATATGTCTTGGACACTTTGACGGGAGGTAACTTTCTTGGTACCCTGCGTTGGAAGCTAGTTATATTATTGAGAGCCTAGTAGGAACACCACCTGTTAGTAACATTAAAAATGAGATCACCTTGGAAGATGTTATAAAGAAATTGGAGTCTATAGAGAAAAATTTGCCAAATCTCCTTGATAGTACTAGCAAAGTTGATGAATCACTGGGAACCATTAATGAAAGAATTGCTGTTTTAGAAACTAGTACTATTCAAGATAATCAAAATCTTAGGATTGGTGAATTAGAGGAGGCTATGGATGTAATAAGTTCTACTTTTACCTCTATTAAAACTAAAAGGCAAAAGGCTTTTGTGGGGAGAAAGCAAAAATTTATGTATGTTCCAAAAATTTCTAAACCAAAACCCACGGGTGCTTTAAAACGGATAACGTGTTCAATGAGCTTGAGGGTAAGTCACATAATGGTCTATTTAAATTTTCTTCCCAAGAATTACGTAAACTGAAAAGTCCTAGTGTGACAAACCCTGTTCTTGATGAAGCTTTTGATGAATTAGACCTTTCTTCACTTGGTAATACTTGATGCATGCTTTGTGCCTAGCTAAAAGGCGTTAAAGAAAAGCGCTTATGGGAGGCAACCCATTTTATTTTTCTGCAATTTTTCTTTTATTGAGTCAAGGAGTTTGTTTACTTCTGTAGCAACTCCTTTGTATCTTTATTTTCTCGCATTGTTGTGCCAAGAGTAGCCTCTAATGATAAGATGATGCTTAATTTTGATTGCTGCGCAGAAACAGATTTTTGCTGTTCACTGTACGAAATTCCTAAAATCACCAGATTGTTAATTAAATCTGAAATTTTTGTGCGTAATCTTTATGAATGTCTGAAACTTTCATTAGTTCAGAGTTTCTCGATCTGAGCGTCGTAAGTGCCTCGAAAAAATTCGTCTTTGCGGACTGTTCTGTTTTAGACAGATTATGCCTTTTTATTTTTGCATTCTCTCTTTTACTAGTGTTGAGTGAAATTCTTTTTTGGGTGGAAGAGCTTCACATAACATCAGTGGCTGTAGCTAATGTTTAAAGTAACAAATCATATTGCGTCTTTATAGAACATGTGAATTTTTGATTATGCACTAACCCTCTAATGAGATCTACTTTGAGTTTGGTGTGACGGAAGTTTTCAAGGGTCAAGAGAGAAGGATGATATAATAGGATCAAGAAGAGTGAAGAGCTTAAGCTTGGGGAGGCTCCCATGGATCTCCCCAGCATATTTCAAGAAGACTCAAGCGTCTAAGCTTGGGGATGCCCAAGGCATCCCCTTCTTCATCGTCAAAATTATCAGGTCATCTCTAGTGAAACTATATTTTAATTCTTTCACATCATATGTGCTTTTCTTGGAGCGTCTGTGTGCTTTTATTTTCAGTATTGCACTTTTATTTTCAATAAAGCTTGACTGGACCCTAGCATTCTTGATTGGGAGAGAGACACGCTCCGCTTTTTCATGAGAATACTCCTATTCTTCACTTATATTTGTTGAGTATTCATATCTAGCGCTGTTCAGCTTTTAGCTCTTGTTTTCATGTATCTCTTGTCAGAGCTATTAGCTTTCTTTTGTAGAAAGTACTCTCTTGCTTCACTTATATTTGTTTGGAGAGTTGATGAAATAAATTGATTGGTGTTTGGTTGGTTCAGAAAATGTTGCATGTGGTAATTGGTATAAGGAAAAACTTGCTTAATCTTGTAGATCACTAAAATGGATAACTTGATGCTTGTCAATTGTTTTGAGTTAACAAGTAGATCATGATTAAATTGTGCATCACATGAGTTAAGCCTATTAGTGAAGAACTACCGTAAAGCTTGTTGAAAATTTGGTTTGCATCGGTGGTACCTCTAAGGTCTAGATATTTTCTAATAACAGGGTTTGGTTAACAAGGAAGACGGTATGAAGTCTTATAACGTTTGCAATATGTTTGTCATATAAAACTTGGTGTACGGGTTGATATTCTTGTTTGCTTACATAACCTTGCTAGCCTAAACTCTGTACTGAGAGGGAATGCTTCTCGTGCATCCAAATCCTTGAGCCAAAATCCATGCCATTTGTGTCCACCATAACTACCTATATGTGGTATTTCCTTGCCACTCCAAGTAAATTTTTCATGTGCTACCTTTAAATTATTCAAAATGTTATTATTCCCTTTTTGTGTCAATGTTTACTAGCTCATGAGGAATTAGTGTGGTTATTCTTTATTCTATTTGTCGAGTGGACTTTTACACCTGGACTAGTGGCATATACATCCGCTTATCCAATAACTTGCAAAAAGAGCTGGCAACGGGGTGCCCAGTCCCAATTAATTACAACTTTAACCAATTAATTCTCTTCACACTTTTGCCCTGATTCATCAGTAAGCAATGACAAACAGTGAAATACCTGAATGTGTGTAAACCAAAGAGAAAGAGGGATGATCTGCCTTGCTGGTAGAAATAACGTCCTTCATGGGAGCCGCTCTTAAAAGTCCGTTCGACAGGTAGAATACTGTTCTCACCCGCTACCATTCGTTGACAATTAACAAACACCTCTCAAAAATAGATACTCCTCCATGGTATGTGATTGATGGAAGGCACCCGAGGATTCGGTTAGCCATGGCTTGTGTTAGCAAGGTTGGGAGGAGTATCAAATATTTTATGCAATCTCTATATGCTTTCAAAAACCTAAAAGCTCTAGCACATGATTTAATCCCTGCTTCCCTCTGCGAAGGGCCTTTCTTTTACTTTTATGTTGAGTCAGTTTTCCTATTCTTTCTGTCTTCCACAAGCAAACACTAGTGTCAACTTTGTTACAACATGCGTTATATGCAATGTATTGGACTTGTTATACTACTTTGTGTTGACAATATCCATGAGATAAATATGTTGAAAGTTGAAGCAAATGCTGAAACTAAATTCTTCCTTTGTGTTGATTAAATACCTTTTTTAGAAACTATTGCTTTATGAGTTAACACTTATGCAAAACTGTTTGATGCTTGTCTCGAAAGTACTATTCATGAAAACGTTTAGCTTGTGTGATTCATTGTTTACTCATTATCTATTTGGTAGCAAATTATAGACCATTGACTTGGATCACTTCATTCATTTACATGTGCCTTGCAATATTATATGATCAAGATTATGATAGTAGCATGTCACCTCAAAAATTATTTTGTTTTTATCGTTTACCTACTCGAGGACGAGTAGGAACTAAGCTTGGGGATGCTGATACGTCTCAAACGTATCTATAATTTTTGATGTTCCATGCTTGTTTTATACCAATTGCTACATGTTTTGCATCTACTTTATATCACTTTTATACATTTTTTGGGACTAACCTATTAACAAGATGCCGAAGTGCCAGTTCCTGTTTTCTGCTGTTTTTGTATTCCAGAAAAGCTAGTCTGGAAATATTCTCGGAATTGGACGAAACTACACGGGGGTCCCTATTTTTCCAGAACACACCTGACGGAGCGAAGGAGCAGCAGAGGAGGGCCACCAGGAGGCCACACGCACCTAGGGCGCGGGCCCCCCTGCCGCGCCCTGGGTGGTGTGGGCCCCTCGGGGGTCCGCAGCCGCCGCCCTTTCGCCTACTTATTCCCCCCGACGCGAAAACCCTAAGTACCTGAGCAAATATCCACGAAAAGTTCCAGAGACGCCGCCGTCGTCAACCCTAGCTCGGGAGGGTTCAGAACCTCTTCCCGGCACCCTGCCGGAGAGGGGAATCGTCACCGGAGGCTTCTACATCGCCATGCCTGCCTCCGGAGTGATGCGTGAGTAGTTCATCCTTGGACTACGGGTCCATAGCAGTAGCTAGATGGTTGTCTCTCCACTTTGTGCCATCATGTTTAGATCTTGTGAGCTGCCCTACATGATCAAGATCATATTATTGTAATGCTACATGTTGTGTTTGCTGGGATCCGATGAATATTGAATATTATGTCAAGTTGATTATCAATCTATCTTATATGTTATTTAAGATCTTGCATGCTTTCCGTTACTCGTAGATGCTTTGGCCAAGTAGATGCTTGTAACTCCAAGAGAGAGTATTTATGCTAGATAGTGGGTTCATGTCTCCGTTTAACCTGGGACAGTGACAGAAAGTTCTAAGGTTGTGGATGTGCTGTTGCCACTAGGGATAACCTAACGATGCTATGTCCACGGGCATATGTGTTTGTTTACATTACGCACTTTACTTAATGCAATTATCCGTTGCTTGCAACTTAATACCAACGGGGGACTCGGATGACAACCCGGCGGTGGATTATTAGTCATAGATGCTGTTGGATAACGATCTATGTATTATGTCGTAATGCCCAATTAAATATCATAGTAGTCAACATGTCATGTATATGCATTGTCATGCGCTCACTATTCGTCAATTGCCCAGCTGTAATTTGTTCACCCAACATGTTAGTTATCTTTTATGGAGAGACACCACTAGTGAACTGTGGACCCCGGTCCATTCTTTTACACTGATTAAACAACCACAAACTGCAAACTGTTCCTTTTTCATTCTCTGCAATTTAATACTCATTTTCCACACCATACGTTTAATCCTTTGTTTTCAGCAAGCCAGTGAGATTGACAACCTCACTGTTTCGTTGGGGCAAAGTAGTTTGATTGTGTTGTGTGCAGATTCCACGTCAACAGTCCAGACTCCCTGCACAGCTATTTTTCTGGCGCCGTTGACAACCTTCTGAAGAGTTGCTGCTCCTACTGGTTCGATAACCTTGGTTTCTTTCTGAGGGAAAACTTGCTGCTGACTACATCATACCTTCCTCTTGGGGTCTCCCAACGAACGTGTGTTTCACGTCATCACGGCCTGTTCCGTTTTTTTTTTCGCGGAACTGTTTTCTTTTCCCTGCTGGACAGATTTTCAAACGTTCAAAACTTTTGAACGTAGCTCCGATTGGAGTGATTCAAATTTCTAAATTCCTATCTTTGCGAGATCTGTCAATGGTATGGATTTACACATTTTTTCCAGTAAAGTTTCCGGTTTAGAACATATTGTGTATAATACCACCCCGTCAACGCGGTATAGGGCTATCGGTGCTCGATTCCGCGACGTCTTCACTTCATCGGCGAACCAGAGCACAACCACGTGACCCCGAGGCAAGCTAACCACTTGCTATGAGCTCCTGTCTAGTTTATCCTGTTGTGTTTTGCTTGCTAATCAATGTTGATGATCGTCGATGTGATTTCATGTGTATGCTTACATGCCATGTTTTAATTTCCGAGCATAGATAGCGATGCCATGTTGCTTTTTAAATTGTCGCATTACTACATAATTGCTTATCTGTGCCTCACCCCCATTCCCGAGGCGATGGGCTGGAGGAACCGCCACAGTCAAAGGAATGGGTATATTACAACTGTGCGCCTCGCACTTGCGTGGCTTTGTTTGCTTCTTCTTCTTCGCCGAGGTGAGGAGCGGATGAATGTCGTCTTATGATCCTCGGAGTTGGGGGCATTTGCCAAAAGACTTATTTGCTTCTTCTCCCTCCGTCAAACGTGGTTGGTATATGCCGCCTGGACTGCGACGCTTGGGACATTTGCTTTCCATTTGGTTCTTTTGGCCAAGATTGCTGACACCACGTCGGGTTAATCCTTGAGTGGAATGGATGCTTTCTTTCTTATGAGTGCTTTTCGGTTCATTTTGGAGACTACATGTCCTACCAACTTTGGTAGTTGATCTGTGATGGCGCTGGTCGGAGGTATCTCTGCCACAGTCACCCGATCGATGCCAACAACCTGTGCTAACTTTTGTATTGATCTGCGATGGCGCTGGTCGGAGGTAGCTCCGCCATAGTCACCCGGTCAATACAAACAAACTATTGCTTGAAATATTATGTTGCTAATGTCTTGATGTTTGATGATATATATTATTATGATATTGTGATTGTTGTGTTGGACTAATCCTCTGTTGTTTGGACTTGTTATGATGAAACATGATTAAATGAAACACCCCTCCAAACATCGATTGGATCAGTCCATAGTGCCACTAATCTGAACATCGAAAGCACTGCCACTGTCGCTCATATGGGCGGCCTTGGCCTACGTAACCTATGAGCCTTCTTTGATGCTACCATTTTGGCAAGACTAGTCGGTTAGCTTTGTGGTCGGGGCTAGTCTTGAAGGTTCCGGATCTAGGCGTCGCTCATCTGTTGGGGCGTGCCGGATTCACTTCGTCATAAGACATAGAGTTGTGTCGGTAGCTATACAGGGAGTGTCTTGGTAGCGTGAACGGTCAGGTGAGTGTATCTTGCTGAGTTCGTCTTAAGGATGAAATCCTAAAGTACCGGCTGAGTGTGGTGCACTTAGATGGGTGGTATCTGCAACTCTCGAGAGTGTCAAATCTGGATGTCTAGCCTCGTTCCAAGGTTATGGAACAACAGTTCAGTGTCGGTCACACTATTGTCTTTGTCGAGTCCGAGGTTAAACATAAGTTCGGTTTGAAAGGAAGATGAATAACCTGATTTCACTAAATGAACAATAAGATGATGCAGGGAATGTTACTTGAGCTGTGGATGGTTACCGTGTTTCGGGGTAACGGTGTGATCGTTTGGAGCCTAGAGTTAGGCCTCAGCCAACATCAACCGTGCATGCCCAACGTGGAAAAATAAGGCCAGAAGGCCTAGGAGAGTTGAGAAAAGAGATAAGGCCAGTGGGCCTAGCAGGGATGATAAATATTGTTATGTTACTTGGTACCAAATGGTACACCGGTTACTCGTCACAGCTAAGCCCTTGTATGATTGCTGGTACACGGTCCAACCCCACCTGGCTTGGACTCTGTACTGGTGATACCCCATTGCTTGCTTATGACATGTTTGGTTGTCAATGCCATGCTACTTTTATGTCATGTATCTAGAGTACACTTGACATGTTGTAGGAGTTTATTTCCAATGTATATCTTGTTGCATGATTGTTGGATTGTTTGTAATGAGTGGCGATTCTTGCTGAGTGTATACAAATATACTCACGGGCCTTGTGTTTGTGGCCAGATATTGGCGAGGATTCATCTTCTACCTTAGCCAGAAGTGGAGCAAGAGCGTGCTAGGATCAGTAGCCCAGCCAGATACCTGTGGAGTGGAGCCGCTCCAAGCCGTTGCCTTAGCCGTCTTCCGCTGCCAGTTAAACTCTGTCCTGAGCCATGCTCGGCAAGATATTTTGTAATGCCTCGATGGCCTTGTAAACCTTTTGTAGCACTTGTGCCTGATTGTGTAATGATTTCCGCTATGTTGCATTGTCGTAACGTGCGGCCAGATATCTTGGGCTGGCGCACGGGGCGACCGCCTATCTGGAAATATGTGCCAGAGCGGGGTGCCACATACCGTCAGCATGGAAGTGAAAAACAGGGTACTCAAGCATATTATCTAGTTTAAGAAAATCATAAACTATTTGAGGCATTATGGACATGGTGGAACCTATATCGCAATAAGCCAGAAATTTTTCTCTCCGATTTTAATTTCAATAAAAGGTTCCCAATCATTTTTCAGTGCAACATGGGATTGATCAGAGTTCGAATCATGCTTCTTTTCCAAATCCAGATTACTAAGTGATTCCTCAATTTTATCCAATCTCTCCAAAACTTTATCAGTTTTATCTAGTATGGGAAAAATAGCTAGACCATTAAGAATTTTATAAGCTTTTGTTGCATCGTACTCAGAGAAGTGTTCACCAACCATAGCATCTAAGGCATTCTGATACAAGGAGAACAATCCAAAATAAAAGAATTTTATGAGTGCATTCAATTCCATCTTAGGCTTCATATTTCTATTCAGTTCTAACATTTTCCCCCAAGCACTTTGAAAGCTTTCTCCTGTCTTTTGTTTAAACATAATGATTTCGCTTAAAGGAGGTGTGATCATAACAGGAGTAGAACTAGACATACTAACAAAACAGGAAATTAAACTAGAACTACTTTTTTGTGTTTTTCGATTATAAAAGCAAACAAGATAGAATAAACATAAAATAAGCAAGACAAAAATAAAGTAAAGAGAATGGTGACGTGTAACTCCCCTTGCTGTAGCCTCCAATTCCCCGGCAACGGCGCCAGAAAAAGTTGCTTGATGACGTGGAACGCACGTTCGCTGGGAAACCCCAAGAGGAAGGTATGATGTAGTCAGCAGCAAAGTTTTTCCCTTGATTACAAAACCAAGGTTGTCAGATCCAGTAGGAATTGGAAGAGCATCAGAAAGGTGTCAACGGTGCCGTTACCCGATCACTGACGTGGACCTGCACACACACAATCAAAATACTTTGCCCCAACGAAACAGGAAGGTTGTCAATCTCCCCGGCTTGCTGAATACAAATGATTAAACGTATGGTGTAGAATATGATGATGAACACAAAAGTAGCAGCAGGAAGTAACGTAGAGCGTGGTGAAAACGGTGTTTGTATTAGTGTGGAATAAAGGATCGGGGTCCACAGTTCACTAGTGGTGTCTCTCCATAAGACAAATAAACATACATGTTGGGTGAACGAATTACAGCTAGTCAATTGACAAATTGCAAACGCATGACAATGCAATATATGACAAGCACATGTTCATTGTTATATCTATTGGGCATTACAACAATATGCATAGACCGCTTACTAGCTGCATCTATGACTCATAATTCACTCACAAGATAGCTTCCGGGTCTCCCATGAGTATTAAGTTGCAAGCAACAGATTATAGCATTAAGCAAAGTGTGTAATGTAAATAAACGCATTAGACTTAACAGCGGTACCCTTAAGCTAAGCATCGGTTATTTTATCCCTAGTGGCAACAACACATCTACAGCCTTAGTTGTTTCTGTCTATCAATCCCAGGCTTCAAGTGCATTAACCCACTATCTATCATAAATACCCTCTCTTGAAGTCATTAGCATCTACTTGGCCAAAGCATCTACTAACAGCGGAGAGCATGCAGGAACATACATAAAACATAATATAGATAGATGAACAAACTTGATCATAACTTCACAATTCATCGGATCCCAGCAAACACAACATGTATCATTACATAAAGATGATCTTGATCATGTTAGGCAGCTCACAAGATCTAAACATGATAGCATAAGGTGGAGAGACTACCAACTAGCTACTGCTATGGACCCGTAGTCCCGTGGAGAACTACTCACGCATCACTCCGGAGGCAGGCATGGTGACATAGAGCCCTCCGGTGATGATTTCCCCTCCGGCAAGGTGACGAGAAGAAGTGCAGAAACCCTCCCGAACTAGGTTCAAGACGACGGCGGCCTCAGAACTTTTTGTGGATTTTTGCTCGGGTATCTAGGGTTTCCCGATTAGATGCAATTTATAGGCGAAAGGGCGGTGTCGTTGGCCAGCCGAGGTGGGACGGCGGCCTAGGTGCGCGGCCCCACCCTGGGCCGCGCCGTGGGACCGCCGGCCTGCCTGGTGTGGCCCCCGGCTCCGTCCTCCTGGCTGCTGCTCCGTCTCGGTCCAAAAATAAATCAGTTAAATTGGCGTCCGATTCCGAGAATATGTCCAGAATAGATTTTCTGAAACAAAAAGACAGCAGAAAAAAGGAACTGGCATTGTGGCATCTTGTTAATAGGTTAGTCCCAGAAAATGCATAAAATGATATAAAGTGTAAGATAAACATGTGGTAATCAATATATAATAGGCATGGAACATCAAAAATTATAGATATGTTTTGGACGTATCAGCGGCCCGGATCAGATGTGGTGGCACGGCGTCCTAGATGTAGCGTACTGCAGTCTCCCCGGCCACACCGTCGGAGCCCTCACTGCGTGGTGGCAGAGGCTCTTGCCGGTGCTAGGCTTGCAAGATGGCGACGAGGGCGATCATGTACAAAGGTTAGCACGGCTAGGTGGCGGATGTTCCTTCCCAGGTGAAAACCTTTCCTGGTTTTTTGCCGGAGCCGACGATGGCGGCACCTTCAGGTGTCGTGTACCTCAGCGGAGGCATCATTCGTGGGAGTGGTAGTACGTATTGGTTTACGTAGCAGAATTTAAAATTTTCAACCTACGTAACAGCTAGGAACAACTATGAAGATACATGTGAGGTTAGTACTGTTTCGTTACCGACACGAAGATGCGGAAGAGTTGTCGGTGACGATGTCGATGATGCCTGTAGAAGATTCTCACGGCCAAGCCTGGCGGTGAGAATGTTGCCGATCCCTCGTACAGCCTTCTGGATCTAGCAGAGTGAGGGCCAAACGTCTAGGACGTATCGCCCCTCCAAGAGCTCGCACACGTACGTCCATCAAAGTCCAGCAGCGCTTCGCCGTGCCAGAGTTAAGAGCTACTGGTGTACGTATGGTGGAGAGAACCCCCAACACATGGGAGAGAGGGAGAGAGATTAGATCTAGATCTAGAGAGCCTCCGGGAGAGATCTCAAGTCTTTTTTCTAAATTGTGTGTCTCCAAAAGGAGAGGGGGTGGGTTTATATAGGAGATCCAAGGGGAGGGGTTACTTGGAAAAGGAGTAGGATTACTCCTCCCCCAAGCCACCACCGCCGTCGCCCTTAGGGTGGGGCCCACCCTGGCCGCACCGACCTAGGTGGGGTCGGGCCCACCCTAGGTCGGCCCCTTGGCTGACGCCGCCTCCTCCCCCCATGGGCCTAAGGCCCATTAGGGTTTCGGCATGGAGGGGGAACTTCCCCTCCTGGTGCCTTGGCCCACCACCTAGTGGTGGTGCGGCTGCCATGTGGGCCCCTAGGGCCCATGTGGCAGCCACCTTTTATTGGCCTTTTTAATTAAATAATTTTCCCTTTTATTTATTAATTAAATTAATTAATATTTAATTAATTAATATTTTGTCTAATTAATTCCCAGAATTAATTACTTATCATATAAACATATTTACATGATCCGGGACACCTAGTGTCCGCCGACAAAATATACTAGATAATTATTTCCTTCCATATAAATCTTCTTTCTTGATGATCCAATCTCTGAACATAATTCTATCACTCCGGAACCATCCTAGGTGATACTCCTTCTCTACTCCTGACCAAACTACGTATATAGCAGACTTTGACGTCTTAAGTGTGTGACCCCCTACAGGTTCAACAACGTATAGCTATAATTGGAAATGCCTATCCAATCACTGGTCAGGGTCAGAACCATGGACGTTCTGAATGACTACTATCGTTGTGCGAAAACACTCTGATGAACCTGTTTGATTAACATGTATGTTCCCATCACTTCACGATACTCATCAAATACCCAAGGCGAGATATATGACATTACCGTAAATGATACCTTTCATTTACTATGTCACTTTATCCTTGTTATCGGTATGATGCCATTACTCTTTTTCCCGTATTCGAGCATCCCATGATATTTACATATCACATCTTTGTCTGTGCAGACTTATCGATAGATGCTTTCCCACTAGAGTGGATCCAGGTTGTATCTCTCTATAACCTAGAGGTGTGATTCCCAGTCTTGAACTACTATGATCAATACATATCTTTGAGGTCACCTAGCAATAGCCATTTTGATCACCCAGTTACGGCCATGATACTTGACTACGCCAAAGCAATCTCTCTAGTATATACAATCATAAATTCTCATGGTCTAAGGAATAAACAAGCAACCAATCTTAGACTATACTATTTTCTCCAAAACTTGATCTCGTAGTATATCATACTTTTGGGTCTTCCCAGTCACAATGTTTAACTTAACAATGTGCTCTCATTAATAATGACAAGAACTTTTGTCCATCGCTGGAAAACGTCGCCATCCAGTATTAACGAGTTTGTCCAAGAGACAGGACAAAGGGTAAACATGGTTTGATTATATCCTTACATGTGCGTATGTGTTTCACTATAAATCACATATTCATAGACCATAGCAGTTATAGCATAAAGATATAATTCATTCATCATGAAACAGATGTATATTATTGTCTCTCAGGGCATACATCCAACAGTACGCGTCCTGGTTTGTTAGATTCCTGCAGAAACCCGAGATCCTCGGATCAGTCAATGGTGGCGATCTGAGCGCCCCCCCCCCCCATCTAGGAATCGTTTAGGAGTTTCTATATTTGTTGCAGCCGAGGCGGTTCTTGTCGTCTTCTTGCTTAGGATGCTCTGGGAAACCCTAGGTCCGGGTCTCCCAAATCGGACGATGGATGCGGCTGGCGCTGCTCTCCCTGTTAGGGGCATCATTTTGGACCAGATGCTGGCTGGAGGGATCTAAAGCTGGAGCGGTGTGGCTTCTTTCGCGTCGAAGATGGCGGGTCTCGGCAGTGTGGCGCAGCGGGGTCTCGACGGTGGACTTGTGATCAGTGGCGGGCCTAGGATTATGACAATGGGTATTCAAAATTAAAAAATACACAAAAACAAAGCTGAAACCAGTGAGCGTAGTCCCATGTTCAGCACCAACCAGTGCTTATGTCAGATCTTGCATGGGATTGTTTATACAAATCGGTCTAGAATTGATGGTAATGAGACTTTTGCCAAAATTTTATTTTATGGGTATTTGATGACCCACAAGGATAGGGGGTGTATCGTAGTACTTTCGATAAATAAGAGTGTCGAACCCAACGAGGAGCAGAAGGTGCTGACAAGGAGTTTCGGTAGGTTTCACTGTAAATGCTAGCAGACAAGTTTTTAGGTGTTTTTGATATAGCAGGTAAATAAAATGCGAGTAAGTAAAAGACAGTAATAATAATTGCAGCGAGTGGCCCAATCCTTTTTAGAGCAAAGGACAAGCCGGTTGGTTTACTTATGATGACAAAATGTTCTTGAGGACACACGGGATTCTAGTCAAGTGCTTTCGCTTCACATAGTTGATTAATCTTCATTGTTTTGATAAGTGTTGTGTGGGTGAACCTATGCTAATGCACCGCCCTTACTTGGACTAATACATACTTGTGATTATACCTCTTGCAAGCATCCGCAGTTACAAGAAAGTAATTAAGATAAATCTAACCACAGCCTTAAACTCTGAGATCCTACGCTCCCTTGTGCACCGGTATACTAACGGGGGTTTAGGTTTCTGTCACTCCGGCAACCCCACAAATAGCAACCAAATACACAATGCACTCCTCTAGGCCCATAAAGGTGAAGTGTCATGTAGTCGACGTTCACACGACACCACTAGAAGAATAGCACCACAACTTAAATATCAAACCATTAAATATTACTCAACATAATTCCACTACTAACAGCGTGACTTCTCCCATGTCCTCAAGAACTAATGGAACTACTCACGAGACATCATATGGATCATGATCAGAGGTGATATAATGATGGATAGCGATCTGAACATATACTTTAATTCACCGATAAAACTCAATAGCATCAACCACAAGGAGTAATTAACACCGGGAGAGTTTCCCCTATGAACTAAACAAAGTATAGCCCTAGATGTTACAGCGGAACGAGATGCTGCAGCGGTGATGGTGGTGATGGCGGTGGAGATGATGATGATGATCCCGATGAAGTCCAGCGCGATGACGATGAGGATGGCGATGATCTCCCCCCTCCGGGAAGGAATTTCCCCGGCAGATTTCTCCCTGCCGGAGAGCTTTTCTCTCTCTGTGGTTTCCGCCTCGTGGAGGCGGCGGAATATTTTCTCACGGACTCCCCGTGTCTTAGTGTTTCAGGGGGATGAAGTACGCGAAGGGGGAGCGCCTGAGGTGGGCCAGGGGCACCACACCTGGCTAGGGCGCGGCCAAGGTGGGCCCCGCGCCCAGGGGTGGTGTGGGCCTCTCCTGGCCCATCTCAGCCTCCCCTCTTGGCTTAGTCCATCTTCTGATAAAATAGGAACATCTGTCTTCTCGGAAATATTTTTAGTGCTCCAGAAATATAGTGCCTTGACGTTGCTTTTTCCAGCTGAAATCTGACACCAGCAGTTAATTATCCAATGATCATCAAACATGCAAAATAACATAAGTAACTCCTCTTAATATGAAATATATCATTGAATAACAGTAAATTATGCTATAAAATAGTGATGCAAAATGGACGTATCAACCCCCCCAAGCTTAGACCTCGCTTGTCCCCAAGCGAAAGCTGAGCTCAGTAAACTAGAACAAAAGTTTATGGAGTGAAGCGTCGATAATAAAGAATACGGACAAGAAGCATCAGTAATTACTAAACAACACACTCATTTTAAATAGCAACTACTCTTCATATAACCTAACTTGAACATGAGTAGTGAAACAACCACAATAAAAATACACGAAGGAAATTATAGATTAGTAATGGCACACTTCATTCTTGGTCATAGAACAATAAGCAATCAATACTTATCTTTCGAAAGGAGTCTTTATATTAGAGCTTATATTGCAGAACTTCCACACTCAATTATCACACCTTCTTTACAGTCATTGATAACTTGCAAAGCTATATTCTTAGAGGCAAAAGTCTTTGTGCTAAGACAAGAAAGGATAAAGAACATGATTGACAATATTAATGATATATATGGTTGAATCACAACAACTCAAATGCTTGCTCAAGGAAGAAGGAAATAGGTGTACTGACTCAACATGAAAAGTAAAAGAAAGGCCCTTCGCAGAGGGAAGCAGGGATTAAGTCATGTGCTAGAGCTTTTAAGTTTTTGAAACCATATAGAGAGCAAAAATTAAGTTTTAAGGGGTGTTTGTTAATTGTCACGAATGGTAGCGGGTGAAAACAGTATTCTCCCTGTCAAACAGACTTTTAAGAGCGGCTCCCATGAAGGACGTTATTTCTACCAGCAAGGCAGATCATCCCTCTTTCTCTTTGGTTTACACACGCAGATATTTCACTGTTTGTCAATGCTTACTGATAATTCAGGGCAAAAGTGTGAAGAGAATTAAGCGATTAAAGTTGTAATTAATTGGGACTGGGCATCCCGTTGCCAGCTCTTTTTGCAAGTTATTGGATAAGCGGATGTATATGCCACTAGTCCAGGTGTAAAGTCTGTTTGACAAGTAGAATAAAAGATAACCACACTACTTCCTCATGAGCTAGTAAACATTGACACAAAAGGGAATAATAACATTTTGAATAATTTAAAGGTAGCACATGAAAAATTTACTTGGAGTGGCAAAGAAATACCACATATAGGAAGTTATGGTGGACACAAATGGCATGGGTTTGGTTCAAGGATTTGGATGCACGAGAAGTATTCACTCTCAGTACGGTGGTTAAGGCTAGCAAGGTCATGTAGCAAGCATAAAAGTTGGGGGATACACACAAATATATGTAATAGAAGCAACCATGCTATCTTCCCTGTAAGCACAAATGTTTTAACTCAAAGAATACTAATCTTATTGGCTAGCAAGAAAGAAAGATAAAGGGATAATATTTTTACATGTAATTCCCTCCTTCTACTTAAGTTTTCATGGTATTGCTACTAATGACCAATACTAAGTTTGCCACAACTAATATAATTTACTTAATGTACCCAAAAGTGACGTCAATACTAATGGCAAGATCGGCACATAAAGAAGATTGCAGGCTAAAATAAAATGTACCGAAAGTAAAGGTGGAACTTCTCATTAATATTCTGAACAAAGACACACTCAAACCAACGGATACATGGATAACTAAAGGATTGACACTCCACATCGCAAACCATCTTATAAGATAACTTCTCTACTCATGATATGACCACGAAATTATAAAAACGAAAAGGATAAAGATGATACTGGGCACTCCCCCAAGCTTGGAACAAGCCAAGGGAGTGCCATTACCCCTTGACGATTTAGGCTTGATCTCTTGGTGGCGACGGTGGTACTACGGCGATCGGGGTTAGGAAACGTTTGAGCATCCGGCGGAGCCTGTTATTCTCATCTTGAAGTATTTCCACCTCAGCTCTCAGGATACGAAATTGGTCACAAAACTCGTTCGTGGTTCGGAGAGCTTCAGCGGCTGCAGGGGAAAACCGCAAATCTGGAATTAGTGGGGTGACTCCCTGCACATTATGAGAAAAAGCACGTTGAGGATTAATTGATCCCACAAAGGTGGAGTTGCTCGGCCTTGATTCTCCTTGTTGGCGAGGCTGGCCAGCTTGCACCTCCTCTCTGATGCTTCGATCCATGTCAGCTCTCCTAGCAGCAATTTCCTCCTCCGTCGCCCAACCGACGAAGGTTCCCTCTTCCACATCGCGTTCGAGTTCACGTCGGCGCCTTGCTGCATACTTCTCACCGCGCACTCCTCGCGATGCCATGTAGGGACTTGAAATTCCTGTCATAACAGCTTGAAAACGAAACACGGCGAAAACACGATATACGGACCTCGGGAGATCCGGGTGATTATATAGCAAAAAGTTTTACGACAAAAGGAAGGTACAGGACGAAACGGGGTCGGAGACGGGCTCCGAGGTGCCCACACGCACCCACGGCGTGGCCAGGGTGGGGCCCGCTCCCAGGGGTGGTGTGGTGCCCTCGGGCACCGTTTCCTACCCTTTTCCGACGCATAATTTTCCATATTATGTAAAAACAATAAATATTTAGGTTGAAAAGTAAATCGCGAACTTTTTCTTACCGAAACTGTTACCTATTCCAAATCAGCTTTTGCAGTTGTCTGAATTTGACTTTTTATAAAATCCTCTGGAGTTACCACTTTGATAAGATCAACATCTTCACTATAAGAATCTCCAGAAATGTAATGCTTGAGTCTTTGACCATTAACCACTTGTGGTCTGTCCCCATCTAGTGAATTGATTTTAATCACACCTGAGCGATAGACCTCCTCAATGATATAAGGTCTGTAACAGCCCAGACTTGAGAACCTGAAAGTCTGTATAAAATTTTCACTTTCGTGTCCTCCATTGCATCATGGCATGCATGCATCATTGCATCCTCTTTGCAACTTGCTAAACAACCACTACATTGGGTTGGAAAAATTGGAAAACTAAAATACCAACTTGCTCCAACAATTTAACAAACATTGAAAGCATCCAGAAGTTGCAAAACAAAATCTCTTTGACATTCATATTTGTCAAGGAAGTTCCGAGAGCTCCAAGCAATATTGTGGAGTTACTTTAAATTCCAAAAGATTATTATTTTGGATTTTCTCTAAAATAGCCTATAAGCAACTTCTTATTCTTTCCCAATCAAATGAACTCCAAATGCTTTGCAATTTTTATGAGTGGTTGCCCAAGGTACGAGGAGGCTCCACAAAAATTGGCACAAATTTTGGAAATGTTTAAGTTGCCCTTTTAATTCAAAAGCAGTGCAATCAGTACTGGAAAGGACTGAACCGTGATGAACTCAAAACGTCCAGGGACCTTTTTGTAAAACTCGCGTCATCTCCTTCCTTGGCTCTGTAGCGACCGAGGAACTCGAGCCGCACCAGCTCGATGCACGCCGCGCCGGGCCACCCCTCCTCTGCCCTTTTCCCTGCACCAGGAGCGAGCCGCACCCGAGTTCCACCTGCTCCTCCCTCGAAATCGCTCCCCATCCTCCTCTCCCGAGCTCCCCAAAGCCGCCATGGCCGCACCCTAGCCGACGCTCCGCCGCCGCATCGCCGACCATCCGGAGCTCCCCGAGCGAATCGAAGACAACCCGCATCTCCGCCGCGTCCCCTGCTCCTTCTCTCCCAGAGGAATCGAGCCGGGAGGACGCTAATCGCCGCCGCCGCTCGTTTTGCTCCGACCACCGCCGCGGCGTCGCTGAGCTCCGCACCGCCGCGTTCGTCGCACCCCGCCGTCCCCGACCCCTCCCCTGACACTGTGGTGAGCAATCCCTGCTGTGGCAACTCGTTCCCTCACCCCTCTCCCTTTTCTTCGCCGCGGTCTCGCCGGCGTTGCGCCCGCACGGCGCCGTCCGTCGCCTCTTCTTTTCTTCTCGCGCGCGCCGGTCAGGACGGCCAAAACCGGCCTCCGTGCCGATCTCCACGGGCGCCCACCCGGCCTCTGGGCCGCCCAACTGGCCACAAGGCCGGACGCCTCTGTCAGCTGCCCGGCCGTGAAACCGGCTTTGGCCGGGCTGCTAACCGGGCTCCTCTGGCCCATGACCGGCCTGCAAGCCGGCCTAGCCGGGCTGTGGACCGGCCTGCACAGTAAAAACAGTTTTTCTTATTTTATTAAAATAAAACAATTGATAACTATTGAGGTATTGCTTCAAATTTAACAAATGAAATACCAAAATGATCAGTGCTTCAAATGCTATCAAAACATGTTAACATAAGTTCATGATCACAAAGTTTTATTCGATGTTTTCCCAAACTTGAATAAAAGAATTAAATTAATTTAATTCTTTAATTCACTTTTATTCATCGGTACTCGGAAAATTACAAACGAGGTACCAAAATGGTCGGGAGAACAAAACATATCTAATCATGCCATGTTCATGCATATTTGAGCCACTTCCTAGTAATGTAATAACTTGAACAATGTGGTCATTAAGCAAAATATGGGGTTGCCTCCAAATAATTGCACTAGTTATTTGGCTCTCCATTTAATGTTGCTGGATAAACTAAATGATGCCATCTCTGCATAAACTTGTCATGACATCATGTGATTGTGCATTGCATGGTACACATGTGTGGTGTTTGATTTTGTTTTTCCGTTGTGTGCTTCGTTAGATCAAGCAGACGGGGTTCCACCTCAATACCCGAGGATCCGTACTACCAGTACCCTGAACAAGGCAAGCGTAATCCCCCCTCTGAGCATGTCTTATCCTATTTTCCGCAAATATTTTCTCCACTATAATATTGCATGCGGTTCTAAATGTCTTTTTGCTTGGATTAGAGTATCCTATAGAATGCATTAAGATTCCGATGCCAATGCCTGTTTTCCCCTCCTATTACCATAGGTTCGCATTGTTGGCCTGATATAATTACTATGCTATGCAAATGCTTAGCCATGCTTAGTTAAATGCCTAGTGGTACTATGGTGGTACATGCTGGAAACAGGTGTTGACTTGTGACAGCGATGTGATGGTGGAGAATTGTGGAGACAGGTAATTAAATGCTTAAAGGTGGGGATGAGAGGCCACTTTGGTATGGTGGTGCTTTGTCTCACTCTCGCCGCCTAGGTGCGAGTTCTTTACCTCTTGAACCAAGAATGAGCGCGCTTCCTTTCGGTGGGGTATATGGAGCCCTCGTCGACCGACTAGCTTGGGCGGGACTAGCCAGGGTCCTCTAGTTTGAGCTTCCATTTGCGCGTGCGTGAAGACGGTGGCCAAGACTGAGATGAGAACAGTGGTGTTTAGGAAAATGAGTGGCCACGGGACAGGGTGCTGGGAGCACTGAACCTGTCTCGTCCTCACTGATGATCCTGGGTTAGCCCTTAACAAGGTAAAGGTTGTAACCGTTCCCACTCAGCCGGCTTTCCCCGGAAGAGAGCTACGTGTAGGCAATGGGCCGGGCGGTACCGAAGGTAAACACAGTGCACCCCTGCAGGGTTAAATCTTTTCGAAAAGCCGTGTCCACGGTTACGGACAACTTGGGAAAGGACGATAAGACCATAGAATAACTTTAACGGAATGATTAAAAACTGGGTACTAAAGGTACCACTTCACGAATGCAAGGTGAGCTTCCTCGAGGGTGATTCGGGGAGGTGCCTTTGATGAACAGGTACAATGTTTGATGTTACTGGATTATGGTGAGTAAGGTGATGAAAGAAAGAGTTACTTCTTACCCCTTTTCAAATTAATCTGATTAGACGATGCCATGGAGTTATGTCTCTTTAAATAAAATCAGCTTTATGCAAAACAGCCATAAAACTTTGGAAGCCAATCATGGAGCATATATTAGCTCTTAATCTTGCGAGTTCGTCGAACTCAACGTCGTTTGCTTATTTTCAGGAGAGGACTTCACCGACCGCGAAGGTGGGTTCTTTGTGGACGTCGACGAGTAGTCTGGGGTTCCCAGGTGGCAGCTTGGGACATCTCGGAATAGCTGGCGCTGTGATGTTTATCTGTAGGCCTCTTAGGCCATATTTCTGGATCTTGTTGTTTAGAACAACCTAATTCGCTTCCGCTTGATGTAATGTTGGGTCTGTGACCTCTGGTTGTCATTTGCTATCTTTCTCTGTATAAGAGTTGAACTATATGATTTGTGTCGTAGAGTCTGTGATGTGCCAGTTGTTCCACAAGTCTTGATCTTACTATTATGCTTTGATAGTTGTGCCTGTGTTAAGGCATCAATCGGGGTGTTGCGTTGTCTGGAGTGAGGTGTACCCAGCAGCGCCTGCCAAAGGTTTTGGCCGGGGATTGGTAAACCCGTAACCTCCGGTTGTATCGCTTAACCGGTGACACACAGCATCACTGTATAGCAGACGGGTCGGGGCGCCACAAGGTCCTTCCCATTTTGAAAGTAATTTTCCTGCAAAAAATCTGAGACGAGACCTATACAATAAAACTTTTTCACCTACGTTAAATTCTCTCTTAAGAATTCTTCTATCATGCCATTGCTTAACTTTCTCTTTAAAGAGCCTAGCATTTTCATAAGCTGCATTTCTCCATTCATCTAAAGAATTCAAATTAAGCAATCTCTTTTTACCGGCAAGTTTAAAGTCTCTATTAAGTTCTTTCACCGCCCAATAGGCTTTATGTTCTAATTCTAAGGCAAATGACAAGCTTTTCCATAAACCATTTTGTAAGGAGACATTCCCATAGGATTTTTATAAGCAGTTCTATAAGCCCACAAAGCATCGTTAAGCTTTTTAGACCAATTTTTTCTAGATTTATTAACAGTCTTTTGCAAAATAGACTTAATCTCTCTATTTGACAATTCTACTTGACCACTTGTTTGGGGATGATATGGTGAAGCAATTCTATGATTAACATCATACTTAGCTAAGTTTTTCTAAAAGCACCATGAATAAAATGAGAACCCCATCAGTCATGAGATATCTAGGCACACCAAACCTAGGGAAGATAATATCTTTAAGCATTTTTAATGATGTCTCACCATCAGCACTAGAAGTTGGTATAGCTTCTACCCATTTAGTAACATAATCAACAGCAACAAGTATATGAGTATAACCATTTGAGGAAGGAAAAGGACCCATAAAGTCAAATCCCCAACAGTCGAAAGGTTCAATAACAAGAGAATAATTCATAGGCATTTCATTACGTCTACTAATGTTACCTACTCTTTGACATTCATCACATGATAAAACAAATTTTCTAGCATCTCTAAAAAGGGTAGGCCAATAAAAACCTGATTGTAGAACCTTTTGCGCAGTTCTATCTCCAGCGTGATGTCCTCCATAAGCACTTCCATGGCATTTGCTCAATATTTCTTTCTGTTCATACTCAGGAACACATCTTCGCATAATGCCATCTACTCCTTCTTTATACAAATGTGGGTCATCCCAAAAATAATGCCTCAAATCATAAAAGAACTTTCTTCTTTGCTGAGCTGTAAAGGTCGGAGGCAAATACTTGGCAACAATAAAATTAGCATAATCAGCATACCAAGGACTTTCGCGTGAGCTTACCTTTATCGCAGCCAATTGTTCATTTGGAAAACTATCATTAACAGGTATAGGATCATCTGAAATGTTTTCTAATCTAGACAAATTATCAGCAACAGGATTTTCAGCACCTTTCCTATCTACATATGTAAATCAAATTCTTGCAGTAAAGTACCCATCTTATGAGCCTAGGCTTAGCATCTTTCTTTTCCATAAGGTATCTAATAGCAGCATGATCAGTGTGAATAGTAACTTTTGAATCAACAATATAAGGTCTAAATTTATCACAAGCAAAAACAACTGCTAAAAATTCCTTTTCAGTAGTAGCATAATTCTTTTGAGCGGCATCAAGTGTTTTACTAGCATAATGAATAACATTTAACTTCTTGTCTACCCGCTGTCCAAGAACAGCTCCTACAGCAAAATCACTAGCATCACACATTATTTCAAAAGGTAAAGTCCAATCAGGAGGTTGAACAACAGGAGCTGTGATTAAAGCTTTTTTAGAGTTTCAAAAGCTTCCTTGCAATCATCATCAAAAACAAAAGGTACATCTTTTTGAAGAAGATTAGTGAGGGGTTTTGAAATTTTAGAGAAATCTTTAATAAACCTCCTATAAAAACCGGCATGACCGAGAATACTACGGATACCTTTCACATCCCTTGGACAGGGCATTTTCTCGATTGCTTCAACTTTAGCTCTGTCCACTTCAATACCTCTTTCAGAAATTTTGTGCCCTAGGACAATTCCTTCATTAACCATGAAATGACATTTCTCCCAATTAAGAACAAGATTTGTCTCCTCACATCTCTGCAAAACTTTATCAAGATTGTGCAAGCAATTATCAAAGGAAGTTCCGTAGACGGAAAAATCGTCCATGAATACTTCCACAATTTCTTCACAAAAACCATGAAAAATAGCAGACATGCATCTTTGGAACGTAGCAGGAGCATTACACAAACCAAAAGCATAAGTTCCATAAGGACAAGTAAAAGTGTTTTCTCTTGATCTTGTGCTTTAACAGCAATTTGTGAGAATCCAGAATAACCATCAAGGAAACAAAAATGGTTTTCTTAGACAACCTTTCTAACATTTGATCAATAAAAGGCAAAGGATAATGATCTTTCTTAGTTACTTTATTGACCTTTCTAAAATCAATGCACATCCTATATCCCAACTACTACTCTTTGAGGAATAAGTTCATCATTTTCATTTGGTACAACAGTAACTCCTCCTTTCTTAGGGACACAATGCACAGGACTTACCCATCTACTATCAGCAATAGGATAAATTATACCAGCATCAAGAAGTTTTAATACCTCATTTCTTACCACTTCTTTCATCTTAGGGATCAAGCGACGCTGATGCTCAACAACAGGTTTTGCATCGGGTTCAATGTTGATGGCATGTTGACATATAGTAGGAGAAATCCCCTTTAAATCATCCAAAGTGTATCCCATAGCTCCTCGATGTTTCTTTAGTACTTCTAATAACCTTGCTTCTTCATTACCTGAAAGTTTAGAACTAATAATAGCAGGATATACTTTCCTTTCATCAAGATAAACATACTTAAGATTATCAGGTAACGGTTTTAAATCGAAGACAGGATCTTCCTTAGGAGGCGCTGAGGTACCCAAATCTTCCACAGGCAAATTATGCTTAAGTATTGGTGGTTGACGAAGAAAGGCATTGTCAATCTCATTCCTCTCCTCCATAAATACTTCACTTTCGTGTTCCTCCATGAATTGCTGCAAGGCATTGTTAGGAGCAACAGCAATAGAAGCAAGTTGTTCAACTTGAAAATTCTCATTAGGTAATTCAGTTTCATAAAGTTGTTTACCAAACTTAGAGAAATTAAACTCATAAGATTCTCCATTAAATTTAGTGTAAATTTTCTCTTTCTTACAATCTATAATGGCACCACATGTATTCAAGAAAGGCCTACCAAAAATAATGGGACAAGCTTTACTAGCAACAGAACCAAGTACTAGAAAATCAGCAGGGTATTTAGTCTTACCACATAAAACTTCAACATCTCTCACAATACCAATTGGGAGATAGTTTCTCTATTAGCAAGCTGAATAACCACATCAATCTCCTCAAGTTCGCAAGGACCAATTTCATGCATAATTTCTTTATAAAGATCAAAAGGAATAGCGCTAGAACTTGCACCAATATCACATAAACCATAATAGCAATGTTCTCCTATTTTGACTGAAAGCACAGGAACACTTGTTTTCCTAGCTCTACTGGGATGTGAAACAATATTAGAGGCATCTTCACAAAAGATAATATGTCCTCCTTCTACATTTTCAGTTACCAAATCCTTTACTATTGCTATTGTGGGTTCAACCGCTATTTGTTCAGCAGGTTCTAAAGCTTTCTTTGCACTTTTATTAACCACACTAGCTATGATAGAATGTTCCCTAATTTTAACAGGAAAAGGTGGTTTCTCAATATAAGGTTCTGGCAAGATACGATCAACTGTATGAACTTCAATGTTTTTAATATTGGCAGAATTAGTATTATCTTTGTAAGGCAAATGATACTTATTGCAACTTTCTTTAGGAACATCAAGATAAGAGGCAAAAGCCTTGTAACAGTTTGCAATAACTTGAGAATCAAGACCATACATATCATAGAGATTACGAAAATTATCAGTATTCATAAAAGTTTTAATGCATTCGTAATCATACTTTATACCTGATTCTCTACCTTTGTCGTTCTCCCATCCTTCAGTATTTTCCTCAATCCGATCAAGAAGGTCCCATTTAACTTCCTCTTTATTACGCGTAAATGATCCAGCACAAGAGGTATCCAATAGAGTTTTATCTTGAAGAGAAAGCCTTGCATAGAAGTTATCAATAACAACATTACCAGGAAGCTCATGAATGGGGCATTTGAGCATTAATGATTTCAATCTCCCCCACGCTTGGGCAATACTTTCTCCATCATGAGGCCAAAAATTATATATATGATTCCGATCTTGATGAATTTCACTAGGAGGATAAAATTTAGAATAAAAGAGAGGCACAATCTCCTCCCAGCCAATAGAACGCCCATTTTTCAGCATCCTATACCATTTTGCAGCTTTACCAGTCAACGATATAGAAAACAATTTCTTCTTGACCTCTTCCATTGAAATACCTGCACACTTGAACAACTCGCATAATTCATGAATAAATAGCAAATGATCCCCAGGAGGGACAGTTCCATCTCCTGCATAGCGGTTATTCGTAACTCGTTCAACAATTTTCATAGGTATTTTAAATGGAATTACTTGATCAGGTGGTTCCTCTTCTACTACCTTAGCAGTGGTAGTAGTATTTCCAAACAGGGATTCAAATGGAGATCTCTCCATGATAAAATAAAGTAGCAAGCAGAAATAAAAATAGCACCTACAGTAAAAGTTTCCCTTACCAATTCCACTTACCAATAGCGCTTCACTCCCCGGCAACGGCGCCAGAAAATAGTCTTGATGACCCACAAGTATAGGGGGTGTATCGTAGTACTTTCGATAAATAAGAGTGTCGAACCCAACGAGGAGCAGAAGGTGCTGACAAGGAGTTTCGGTAAAGGTTTCACTGTAAATGCTAGCAGACAAGTTTTTAGGGGTTTTTGATATAGCAGGTAAATAAAATGCGAGTAAGTAAAAGACAGTAATAATAATTGCAGCGAGTGGCCCAATCCTTTTTAGAGCAAAGGACAAGCCGGTTGGTTTACTTATGATGACAAAATGTTCTTGAGGACACACGGGATTCTAGTCAAGTGCTTTCGCTTCACATAGTTGATTAATCTTCATTGTTTTGATAAGTGTTGTGTGGGTGAACCTATGCTAATGCACCGCCCTTACTTGGACTAATACATACTTGTGATTATACCTCTTGCAAGCATCCGCAGTTACAAGAAAGTAATTAAGATAAATCTAACCACAGCCTTAAACTCTGAGATCCTACGCTCCCTTGTGCACCGGTATACTAACGGGGGTTTAGGTTTCTGTCACTCCGGCAACCCCACAATTAGCAACCAAATACACAATGCACTCCTCTAGGCCCATAAAGGTGAAGTGTCATGTAGTCGACGTTCACACGACACCACTAGAAGAATAGCACCACAACTTAAATATCAAACCATTAAATATTACTCAACATAATTCCACTACTAACAGCGTGACTTCTCCCATGTCCTCAAGAACTAATCGAACTACTCACGAGACATCATATGGATCATGATCAGAGGTGATATAATGATGGATAACGATCTGAACATATACTTTAATTCACCGATAAAACTCAATAGCATCAACCACAAGGAGTAATTAACACCGGGAGAGTTTCCCCTATGAACTAAACAAAGTATAGCCCTAGATGTTACAGCGGAACGAGATGGTGCAGCGGTGATGGTGGTGATGGCGGTGGAGATGATGATGATGATCCCGATGAAGTCCAGCGCGATGACGATGAGGATGGCGATGATCTCCCCCCTCCGGGAAGGAATTTCCCCGGCAGATTTCTCCCTGCCGGAGAGCTTTTCTCTCTCTGTGTTTCCGCCTCGTGGAGGCGGCGGAATATTTTCTCACGGACTCCCCGTGTCTTAGGGTTTCTGGGGGATGAAGTACGCGAAGGGGGAGCGCCTGAGGTGGGCCAGGGGCACCACACCTGGCTAGGGCGCGGCCAAGGTGGGCCCCGCGCCCAGGGGTGGTGTGGGCCCCTCCTGGCCCATCTCAGCCTCCCCTTTTGGCTTAGTCCATCTTCTGATAAAATAGGAACATCTGTCTTCTCGGAAATATTTTTAGTGCTCCAGAAATATAGTGCCTTGACGTTGCTTTTTCCAGCTGAAATCTGACTCCGGCAGTTAATTATCCAATGATCATCAAACATGCAAAATAAGACAAAATAACATAAGTAACTCCTCTTAATATGAAATATATCATTGAATAACAGTAAATTATGCTATAAAATAGTGATGCAAAATGGACGTATCAGTATTCAGCTGAATACCTCGTGTGCCTGCCCCTGCGTGTGATGATGGACGCGAGCAGGGTGGTGGCGCCGTCTGGCGGTGTGGACGGCAGGCCTGACAAGGGTCTTCACTTTGATCTATACGTTGGATATGAGTTTGCAGAAGACAGCAGAGAAAACTTTTTCGGAGCGTAAGCACAAAGCGCTATCTCTGGAGTTGGCCGATGAGCCGGCGATGTTGTGGCCGGGTCATAAGGCGGCGTGGATTACTCACTAGTAGAAAACCTGTCTTTCGTCCAGAGCTGCCATAGGCTTTAATCCCGGTTCAAACACAAACCGGGACCAATGGCAGGCATTGGTCCCGGTTCGAGCTGCTAGGGCCCGGAATGCCAATGGTCCCGGTTCGGTTGGGACTTTTAGTCCCGGTTCGTGGCTGGAATCGGGACTAAAGAAGCGAACCCCTTTAGTCCCGGCTGGTGTCTCAAACCGGGACTAAAGATAGACCCTTTAGTCCCGGTTTGAGGCACCAACCAGGACTAAAAAAAATCGAATTTTAAATCAGATCCCCCACCCCGTGGAACGCCTTTTAAGTTTTCCAAAAAAGAAACGAAAATGATAAAACCTTCAAAAAATAAAATCCTTTGAGATATAGTTAGGTTTTAGTATCTAGTTGGTGTAGAAATTTTGAAATATGAATTTTGACCTTTTTTTGCAAAAAACAGAAAAAAAAAAAGTTTGAACGGCCATAACTTTTGCATACGATGTCGAAAAAATGCGTTTAATATATCAAAAAAAACTAGACAAAAGTTGGAGCTCGATTTTACCTGGGTTTGCCCGGTGAACTTTTCACAGATCCTTCAAATTCCAAAAGGAAAAAAAGTTATTTCAAAAAGAAGTTTTTTTCTACAAAATAAAAAAAAATCAAATTTTTTGGAGTTTTCTGGCTTTTTTGAATTTTTTTGATTTTTTGAATTTTTTTGGATTTTTGAAATTCAAAAAGAGTCAAAAAAATAAAAATGATGTCATATTCGGATTCCTCACATTTTTCTGATAATAATGGACATATTATTTGTTCAATTTCGATTTACAGATTTAAAGATATGAATTATGCCATATTAAATGAATTAATGCCAAAAAATAATAAAACTCATTTTATTTTTATATTTATTCAATATTATTATTACTTAGTCATTTTTATATATTTAAATAATTATTTGGAATTCAAAGGATGTTAAGCGTGACCCAAATGATCCATAGGTTAATATGATTAATAGCGTATTATAGACATAAGGTTACAAATAGATTATAGGAAGAGGGATGGGAAGGAACCAAGATGTTAAGCGTGCTAGGGGTGGAGTAGTGTGAGGATGGGTGACCGACCGGAAAGTTTGACCAAGATTGGAATTTGACCAAAGATTAAGTTTAATTAGGGGTGGAATAGTGTGAGGATGTGAGTCCAACAATTCAAAGATTCAAAAAAAATTGCAAAAAAAAATTCGAAAATAAAATCGTTTTTTGAAAAAACGAAATAGAAAAGACCTTTAGTCCCGGTTCGAGCCACGAACCGGGACTAAAGCTCGACCTACCTGAGCTCACGAGAGTGGGCCACGTGGAACCCCATTAGTCCCGGTTCGTGGCTGAACCGGGGCTAGCATTAGTCCCGATTGGCTAGTCCCGGTTCGGGAACCGGAACTAATGGCCCAACCGAACCGGGACTAAATGGGGGTTTTCTACTAGTGACTCTATCGTTTTGTGCTAGTTGTGGTGTTTTGTCACTGTTTGACGAATTTGAGTTGTATGATCGTCTGTTGTAAAGCTTTTTTCTAGTATATGTTAAATAAATGAAATAAAAGCGTATGCATCTCTTCGATACGATGGCCTAGTTCCCTTTTCAGAAAAAAAAATCACGTCCTACATACAAAAATCAGAGAAGAGATGGCCGGTGCAAGTGCCACACAAATTTGTGGATCACCAATGCTACACTTTCAGGATATTCTACGGACTGGCCGTACGTTCAAGCCGTGCCATTGTGTGATTGGCAAACCACCTGTGGTAGTCCGATTTTTATACTCCTTCAAGGAGAGAAACATTTACGGTCGAGTCTGCGCTTCGCTGGGCAACGCGTAGCGGCAGCAGGGGCAGAGACGGCTGCGCGCCAGCCACTTGACGAGGCAGCCATGGTGGAACCTGTGTGAGCACGGCATCACCCCGAGGTCGTCGCCGGCCTCGAAGTCATCGATGCAGATCATACACCCCGCTACGGCCGTCGTCCGATCAGCGCCGCCCTCGTCGTCTCCTCCTCCTCCTCCTTCCATCTCGTGGTACTTGCACTTCTTGATCCGGTCGGCCATTGCCGCGACGGAGGCCGGCACGCCTCCGAAGCCGCCGTCACGGTACGCGTTTTCATAATCCGCCATTTCTCCAAACCCGCCTTCTGCTTCTTCTTCGATCACGTCGTCCTCGCCGTAGTCGTCGCTATCGTAATCGTCGTCATCGGCGCCATAATCCACCATTCCTCCAATCCCGCCTTCTCCTTCTTCTTCGATCACGTCGTGCCCGCCGTAGTCGTCGTTATTGTAACCGTCCGAAGGCTCATCAGTGTCGGTGGCAGCATCGAGTTCGTCGTCATCGGCGAGCGGTAGCCGTCGGTGCGCCTCCCTTAGCACTGTCAAAATATCTCGCAAAGTACGTCTAGTTTCCGACGTTTGTTCAAGAATCCTTCGCTGAGCATGTCTGGGATCAAGTATCGTTTGTAGAGTACGTGTCCGGTTCGACGTTGTTAGTATCGTTCTTGCCTCGTCCATTGCTCAAGCCTGATCGATCGACGGCAGCTGCTTATCTGAGATAGCGCTACGCCAGCTGAGTAACTCTCGATTGGTAGTGTTATAGACATTATGTACATGAGGGCTGATTGGTATATTTAAAGACGCCAGGCATGAGGCCGAGTCAGGAAAGAACTTGAACTTGCCTAATAAACTTGAACGTTTAATTTGCACTTATGCTCGGATTACGAGTAGGATATCAGAACGGCGCGTTGCACAGAGTCGAACGGGATAAGAGACACATACGGATAAGGACATTGTGACACCTGAAGACTAAGGGTGGGCGTTCGGGTTACCAAATTTAAATTTTGGGTCGGTTTTTTCAGGGTTTTTTTAAGGACATTACTAGGCGTCCCCGGGGGATAATTTCCTTTGATCCCCCGGGTGGAGAGGCCGACACGTGTCCGTACTAATCAACCCGAGAAAAATAGATCGTGACGTTTCGTTCTAGCATATGAAACCAAACTAATCCATCTCGCACATGACGCTGCACAGACCTTTCCCCGTACCCCCGTTGCTCAGTCCGCCGTCGCCGGAGAACATGACGTCGCTGGAGAACACGCCGTCGCCGGAGATCCCAGCAGCAACCCGTGCCTACCCTCCAACCACCGCCGTTGTGCTCCTAGAAGCACACAGCAAGGTCGTTGTGTCATGGGAGCACCATGTCTCCATGCCCAACTCCGGCCATCGCCGGCCTTGCTCGGCGGCGTCGCCATGGACAGATTGAAAAGCCCAAGAAAAATTCATGCTACAAACTTATGTAGATTTGCACTAGAAAGAGAAGAAGTTTGCAACAGAGTTTCAAAGGATTTGCACCTCTCGAAAGATAAAATGCATCATAAAAAAGAAATTTGCTGCATCTATTTACAGATTTGTATCAAAAGGGGGAAAATTTGCTACAAAACTTCCGAACATTTGCAACACATACGGAAAAATTGATGTGAAAAAGAAACTTGCTACAATTGTCTGACAGAGTTGCATCAAAAAGGGATTTCTTTTTTGCTACAAAATCTTCCAAACATTTGCACCACGTCAAGAAAAATTGCATCGTGTGAAGAACAGAATTGCTACAGATGTTTTCTTGATTTGCATCAAACATCTTGATTTGCATCAAAAGGGAAAACATTATGCTACAAAATCTTCCAAATTTTGCACCACATCAGAAGAACGCAAAGAAATCATTGACGAAAACTTGATGTCGGACTCCTATGGGAGCACCGCCCCATGCCAATCGGAGCACGGCCTGACGCCCACGGGAGCACCGCCCGCCCGACGCCGGTCGAAGCACGGCCCGGCGCCCATGGGAGCACAGCCTGACTGCGCTGGGAGCACGGTCCGACTTCGATGGGAGCAACGCCCAACGCCGATGGGAGCAGTGGCTACCACCAGTAGTAGCAGCTGCTCCGGCTCGCCGGCCCCGCCATCTCCAGCCTCCGACTCGCAGCCGAGCAACAGAAAGGTTGGCAGCAGCAGGCTGATCTCGCCGATGCGAGCTGAGGCTGCTCGACGGAGGGAGACGACGAGAAGTTGACGGAGCGATGAAGGTCGACGCGGTCTCGGGTATCGCACGGGGAGAGGACGCGGTGGAGGCCGTGCTCGACGGCAGCAGCCCGATGAAGAGAGTCGGACGAGCATGGCCGCGACTCGCCGGCGTGCTGAGGCAGCGGAGAACCGGCAGAGTGGAGCCATGGTCGACGGCGCGTCAACGATTGAAGCGGCGGCGAGGGCCTGCGTGTTTGTGTCGGGAGAATTTGGGGAAGAAAATGGAAAAGAAATTGGGGAAAGTGTGGTTAGAGGAGACGATGCGTAAAGAGATAAGGTTGGGAGTGGGTCCGCTGCTTTTTTTCTTGCCACGCAACCGTGGACGCGTGTTAGACGGAGAAGGAGGAGGATGCGGGACGATGGATCCCCGGAGGATTACAATGCTTTTCCTTTTTTAATTGGGGTTTTAAGATCTGGCACCCGAAAATTGCATGACATCTGGATATCTTCTCCAATAGACAAGTAAGGAGGCATTGCAGATCCTGATACTTCTACAAGGTCGCTCCCCTCACGCGGGATTCTTCTGTGGAACGAGAAACGGGCTTCAACTGATTGAAGTGCAAAATGACAATGGACAAGGCCAAGAAATACACTTGACGTAACACCCCGACACACCCTAGGCCAGGATCCTATCAATCCTACTAGGAACTAGGCCAGGATCTCACATCATACATTTTTTGAAACGGGAGCAAAAGATTTGCCCCAATATATTAATTAAGAAGAAGAGAATTGCCCAGTTAATTTACGAAAAACCGGGCAAAAACCGAGACAAATCGAGCAAAGAGACTACTCACAAAGTGAGAACACCACACAACCACATCGACGGCCCGACAAACTCTCCAAAGACACGACAACAACCACTAACACATGACCAAAGCAATGTAACCCTCGATGATAACACCTCAGCAAAATGCAAAGGGCAACATTAAATCCACAGAAACCAAAGAGCATCCATCAAGCAGTCGTGGGCGCCTTTCCAACAGTGCCACTCTTCTTGTCTTGGCGTCCAAGTGACTTATCCTTGCTTTTACGTTTGGTTGCCGTCCCAGTTAGGAGACAAGCAATCGCCCTTCCACATCCAGGAATAGCAGCCTCCAAACCGCTGAGCAAGTCACAAACCTCTTTTGCAAGGAGAGCATCAGACTTGTGCGCTGGCGGGGGTGGAATGGGTGCCGAAACCACTTCTGACCGCTCAGGCGAGCTCAAGGTTGCCGGCGAGTCCATCTTCGACTGAGGCAAAGCAGTGCTCACACACATCTCCTCAATATCAGGCACAATCTGCAACACCGGAGCCACGGCCACGTCACTAGCCTCGGGCCACAGAGATAGGCGGAACAGATGACAAGGTGGACAATGACAATGAACTAGACCCCACACGAGGAGAGAAACAACCATAGAACTCAGCTTCCCTGCCCTCTACTGAGGCAACACCAGTCTCCACAGGAGGGCACGACGCAGGGGTAGTCTTCGACATGGCTGGCAAAAGGGAGAGTCTGCTTAGAGCAACCTCTGCTTGCTCTAAAAAGCTCTCAATCCGCACCAAGCAGTCTTGCAGATGCTCAGTTTGAGCTGCCAGAGTGGACCGCAACACCACGTCAGACGGGTGACCCGCACCCGCGGGAGCAGAAACAACCGACGTCCAAGACCCGGAAGGAACCGCCTTGGAGGGAGGCATGGATCCCATCGAACGAACACAAGAAGCTGAAGCATGATGATGACTTGGGCCGTGGCGGGGCACAGGTGGAGCGACAAGGCGTGGCAACGAGCTGAGAGGACGCCAGGGGTTGCGGCATTCCCGAGCACGGTGACCATTCTCCAAGCAACGGGAACACCGAAAAGGGTCCATGCAAACAGCCGCACGGTGCCCAAGCACAAGGCACCTGCAACACCTACCGGAGAGCCAAGCTGGGATGGGGCGAGGGGCCAACATGGGGGCAAGCGACGCCGGACGACACGAACCGCGGGGCATCACCTTCTGCCAACCATCATCCGCCTCCATGTCACGCCCATCGCACGGCTGAACCGGAAAATCCGCCGGAGAAAAGGTTTGCGCAGCCAGCGGTGTCATCGTGGCCAGCTCCTCATCACCACTGTCATCGTCCTCGCCGGCAAGGGGGGGCCATGACCCGGTCACCGCAGCAGGGGCGAGCTCCGCAGTGCAAACGACTCCAGAGGACGAAGGCGGCGGCGAGGCCAAGGACTCCGCCGACGCAACAGGCCGGGGCGGGGAGCTCACACCAGCAGGGAGAAGCTCCAACGACAGGCCAGAGGAGGCGCCGGTCGTCGGAGCCGGAATGGCCGCCTCCGCGACCTTGGGGGTGAGGGAGCGCCGCACCATTAGCCGTCCACGGACGGCAGGGGCGGACCTGCGAGAGGCGAGGGCAGCCGCGGTGAGGACAGCGGCAGGAGTCGGGGCGAGGGACGGCGAGGCCAGGGCAACCTTCGTCGCGGGCAAGGAGAGTTCGGCGGAAGCCCTGGGCGCGGTGACAGCAGGCTCCGCCGCTACATGCCGCGCACAGGGATGGAGAGAGGGCGCAGCGGCGGTGCCGGATCTGGTCGTGGTGGTCGGAGAGGACGCCGGAGGAGGGAGATCAGGCCGGCGGCGGCGTCAGCACGCACGCGTCGCCATGGTCGCCATTTCCCCGACCTTACCTCTTCCGTTTTTAGTCGCTCCACATCATACATTTGGTATCACAGCCTACCCTCGCAGTAATTCGGGCGTGTGCGGGTCAGGGCGCGAACATGTGAACATGTGCCGGCACTAGACGCATGGACGGGTGCCAAGAGGGTAAGTTGCTGAACTGGGGGTTGACCAACGATGGCGTCAATTTTCTAAGGAGGGAAGGATGTGAGATCCTGGCCTAGGACTTAATAGGATTGATATGATACTCATATCAACAGGTTGCAACTTCTTTTCCGAAAACTCATCTGAAAAGAACTCCGAGGTTAACCGTGTTTGGCCTGAAACGATTTGAAGATGGGTGATCGACCGAGATGGTAGACCAAAGTTGGATTTTTAGGACTCGAGTCCAACAAATTTCTTAGACACCACCAACGCTGCACATGCTCTTACTGTTCTTAAAAGATTTAGCTTTATTTTCTTTCCACGCTCATTTTTTTCAGTTTGGATGTAGATAAAATAATGCATGTAATATTAAGTAATGGTATTACACAGAGAGCACCGTTTTGACTCCCGAGCTCATATGTTCCTGCCTGTTTTCAAAATTCCAAAAACATATGAAAACAATTTTAATTTTTTTGAAAAAAAGTAGTAACAAACATATGCTAGTGTTCTAAGTATGTACAAAGTTTTATGGTGAAGTGACATTTTTTATGCTCTATGCAAAAAAAATTATTAATCATTTGTGGCAACAAACATATTTCAAAATGAGCACATATTTAGTCTTTTTTGGCAAAGCACCATAAATGTCATTTCAACATGAAATTTATACATACTTAGAATAGTAGCGTATGTTTGTTGCCCCTTTTTCAGTTTTTCTTAAGTCTTTTCATATTGTTTTTGAACTTCGAAATCAGGCAGAAGCACGTGAACTCGGGAGTCAAAAGGGATTTGTGTACTGTACACCGGTATTCAGTATTTGAATGGTGTTTGTAAAGTCACTGAAAATGCTAGTACTATGTTTTAGAAAGTTCTCTTGAGAATATGTAAATTTAAAATTTACATTCTCGCTTTATCGTCCCACAAGAATCAAAGGCTTGACGCTACTCGCTACTATATACTCCTAGCTCGGGAACCACATCCTGGACGGCCATTCATTTCGTGTGCATAGAAAAGGAGTCACTGTATACTTGCTACTGGGAGGAGCGCATGGCGGCAGAGCGGACAGAAGTGACTGCGCGCCAACCACTTCTCAATACAGCTCCGGTGGAAGCTATGCCTGTATTCACACGGCACCACGGTGAGATCGTCGCCCACCTCAAAGTCCTCTATGCAGATGACGCACCCGCCGCCGGCGCGGTCTCCGATGGCGGCGGCACTACCGTACTTGTACGTCTCCAGAGACACAGCCGAGACAGCGGAGGCCGACACGGACCGGCCGGAGCCGCTGTTGCCGTATACGTACGCTTCCAGCTCCATCATTGCGATTAGGCTTCGCATGGTTCTATCGTCTTCCTCAAGCTGGAGGTGGAAACGCTGGATTCTTCGCTCGAGCTCCACACGCCCCCGTGCAAGCTCGTCGGAGGTCGGCCTTAAATTCCGCATGAAAAAGTCAATGTCTTCGGCGTTGCTGTCGTACCCGTGCGCTTCTCCTTCGTCGCCCATTGCAGCAAGAACGACGGCGCCTCCAAGTCGCAGGTGCGTCCCCGTTCTGCCGCTGCTTCCTCAGACCTCGGCGGCTGGCGGGTGTCGAGTGGGTGCAAGGCCGGAGGTGGAGATGCGAGGCGGCTGCTGCGTGGTGGTGCGGCGTGAAGGTGGTGGATCTGCGGCGCAGGCCCGGATCCAGGGCAGAAGTGGCTTGGGGCCACGGCCCCGGCCGATGTTCTACATCCGTCTTCAAATCCAGCTCGCTGGAGCTGGTGGTTGATGCGGCTCAACAACGCCTTCGGGCAAGGAGCTCTTCTGCTCCATGGGTGCGAGCTCCGGCGGGAGTTCGGCGAGGCGAGGATGGCGCGGTGCAGCGGTGTCTGCTCTCTGTATTCTCCTTTTTTCTTGCTTGTAATCTGACCTTGTACTGGTTCCCTCTAGTATGAATACAAGTATGAAAAATTCAAAAAAAAAAAAAAGGATTTCTTCAATGATTCTTTCGAGATTGTCGTCAAACTCATCGCCTCCTGGGAGCTGGGAGTTGGTATCCATATGGTCGAAGCCCTTTTGATTGCTACTAATATAGATCCAGCTGATTTATCTAGGTAATTGGATAATTAAACGAATCGGAGTACAAAATAAGTACAGAATGATGTAGAAAAGGGAGGACGTGGGATCGAAGCCGAGTCGGATCAGAATTCCCGATTCCGAATAGAAATTGATGGACCCTTAGTCCATGGGCCTAACTTGTTCGTCTTTCTAGCGCAACAGGGTTCCGGTCAAGAAAAAGAAAAAGGAAAACGGTTAACCAAAACCTTGATCTCAAGTCGACTCGAGCGATGAAATTTATATTGAATCCTTATTTGGTTGATTAATAAAGCACACACGTTTCCCTCCAAAAAAAAAAGTCGACTCGAGCGAGCGAGGACTCACGGGGATCCCCTACCTATCGCTCGTTGCGAGTCGTACCATACGACTCGCTAGCGTACGGAAGCGATCAGTCGTACTCGCCCGAGTCGCCCCGAAGGCCCACTACGGCGCTAAGCCCATTTAGGACTGATTTCTTCTCTTCCGTTCATTACAAACCATTTTCGTCCCTTCTCGATTCTTTCCTTCTTCGTACGTTTAACTCGCTCGTTCGTTCGGAATGCTTTTACGGCTCAGCTCGCTGGTTCGGAAATGTTACTTCGTTCTTCCCAGTCGTATGTTCTAAAATCTGAACATTTTGAAAACGGTTGCAAATTTGAAAATGGTTCCAATTTTGACAAAAGTTCATTCTAAAAATGGTTCCGGTTTTGAAAAATGGTTTCAATTTTGAAAATGGTTCAGAAAAAATTAGAAACAAAAATGGTTCCAAATTTTGAAAAATGGTTCTGATTTTGTAAAAATGGTTCCAATTTTAAAATGGTTCCAATTTTAAAAATGGTTCCAATTTTAAAAATGGTTTTGATTTTAAAAATAGTTCCAAATTTTAAAAATGGTTCCGATTTTGAAAATGGTTCCAATTTTAAAATGGTTCTGATTTTGAAAAATAGTTTCGATTTTGAAAATGGTTCCAATTTTAAAATGGTTCTGATTTTGAAAATGGTCTAGATTTCGAAAATGGTTCCAAATTTTAAAAATGGTTCCGAGTATGAAAATATTTCTTTTTGAACTTGGAAGTGCACGTCTGTATTTACTTTTTCCTTTTCGTTTTTAAAATCTGAAGATTTTTCAAAATCTATATATATTCCAATTTGAAATCTTTTCGAAATCTGAACTATTTTCAAACACTGAAATTCAGGTGAACCAAAAATAATAGTGAACCAAAATTACCGGTGAACCAAAAATAATAGTAAACTGAAAAGATCAGTGAACCAAAAATGCCGATGAACTGAAAAGGAACTAAAATTGGGGTGAACCGAAAATTACGGTGAACCAAAAATACTGGAGAACCAAAAATATATTAAATGTCGGTGAAATAATAGTGAACCTAAAATGACAGTGAACCGTAAATAATAGTGAGCCGAAAAGGCACTAAAATTTGGTGAACCAAAAATTCCGGTGAACTAAAAATGCCGGAGAATCAAAAATAATATTAAACAAAAAATGCTGGTGAACCAAAAATAATAGTGAACCAAAAATGACGGTGAACCGAAAATAATAGGGAACCAAAAATTCTGATGAACCGAAAAGGAACTAAAATTGGAGTGAACCGACAATTACAGTGAACCAAAAATGCCGGAGAACCAAAAAAATATTAAATGTCGGTGAACCAAAAATAATAGTGAACCTAAAATGACGGTGAACCGTAAATAACAGTGAGCCGAAAAGGCACTAAAATTTGGTGAACTGAAAATTCCGGTCAACCAAAAATGTCGGAGAATTAAAATAATATTAAACAAAAAATGCTGGTGAACCAAAAATAATAGTGAACCAAAAATGACGGTGAACCCAAAATAATAGGGAACCAAAAATGCCGGTGAAAAGAAAAGGAACTAAAATTGGGGTGAACCAAAAATTACGGTGAACAAAAAATGCCGGAGAACCAATAATAATATTAAATGTCGGTGAACAAAAATTAATAGCGAACCTAAAATGAGAGTGAACCGTAAATAACAGTGAGCCGAAAAGGCACTAAACTTTGGGTGAACCGAAAATTCTGGTGAACCAAAAATGCCGGAGAACCAAAAATAATATTAAGCAAAAAATGCCGGTGAACCAAAAATAATAGTGAACCAAAAATGACGGTGAACCAAAAATAATAGTATGCCGAAAAGGTAATAAAACTTGGGTGAACCAAAAATACCAGTGAACCATAACTAATATTGAACCAAAAATGTCCATGAACCAAAAATTATATTAAACCAAAAATGCCGGCGATACAAAAATCAAAACCATTTAAAAAAGAACCATTTTCAAAAATCGGAACAATTTATTAAAACGGAACCATTTTCAAAAAAGTGGAACCATTTTTCAAAAATCGGCACCATTTTTAAAAAAGCGGAACAATTTTTTAAATTGGAAACGTTTTAAAAAAGAACCATTTTTTAAAGTTGGAACCATTTTAAAATCGAAACCATTTAAACAAAGAACCATTTTCTAAAATCGGAACCATTTCAAAAAAGTGGAACCATTTTTCAAAAAATCGGAAACATTTTCAAAAAGCAGAACAATTTTGTAAAATAGGAACATTTCAAAATTGGAACCAAATTCAAAAAACAGAAATATTTTCAAAAATCATAACCATTTTTTAAATCAAAACAATTTAAAAGAAGAACCATTTTCAAAATCGGAACCATTTGAACCATTTTTAAAACGGAACCATTTTCAAAAAAGTGAAACAATTTTTAAAAAGTCGGAACTATTTCCAATAAAGCGAAAGGATTTTTTACAGCGGAACATTTTCTAAAAAAAGGAAAATGGTTCAAATTTTAAAATTACGAAAAACAAATATTTTCCAAATAAAAAAAGAAAATTATATTAATAGTAAAACATAAAAAAGAAAGAATAAAACGGAAACAAAAAAGAATCGAAAATAGAAAAAAAAAGAAATTAGAAACGAATGCAGAAAAGAAAAGAAAAAGAAACGAAAACAGAAAGGACAAGAAAAAAGAAACGAAAACAGAAAAGAAAAGAAATAGAAATAGAAAAAGAAAAAAGAAACGAAAACAGAAAAGAAAAAGGAAAAATAAAGAAAAACAGAAAAGAAAAGAAAAGAAACGAAAAAGAAAAGAAAAGAAAAAAAAGAAAAACGAAAACAGAAAACTGTAAATAATATAATTATAAATAAAAGAAGTTCAACAGCAACACGGGCGTACCCCAGTGCCAGCGCATTCCGTCCATGTCGCTGGAGGTCGGAGGTTCGATTCACTCCGCTTGCAGAGGCTAGCTTATTTTGTCATTTTTCTCTGTGAAGAAAAACTGATGGGCCGGCCCGCTAAGAAAATATACACAAGCGAGTCGTAACTCTGACTCGCATAAGGCGATATATATGGTTTGCGGACTCACGCGCATCCGACCGTTCGCGCCGCGTGCAGGCCCAGCTTCCCGTCGGAAGCGCAATAGCACAGCTTTCATTTTTCTGGCCTAATTTTAGTGCTGAAAAGAGCCCAATACATAATAGCAACAAAAGAAGAAAAAAAACTAGCTACTTTTTTGGGTGGGGTGGGGGGATTTTTTTTCATATTAGATTTGTAACCAGTACAAGATTGTTGCGACAGCACACGCCTAATTTTGTAACTTTTTCTGGGCAGTTGTTACAAGTTTCTCTTTCCTTGATTTTTTCGATGTCACGCATGTTTTTCCAAATTGTAACAAATATGTATGTTTTTTATTGCGAAATCAAACATCATATGTTGCAAGTTTTCTGGACGCTTTGCAAGTAAGTTTGTGTGTTCCCCCTGTTTTTCGATGATGTTTTTACGTTATTTTTCAAATGTTGCAAACATATGTATTTGTTGCGATTGCTTGTGTTTCTTATTTAAATAGATGGTGGATTTTGTTGCAAATGAATCTGCAGCGAAATAATTGTTTCTTGTCCACTTTAATTGCTTCAAAGTTCAAACACATGGTTTTTTAGTTTTAATCATTCGTAACAAAAATGTTAGTGATTTCTATTGCAAAACAATCTACAACAAAAAAATGTTGTTTAACCATTTTCTGCAGCATTACTTGTTACATTAGAGGGATTTTGTTGCAATACTAGGGGTAATCACCACAGTGATATTTTTGTTGTAAATATCGACAAGGTCAGGTGCAACGTGATATACTCCTTCACTTAACTGTGTAGTGCGGGTTGTCATTCCAAAAACTAAGAGACTAAAATACAAAAATATGATGTGTTGATTTCTATATGAAGGATGGTGATCCGACGGTGGGGAGAGGGACCTAAATTACGCTTTTAGAGCCACTTACACCAAATTTGATTCGCCAGAAAAACAATTAGCGCAACAGGGTGGCCATATGGAGTTTTTTTTTCTAGGGAGCTTCTATTTGCCACTTATAGTGTGCAGTGGTGAAGCTCCTCTACGGGGTATTCTCATGAACTCCATTTTTGGTGCTTGAACAATAAATATTTTGTATTACTCTTATTTTCTATACTTTAATTGATATATAAATTTACACATGCTAAGTCAGAATAATAATGGAAAAATATTTTCTGTTATCAAAATAATTAATCAAGTAAGTCAAAATAAATGTTCATGTATCAGAAATTGATGGCGAGGCGAAACATCAATTCGATGAAAATCTAAAAACTACTTATCTGGATGGTTAATGGATGGAGCAGATCCGAGGTGGGATTCCCGATCAGTAACTTAACTATGTTTTCCGCTTAACCCTCTTTCTCTTCTCCACGATGTTGCAATTTAAAATACTCTAAATTCAAAATTCGTGGAAACGTTATATAATCTTCTATCTTTGAGTTTCATGTATTTGTGAAAATAATTATATCTAATCTTCAAAAGTTATTGATCCTGCTAAAATGGACATTTTATTTTTAAATTTAAAATTTCAAAATTCAGAAAATTTTGGGATGTTACACCTAGTGTGTGCGATGTTGCCAATAATTAATGAATGTGATTAAGTATAATAAATCGTGTGTGATATTTAAATATGCGCAAACAGGTTTGCAATGGAAACCATGGGCGAAGCGCTCGACATCACACACATTCAGATATTAGCTAAGCGTGTGCGGTGGCGTCCTCCGTCGCACACGATTTACGAAATCGTGAATGCTGATACCCCATCGGCAACCCACACCTGGTGACGGTTTCGGTTAACCGTATGCGAAGAGCAATTTCAATAGTAAGAAAATATGCTGCCATCATGGCCACAGTTATTTCTTACTAAACATACATGAATTCATAACAGAGATCCAAGAAAAAATAGACAAATCAGACAAAGTGCCAAAATACAAGTTGTGTTGAATTTGGTCCATTGTAACCATAAAATTTATCATTTTCACTGTTAATGTTGTGTTTCAAATTTAGACTTGAATTTACGTGACGATATATATTTGTATTGTATCAATGTCTAAACTCTTTTTGTGGTCAACCAGAGTTTGGTGCTCCAGGTGCACCAATTGCTCCGTTGCACATGATCGCCCGCCATTGACCGGGAAGAACACGGTGCTTTTCCAGTAATTGAAATTTACACATCGCTAGCCTAATTTGCTTGAAGCCCATTGGACATAGGCCAAACCAAGAATTGAGTAACACATCAGTCTCCTTTTTTTTTGAGAGAGAGCAACCACATATTTCATTAATCGAAAATCAAGTTACAATATGCAACACATGTGGAAACTAAGACAGACCGGAATAAAATGATTATCCTGAATTTGCAGATGAAATCCTAATAGATCGAGAAATACAAAATCTTCCTACTCCCGCACGAAATTGCACGCAGTTCACACGTGTCGCTGCCATCAGCAGATCCCGTGGGAAATATCAAATTTGTAAAATTTAAACACTACTAACAGAACTCGAATGCATTACCTAGAACTCTGAAGTACCATGGTGAAAGAAACAGTCAGCTCTATGATTGCAAATTCGTCAACTTTTAGTAATTGGGAGCTTAAGCAGCTCTCTTGTCGGCGGGCAGCGCGTGGCGGCAGACTGGACAGAAGCGGCTGAGTGCCAACCACTTGGCGACACAGCTCCGGTGGAACCTATGCCTGTACTTACACGGCAACACGCTGAGATCGTCTCCCACCTCGAAGTCCTCTTTGCAAATGACGCACATGGCGGCTCCATCGGACACCGCGCATGCGCCGTCGCCGTACTTGTGCCTCTCCAGTGACGCGACAAACGCGGCGGAGGCCGGCACGCAGTTGCGGCACCCGTTTGGTTCCAGCTCCATCGACCGCCTTACTGCTTCCTGGAGCCGTGCAATGTCTCGGTCGATCTGTGTGCCGACCCGTTGAAGCTCCTTCTTGATCGGGATGCTCAAATACCGCACGGCGCCACCGTGCCTTGGAGTCGGCGTGAAAAATTCAAGCTCCTCCCCTTTGCCGGTGTAGGTCCAGTGTGCTTCTTCTTCATGTTCGTCCAGATTCCGCTTCTGTTCATGATCGCCGTCAAACTCAACGCGTCCTGGAAGCTGAGAGCTGGCATCCATGGTCGAAACCTGGGGAGGATAATCGTCCATCCAACCTCAAGTTCGACAACTCTTTCACAAAGTCGATCAATCACGTTCGGTGTTGTTAATATATGGACGGCTGGCTGTCCTATTTAGGCAGTCGAACTAAATAACCTAGTCGGAGTAGAACTGGAGAAGAACAGAAGTTGATAAGGAAAAGGAAGGAGCTGCGATGGGATTAGCCTAGTAGTCGGATGAGAATTCCTCTTTATTTGTTTTGACCAATTCCTTCAGCAATCACGCCGACTCGCGCTGTTTCGTCTTAAGGTCAGTATTTTCAGAAACGGCTTCTGAGAATTCAGAAAGGATTAAATCAGCAACATTCAAATTATTCAAAGCTCATGGGTACTCACTCTCGCCAGCTAAGTTGTCGAGTTGTGTGACCAAATAATCACATTCTGGACCTGCGTGCACGCACTTGTCGAGTTGTGTGACCAAATAATCACATTCTGGAGAAGTGTGACTTAAGTGCACATTGGCGTCGAGTTGTGTGACCGCGGATGCCATTAACTCTTGTTTCTTCATCTCCTCGACTTGGGTCTTCTCTGAAGCAAGCATTTTCTCCAAGTCGGCGTTCTTCAGTGCAAAGCTCTTGGCTTCTGCCAAGAATAAAAGAAAGAAAATAATAAGTCTAGTCTCAAGCGGACACCAAGAAGTCGACATGAAACTCGGGGCTACACCCACTAGATGCGATGTGCGTGCTCCCAGTGTCAACAAAAGGAAGAATCAAAGAAAAAGTGGATTGTGCCATCCCCGATCGCTAATGCATCACTTGTGCCATCCCTGATGGCTAATGTCGCGAGTTTTTCACGAAAGTACTGTAAAAGATCCCTCAAAATAAGAGTAGACATCATCCAAACACATTAGTTCACTTCACTAAGCGGCACTACAAGGCCTAACAGTTATGACATTTCTACTTTTAATGTTGGTTTTTTCCTTTTTATATTCCGTCTGTATACATGATGCACATAACACTTGAGTTTATCATTTTGCCTTGACATGTACAGTGCTATTAACACAATTTTTACATGTAGAGTACTATTAACACAATTTAATTTGTAGAATTCTCCTTCATCTTCTCGACGAAGTGTCGGCTCTTCTCTCCCAACTTGTCGCTCATCCTCCTACTCAAACCCACCACCAGAGCTCGCTTACCGCCTTTCCTCTTCACGTCATGCCCACCAAAAGAAGCAGGGAACGGCGATGACTGCTTCCCTGCAGGTACCAACGCTAGTACCGGAAGAGGAGAGCTCCCTACTGCATTTTCAGCAGCACCTTCCTCACCAAACTGCCTCGTGCTCAGCAGTGGCCTCGTCAACTGGTCTGAAGGTAGGGTTTCCAAATGGAAGCTTGTTGATGCTTCTGCTACAGGTTCTTGTTTTTGCCCACGAGTGGACATGGCGTTCATCAGTGCTTCATCGTTGCTTCTACTTGAAGGAGCAGCTGGACTTGATATGCTAGTTTTGAGCTTGTCACTGACCTTCAGCATGGAAACAGCATCAGGCTGGAGCGTACCAGTCTCTGCGTTGTGACTTGCAGCTTCGCTGGGTTCACGATTCAGCCATATAAAAGGTGCAGCTTTGCGAGGCACCCAGTCATCCTTCTCCGATATCATCCATGACATGGGAATACTTTCGCAATTTGGCAGTACCAAGCTTTGATGAAGTGAAGCCTGCAGGGTATAGGCAATGTTCTAGGATTAGGCATACAGTCCGGCAGATAACACGGTAATCAGATGCCAGTTGAAGGGAAACCTTGATTCTGTTGCTGATAAGCGAAGCGATGTGGCTGTTGGTGATTTTTCTATCCCCAACTGAAGACTCTAATTCCCACTCAAGCTCAGGCATTGATGTAAATCCATACCAGATTCGATCAGAAGGAGGGGGCTTTATTTGTATGCGCAGTGTCCCACGAATAGATGTGATTTTAATTGCCAATGAAAACGGCACCTTTGGCAAGAGTAAGGAGAAAATATCACACGTCAGAACTTCCTGGCTATATAAGTAGCATACTATTAAGTTAAGTTTGCATCTAAAGTTTTTTCATCTACGGTTTGATATCTGGCCTAAAATTCGAACATGCCAAGTATAATTTTGCCTGATATTGCCCCTCCCAAACAGACCACTGGTGTGAAAAAGACAGTAAGTGCAAACGTAAAAAAATTAGGGAGTACACAAATGGAAGTTGAGGGAAGGGAGTTTGGTAAACATGATATGTTCAAATGAAGGAAAAAACTTGAATAGCCAGACTGTATTGTCATGAGCATCATTTGATTAACCACTACCAATTGCCTGTGTAAACAATACATTAGTGCAGTCCCTGAAACAAAGTAAGGCAAGAGATAACCTGGGAAACATGGTCAGTTACTGCATGCACGATATTTTTCCACCTTGCCCAACCAGTGCTCTTTGATCGCTTCAACACGTCTGGTACAGAAGATCAACAAGCATCTCAAGTCATGAATTATGCAGTTAAGATGAATGCAGATTCACCAATTACATTCATCAGAATAATGTCTGAGTTACAATTTGTGAAGGAAGAAAGAGTTAATAGGTGAGAGGAAAGAACACAAGAGAACTAGCATAAGCAATCATGATACAATTATACACAACATCCAGATGATGAAAAAAATCCAATAAATACTGAAATATATGAACATGACCCTAAAAATAGGAACATAAAATTTAAACCATATTTGGGGAAGAGATCAATGACAACACACATTTTACTATTGAATTAGTTATTTATTCACAAACTAAATGGTCATTCTACCAAATCACAAGCAGATAAGGAAAATGTGTAGAAAAATTCAAACAAACCTGCCCATCTTCAAGTTCCACTACAGAAGGCAAAAGTTGTGATGATCGCAATTGGTTTCCAGAATGCTCAATATTTTCCAAAAGTCTGAATTCACAACCTCATTACAATCCGCTTGGAGAGTAGTTTTCATTATGTCTTTTTGCAGCTCTGGTTCCTGAAGCTCGAGCCTCGCTTTAATATGCAGCATTATTCCACTACAATATTCAAAATCAACTTCGAAAGCCCACAGTTCACTTAAATCCCTTGGGAGGACTCTCATCCTACGTAAATATGGAGGAAGCTCTCCAAGAGTGAGATCAGTAAGTGTAATTTCACCAATGTAGGCTGCAGTTCTCATGTTTGACAATGCTCGCTGATCAGCAAAAAGTACCCATTAACAAATACTCTGGTAAAACACGAGTTTATTTGTAAATATAAGCATGATCTAACCTGAATGCGTGCTCTAACAGCCTTTCTTATTCATCACTCAATTTAGCATCAAAAAACAACCGAGAGATTAGAAGGTTCCAACAAAGTGTACCATCGTCAGAATACTTTTCATCTATATTCGCATCAGAAGAATCTGAGAACCTGCTGCTGTAACTGAAATCAGAACTAGGGGTGCTTGGTTGCTTTAGGTCTTGTGAGGATGAACTACTGCTGGACCTTTCTATTGGTGCATCAATCATTGAGATATTCTTACCAAACGTTTTCCATTCTGCTTGTGCTGACATTGAGCTTGTTCTAGTCTCTAGGGGAGCTTTTCTAGATGCCTTCCTAGCCAACTTTTTAAGGAAAAGGCGGGCTTTTGATGATCCATCAGACTTTACTGCCTTGTCCATAACCTCATGATCGTCAGCAGAACGTGCCGAGGATTTTAGGAAACAAGGGTATCCCGCGTTTAATGAGGATAGGTAAGTTTTGAACTCTTCATTCAACCTCGCATGCCAGTTCAGTTTCTCCTTGTCTGTAGAAGATGCCAGACGAAGTGCTTTGCACCATGATTCCTTCTCTGAACAGGTGTCGCATAAAGATAACATACCTTACTCCCCATGCAAATCTCAGATCCCTTGCTTTCAAGTTTTATCGGATACCTCTTAGCCCTGAAAGAAAATTGCCAAATATATATGGTGGTTACATTGAGACTACAGTGCATACTAGAAGGGTATCATAGCATCAACATTAGAATTCGCTAAGTAGGAATATATAGTAATTGTTAAAAGAAGCCTAACTCGGAAATTAAAGTGTGTTTAGTCTTCAGCTGAATGCAAAATATAAGAACATTTAGTTAGCCTATCATACATGACAAGGCCAAGATGTTGATGACATAAGTTGTACATTGAACAATTTACACATTCAACATGAAAATGATTCAGCACGACACAAAAATGCTGAAGATCACTGTATGGTAACAAATTTATCTGCACTAACCATTTACGTGACGGTAGATTAGAGGCAGAAACAGCAACAACTGTGCAATTCAGAAGCTCCATGGTTTTCTGAGAACCGCTAGGACCTGACAAGATAAGCGAGTGACCTTTAATTTTAGCCAGCGTCCTTATAGGGAAAACCTCGACAATATTCTTTTTATCCTTCATATATTTCTTAGCCCCATTTGGTAAGTGGTTGGTGTTGCTAATTTTTTGCACCTTTTCTGGCTCTAGCATCCATAGATAACCCTGCAACACGCAGGTATGGCCATCAGGTGAAATGATCCAAATTGCAAGCACAAGTGGCTCGTCAATGTTCTTTTCATCCCTACATCATGTGACACGCTCTATATGGTCAGTAAGGCTAATTCATGGTCCAATAGCAAAACAAAACAAAAAGCTAGTTCATACTATATCTAACAGAGAGCAGATACAATTTCAGAAGAACAGATTACTGCTCAAATCAACACTAACGAAGAAAATATTACTGATTTAATCATCACTAAGAATTCAATCACAACTATTTGAGAAATTCTACAATTTTGGTTTCCAAGATGGGCAGGAACTCTGAAAAGAAACGAGCTTTTCTGTAACTTCCCCATTATTGTGATAGACCCAGCTGCAAAGTGGTAGGCAGGGGAAGGTACACGGATAGAATACAAGTAGCCTTACCTGCTTCTCGGTTGCTAACGGCCGGTCGCCGGAGATCGCCGGCGGCGGCGACCTCCGGCTTTGGCCCGCGGCCGCGCAGAGCGCGGACGGCCCAGAGGAGAGCCGCACCCTCCGCGAGAGCGAGCGCCAGGAGGCCAAGGAGGAAGCCCGAGAGGAAGACCGCCACCGCCATAGGGGACGACGAGGACGGTCCACGAGACCTTTTCCCCGCGAGGCAGCTCTGCTCTGCGACGAACAAGAGGCCATTGGAGGTGGAGAGGGGTCATGCGAAAGTCCATCCTGGCATGGCGCTGACCTGCAGGACCCACCTGTAACCGCGTTTGTTTGATTGCAGAGCATTTTTGTGTGATGGTCGTACATGATTAAATTTGTATATTAGACTGTTTTTCATTAACATTTTACCCGGCAAAGGTGAAGCACCTCTGACGTCGGGGGTGCTCATGTAGGCTGCACTCTGTGTCTTATGAAAAAGTTTAAGCACGTCCGATAATGCTAGTCGATGCCGTCCGTAGCTTTGTGAACTCCAATCATAAGCAACTTTAGTTATAAAACTGTACAAGTGACCGTTTTCATATTATTATACAACCTCACTTCATTTATAAAATCCGACGACCAAAGTTTTTGGTGAATTTAGAATCAACGGTCACGATCATTGATCGTTGACTGTAAAAAGAAAAATTAGTTATTTATCAGGGGGAGTTTATTAATTGATCTACTATTTAAAAAAATAACGATGCACCTAGAAATAGATGGTTTGTTATATAAGATGGATATTTCTCCGCTAAAGAGACTCGTCAAACGGTTTTCAGTTAACTAAGTCGATTCTACAATTACACAAAACTAAGGGTTCATAAATTCTAGATAGCTAGTGTTAATGGTTTATTTTTGTAGTGCCAAAAAACCATTTTAGTTCTTTAAGATGAAGGTCATGATCATAGAAATTCAACCATTAATGTAATGGTTTGAGAAATTATCTTCTCTTGGTTATTGTCGGTGTGAATTGATTTCTTAATTGTCCAAAGGTGTTTTTACATATCTAACGGAATTACCTCAAAATATTTAATTTTTAGGACCATATATTATGAGATTAAAATTGTAATTTTTAGGACCATATATTGAAATTGGAATTTAATTACTTCACTACATAGTTATTTTAGGATCACTTTTCACAAAATGGATAGAAGATGTATGTTCTTTCGGACAAAATCTCAACATTTTTGTGAGAAGTAATATATTCGTGCCCCTGCGAAAATGATTTTTCTGCGGTTAATATGTTGCTTTAGACTTGGAAAACTTACAAAATATAGATTAAAAAATTCGACCAAATACAAAAGTCTTGTGTCTTGATGCATTGTAAGAAAAAAATATTTTCTGCAAGCCATAAAAAGGATCACACCCCATAATCGCAACGATGCAATCGTAAGGTCTATGCAGTTCTGTGAGAAGCGCTGACATCCCAACCGCCAAGCTGCCCTTACTTGTTCCTATTGTTGGGTCTCCAACTTCTTTCGTGAAATGGAGGTTGAAACCCCAGCTTCTGCATCGAATCGATGCACACGGTATTTTTTTAAATAATTATTCAACAAAGCCGTAAAAAGTAATACATCGATAAATTTGAAGCCACCTTCCTGGCAACATTTTCGCTGCTCTTACCAACTTGATGAAATAAATGGACATGATCGGAACGGCCTGCCCAGACATTACACCAACGTGCATCATCTAAATCTTGATGGTGTCAAATGGTGCATCATGGTTTTCATGTCTGATTTGTGCTAGATTGTTGGGCAAAGGAAGGGTCAACAACTCTATAGCAGCATAGAAGATAGGAGCACTGCAAGCTGGTACAGATTCCCCAAAGCTGATATCTTTCATCTGTGTTTTGTTCTTCACTTTTCTATTGGCATGCATTTTAAACGAGCTGTGTCAAAGGGATGATTAAAAAATGCTCAACATGACCCCATTCAACCAACCGTCTATAGACTCAACAGGACCCCATATGTGCAAGGATGTATTTATGTATCGTGCTATTTTTGCATCACATTTTCTGAACAATGCAACACGAGATGACTTCTCTACAACTCAATTTCTAGGTAAATAAATTAATATCTGGATATTTTAACATGAATATTTATGAACTTTTTCACCTTATAGAGTTCTCATCCATTATCATGAACAAAATATTTGAGCTGCGCATGCACATGTCTTTCCATTATTAACTTCATTACTTCTATTTGAAAGATATGTCAAAAGCGGATGTCATTTTAATGTGTGTGCATTTGCATCTTTCCTTCCTCAACTGAACAAGCATCATCAGGCCGTCCAAATCTCTACTGGCTCTTGATATATTTGTTGTATTTCGAAAAATCTTGCATTGTGAAGAAGTAAAGCAATTTTTTGTTGTATAGAATAGGGTGATAGAGATGAGGAAATATCTTAGTAATAAAATATTGTATTTATTATTTATATGATGAATTTGAGATTTTAGTTAATTTCAGAGTAATTTCTTGATATTTGAAAAACTACTATGCAATGTGTCTCTAGCAATAAAAAGTTGAAGCTTTATGTCTGCCATTTCGAATTACCGACGTATTATGATATTTGCATGATGATATGTGTTTTATTGCACATGGGCCTATCAACTGTGCCAAGTCAATATCTATGTTCTACGTAAGTGCTTCTAAATTTAGATTAAATTTTCCTTGATTTATTAAATTCTCCCTCCTACAAATATAATTTCTAACATTGCTAGTGCATTATTACTAGTAGTAACATCTCTCTAGTGGGAATAGCACAAGGCATTCATGATTGGTAGAATTTCTGATTGTTCAGGAACTGAGAAAACAGGTGCTGGCGACATAAGAAGAAAAATAGAAGGAACAAGGCGTATAAACCACCTCAAAAAAGTTACACGTAGATCATATATTTCACCTTTTTGGTCATAGTAGAAGACGACAGCAAATTTCCAAGATTGTTCGTAATTGATCAGAGGAGCGCAAGCCATGGATCATGGATGGATCCAGCACATTGACGTCTTACTATGTTTCAGTTGCGGCCGCGTTGGAGCTCGACGGGCAGCGCATGGCGGCAGAGCGGGCAGAGGCGCTTCCGAGCCAACCACACGTCGAGACATCTCTGGTGGAACCTATGCCTCCCGGAGCACGGCACCACGCTGATCTCGTCTCCCACCTCGTAGTCCTGGATGCATATGACGCACCCCGTGGAGTCATCGCCGCCCGTGCCTTCTTCTGGCCCACCATACCTCTTCGTCTCGAGCTTCTTGACCGCCACGGCAGGGGAAGCGATGCGGCCGGCGCGGGAAGGGAAGGGGCAGTTGTCACCGGCAAGCGGGAGGTGCGGGATCGGCAGGACGATTCCTTCGTCATCGTTGTCGTCGTCCTCGTCGTCGTCGTGTACCTCTGCCTCTTCACGGGAGTAAATCTGTCGGTACAGAGGATCGATTGGGAGGAAGTCAAGGCCGGTGTGCGGTAGCGGGAACAACACCGTAGCGCTGCCGCGTTCGTTGTCTTCACCGGCCATAGCTGGAGCGCGATCTGATGGAGATCGGTAGAGGCTGGCTGGATCTCTGGCCCTGGGGTGGGTAGTTATCAAGCTAGTAGGTGATCGGAGGATGGTGGAAGCCTGGAAGGTACATGTAGGGAAATCCTCCGACGGAGCGCAAGCACCAATCCCCCTCGAATTCGAACTCGGTGTCCGACTTGCGATCAGCTTCCCTTTTTTTCTGACAGGAAAGTTCAAATCGTTGGGCTTATTCACGGCCCCGACCGTGGTTGGTCTCGGCCTCGTGTCGATTGTCCGGTGGCCCATTAACGTAATGGGCCTCGCTACGCTAGGAGGCGGGCAGCGCGTGCCGGCAGAGGGGCACGCGTTGCTGCGGCCCAGCCACTCGGCGATGCAACCCCGGTGAAAGCTGTGCTTCTGCGAGCACGGCATCACGCCGAGCTCGTCACCGGCCACGAGGTCCTCCACGCAGATCACGCAGCCGTCTTCACCCTCACCGCAATGATACACACGCTTCTCCAGGCCGGCCACCGCCGCCGCGGGCGCGGGTACTCCTCCGAAGCCACCGTCGCGGTAGGCGTCGCCGGGGTTGGGCAGGGTCGACAGGACCCGAAGGACATCGTCGTCGCCGAGGACGCCGTGCAAGAAAAGGACCTCCAGCTCCTGGACGAGCAGCACCGATCGACCTGGCTCCTCTGCCACGTCGGCGTCGTCTTCGACTGATACAAACTGCTGCGACGCCCCCGCGTCTTGGTCGTCGTCGCCGTGGGATGGAAGCGGGACGAGCCAGTGCTGCGCCGCCGTGCTGCTGTCGATTACGAAGGCCAGGGTGCGCTCCATGCACTCGTCGGCCATTGTTGTTGTTGGCTGGGCAAGAAGCAAATTCAAATCTTGAAAACAAACACGTCGCGCGATCCACGAACTGTCGATAGTATAGTAAGTCCGTGTAGCAACACATACAGAGAAAAAAGAAGTCGACGTTTTGTTGTGGGTGATGATCTATATAGCCAGGACCCAGGATCGAGGACGCACCTGTCATTAAATTGGTGTGTAAGCAGAAAACGAACCCATTTCGGAATGGGAATCCTACTTCGCGGGCGACACGGATTTTTTTTTTTCAGGAGCAACACGGATTTTACTTTTGTTTTTTTTTTATTTGATGGGAAAATGTAAGCAAGCAAGCCGCCTCATTAAAAACCTTCCAGTCCCCTCAGGTACCCTGATAAGGAAAAGAGTGCGTCAAAAACTTGCCGCTATTTGCTGTTACAATCAATTGCAACGAGATCCCGCACGCAGGCGGGGGCATCGTCACATAAAATACTACTGTAGCCAGATTTACCTAATTGGGCTAACACATGAGCCGCCCCATTGTTCACACGATCTACCTTTGATATGCTAATGTCCGTGTAGACTTTCAGAAGTTCCCGGCCCTCGAGGATAAGAGCCCAGCTTGGCGATTGCTCCTCGGCGTCGGACGAAAGAGCATTTACAGCGCGAAGACAATCCGATTCCAGCGTCGCCGGCCACCTCCGAAGCTTGATTAAATGTCGCAGACCTTCAAGGCAGGCAAGAACCTCCGCTTCCTCGGCACTACAACATGCACTAATAAACTTCCACTCCGTTAGTAGCACCTTCCCGCCATGATCACGGATAATTACCCCGATGCCACCATGTTTAGAGGTAGAGTCCCAGCCAGCGTCCACATTTGCTTTGATCTGTCCCACATCCGGCGCCTTCCAAGACGGTGGAGCAAGGGTCTTTGAATCACCTCCTGTAGCAGCCATAAAAGATGCATCATAATTAACAAGGAACTGAACAGAAGCGGAAACAGAAGCTTTCCCATCTCTGTGAATAATGTTATTGCGATGATGCCAAGCCCGCCATAGCAAGTAAATAATCCTGCTCCGCTCTCCGGTCGGAGCATTACACATCAAATGAAAAAACCAATCCCGGTTGTCCTGCATGAATTTCTCCTCAGCCGGCAGGCTCCAGTGCCCTCGCAGTTCGTCACGCAACGCCCGCGAAAGAGTACATCGGACAAGGGCATGGTGAGCATCCTCCACTTCCCTTCCGCAGATGGAAAAGGTAGGCAAAACGGTAGCAATTCTCCGGTGCACCGCATCCAAAACTCCAAGGGAATCAGCCGCTACTCGCCAAGCGAAAACTCTCATTTTCTGTGGAACTTTAGCCTTCCACACCAAGTCCCAGATTTTCCGATCACCCAAAGGTTCAGCGCTGGATTGTCCGCGACTCAAATTCTGCAAAGACTCCTGCATACCTATGCGATAGGCGGACCGAACACTGAACAACCCATTGCTCTCACCACTCCAAGCTACAAAGTCTTCTGTAGTCCGTCCTGCCAATTTGATGCTCAAGATAGCACTAGCATCATGCGGCCAACAACACTCACGGATTGCCGCCTCATTCCACGTTCTTGAATTATGATTAATCAGCTCGGAGACCCACTTCCTACGAGAGGAGCCCCGTTTCCCATCTAATTTAAGCGCACCAGGTCTTGGGAGCCAATTATCACGAAAAATCTTAACTTTTGAACCATCTCCGATCCTCCACACAATTCCTTTTTTAAGGAGCTCAAGTCCATGTACAATTCCCTTCCATGTTTGCGACTGGTTCTGAATAAATGCCGTATCAATGAGGTTACCCGTAGGGTAATAGCGAGACTTTAGAAGCCTGGCACAGAGACTGTCCGGGAAGTGTAGTAAACGCCAGGCTTGACGCGCAAGGAGCGCCTGGTTAAACATACGCAGATCTCTGAAACCCGTACCTCCCTGAGATTTGGGTCTAGTAACTTTATCCCATGAAAGCCAATGCATTTTCCTTTTGTTTAGTTCATCGCCCCACCAGAAATTGCGGATAATCTGCTCAAGATCATCAAGAAGACCCATGGGGAATTTGAAAACCCCCATAGCATATGTCGAAATAGACTGGAGTATAGATTTGATTAATATTTCTTTTGCTCCCGAAGACATGTATTTCTCGCTCCAGTCACTCGCGTGCTTGGAGAATTTTCCTTTGACCGAGACAAATTTCCCTTTCTTTAGCCTTCCTTCAGGGACCGGTAATCCCAAATATTTCTCTTCAAAACAGTTAGTTTCATACTGCAGAATTGTTTTGAGCTCCAATTGCACATCCGCAGGACACAGGTCACCAAACATGATAGAACACTTACCCAAACTAACCAGTTGGCCCGTGCCCTGCTCATAGCTATCCAGAATAGCCTTGACAACCGTAGCTTGATTCACATTACCCTCAAAGAATAGAAGGCAATCGTCCGCAAAAAACAAATGAGATATTCCAGGAGCGTTCCGACAAATATGCAGCTCTCGCAGAGAATTACGCTCAATTTCCTTGCGGATAAGACAAGAGAGACCGTCAGCAACAAATAAGAAAAGGTACGGTGAAAGAGGATCACCTTGGCGGATACCACGAGTTGGGGTGAAGGAGTCCAACATTTGTCCGTTAAAGCGAATAGAGTATCGAACGGTGGTAACACACTGCATAATCCACCGAATCCATTGACTATGAAAGCCCAATTTCGCTAAAACCCCTTCCAAATACCTCCAATCCACGCGATCATACGCTTTGGCCATATCCAATTTGTACGCACAGAAATTCCTACGGGCTGCTGAACCCGTCTGTATAGCATGAATGCACTCAAACGCCATTAGTGCATTGTCCGTAATTAAACGCCCAGGGATAAATGCACTCTGAGTTGGGGAAATAATATCCTGCAAAAGCGGCCTCAACCGATTAACAAGGCACTTAGATACCACCTTAAAGATAACATTGCAGAGACTTATGGGTCTAAAATCTTTCAGGACCTCCGGGTCATTCTTTTTAGGGATCAAGACTATGACTGTTTCGTTCACTCCCTCGGGCATGACCCCTGTACTGAAAAAGCGTTGGACAGCCAAGACCACCTCCGTTTTTAATAAATCCCAGTTCCTTTGCAGAAAACAGGCAGGAAAACCATCGGGTCCTGGCGCTTTAAGGGGGCCAATTTGAAACAGAGCATCGCTAATTTCTTTCTCGGTAAACGGAGCACATAATTTATTATTCGTGTCCTCATCCACACACGGTTGCATGCAGTCTGTGATAATTGTTGGATTGATGGTCTCTTCTCTAGTGTATAAGGAGCGGAAGAAGTCTGTAGCTAGCTCACCCATCTCAGCATTGTCCGAAGTCCATGTACCATCACCACGCTTAAGCCGGCGAACCCTATTCTTCCGTCGGCGCGCAGAAGCACGGCGGTGAAAGAACTTTGTATTGCGGTCTCCCTCTCGCAACCAAGCCACCCTAGAACGCTGCATCCACATAATCTCCTCCCTGTATAACAGTTCATCCAGCTCCTTTTCTAGACCCGTGCAAATCAACATGCTTTCATCATCCGAGAGCTGCCGCAATCTCTCCAACTCACCACGTTTCTTATCAATTTCCCTTGGGACAGATTTGAAATGTATCTTTTTCCACGCATACAGATTGTCCATCACCGATCGGAGAGACGAAGCAACATCACCAAGGTCCTGTCCCGGGACGCGGCGCGACCAAGCCTCCTCAACTGCAGCAGGG